>CAKMXE010000010.1:0-664645 GCA_928722275.1 Ustilago vetiveriae
ACCTAACCCTAACCCTAACCCTAACCCTAACCCTAACCCTAACCCTAACCCTAACCCTAACCCTAACCCCCTAACCCTCAACCCTTTAACCCCCACTCAACCTTTGAGAGCAAAACGGAACCTCCCTCTGATGGCATTGAGGTTCTCATCCCCACTATGGAGGCCAAATCTACCATCAAGCGCAGGATGGAAGAGAACACCAGCTATGATCAGCTTGAGGAAGAGCTTTCTCCTCAGAAAAGGAGGTTCAGAAGGGATGATGAGGTTGTCACCAACATTTGGTTAGCTTTTGGCAGATTGCACCAAGTCCACTCCTTCATCAGTGATCCTCAGCTGAGGGAGACCCTGCTGTTCCTTGACAAAGAGTTGGAAGACCTCCTCCACTTGATGGAGCTGACAAGCTCAACCTAGGGTTAGTTCAGCCTCAACCTCAACCTCAACCTCCTACCTGGAGCACTTTTGTCCCACTGGGTTTTTCCTCCAGGTACATGTACATAACATTGTATGCTAATATCAGTAAGCACACAATCTCACATTCTCAGAGTGGATGAATGAGGTTGAACATGGCTGACAAGTGGTTCAACAGTGGTCAAAGACATTGAACACAACCAGAGTGAGACTAGACAGAGTCATCATGGTTGATAATGAGGTTGGAATAGAATGGAATTTGTCTCTTGAATCAGAGGGACCATATTTTGACAGCTAAGTGAGGTGAGCTGAAAGTGGGATAAGAGTTTGAGGTTGACAGAAACTGAGGCTAGCAGAAATGGATGTCCAAGCAAAGCAGGTTTGACACAGAGAGGTTGAGGGAGGTTGAGGTTGAAGCAAGAGAGGTTGAAGATGGGCCAAAGGAGGTCCAAATAGGCAGAAAGAGGTTGAGGTTGAGTCAAAAAGAGGTTCAAAGTAGGTTGACAGAGGCTGAGGTTGGCAGAGACTACCAGAGATTGGCTGGAAACAGCTTCAAGGAGGCTAGATTAGGTCAAGGGAGGTTGAACCAGGTTGAAAGGAGGTTGAGTGAGGTTGAAAGGAGGTTGAGTGAGGTTGAAAGAGGGTTAAGTCTGAGGTAGAGGGGTTGAGCTTGGTCAGGCACTACAGCAGTGTAAGGATGAGGAGGCTGGACACTGGTCAAGTGCCTGACACAGGGTTGAGATGGACTTTGAAAAAATTTTCCACCATCCAAAATGGATTTCAGCCTGTCTTCCAGCCATTCACATCTTCCTTTCCAACCACATCCATCCATCTTTTCAACCTTTCCAGCCTCTTTCAACCCTGTCCTAACCCCTTTCAACCTCTCACCATGCCTACTGACAGTCAAGTCAACCTCTTGAAAGCCTTCAAGAAGAAAAGGTCTGCTAGTCTGAAAGCAAGGAAGTCCCTCAGCCAACCTCATCCTCCACCTCATCCTTCAACCTCTCCCCAACCTCAGCAACCTCCTCCTCCTCCCCCACCTGAACCAACTTCAACCTCTCAGCCAACCTCTCCTCAACCTCCTTCATCCTCTCTTCAACCTCAACCAACCTCTCCTGGACCTGATTCAACCTCTGCTGATGGCTCTCAAGCTCCCTCCCAACCTCATACTTCAAGCTCTGATGATGAGGATGAACCTCTTCAACCTTCAGTCATAGTTGATTTGTCCCATCAACCTCAACCTCCAACCTCTGCTTCAACCTCCAAGCCATCCTCAACCCCAGGTAAAGCTCCAGACATTCCTGTCAAGTATCCCTGCAGCATTTGCATCAAAGCTGGAGTTGATTGTCAGTTGCAGCAGTCTTCCAAGAGTGTCAAGTGCAAAAGATGTTCTCAGATGGCCAAGGGTCCTTGCAAAGTGGTTGATCAACCTCTGGAAACTGCTAGAATGTTGATGCAAGCTTGCAAGGAGACTCAAAGGTTGAGGTCAACCTCAACCTCAGCTAAGGTTGCTTCAGCCTCAACTTCAACCTCTCAGAGATCTTCCAACAACATGGCCAAGTCCAACCACCACCCTTCAACCTCCAAGCAACCTCCCAGGCATGGTTCAACCTCTTCCAAGCATGGTTCAACCTCCAGGCAGCCAACTTCAACCTCCTCCAACAAGAGATCCCAAGTCATCCATGACTCTGACTCTGAGGTTGAGGAAGATCAACCTCTCAGCATCAGAAGGAGGTTGAATCAACCTTCTCCAGCAAATTCAACCTCCAACCAGCCTCCTTTGACCTCAGTGCAACCTCCCTCAACTCCATCTCAGCCTCCCTCAACCTCCATTGAACCTCAACTTAGTGGTAGGAAGAGACCCATGCCAGTGGTTCAGACCAGGATGTGGCTGGAGAAGGAGAAGGAGCTGAGGGATGCAATCTGGGAAGCCTTTGACAGGATCAGGGTCATGCACCAGAACATTTCCAGCCCTGAACTCAGGAACCCCCTCATGTACTTTGACTCTGAGCTTGAAGCTCTGCTCAACCTCATGGGCTCAACCTAGCTCAACCTCAACCTCATTTTTTCCCCAACCTTTGTAGATAGTTCAACCTAGCCTGGGGCACTTTTTCCCCTTGGGTTTTTCCCCCCAGGTATGTATATAGTCCTCAGCCTCTGCAATCAACCTCATCCCATCCTTGTTGAACCTACCCCATCCTCATTGAACCTCCAATTCAGCCATTTTGAGCCTACCTAGACCTTCTGGAACATCACGCCACCCTCTATTCAGTATCTTTGAACCTGGTTCAACCTCACTTGGACCTCCTTCAACCTCAGTCACAGCAATTTGAACCTCATCTTGGCCTTTCTCAACCTATATTGAGTCTATATGAGCCAGCTTCAGCCTTTCTAACCTTTCTGAACCTCATATCAACCTACTTCAGCCCCTTTGAACCTCATTTCAACCTACTTCAACCTTCCTTGAACCTCATCTCAGCCTTCTTCAACTTTGTGCAACCTCATCTCAGCCTACTCCAACCTGTTTGAGCCTCAGCTTGACCTCTGTTCAGTCTTGGCCATCACCAATCCCCCCTATCTGAACCTCACATTGGTCTTGTGCAGCCTCTTTGAGCGTGATGCAACCTCATGTATTCCCATGAACTTAACCTCATCCACCCTTCAACCTCCCTCAGTCAACCTTGCTGACCCAGACCAACCATTCCCGTCTGAGTCAGCCTCAACCTCAAAGTAGTAGGTTGTAACCATGCATCACTGGCTTTTAGACAGCAGGTGTGCTGCCTTGAGCATCTCAAGTAACCTCCATTTTGCACTCATTGTCCGTCTCTGAGCCCTCACAACCTCAAAAAAGACCTGTCACCATGCATCACCATGCTCTGTTTGAGCCTTGGAGCGCATGCTAAGCTTTGCGTGGGGTATGTACACTACAGCAACGTCTCTGACAACCTATATCACAGTTTTCTGACTCTTCAGAGCACTCATTTTGGCGGAAGGGTAACCTATTTTGGACATCAGACCCACATTTGAAACACATAGGCTACTTTCCAACCTTTGGGTGGGAGGATGAGGTTGGATTTGCGGAGGGAGGATGGAGTGTCCCCCCTTAGGGGCCTTGTTGAGAAGACTATTCTGTGAGGGGAGGCTTTTAAAGGAGCCTCTGGAGCTCTTCCTCTACCTCCCTGTGGAGGTCCCTGACCATGTGGCCAGTGGCCCCCTCAAGGTGGCTGAGGGCCCTCCCCCAGCCTCTCCACCTTCTCCTTCAAGGCAGAGAGGTCCAATGCACCAGCACTAGCCTGCTCAGGTGAAGTGGCAGGCTCAGCTGGGGCTGGGGCTTGGGCATGCCCAGTGCTGGCACTGCCCTCAGAGCTGGCAAGCTCAACCACATCCTCTGGCTCAATGTCCAGAGGATTCTGGTTGTACAAGCCCAGCTCAGTCCTCTGGTACCTAGGGTTGGGCCTAGCAGAGGTTGCAGCAGGCACAGCCCTGGCTGGTTGAGCAGGCTCAGGACTGGCAGAAAAGTAGGAAGGGGGGCCCTTCTGAAGCCATGGTGCATGGGAGCTGAGGTCTGGCCAGCCTGCAAGGATCACACCTGTAGGAGGAGGTGCTCCTGATGCAGTTGGCCTCATTCTCCTGCTCCAGGCACTGATGACAGGGAAGGGGAACAGTGGGATAGTTGACCATGGTGGGAAAAAGACCAAAGTGAAGGAAGGTGAGATGGTGGTGAGAAGAGAAGATGGTGGGTGGCAAAAACTCAGCTTTTATCTCATGTGGAGGTTTGTGCACAGCCACAGTTCATCTGATTACCAAATCCAAAAAAATTGACCGTGTCAACAGAAGGAGGCGTAAAAAATATTAATTAGTAAAACATTTGCTGGACCCACCAAAAATGTAATCCCAAAGTCTGGGTGCGGGATTTTCTTGGATTCCTGAGTTTTGGCACTGTGAAAGTTGTCAACATTGTATTTTGAAGTGCATTTTCTTTGACATGGGTGAGCCCAGAGGAGGCAAATAGGATACTGTTGGGACCGCAGTGCTGAGCTCTACGCATTGCTGATGTTGATTGCTCATGAAAAGCCCATCTTGCAGCCTCAAATCAATGTTGAGGTGTTTCTGCCTGGAAGAGATGTGGTATGCTGAAGCTAGAATCTTTTAGGTTTTTGTCAACCTCCTCCTCAACCTGCCTGTCCATGTCCCAAGTCCCACACCTGCCTGCACATCAACCTCAGCAACACAGGGTAGTATACTGTTGTAACCTCCAAAGGTTGGCCACATCAAACATACAAAGGTTGCAAGGTTGCTGACCAAGGTTCACAGGTTGCTTGGCATCCTCACAAGGTTGTGAACCTTGGAAGGCTCCACAAAATCTTGACAAGGTACCGAGACTGACAGCAGAAGGTAGTCAAGGTTCTCCATTCTGCATGCCAACATCAGGAGGTTGCCAAGGTTGGGCACAACTAACCCAGGCAACCAAGGTTTGGGAGGTTCTAGCCAAGGTTGAGGAGATTCCAGCCAAGGTTGAGCACAACCTTCCAAGGTTGCCAAGGTTGAGGAGGTTCCAGCCAAGGTTGAGGAGGTTGCCAACCTTGGTAACCTTGGATGATGGCGTCAAGCTCCAATGCCCCAATCTAAACCTCTTTCATGGCTCAATCCCACCTCAGGGGACCCCAATGCATGCCCTCAATGCATCAGCAGGCCCATCAATTAGTACTTTTTTCAGGTCACTCCAAAACTTCGACGGCTTGGAAAGTTACAATTTTCGTTAAACTTTAACGATGTTTGTAACTATTATACATCTTTACCTATCAACTGAGGTTGCTAGAACAAAAAAAGTGCATATCAGTTTTTACCTCGGACCAGACAGTCATATAACGATGTTTGTAACTATTATACATCTTTACCCATCAACTGAGGTTGCTAGAACAAAAAAAGTGCATATCAGTTTTTACCTCGGACCAGACAGTCATATAACCCCTGAGCTACCCTCCGTCAGACGTCAAATGACTTGACGACGCAACCAAAGCTGTTGAGCTTTGTCAACAATCCACCACTCAGGCCAGAACTCCATGACGACAATGATCAGGAGTGTCAGCGGAGACCAATCGTCTGACCACGACAACATTTCTGTTGTAGAGGGATGACGTTGGCGTGGGATGGAGGCTGAGGAGGGGGCGGCGGAGCGAGTTGGTGGTGGGCCGACATCGGGGGTTCGACGACCCATGTCTTGAAGGTCCGACGGGCTGTATTCTGGCGTTTCGCCGGGATCGCCAGAATAGGAATAAGCCGGCATCGTGTAACCTGGCGCCGCAGGAGGAATTGCCCAACTTGCTGAACCCAAAGTGATCTTGAGGGATCCAGGTACGTATTGCGGCAACTGTGGGGATCCGACAGACGACAATGTTTGGGCCTCTTGAATAGCCTCGCCGCCTAAGAAGATCGGCGTCAGGGCGGCCAAAGTATTTGCTGGCGCCGTGACAGCCAGCGTGACGGTTCCAGAAGCCTCGCCTGCAGATGCAGTGGCGGTCACTGCCAGCATTGCCAGGGGTGTCGGAGGCTCCTCGTTGTTTGTCGTAGCCGAGGGGGGGGTTTGAGGCCATCGACGCTTGCAAGCCCCCTGCATGTTCTCGGGACGTGCTCCTTGGCCAGCGCTTGCAGCCGCGCTACCTTCGGGAGCGACGGAGCTACGCTGCAAGCAGAGCGATCGGCGGGGAAGGAGGGGTGAAGAAGTTTGTGCTTGGTTAGCTTGACGCATTTTGTTGATGACGAGTACGATACAATGAGGGGTGATGGTGGCTAGGAAATAGGCAATTTGGAAGGCCGCGCAACCCGTTCCTCTCATTTGAGAGAGCAGACAGATTAAGGTTAGACTTCATCAGACTGCAGCGTGGATCTATTGTTCAACCATGACATCTCAAAGGGAGCGACAACGGCCAAAGTGACGATACTTTATATCAGCATGTTCATTGTATAGACTAGGCCTGATACAAGAAAGTGTGATCATGCCATCAGATTGAGAAGTATTTGAGAAGTATAAATTTTCGACCGCGGATAGTTGAACGCGGCAGAAACAACAATTATTTGACCGCACTCAATTTGAATGCGGCAGAAACTTCAATCATTCCACCACCCGCGGCTGAACATTTCTCAACCGAGCCACGTGCCAGCATTACCACCACTCATTCTGCCGCTCAGACCTTATGGCGGCATACTAATTGATCATTCTGCCATTTAGCAGTTTCAAGATATGACATTCAGCCGCTAGTATACACAAACAATTCATGCTCGGACTAACCCAGCGCTGCCTCTACGTCTAGCTGGTCGTCTAAGTCTGCAAGATCCTCTTTGTTGATGCCGTCGTCGTTGCTCGTGGGGTCTGGCGAGCATGACAAGCGAGCCACTTGTTGTGAGCTAAAGTACTGCCTGAGCTCTGGTGGTCTGATACCCATGATCGTGCTGACTACGTTCCCTACAAGGCAAGTCCTGGCATTCCAGAGCAGTGTTGCAACCATCCAATCTCTTCCACACGGTGTCAAGCCTGTTTGCTGATACTGCTTATCCCTGAATCTTGGCCACTGCATCAATATTATGCCTATGCTCCATTTGACTGTGATCCTGTACTTGCTCATGGTCCGATTGAACTGCTCCTGAGATGAGGAGATGAGGTTGCCTCGAAAGGGAGAGATGACGGCGCTGGAGTTGCCATAGGCTTGGTCGCCGTACAAGAAGCGCTGCTCGCCATCGACTCCTTTGGCGCCCCTTGCTGCCCACTCAACAAGACGTGTGCCGGCAATGAGGTGAGAGTCGTGCCTCCGGCCTTCAAAGGGAAGCAAGCAGAAGATGATCCCGTCAGGGGTTGAGATAAACTGGAACTTGATAGCATGGAGGCGCTTGTGGCCGTTGTATGCCTCCTCCTGATCATGATCTGGCATTGCAATGGGGCAAACGGTTCCATCAACGCAGCCCCAGAAGGTCAGGAAGCCTGTACGGCGCTCGATGGAAGCTGCAAGCTTGTCCAAACGCCTCGGCTTGAGGAGTTGATGGCGATCGCTTGTTGCATCGAGGAGGTGATTCCATCTCCTGAAGATGAAATCGCTCAGATGGTGGACGATGCGGCTGATCCTACCATGCAACCATCCAAACTGCCCCTTGAGCGATCGCAGGTGGCTGCCACGGAGCCAAGCAAGCAGCATGAGGAGAGCGGTCTTGCTTTTGATTGCGTCTCTTGATCTTGTTTGCATGGGCTCAGGCAATTGCAAGGCTTCGTGTATACATAAGAACATTGCATTACTGAATCCAAACATCGACTTGAAGTGCATATCATCCAACGATGCTTCTATCTGAGAATAAGACTGAGGATGAAGGTTTGTTGGACAAGCTCAAGACTGCATAGCAATACATTGTACAAAGCCTTGCACGACGGTGTCTTGCTCTGGAGATAGCGTCGTCGACCTGCATGCTAGCAAATAAGGTTTGTGGAGAAATCAAGATGATGGTAGTGCTACCTCAACCTCTCTTCATGCTCTTTGACAACGATGCACACCACCAAACTTGCACACGGGGAATCAAGGATACACAGGATCTAATTGTCAACATGTTAGACTTCACCAAGCCGACCCTGACAATGCTCAGGGTCAACTTGGACCCCTCTACCGACCCTGACAATGCTTAGGGTCTACTCAGTGACCCTTGGCAAAACAGGATAAACACATCAGGACTTGAATCTTGCATAAAATTGTCCAAACCGACCCTCGACCGGGACGTGCGAAAACTCCCTGTTAACTCACTAAGGTCTCAAAAACTCACTACCAAATTTAGAATCCTTTACCAATTCAAAATCCAAAGGGTCTGTGCTGCGCGGGGGACCTTCTCCACTTGATCGCAATTTGCTCGTCCGAGTGCGCTCTTCATTTGGCCTTCTTTCCTCCCTATACACCTCGACCGTTTTTCATCGTTTCCGCACTCATGGTTTTCTCTCGAGCACTTCGATCATGTCTTCGAGCTCGATAGGGCCGCAGCAAGAATCTCAACAGCATATCGGCTCGGATCTCAGCGCCCGGAAATGGCTAGGACAAGGCATCGCGACGCAGCAAGAATCTCAACAGCGTATCGGCTACGATACCAGCGCCCGGAAATGGGCTGGACAAGGCATTGCGGTCATCAGTGACCGAAGTGGCCAGGTGCTCCTTTCAATCCCAATCCAGTTCCTTAGCGAAGGGCTGGTCAACACTTTCGATTTTGTGCTTCAGAGCATTCACATGTCTTACGACGTGAGAGGCGGTTGGATCTGCAGCGAGCAAGGTGTCGAATGCGATCCTCTGGACGCGGTTACTTCTGGTCGTTTCGTGTACTGGAATGCTGGTAAGCACAGATCACAAGAAGGCTGTTTCGCAATCTCCGTGTTGCAAGTCGAATGCACCACTAACGAAACATGCTACCCTTCCATACCTTGCCGCGGCAGACATTGCATGTTGCAGGCCACGCATCGGACCCCGTTTCAAGTTCATGTCGAGACCTCCCCACGCTGGCGATGATCTGGCAAGCACGATGAGCGATTCTAAGCGATCCTCTGCAAACCAGGTGGGTTCGACATTTGACGAAGCAGAGAAACATTTTGCGCTCCAGGATCTCTTTGCTCATCCTGCACTTGCCTACATCTCATCAGTCCAAATTTCGTTTCACAGTGGTAGCGAGAGACTACTTTTGTCTGGTATCAGACATTGAATACCCTGCTTGCACGGCGGCTCATATTCTTCCCGTTTCTCGGCCCGAGGTTCGTACTTCTTTTCATCGCCTTGTCTTTTTCAAGAGTGCATCCGCTAATCTTCAGATTTGCTTGGACGTAGTATTACACCGAAGTCTTGGGACACACGCCTACTTCCTTGTTCCAAACTCAATTCGGGGTGCTGCTTCGAGACGACATTCACCATGCTTTCGACAGAGGTCACATCGCTTTGTACCCTTTGGTAAGTGGTGATTTCAACCGGTTTGAGCTGCTCTTGGTGGTGACGATACTAACGAGCATTGTTGATTCGTACGGTCAGATGAATGCGGAGAACGAGCTGGTGGTTCACATCTTCTACCCTGAAACACAATCTCTCAAGGAGTTCCACGGAAAGGTTTTACGCCCAAGTAGCCGCTTTCGCGGGCCATCAGATGACTACCCTGACACACAGATGCTGCTGTTTCATTATCAGCAGTGTGTGATCAAGTGCTTTCGAGGTTGGTCCGCTTTCTGATGGGGACCGCATTTTCATCCCCTTCCCTTGACCAATGAAGCCGATCCGATCTGTCGTAACCCTGATCTCGCTGCTTCCGCCTCCAACAAGCGATCATACTCGCGTCCCGAGCGCAGCGCATCGCCCGAGATGAGCCACCGGGGACAATCGCAAAGGTCGCAAGGAGAGTCGACTTTTGAGACGAGTCGTGCCATGTAGTTGGCGTTGTCACAGGTCCAAACCACTTGCAACATTCCAGTCCAAACGGGCCTCTGAGATGGAGTTTCTGTCATCTTCCGATCCAAGGCCATCATCGACAAAGAGATAGAAGACGGTACCTTTGCCACGCGTGTAGGGTTGAGTTCTCATTCAGCCTGATCGACATCACCGCCTTCGTCACCGGCAGCGGTTCGCGTCGCGTCCTCCGTCCAAGTGAAGCATGGGTGTCCGAAGCAAAAGCGCAGCAGACTCGTGATGAGGTTTGCTCAAAAGGCCCCGGAGAAGGAGACGAAGCGATCATCATGTTCATCTCGACGGTCACCAAACCAATCACCAACTCCGGTCTTCGGGGACGTGCTGTGACTTCCGTGGCCATGGAGCAGCTCACGCCGGTCGGATTCTTCCTCATCATTGCCAGAAATTCGAAAAAGAATACGCTCCTTTTGCTAAGGCGCTGAGTGGTTCTCAACAGCATGATTCTCGTCGAGTGGGTGCAGTCGCAAGGTTGAGTTGGTGGATCTAGACACCGAGGAATCAGATTGCGAACTTGAGTCAGTGCGATCGCGAATACAATTGGCGAAGGGAGCACTACTGTAGCTCCGGCAAGTTTCTCATTTCTCAATCGTGAAATGTGAATAAAAATTGTCCACACAGGAAATGTGGAGATTTGCGGCGATGGATTCGTGATTGCGCGGTGTGAGTGATCTCGCATCGTCCAACTGGAACTTGTCCCAAGGTCACCGACTCGACACCTCTTCTTCCAGATCATAACGCCATCGTCTTCGACAGTTTGTCTCGCCCGAACACGCAGCAGGTCAGCCTCTGATCATCTTGCAAGCATGTCAGATCCGGCACAAGCCATCAGAGCCTTCATCGTTGGCTCGTTCCAAGATCTGCCTCCTTCCATCGTCGATGACCTGGCGAAAGGATCCGTCTCGCTCCTTGGCATCGTCCGTCTCCTCGGCGAATACCTTACCTCGGAAGACGGAGAAACAAGAACACGGGCTGTTCAGCTGCTCTCTGATATCACCTGCCACTTTCTCGACCCGTCAGCACCACCACAGCAATCCACGGATTCTCTCGCAAGCATATTCACCGTACAAGCCGTGCGCACGCTCACAGCGTTTTTCGCCGACAAGATTGCTGACGGCGTCATCGTTTCCGACAACTTTAATCGATCTGCCAAAGCGCCTGAGATTCTACCGGACACTGCACCTCGAGCTCGCAAGAATGAAGCCGAGCAAAGAACGCTGCAAGGCAGTGCCATGCTCGTCAGCTCGCTCAAGGCCCTCACCGTCCTCAGCGCGTGCAAGACGCCATCGACATCAGCAACGACCGGAACGCATTCCAATCCACAGCAGCCGCCCGTGAAAGGCTTCGGGCAAGAGCAGGCGCATGCAGTGACCGAGGCTCTCTTCTCTCATGTTGCAGCCTCCAACCATCCGCAAAGCCTCCGCTTCGTCATTTTCCGACTCCTTGATAGCCTCGTCGCGCATCACAGAGATGCGCTCAAAGCCTACCGCTCCCCGACGTCCGCGGTCGCTGGTGAGGAAAGGTCGGTATCCTCAGTTTCTGGTTCCGCACCCATGCAAGTGGACGCGACCGCCGAGAATGACACTCTGACCACTTCCGAGATATGCCAAGGCAAAGATTTCCTTCGGGGTTATGTCAAGATGGTACAAGGCGAAAAGGATCCACGCAACCTCATGGTACTCTTCGGGGTCGACAAGGTTCTCCTCACCGAATGGGTCATGGATCGCGAAATGACGGAAAAATTCTTCGACATTACCTTCTGCTACTTTCCGATCACGTTCCGCCCTCCACCCGACGACCCTTACGGGATCACATCAGATGATCTCAAGATTGCTTTGCGTGCAGCGATTTGCGCTTCACCAGCTATGGCGCCCCACGGCTACCCCTTGCTACTCGAGAAGCTCAGCGCGGCCGGTGGCCCTGCCAAGCTGGATACGCTTCGGACACTGATCGCTGCCATGCCGGTGTACGGACGTGCTGCCGCTCTCGCCAACGCCAAAAAACTCTGGGAAGGTCTCAAAATCGAGATATTCCACGTCACCGACGATGAGACCGGCGATTTGGCCGTGGATACGCTGACTGTGCTCTTGCATGTGTTGTACCACGGTGTCGACCCGCCCGAGGGCATCGCCCCCAAGATGGTCCACGATTGCTTGGTCGAGCTTGAAGAGCCTGGCAAGTCGCTGGCAAAGGCAGCTCTCAAGGTGCTGTTCTGCTTGGTGCGGGCTTCGGCTAGCACAGCATATCTAGCAGTGTACGGCTTTATGGACCAGATGATCAAGATGTTTGCTGATCCCGAAGACCTGGCACAACGGACACCCATTCTCGCCAACGTCGGCGAGTTGCTTGAGGCTCTCGCCAAAGTGTACCGCCATGCTGAGCTTGTCCGAGCTGGCAGCGACATCGATAGCACATCTTCGCCCACAGCGACCGCGATTGGGTCTGGGCAGTTGCTTCCATCTACGGCGACCGAGCGCACTTATGCTGGCGACAATCGACCGTTGGATCCTTTCCTCTCGGATCTCCTCAATTGCCTGTCCAACGGTCTGCGATCCACATCTTATCGACGATCGGCAATGCTTGTATTCTCGTCCGTTGTGTCCATCTCGATCCTCAGCAGCAACGCCACCGGCATTATGAACAAGCACAGCAGCGATGCAATCACGTCCACAGCGACCAAATCGTTGCTCGACTTTGACGAGCTCAGCTTTCTGACACGCGAAGTCGCCTCCTTGCTCACCTCCTCTGTCGGCGATGACGTCCGCGAAGAAGCTCTCTGTGCCATCGAGGTCATCTCCAACGAGCGCACCGCCACGACCCTAGCGGCCAGCGGTCCTACGGCCAAAGTCATTGAGCAGGTCGTCCTGCCTGTGTTGCTGGAACAGCTTCCGGATCGCATCGAACCGGTCGACGACCCGGAAGGACGGACGACGGGCAACGCCATGGACGATACAGAGGCAGAGCTCGACCTCATCAAGGCCAATATAAGGCGAAGTCTAGGGGCTCTTTCGCGACTTTGCGTGGCACCCTTCCTCTTCGAAGCCGTAGTTGTCAAGCTCTTCACAAAGCTTGAGCTGTGCTGTCGTAGCGGTGCTCGAGGTGGTTCTGACGGCAAGGGCAACGGCATTGTCGGCGTCACGGAGACCAATGAGGAAGGCAAAGCCTCGTCTACCGTCAAGGATCAGCTGAACTCCCTGAAAGAAGCCAACATCGGCTATGCACGAGGCCTCCTTCTTACTCTGCAGACCATGGTTGACCTCAAGAGGCTAAACGGCCATCGGGACCTTGCCAAATATGCCCAAACGCTCCCTGGCCGCTTGGTGAGCCTCGTCCTGTCAGGCCTCGGCACTTCCGAGTATGGAGGCTCGAAAGATCCCGGCATCGCCACGCAACCCGCCGTTGTGGCAGATTCGGCTGCACTGCTAGGCACCTTCGTCAAGCTACTGGACGCAGGCCGTCAACGGGAGCTCTTGGCTTCACTGAACCAAACGTTTGTGCGCGGGCATTCCATTTTTGTAGGTGGCGGGGAAGGTGTCGTCGGATCATCTCTGATTCCCAGAGGATCACCCTTGGAACAGTCGTTCGCACCGTTTTCTGCTTCACCGGCAGCTCGAAATCATCGCTTCGCTCTCCTCAGCAAGAACACTGTCGCGTTGCTCTCAGCTGCTGTTGTCGCTTCTTCTCCAGAGGCTGGTGTCGTCGTACTTGCCTCTCCGACAGGGACGCCCGCCTCGAAACACGATGCAGCCCTGACCTCGCTGTCCTGCTTGCTCCAATGGGCTCTTTCAGTTGCACGCAAGGACGGCAATGTTGACAAGACGACGATCGAGACTTGCTCAGCACTTCAGCTCAACAGCGCATTCTGGGCTGCTGTCGCGCTCACCAACAAGTTTATTGACGAGACGCAACCAGCATTCCTCGATTTGCTCGACTCCTTCTGGGGAACGCACATCAAGAATCCTTCCGCATCTGCCTCCTCGGCCGGCCAACGACGCGTGGCGCTGCAAATGTGGATGTGGCTGTCGCGTGCCCTCGTAGTCAAGTCATCCAAGCTTTCCGAGGCCATGTTGAACCGTGTGTTGATCGAGATCTTTGATGACGTCGCCAGCTCCATGGCCGGAAAGCAGGACCCAACGCAACTTGTAGCGGTAGCCGACCGTTCCAGCAACAAAGGGGTCGGTGTTGACTGGAACTTTGCACGATCGGCCGCTCGTGACTTGTCGACCATCGTTGGGGTCAGTGAGGACGGTATCACTACCAAGGAGAACGGATTCACAGTGCGACTTCTGTGGAAGCAGAAGCTGTTCTCCTTCCTTCTGCCTCGCCTCCTCGAGAGCTATTCGAGCGCGGCCAAGCTTGTGCATCGCCACGATCATGTGCACAGTGAGCAATGTTCGCATTCGGACGATGACGACCACGTGGACGCCAAGACCATCTACCTCGTCTCGCTTGCCGGTCTCTTGCCATCACTTCCGTCCACGATGCTGGTAGAGCGTCTCGAGGCACTGTTCCCGCTGCTGATTCAGGCACTCAGGCTTCCGGATAACAAGGCGCGATCTGCCGCCGCCAATGCCCTGACCGTTGCTAGCGAAGTGGGCAAGAAGATCCCGCCTCCGTCGTCCGCCTCATCCAGCACGCAGTTTGACCCTACAGCTCTCATTGCAACGCATCTCAGCTCGATCGTGACAAAGCTTCTGTCCAACATTGAGCCGACAACTTACACACCTGCATCTACGCGGATCGCTGCCCTTCGCGCCCTTACCAGCCTCGCTGCCAAAGCGCCGGAAGATGACGAAGCTCCCGCCGAATCACAGCGCTCCGACGGCGGTCTGCAACATCACCATTTGCATCCCTTGAGGAATCACGTACTCAAGCAACTTGGCAAGGAAGGAAATGGCATTGACGATAAGGTGCGATCTGTCCGGAGTCACGCTGTCGACGCTCGCGATGCCTGGTTCGCCGTTTCCGAGACATGATTTCGTGTGACACACCTGCTCAAACGTCGTCGTCATCGCTGCCAATCACGGGCATCCTGGAGTGGAACGCATGTCGCGAAGTCGATGACACAATATTGTCAATGACATGACATGGATTAGGTATCAATGCATATGCGCTGTACAGTACAAATGAGAACGTGCCTTTGCGTCTGCATTGAGAATCAAGTCGAAAAGTAATACTCGTCACCGGCCACGCCTGCCTCGTACGTTAGGCCGTCTGTAACGCCATTCTGCTGCGGTTGCTCGCTCTGGGGTTCAGCGCTGCCTTTGAGGGCTAGGGCGTCCTTGTCGGCACCAGTGACGGTCCCGAAGCGGGAGAAATAGCCTTGAACCAATCTATCATCTTCGTTGTCAGCGACGAGGTCGGTCGTGTCGGGTTGGGCCAAAGCAGGATCGACCAAAGCAGGATCGACCAAAGCAGGATCGATGGGCAGAACGTTTGCGTGTGAATCCTCTTGCCCTGCTGCATTCGCTCCAGGTAGTGCTTGTGCTGGTGCTGGTGCTAGTGCGGGTGCTGGTGCTGGTGCTGGTGCTGGTGCTGGTGCTGGTGCTGGTGCTGAGGCTGTTGCTGAGGCTGGCAATGGCTTGGTGGTAGAGGCAAGGTGCTGTCTGCTGCTGCTTGGGGTAGGGGACGCTCGATCGGACTGCCGTTCTTGCCGCTTCGCTGAGGTACGATTCTGTGTGTCGTCCTCGTCGGCATCAGCTTCGTCATCTTCGTCGAACCACTTGGCACCACTGGCGGTGAGGTGTTCTGGTTGAACACTGAGCTCCGCTTCGCTGCTGATTGCTTTGATCCATTCCGACACTTTGCCAATGGCACGCTCCATGATGGTCGATCCACTTCCTGTCTCAAACTTGTCGTCGTCCAAAGCGTCCAGCCGCCTTTTGCCCTTCCGTAACTTGTCCATCTTTTCCATCCTATCCGCCTTTTCGACTTGGTCGGTCTGACGTGCAGGTTCCTCCTTGGATTGCACCTCTGCGTTTGTGCTTGTGACGTTGGCCTGAGCTAGGGCCTCACGTATGCGGTGTCTTCTTTCTCGCTGCTGCTGCGTATTTCTTGCTCGTAAAAGGGATGTCCTCAGTTCGAGTGGCAAGGCCATACGAGATTTCGCATCCACTACGTCTTCGAGCCTGAATTTCTTCTTGAGACGGTCCGGATTGTTCTCCACAGCGGCGAGGATCTCGTTGGCCTCTTTGAGCCATTGCATCATCTCGGGCGAGTAGGTATCTTTAGCCGGTCGTCCGCGACGTCTGGGCGGCTCGTCCTTCCCGCGCGGTTTTGAGGCAGGGCGGCCAGTGTTGTCACTGCCAGGTACTTTTCCCATGAGGCTAGCCAGACTGGGGCGTCCACGCTTCCTTTTGGGAGGGGCCGCAGGGTCTGCGTCGTTTGTTGCAGCCGCTTGATCGGAAGCTTGCGACTTCCGCGAAGCTCGTTTGATAGAGGTCGCACGGTCGTACAGACGAAAGTCTCGATCGTTGGGATCATCTTTTTCCTTTTCATCTTCGACGTCAGCTTCGAACGACGAGCCGGCTTCATGTGCCGGTTCCATCACTGCTTCGGCGCCTAAGGGAAGACCATCATCGTACGCTTCGGCTGCGATCGCCTGCTCCGCCGAAACTGGGGTTCTTGACGAAGCTGCCCACCGGTGCACATCTGCTGTGTTTGACAAGCTGAATGCACGGCTCTCACCCGCAGCTGCGGGACTTCGACCAGTACTCTGGGGCTGTGCGGGGCCATCGGTAAGTGCGAATGCTTTCTGCGCATTTATATAATCAATTTGATTTGATCTGCCGTACTCGTGAGGTTGCCTACTGGCTCTGCCGGGTGTAGACGCCCTAGCTTTTGCCTTGGTAGATCCACCGAGTAAGAAGTCCAGGTCGGCTCTGGTAGGCAGGTTCTTCTTCTTCGAGAAGATATTCGATATCGGTTCATCGGCTCCTGGTGTTGCTGCTGGCGCTGGAGTTAATCTGCTTTGCACAGTCTGGTGCGGTTGGGCGTAGAAGCTCGTTGTAGGAATCGGCGCCGCAGAAGCTTTCGTCGCTTCGGGCGGTAGCATGCTTGTCGTCGTCACATCTGAGAGGTTTCGCAGCGATGGGATCTGAGGATGCCGCGACGTCGACGGCTGCTGACGGGACTGTGGTGGAGATTGAGGTTTCTGAGCAAGGTGGTACGAGACGGACGCAGAAGTCGAGGCAGGCGGAAGGAGGTGTGAGTTTGGATGCGTGCTGGTGTACGAAGTTGCCCAGGGATGAAGTGGCAGAGAGAAGTCGATCTCGGCTTGGACCTTGCGTGGCCTTCCCGGCTTCCTCTTCGCTGGTTGTTGAGCAGGGGCATTCATCATGCTGCTCTGATACGTCGGCGCAGCTGATAACATGTCAGGAGGCGATCACCTTGTGTCGAAGGATGGAGGCATGAGAGCGAAAGCTTTTCGAGCGATCGCTTGCAAGCAGTCGAAGGGCTTTGGGGGCAAGAGTGCGATGGATGCGACGGCTATGGGATGAAAGTAAAGGTGGACGTAGCGGCGATGATCTGGAAGGCTGGCCTGGCTGGATGATGGTATCGAGAATGAGTAGTGACACCGCTTCAGACGCGTTTCCAACCATCACAAACCCCGCAGGAGTTGTCTCGAATTTCGATATATATAATCACTAATTTCAAACGCGACTGGGAATCCAATCATTCCCGATCCACAGATCTTCCACGTGAGCCCGATGCTAACATCTTGGGTTCCAGGATGCACGAGCGTGCTTGTTTCCTACCATCGAACAGCAGATGAGCACCTCCTCCTTCTACGTCGAATGCATCATCGCCATCGGCTTTTGACATCAATGTTGCAGCCACAATCCACAGCAAAGATGTTGCGCTTATCGTCGATCAGATCGACTCGTGCACTCATCCTTCGCCCGCGTTCACAGCCCTTGTCCTCGACAGCATTCCGTTCACTCGCCCAGCCTACTTCTCAGCCGGAAAGCGTATCGGAAAAACTCAACGAGGCGCAACGCTATCTCGCTAGCAAAGCAGCGCGCAAGACCGAGCGGGCTAGCAATCCCACCGGTGCATCTGCTCGCCACGCCTCCCTCTACAGTCAGCTCTTTCCGGCTCTTCTCCGTATCCTCGCGTACGGCAGCAGTGCCTACTTTGGTCTGCATCTGCTATGGAACCTGCTGGATCGAGATGAACAGACAAAATTGATGAAAGCTCAGACAGACCGACTCGAAGCAACAGCAAAGAGCATCGTGGCAAAGGTCGAGCAAGCCGTTCAGCAGACTACAACAGCTGCGTCGTCTCCCGCGTCGTCATCATCACCAAGCGGACAACATCGCAAGGAAACGAAGAAGCCATGGTATTGGCCATTCTGATCGCGACAGCCCTCACTTTCTGGTCACACCTTGATCCTGTACACTACACCATCGCGTCACAATGGAATGGCTCGGAGCCTGTCTCATTGTCTTTACATCGGAGACAGAATGGCAACAACGAAACATACAGCTCTCAGTCGGTGACGACTTGCATCCCCACCCACACATGCGCATCGTCGTCAGCCTGACTTGCGCTCGGAGAGTGCGCAAGACGCGGCAGCCAAGCCAAATGCGAGCCAAAAATGATCCTTCCTCTTCCATTCCTCCGATGTTTCGCCAGCGTCTTGAGCGTCTGAGGCTTGACCTCACCTGTGCTCTGGTCCACGCAGACCATCTGGCATCGCCGACACTCTCCCAGCACGCCGAAAACATGCTTGCCGCCCAACACAACCCGGCTGAATCTGTCTTCGGCAAAGACTGCCTCGACTGTCTGATCACTGGGAGAAATCAAGAAGTTCGCTCGAAAGCTAGCAGCCTGGGCTCTCGTCCTCTTTGTCTCGTCCTTCCTTCCACTGTGTGACGCTGAAGAATAGCCCGAATCGGAAGCCAACTCATCCAACCCGACAGAGGAACAAGAGGAACACATGGAACGCGGTACCGATGCATCTTGATGTATCCATTCGCCGACCTGATCGACGCTGGCCGAGTTGATCAGCAGGAACGGCGACTCGTTGCTGAAAATGAGAGGCACTTTGTCGCTGCTAGGGCCAAGTTTGGAGTGTCGGCTCACTGCAGATGCTTGTCTCGCCAGCGTACATGACACGCCGAGCAAATCAGTGAGCATGTGTCGCAGCAGATCGCTCTTATGTGCCCGTGGACGAACTTCCACCCCGCAGACTTCGACCGTCTCGAGCTCGCAGGCGTTTTCGGCATATTGCGACTCGTCGTCGAGTGGCATCGTGAAGCTCTGACCAGTACTAGCCAGGAAAATCAACATAGTGCGATCCGAGAGGCGGATGCGTGGCCGGATCAGCGCCATCTGTGGGAACTTCTTCTGGGAAAGCGCTTTTCCGTTGGCCAAATTCATGACGATCCATTCCCGATCGTATTCGAGACCGTGCCGTGTCAACTTCCACTTGTCGCCCAGCTCGATATCCTGTCCCGAGCAAGATTTGATGGGATACACTGTGATGTTGGTCAGTTCAAAACGCTTCTCGGAGGGTGTTGTTTTGCCAGACAAGGGCTTGGACGGGACCGGATCCGATGGTGTGATGGGGGATGAGGAGAGGAAGAATCGGGCGACAAAGCCGATCAAGCGTTCAACATCTTCATCCACATTGAGGAGACACAAGCTCGCTCGCAAGGATGCCGAAGCTGTCGAGTTATTCCCGAGCGCGTCGTTACCGGCATCGTCGCATCCCACGCCTTCGACATACTCCTGCTTGAGTTGAGACGAGGTGACACCGAGCTGCGAAGTGACAAAGCCAGGGTTACAGTGCCTGCCCATGCGCAGATGAATGTTGCTGATGCTCGCAAGTCGATCCACCTCTTGCGGTGGAACGATAGAGCCGTTGGCGGTCAATATATTGAAATTGATGATAGGGCCAAATCCAGATTCGGCGTCTCGCGCCCGTCGGTAGAGCCGGACGACGGGTCGACCGTTGCCATGCTTCAAGTTCCGCAGAGCCTGCACGAGTTTGCTGGCAAGACCTGCTAAATGCATTCCCCTTGCGTCCCAAGGTCCAAAAGCTTTGTCATAGTAGTCGATTGCCGTGTTGATTGCGAGGATCCCGTGGATGTTATTTGTGCCATCCTCCATTCTCGCCTCAAAGTCTCTGCGTGGCTTTGTCCATCGAGTTTCGGAGAGGATGGAATCGACCGTTCCTCCGCCATAGTAGATTTTCCGGTGTAATCGAGCAGCCGCGCTCCTTTTGACAAGCAGTCCGCCAAGACCAGTCGGATAGCCAAAGATCTTGTAGAACGAGAAAGCAACCATGTCTGGTCTTTCCTCCGCGGACCACTGGGATAAATCGAGACGCTGAGACGAAGACAAATAAGAGGCGGCATCGACCAGTACGAGCGCCTCTTTCGACCTTGAGCGGCGAAGCTGCTTCGCCAAGTCTACGTATCTGTGGCCCGACGCGTTGCATTGCAAGGGCAACACGATCAAACCATTCTGTGTCACGTCGGCCATATTGTCTTGACGAAAGCTAGCACTACCAGCTTGAGCAAGCTCTGCAAAGTCCCTGATTCCCACGGCGCTCGTATGACTTTCGAGCAGGTACGAGAATCCAAGCTTGCCCTTTACGTGAGTCCAGTCAAAGGATTCTCCGACAAGCTTGAGACTGGCCGTGGTGCCCGAGGTGAAGACAAGATGCCAGTCGTGCGTATCTTGAATGCCGAACAAATCACGCATTATGCGAAGACGTGTTGCTGTAATCTGATCCGATGTAAACGTAGCAGAAGGAGACTTGGAGTGCGGATTCGATAAGAGCTTGCCCGAGAGCTGCTCCGCGACCGCTGTGATCAGGCCAGACGGACAGGGAGGAGCAGCGGCAGCATCCAGATAACAGGCATCGCTGAGTTGAGGACATTCAGTGCTGCGAATGAAGTCGACGCGTTGAGCAAGTGTTGTTGCTCCTGTCAATGTCGTTTGCAAAGCCGCTGATGGACTGCGAGGTGAAGTTGGTGACAATCGCGGACGCGATCTTTGCGATGCTTGGTTGATGTCAGACTTGACCGAGCGAGGCAGCTTGCGTCGGTCCTCAACGCCGGCAGAATGATCCTGAGTGACTTGGAAGCGGCTGGCGGATCGATGCTGAAGCTGCGCAGAGACGGCTAGATAGACGGCGACTGAAATGGATATACGCTCGATTATACTAAGCTGTGACAAAGCGGAAGCAACACATGGGCAAAAGATGCAAACGAGTGCTGCTGCAAGCGCCTTGTTCGATGTCGAAGCCAGCATCGCTTGTAAAGAGTCAGAGAGAGACATGTCCAGCCGTGATTGCTGTCGCAGGATGTGCCGTTCCTAGAAATTGTCGTACGTGTTCCCATGCAAAGATGACGACTTTGCCAGAAAACTCAGGCAGACACGTCTAAGAAGGTTGCGCGAAGAGTGAGCGGGGCATATCGTGTCTTGGTAACGAAGAGTAGAGGGTCAGGACGAGAGACTCGAGGACGCAAAGATGCTGGGAAGTGTCCTGGTGGCAAGATTGCAAACGAGTGGCAGCGGATCAAGGGTCTTCGAGAGTTGCACTATCTCGATTCGAATCCGCCACTGCTAATCTCGGAGTTGGCCGAGATGCCATTTTCCAATAATGGACGCTAAAAAGGTTCAACAGTTTGCAATAATTCGTCTTGACGACGGTTAGCCCACACATCGACGACGCGGCACACTTGACAATCACACGAGCTTGCTTTCGAACGAATAGACGGACGACGATTCATGAAGTATAATGTTATCAAGAAAGACTTTCTCTAATCTAACTGAAAAAGGATGCCAGCGGATATTCGGCTCTCGCACTTCCCCTAGCATTGCCGCCTCGCAGCCCGTTGTTGGCCCGAAGCTTCTCTGCCAGCTGTGGATCGTCAAAGGCGGCTGCGATGCCGCTTGGGTCCGCTGCTGTGGCAATCATCATCCGCACTGCCGCTCTTGCTGCTTTCTCACCTGCCTCTTGCAGCATCATCGCCACTGTATTGTTCACCGCCCTGGGGAGAAGCGAGAGCTGTGGTTGATCGCCTTTGGCATTGAGTTCCTGTACCTTTTTCCAGAACGGCTTTTCTTCCGGGAAGCGAACCAGCCGCAAATCAGTGGCAAGCGCAAGCATGCCGTCTTCGGTCACCTCACGGTCGGCGCCTGGCCGTATTTTGGCCGTAGCTTGTTCCAGGGTGAGGTTGTCTTTGGTGACCATATTCTCGATTTCTGCTTGCAGCGCAAGGGTCATGGCGTAGTACGCCGAGTCCCAGATGCCGCCGATGGAGTCGACGAGACCTTTACCATAGGGGCCCATTGCGGCCTCAGCATTCTGGCTGGATTCGGTAGCCGCAACGCCTGGAGTTCTGATTTCTTCGTCGCTGTCTGACGCATCCAATCGCGACTTTTCGGCCGCAGCGTGAGCGGCAGCAGCTAAGCGAGATTCTTCTTCTTCCATGCGCTTCTTGAGCTTCTCGGCGCCGGTAGGCGCTTCATTTGTAGAAGCGGAAGCATTGGTTTCGATGTCGGCCGTGTCGGAGCGCCCGAAGAGCGCCTCCTCTGCCTTGGCAATCAAATCAGAGAGAAGTCCACTTTCACCGCTGTCACCATTGTTGCTGTTTGGTCCACTTCGAATTTCTGGTGAAGCAGACGAGCGGTTCGGGCCGACACGTTCGATAAGAACCGTGTTGTTGCCGCTGCTCGCCGACACACCCTGTGTCTTCCATTGACTCGTGAGACTGACCGCTTTGACCCGGCGTACAGCTGACTTGACTGCCTCGTTCACTACCCTGTCTTCGCCATCCTTGACTGCCTCGCCTTTTTGCGATGCAGCATCGTGGCCGAGCTCGACAATCCTGTCCGCCTTCGGTGCAGAAGCGTTCAGGTGCACCTGATCCACCTCCACATCGGGATTGCAACGGGCCCAGGCGCTGAGGCCCGTCATGACTCTGCCTCCGGCGAGGCCTTCGATAACGTTGCGCGAGATGCCGCGGCCATCGCACACTTTCTGTAAAAAGTCGTCGTACATTTCGTCGATGTGCTTGGCCGACTTGGCACGTTGCGCTTCGTCGAGATCGTGGAGGGTGGACTGCGACGTCGAGCCGGTGAAAAAGGACTGAATGCCAATGTTGAATCGGTCAAAGAAGGCGCGCGTGATGGTCGGACGGAGCGAGGCAACGCCGATCGAGCCAGTCACGGTATTCTCGCAGGCCAGGATAGCGTCGGCAGCACTGGCGGCGTAGTATCCTCCGGAAGCAGCGGCGTTGCCAAACGAAGCGACAACAGGTTTGCCGTGATCTTCGCGGACGCGTCGTACGGCGTCCCAGATCGACTCGCTGGCTACCACATCTCCGCCGCCAGAGTCGATGCGCAGCACAACAGACTTGATGTCCTCGTTCTCTCCTGCCTCCTTGAGACCTTTGAGCACGGACGAAGTGGAGAATTCACCAGGTGCTGAGCTGATACCGCCGAGCAGGTAGACGACGCCCACTTGCACCACCTCGTCATCCGAGAGCTGCCTCTCGAGATGACGATCGTTGACCTTGTTGTAGTGATGGAGCGACTTGAATTTGGTCTCGTCGTTTCCGCCATGCTTTGGATCAACAAGCCTCTTGACAATGTCTCTCTTGAAAGCAGCGCCACTGATCAGTCCCAGCTGGGTTGCTTCTCGGGTCGAGAAGGGACCTTCTCTCATCCACGCTTCGACCTTGGTCGACATGGCATCGGGATCTTTGTCAGGGAATCGATTGACAGAAAGTGCGTGCACGACACCGCGGTTAAGCTCGCCGAGCAGCTCGGCTTCGTTCTGTACCTGAGGCGCAGGCAAAGAGTCGTCGCGGCTGAAGGTGGATATCATGGACTTGTACTCTCTTCGCGCCTCAGCCAGCACTCGGATACCAAAGTAGTCGAGGACTTTTTTGAAAAAGGGGATTTGGGCACCGAGACCAGTCAGGGGGATCGAGCCTGTAGGCTGCATCCATAGCTCATCGAAGGCCGAAGCGAGCAGGAAGGATCCTTGGCTGTTGAAGGTGTCGGCCCATGCGATCGAGGGACGCGCCTTGTCGCCGTGCTGCTGCTTTTTGGCCAGTTTGAACTCGTGGATGGCTTGCATGAGCTCTTCGATCTGGGCTAGACCTAAACGATTGGGTGTGACCGAGGATGGGAGATGCAATCCGCTAAAGTCGGCAAAGATGCCTTTGATGCGGTCGTCCGCCTGCGCCCATTTGAGAGCTCGGATGACCTCAAACATTTCCATGACGCGGGGAGCCTCTTCACCGGCGGCCGGGGCATTTATGAGGGCGCTCACGGAAGGCGGCCCACGGGACTCGACGATAGAGCCATCGTAGATCTTCCACACCAGGTACGTGTCTGGATGTATGAGATCCCGAAGATAGGCGTCACGTTTGAGCTTGAGGTAGCCTACGGCGGTGTACGTGGCGAAGAAGCCAAACAACAACGGGCGACGATAGGACCATGCCCTTGCAGTGGTACGACCCGTGCGCGAAATGATGACTTTGTTGGCGACAAATGCCACGCGCGGGAAACGCTTTTGAAAAGAGGCGTACATGCGACCATTGGCTGGGTGCTGCTGTGGCGAGCCAGTCGACCCGGTGGACGACGAGCTGCTGCCCTGACCAGACATGCTGGTTTCGTAGCCGCTGAGACGAGGAGGAGAGGAAAGCCAGCCAGTGTGCGATCTTGTTTGACCTGGCTCGAACGTCAAGCGCCGTGCTGTCCGAGTTGCGTCGCAAGGAGGGACGCGCAGGATCGAACGGAAGAGCTGAGGTGTTTGCGAGTCACGGAAGCAAGAGCGACAAGGATGGGTGGGACCGCTTTACGCAAGCGAGCATTCGAAGCTGACCAAAGTCCAACACTGAGCCTCTCACCGCTTTCGACGCGAGCGAAGATCTTCGTTCCTTTTCGTTTGTGTGGAGAGAAGATGCGGCTCTCATCGATCAGCACTCTCCTTCACGAATCGGGCCCGATCTCTACAATTTCACAGCACGCAGGTCGACCCGCGTTCAGGCTCGGAGATTTGCGCTTTTCAGCCGAAGATTGCGATAAGATAACAGAATAAACCCCAATGAATGAATACGATAAACAAAATGATGACATATACGAGTCTGCCTCTGCCATGCGTGAACCTTTTTTTCCCTTCAGCTTTCCTCCTTGACGATGGACCAGAGGATACGTGTGTGCTTCACTGAACCTACGACAGCTTCATACGCGGTACGTGTCCATAGCTGCACCAATGCGGGCGATTTGGCCATCTGTGAACAGATATCGGCAAGATTCGTAAGAGTAATCCATGTGAGAATGGATGCTGTCTACACCGCCGCCGGAGCAAGAGTCTTGGCTTGAAGGGCAGCCCCTGGTAACGGTGGATTGGGGAGGAGTGTCGTCGACATAGTCTCCAGAGCCTGAGCAGCCTCCCTGGAAGACATGGTAGAGACCAGCCCAGTGACCGATCTCGTGAACCAAGGTCTTTCCGGTCTGGTAGTTGGTGATGGGTCCTCCGGGGTACGTGTTCCAGTCCAGGACGATACCATCGTTGGTCGGGTTGGATCGGTAGTTCCATGGGAAGGTGGCGTATCCGAGGAGACCCGAGCTTCCGAAGCTGACAGTGTAGACGTTGAGAGCATTGGCACCGCCCTTGCGCAGTGCCGACTTCATGGCGCGTTCTTGCGAGGTGCCCTGGTTGACATTGTTGAACCAGTCCGAGTTGACGGTGGTGTCTGTGCTGGCAAGATAGAAGGTCAGACCGGTACCTGCGTAGTTGTCGTTCAGGATCGAGATCTGGCTGTTGATGGCACTCGATGAGATCCTTCCATTGCTCGAGCCGTCGGTGATCAAGTGGTAGTAGACCGGAATGTTGGCTGAAACGGCAGCAGCGGCCGCTGACGACTTGGAAAGCGAGTTGGAGGTGCGAGCAGCACGGGCAGCAGCGATCTTGTTGCCTAGAGCCTGCTCGACGGAAGAGGGTGCAGTCTCGTGACTGCCGCACAGCTTGACCTCGGAAGGAGCCGCCATGGCAGCAGGTGCAGCCACCGCAAGGGCAACGCCGATGTAAAGTGCGAGCGTCTTGAACTGCATCGTAGAGCTAGAGTTATGAGATGGAACAGAAGGTGGAGAGGAAAGAGGATCTGAGAGGAGAGAGTGTGTATGCCTGTGATTGGCTGAAGTTGGAGGACGAGCGACAGAGCTCGTTCAACGGCCTGCTTATAAACTTTTCGTTGGCAACGAAGCAGTTGCCTGCCGCCGACGCTGATCGTACACGCGAACGGACAGACTCTGCAGTCGATGGTGCAAGAGCGTAGTGAGGTGTACCGACAATTGGCTGACGGGATGATTGATGGAGTGCGCGCATGATTCAGCACCGGCGAACGAGGCGTTTCTTGACTCGAGTGTCAAGCGGATTTGACGATGTCGTTTGACACCAGAACTTCTTTCCCAGATGATCGGTGGGCGCTTATCTGTAACACGGTCGCCGCCAAATTCGTGACCGGAAGTACTCCAGCCGCTCGGAGACGGGCGTTCCGTTGACAAACTTAAGCGATCACCTCGGTGAAAGGAGGGGACAAAGGCGCGGGAGAAAAGAGAAGGTGTCGAGCGTGGCCGGCTCGCTAGATGGATCCAAGTCTGAGCAAGCGAAGGAGGATGGTGAGCTCGCTGGGAAGAAGTCAAGGCCTTCGAGGAGCTAGAAGGCCTCTACCCTATTGCAGCCAAGGGGTCCGCCGTCCTTGCGAGGACGTGTGATCCGGCGGTGAACGTTTGGACCAGGGTCCATCCAAATTTAGAAGGAAGCAAAGAGCAGGATGCCAAGACTCGAGGACGCGATTAAGCGAACGGAAGGCTGCTTTCCATTTCGCGCTAAACCAAAATCTGCCTCGTTCTTTTTCTTCTAGTCAATCTTCTTCAGAGTCATGCTGCTGCTGCACACGGGTCGGCGCTCTCGCCGTTGCCGAGCTATTCACTGTAAACTTGAAGGAGGAGGAAAGGATCCGAGCTACCAAGCGAACGAAGGACTGACACATCGCGTGGCCGAGGGTGCAATGTCTTACAGGTCTTGAGATGGCGTCCATCAGTCAAGTAGCGCGATTAGGCTTCCGCCACGAGACACTGTCTGACTGCCAACTTTATTCGAAAGGATGTCAAAGAGTCAGTAGCGGTTGTCTTCGGAGAAGGTCGATCCGCATGACATTTAGCGTCTTCTGACTTTTGACAAAGACGCTAAGGTTGCTTCGGCTTTTCTTGGCAATCGGAAACGACAAGTACAGGGCGGAGAAGCGAGATTGACCGACCGACGACCGCGCAGCCGGAGATGCAACGCGGCGGCTTGATAGACCAACGAGCGCTGCTTCATACAAAGATGTGATAGCTGCACAGAACAAGGGTCTGCTGCCACGAGACAAAAGCATGGAAGTCAGAGATTCATTCTGCCGAGGGGCCGCGGGATACAGTAAGCTTGATTTCCAAGCGAGGCGACCGGCTTTCCTTTCGACCGAAATCGCCTGGCCAGCTGAGTGCCCGCAAAGGAGCACAACAGGCACACCAGCGAAACGCTCAATAGTCTCGTCGACTCCGAAATGACCAGCTTCAAGCTGATGACAGGCCAAACACTCGTGATAGGACTTAGTGATAGGACTTTCAAGCTCGCTCGACTCCCTCCGCTGTTGCTGCGATTTTCCGCTTGCGTGACGGAATCGCAAAGTAAAGTGAGCGTCGAGAAGATACGACCCGATGCTTCGAGTTGTCTTTATAGCTCCGAAGGGCACAAGGACGTCGCCGAAAGGGAGAAAGTTGTGTAAGTGTATCAAAGCCGGACTGCGATCGCAAAGGTCGTGCAATTTTTGTTGAATTTCTTGACCCCTTTTTCTTGTATGCTCGTAAATGCATTCATGATTTCTGTGAAGGACAAACTCGATCTTTGATGCGAAGCCGTTCGGCGGGCATTCGGCGAGTAGAGACTTTGAGTACAGACAGGAGAAGGCAGCCCACAACGATGACGATGAAGCCTTCGTCAACGATGTGTATGAGACACGACCGGGACGAGCCAACTTGGAGCACTACAAAATGAAGTAATCTGACCGTCGAGCAGATTAGATCGAATATTTGGCTTCGATCTCTTTGGTGATCGTGTGAACGGGGTTGTCAGAGGCTGCTAAGATCGCTGTTGTCGAGGAACCCTCGGTAGAAGATGCACAGGACGTTGTGTCGGCTTCGGATGGGCTCGCGGAGCTATTGGCCGAGGAGGTCGAGGAAGTCAGGCCGCGAATAGCGGGCGTAAGGGATTCAGCCGCCTCGACCTGAGCCTTGATGGCATGGATCGAGTCGAAAAGTCGAGAAGAGATTTGATCAGAGAAGCAGAGGAGCTCATTTTTATGCGCAACATCGCGCCGGAACGCCTCGAGCTCGTGCTTCAAACTGTCGTTGGAGGCAGAAAGCTCTTCGAACTCGACAGTAAGGCTTGCGTTCTCATCTCTGAAAGGTGACAAACAAGACGTATGGGAATCAGCGTTGATGTATGCGCCCTCTGTCCTTCGTCCGAGGAAACGCCATGTCAGACTCACCTGAGTGTCTCAATCTTGGCTCGCAACAGCGCTGTCTCTTCTTCATGCGTCTGCTGAATCTGTTCGTAGAAAGGACCTCGAGGTATGAGATGAGCAAGAACCAGACACACTGTGCCTCGCTCTCAGCGGAAGCTTACTTTTCGGAGGCTTTCAAGCTCGCAAGCCTAATCATCAAGTAGGGGAGAGTGAGGCAGGATGCAGTCAGTTGAGTGTTAGGCAAGGACTTTGAACGTTGCAATGATGAGATTATGAGCCCAGAGCCTACCTTTTCATCGAAGGCCAGGGCAATGTGTCTAAGAGAATGAGCGATGCCAGAACGCTTCAATCTCTCCTCAAGATCGTCTTGCCCTTCAAGTCGAGAGTCGTGATCATTGCTCACTCTCGCTACATCGTCTTCACTGGTGGCGGAAGAGGACGCAAAATCGTGTACAGAGTCCGGATCCATCGAGTGATTGCCAAGAAGCTCGTCACGGATCATAGCTGCTCGCTGGGTGAGCGAGCCCGAATGACTGGATCCGCACCCTTCGCCGCTCTCCTCGTCCTTTCGGTCGCCAAGACTGTTGTTGAGTATCGCGTTGGCCTCCGACTTGCTCATCGAGGGCAGGTCCGAGTCCGCGTGCATCGAGGGAAGTACGTGCTCGGTACGATTCGACTTGGTTGTCACTTTTGGGAACGCGCCATTTGTGAACGACGATAAAGTGGAAAGACAGCCGCGAAAGTGCCAGAAGATGCCAGCAGTAGCGGTGGGTAGAGGATCTCAGGGCTTGGATGGAAAGTGGCTGACGATAGTGATAGGGCGAAAGAGTGTAGTGACCAAGTCTCAAAAAAGTTCTTAGTGGACGTCACAGGGCAGATTTGGTGAGAAGCGGAGAAGGGCCTGAATATGAGTCGTCGTGAATCGAGGAGGCTAACGGTGGAGCGTGCAAAGGGAGACAAGTCGCATTGGTTGGATCGAAGAGCGAAGGAACCACAAACGCAATCTTCGTTTTTTGGAGAAAGCATGTCTATTACCCGGAAGCTTGTACGTGTGTAGGAAAGCAAAACTACATGAGAGTGGTGTGTGCAGATGATTGCGTGCGCTGCGGATCGTAATGAAAGCATTGTGCGAGGGAGCAAGAGCTGAATGAATTGAAGCGGTCGAAAGACTTCAAGGTTGCGATAGGCGCAAGAAGGTGCAGATGCGGATGCAATCAAGTGTGCGCAGCGCACAGAGCTTGTTCTAGTGTGAGGCCGATTCGTGACGATGCGGTTTGGAGTAAAATCAGATTTCGACCGACCGAGTTCGACCAAACGCGGAAAGAAGCATCCAAGTGAAGCCTATTTGAGCTACTCGGTCTTATCAGACTCTTTGCTCTGCTGGGTACTGTCAGCCTCCGCCTCGTCCTGTTCGAATTGCGCACTGGCAGCCTCGTCGTCCTCAATCTCGTCCTTGTAGACATCGGGATGCTGACGGAAGCAGTCCTGCATGGCTTTGAACTTGTCTACGCAGTCGATGCCCTTGGGCTCCGCTTCGGAATAGACGAAGCACGAGAAAGCGAGCTTGAATTGTTCACCGCAGGGGCCATGCGCCATGCCGCCGAGGCAGGGGCAGTCCCAGTTGATCTCGCCGGTTTCAGGATCGTATGCAGACTGCTGGCCAGTCTGCTCCTCGGATTCCTCGACAGCAACCTCAATGGCCACTGGCGTCTCTTCGGCGGGTTCAGCGTCTTGGTCACGAGTTGTCGCAGGGGCATGACGAGTATGAGCGTCCTTGTGTAGGAAAGCATCGCCTTTGGACTCTTTCGGCTTGAGACGGTCTTGCCACGCCTGACGTGGCTCGCACTGGATGGCAGAAGATGGTGATCGCAGGGCGTAGAGAGAGGCACCAGCAGCGATAGTGGCAGCGGCAGCAGCAGCCTTGTAAGAAGAAGAATGGACAAACTGTCTCGAGGGTCCAGCGGCTGTCTTGGTGGCAACGCCTCGAGAAGATGGGAGGAGAGAACGTGAAGCGTGCTGAATGGAACGGCCCGCCACACGGACGATGGATTGACCGGATAACATGCTGAAGCTGCGATACTATACTAGCTTGAAGGGTGGATCGATGCGGTGAACAAGAAGATGAGATAGAGAAAGCCAAATACGATCGAGACTAGATGCCGCTGTTATGGGTTAAAGCCGAGAGCAAAGATGTGCAAAGCCGAGCGAATAGCGGGTGGAGGAAGAAATAGGAACCATTCGGAGGAGAAAGGGAGGCAAAGACTGGTCAGAGTATGTTCGGACAAAGATTCAGGCAGCAGACCGCGACATCCTTTTTTGAGTGACTGAGCCAAGTGGTTCCGTCTTCCGATTTTTCGGCGTGTTCTTTCTTTTTTGGAAGAAAGGCCTTGAGTCTGTGATCCTGTAGTCACTTGTTGCCGTCTAAATGGAGCCATTAGCCTGACCAATCCTCGGAAAATCAAAAGCTGTGAGATCGTAGAATGCTTTGAGGGAATAAAAATCCATGCTGCTGTTGGAACGCGCTCGGACCGGAAATCTGAGAGTTGCCATGCTTGACACCGGACTTGCACATACGAACAACAGTCTGCAACGCAGCCAAACCATCTGATCCAAACCCATACGACAGAAGCAAAGGAAGGAGAACAAAGTCGGAGAACGCAGCAGTCGAAAGGGCTGGACGCTTCTGCTCCGTGCAAAGACTCGAATCTTGTCCATGTCTTCAACGTATCTCATTAGCCCCACCGTTTCAGAGGCACATCGGCAGCGACCATGAGCTTCGCTATACCAGCTCACCTTCACGTGGTCGGCACCTCCTCGACGGCGCTTGGAAGCAATCTCAGTGGCACACAGCATCGAAACGGCAGTGCTCTGCCATCGCCCTCGCCGTCATCTTCTTCATACGGTCATGCAGGACCATCCTCGTCCGCTCATGCTGCCGTCCACATGTCAGCCGGGCTGTCTGCTGCAACAATACCCAGTAACGCCGTAGCCAGCTCTTCGAATCTTGTCGCCGAGTTCCTCAAGTCGTCCGACGATCTCACAAAGATCTCCGCCTTGCGCAAGAAGCTTCTCAAGGAGCAGGCTAGCTTGTCCGCCAAGCTCAAACTCGGCGCCAAGGAGCAGCTCGAAGCGACACGCGATGGTCTGCTCAAACTGCAAGCAACGAGAAAAGACGTGGCATCCATCAGGGAAGCCTTTGCCCAGGTTGAAGCGCTCTACAGCAGCACAGATGGCGAAGACGGCTCCAGGTCCAACCATCCCGACGCCAATCGCTCCTTCCGCATCATTAGCCAGGTATCCCAGATTCATCGCAATTTCGTTCAGACCACCATGACACTCGAAAAGCTCGACGTGCTTCCAGATCAGATCCAGACTCTGGCCGAGATGCTTCAACGAGGTCGCGACGACATTATGGGTCCAGCCACTGACCTTTTGCCCCTACATTTCCACCTCTCCAAGCTCGAGGCCTTCCGCAATGAGACCTTCCAGATTGCGCGCACCTGTTCTGCAGACGTCCGGGCCACTGTCTCTGAATTCTTTGCCCCGCTGGACGCACTCATCAGGGCTTTTGATGACTACATCATGGTGTTAGCGGAGAGGACCATGGACCTCGTACGCGAGGGCCGACCCGCAGTGGTAGTCAAACTCATCAAGATCATCGAGAAGGAGTCTCGCGAAGACGAACGCGCTGCTGCTATACGTCTTGCAAAACGGGCCAACTTGGAAGGCGCTGCCCGCTTTCGCTCCGTGGTGGCCAACGCACGTGTCATCAAGCTCTATCGACCCAAGTTTGTCGAAGCCATCGACCGATCCATAGCAGAACTCTTCGACGAGTGCTGGTCGCGCTTCGGAGCCGAAGACACAAGCCTTGCATTTCTCGGCCATCTCGACTGGATCTACGACGATATGCGCTTCGTGCAGTCCGAGCTGTCGCCTCTGTTCCCCGAAGACTACAAGATTCTGCGCATGTTTGTCAAGAGCTATCATAAGCATCTCGGCACCATCCTGCGCGAACGCATCCTCGCCAAGGATCCTGAAGCCAGTGCGCTGCTCGAGCTGTATCAATTTACCCAAGAGTATACCAAGACCATGACCAAGGAGATTGGAGCAGAAAAGGCATGGCTCGAACCGACGCTGCTGGCAGGCAGAGAGCAAGGCATCATCGATGATTACCTCAGCCTGATCACCAAGAAGATCGATGAATGGACCGCCAACCTCATGTCCGACGAAGTGCGCGAATTCGTCGCGCGGCAGAATCCGCCAGACGAAGACAACGAAGGCCTGTACGGCCTGCAAGGCGCAGCCATTCTCTTCCAGATGGTGAACCAACAGATCGACGTCGCAGCGGATTCGGGTCAGGCGAGCGTGCTGGCCAAGGTGGTAGATCATGCAGCCAAAGCGATGCACTCGACACAAGCAACATGGCTACGCGTCCTAGAAAGTGAATTCAAAAAGCAGCGCGAGGCAAAGTCGCCCGACGATGTCGTCGGTGGTCTCGTTGAGTATGTGATTGCACTGGCCAACGATCAGCTCAAATCCGCCGACTACGCAGAGGCATTGCTAGCAAGGCTCGAGCCGATGGTGAGCAAAAAGTACCAGGCGGGCATTCGCGAGGCGGTGGACAATGCGCTCAACGGCTTTTTGGACGTTTCCAAGCGATGTACCCAGGTACTTGTGGATTTGGTCTTTGCGGATCTGCAGCCTGCCATCAAAGATCTTTTCACATTCCCCATTTGGTACGCGGAGGGCACCATGACGACAATCGTCGAAACGATGCGCGACTATACGTCAGACTACAGCGAACGGCTGAATCCCAATTTGTTCGACGTGCTATGCGACGACATGATTGACCGCTTCCAAGTCTCGTACATTGGCGCGCTTAGGCGTACAGGTAACGGCAAGCTACGCATGCCGACAGCAGGCGAGCAGATGCGCAAAGATATCGACGATGCCAAGACACTCTTCCTCGCATTCAAAAAGGAAGACGAGGTTCAAGAGAAGTTCGAAGTGCTCGATGCGATCCGGGGTATGCTGACCTCTTCAGCGACGATGGTGTTTTTGCCTTATTGGAGTTTCGCCAAAGCGCATGGAGCGCATCTGGGATTCCTCGAGGCCATTATGAAAGCAAGAGACGATCTCAAGAGGGACGACGTGAATGCGTTGATGGACAGCGCCAGGAGGAAGGTCAAGAGCGAAGGCCTCAACGACCTCGTCCCGGAATCTGGAGGACCTACGGTCATGAGCAGGGTCGCTCAGGCATACGGATCAGGCTTTGGCAGTGGTCTGCTTGCCAACTTGGGCGGCGAGAGGGCAGCAGGAATGGCTGCAAGCGCCACGCAGGCGCTGGGACTGACTGGATGGAAGAACCGGGATCGCGAGTGAGTTGCCTACCCGCAGTCGCCGTGATTCGAAACTCAAAGCAAAGCATGACGAGTTCCACATTCAAGTGGCAATAGTATTGATCACCAGCCCAGATAGGTTCAGATGAAATGGCCTGTGCATTTCGTAATGTGATAACTCATTTGCATGAGGCAAGAATACAGACATTGGCCTTGGATCCGCTAGCATCGATGCCCGTGTTCTTGTTTCCGCCGACGGCGCCACCAGAGCCACCGTCGTAGTTGTTGGTGGTGTTGGTTGTGGTCACCTGAGACTTATCAATGTTATTTTGGGTATTGTTGGTGGTTGACGAAGAGCTCGAATGAGAAGAGTTGTCCGTGTTGTTACTGTCCGTCGTCGTCTGCGAATTATCCTGGTAATTCTGACTGTTGTCCTGGTAATTGGAGCTGTTGTCAACATACGTGTGCGAGGAGTTGTCGTTCTGGTTGGTCTCGTGAACGTTGTTGGAGGTGACGTTCTTGTTCGTGTTGTACGTGTTGTGCGAGTCGTGCGTAGATGCATCGACGTTCGTCGTGTTGTCGTTGTAGTTTGTCACGGCCGAGGAGCGCGAGCTGTCGTACGAGTTGTTGTAGACATACGTTGGGCTGTATGACCCACCCCGAGACTTGGATCCGGCTGAAGCAGCCGAAGACGAGCTCGATCCAGAAACCACGTTTGTGGATGAAAACGAAGAAGACTCGGACTTTGAAGCGGGCCCGACAGCTTCTTTGGAGCCAGCAGACTGTGGTGGGGCGGAAGCGCTGCCAGAGGTGCTTACTGACGAAGCACGCGACGAGGCACCGCTGACAATGGCGGTATCACGATTGACGCAGAAGCAGATGGACCGATCGTCATCGTTGACTGTCCAATGATTCGACGCGGACTCTCCGGTGGTGAAAGCGGCTCGCTTGTCAAGTTCAGGGCTCCAGAAACTTGTTCGACGGAGGATCTCAAAGGCCTGCTCAATCTCGGCGGTCGTTGCACGAGGTATCAAGTCCTGACGAGCGACGAGGGAACGACGACGACGTTTGACGTGCGTAAAGGTGGTGCCGACAGCTGCATCGTGAGCAGAAGGGACGGCCGTAACAATCTGAAAGATTGCAAGCAAAAGGAGAGCAAAGGGAAAGAGGGTGGCGCTGTGTCCGAGAAAGCGTGTCATCATCCTGTAGAGCAGCGACCATGGAAAAGATGGGTGAGAATATGAACATGACGGAGAGACCTCGACAGCGGTCCTCTTTATATACACATGAAGACTCTATAGCGCAGATCTCGATTCGACATCCAAGAGGCACTGCGAAAGATTCCACGGGACCAATCACATCGTTCGTTCGGGTACCTCACGAGTCGCTCACTGCGCTGATCGCAAAGCAAGATCGGTGGATGCGAGCAAATGATCGCCCAGAAAGAAGCCTCTGCAATGTTTCACCAGGCAAGCAAGCGGACTAAACGATGAGACTCGAGAGGGGCAGCCAAGGAAGCTAGCGATGGTGTGGATTGATGCAAGGGTCTGCAGAACGCTTCTTGATCGACACCAAATTCAGCTGGATCATGCAACGAAGATCCGACTCATTCGCCAGGTCCACCGATGGCACACTCTACTGGGCTGCCGATCTAAATGTCTGCCTCAAGAAAGCAGCACGGTGAGGTCGAAGGCACAAGTCCTGGCAGGGCTGTCATCATGAGACAGCCAATGGACAATGTCTTGTTCGGCTGGCGTGGGCACCTTTTCGGTCTTGCTCGATCTTGCAAGCTTGGCTGTCAGGCAGCGTGAGAACAGATCTGCATCATTGGTGATGTCAACGAAGTGAAGATATTATGCTGCGGACAAGCGGATCAGCTTGCCGCGGACCACACCATCATGTGCCAATGTAACATGTGTCACCGGCTGTTCAGGCAAGGAGTGGTCTTAGTCGTTCGAAAGCAAGGCAAGGGGCATCGAGAGCATGACAACCTGAACCTGGAAAGACGGCTCTATAGAGTCAGTCTGCTGCAGGGACGGAAATCCAGTTCCACTTTGGCAGTTCCGCGGAAAAGCATTCCTCACCGAAGATTTGTCGCTATGTTCGCAACGTCTTTGAATCAGCCGGAAGTCTCGCTGGACAGATTCAGGCTGCACTCATTGCATGTGCTTGTCAGTGTACGCGGATGATGACCGCCTCGTCTGCGACCACGCTGGAAAGTGGTTCAGGAGCGAGCGAGCAAAGAGATTTCGACCGATGTCGTATAGAAGGGATCGGCGTTGCTGCAAGGGGCACTGCGCCTCCTTGAATCCTACACACTTTATTGTGGGTTCGGAACCCGTCTTCCGGTACAGCTGGATCACTTGTTGCGCCAGGTGCTACGCTTGAGACGGAGCATCGAGATAGCGAGACTAAACGCTCAGCAATGGACGCAACCGAATCTTTCGCGCAGGACAAGCTGCGAGACTTGAGCACCAAGGGCATCGTGTGTTCAGGTACGAGGCGCGAATCGCTGGCCAAGTTGACTCTTCGGCTCGCACGCCGAAAAGAAATTTCTCCGCAAATCGCGTTGAAGCCTCCACAAGCTGCGGTAGGACAGCCAACAGCCAACCGCAGACGATGCACAAGCCACCTCGTATCCATGCTGTACAGTGTACTGTACCAGAGACGCTCTGAAACTTGCCCTTCGTCCACCGACAAAGCCTCAGTGTGGTCTGACCGCCATTTGGTCCAATATAACCAGCGAGACGTCGAATACTGCCGCCCGTCATGGTGGATACGATTCGAGACGCTTCTATGGGCCCCGAACTGGAACAGCATGGTCTGCAAGCCGAAACAATACCCCTCTCTCGTCTACCCCGCATCAGGATCTTCATATCAAAGTCGTCCCTGCCAAAGGGGATAGCTGCCGGAGTAGAGCAGCTGGCGAGACATCACATTCGTCAAGATGTCCTACATCTTCACTCGTCTCCCAAACCTGTTGCTGCTGGAGGTGCATCGAGTGCAGCGGATCCCTCATCCAGCTTTTCATCTTTTTGCCCGCTATGGAACTGGAACCTAAACTTCGTCGAGCGCCTTGATCCTCGATCGGACCCAGAAGACCCCCTGACTTGGACATGTTCCACATCCTCTGACACATTTGCCCCCTACGAAGAAGCGGAATCGACCGATGCAAAACGGATCGAAACGCCGTTCATCGTCACAGTGAGCTACTCCCCACATTCACCTCACCTTGCGTACAGAGCTTTAGGACACGTCCTAGGCGTAGCCAAAGATTGCTTGTCGCTATTCGCTAGTCGAGATCGACCTTCCAGCATTCATCCCAATCTTTTTGCCAGCTCTGCCACTTCGTCGTCTGTCTCCGGATACTTTCTCTCGACCGCAACCGCCAACAGAAAGCTCAACATCATCCAGAAGTCCGACTACCAGACCATCGGAACCATGATCGACTGTTCCCGCAATGGTGTTCTCAATGTCCGCTCCGTCAAGTACTTGATTCGTACCCTTGCCCTCCTGGGCTACAACATGCTCCAGCTCTACACCGAAGATACATACGAGATCGACGGAGAGCCCTTCTTCGGCTACATGCGAGGCGGCTACTCCCAATCCGAGCTACGTCAGATCGATGACTACGCCGCTCGCTTTGGTATCGAGGTCATCCCCTGCATTCAGACACTCGGCCATTTGGGTCAGATGCTTCAGTGGCCCAGATATCTTGGCTTGCGCGACACTGCCGAGGTCTTGCTGCCCGAATGGCCAGAGACCTATGTCATGCTCGAGAAGATGATCAAGGCTGCCAGCGCTCCCTTCAGGAGCAAGCGCATCCATTTGGGAATGGATGAGACTCATGGGCTAGGCCATGGGCGATACTACTCGATTTATGGCCATCAGAACAACAAGCCGGGCAGCCAGGTCTTCGTCGAGCATCTCGAAAAGGTGGATGCCATCTGCCAGTCGCTTCAGCTCGAGCCTATGATTTGGTCCGACATGCTCTTTTGTCTTTCTGCACGCAACAATTCGCTCGTAGGCTACTATGATTCAGATCAACCACTCGACGTCAAGCAGCAAGGCATCCCTTCCAGCTGTAGCCTAGTCTATTGGGACTACTACCATACCTCTCCACTAAGCTACCAAAAGCGTATCAAGAATCACGAGGAGCTCCGTGGAGCAAGTCCGTGGCTCGCTGCTGGCTCTTGGACCTGGTCGCGTTTCTGGACCGCTTTACCTTTCACCTTCCAGACGATCTCGGCCAACCTCAAAGCAGCAAGGAAATCTCCTGGTGTCCAGCATGTCTTTCTCACCATCTGGGGGGACGAAGGAAACGAGGTCGATCTTTGGTCATCGCTTCCGGCATGGTGCTACTACGCCGATCATGCGTACTCGACCAACGCGACCACATCGGCTCTGAACGAGCCGAGCGAGGCTGCTCTGGATGTGTCGCTGACCAAGAGCAAGTTTGACGCCATTGTAGGTGGAAATTGGGACGACTTTGTTCGCGCCTGCGCCATCGACGATACTACAAAGGAAGGTCTGGATGTAGCCGAAGACGACAAGATTCACTTTGCACCAAACACGAGCAAGTGGATGTTGTGGAGCGATCCAGTTCACAGCTTTGCTGAACCTACTCTTGTAGCTTCCGGCTTTGACGCAGAAGAGCACTTCGCAAGCATCTCATCATTACTCAGTGAGAGGCTGGAAGGAGTTACACTCGAAGAGGCTCTGCTAGATCGTGATGTCCTCGTGGTGAGACCTGCCAAGGCGCAGAGCGACCCAAAGAATGGTGGCTCAGTGGGACTGTTTGGAGCTGCTGCGTCTCTGCTTTCCGAGATGACCGGGAGGGGCTCTACGGCGGCACCGAGACAGACCGAGATGGTGCGCATCCTCTCGGATCATCCTTTCAATGCGCGCCTCGAACTGGCGCGTCTGGTAGCAACGACACTTTCGCTCAAGGCGAATTTGCGTCAGAGATTGCATCAAGCCTATCTTTCACGGAACTGGCCGCAGTTGCAACAGCTCAACCGGCGGACGGGTAGGTGTCTAGAGGCTGCGACCAAGTTGTGGAAATATCATCGGGAAATGTGGATGTCCATGTACAAGCCGCATGGATGGGAAACGCTTGAGCTACGGTATGGCGGTCTGGTTTCACGTCTCGATACTCTGCATCGGCGCGTCGGAGCGTTTCTGGAACATGTACTCTCGCCTCATAGTCATGAGACTGATGAGCGGGACTCCATTGCTCAGGCGGCTGCACGAGCCGATGTTTTCTTGCCCAAACCTGTCAATCTGGACGATCGAGGATCGAGAGATAGCTCCAAGCGATCTTCACTAGATCAAGAGAGTGATGACTCTGATAATGAACAGGAGCAGCGCCATCAAGAGCAAGGCGACCGAAGTCAGGATGGCGGAGACGACGACTCGATGCGCTCGAGCAGGACGAAAGAACAAAGCAAGTGGGCTTGGCAAGAGAGGGTCACGAGCTTGCCCGAGCTCGAGAAACCGTTGCATCTGGTCTACGGCAGCGCGGAACAGTTGCTTGATTATCATCGTGTATCTCGACCCACTTATTGCTGATACTCAATGCACCATTCTCGTCGCCTATCGTAAACCATGAAAGTGAAATAGGCTCCTTTGACACACCCAGGTTTGAAATCTCCACAATCGTCGTCTTTTGCATTTTTGGCGTGCATAAGGTACAGAGCGTCGGGTTTGGCGTGAGCGTGCTGGGCATGCATCAAGCAATGAAGGGGAACATAGCTTTGCGCTTTGGATAGTCCTTGCCAAACTCCTTTTTGTAATTCCTGTGCTTCTTGACCGCCCACAGCCACATCTGACCTGTGCTGACGGCGGCAAAGAGTGCGCTGGCCGGATTGAGCGTCAGCACGGTGAAGGCAGCCCAAGCGACAAACTCGAAAAAGTAGTTGGGGCACGAGACCAGTTCAAAGGCGAAGCCTCGAGGGATTTTGCGGACCTTTGTTCCAGCCGGGCGAAGGTTCTTCAAGATGATGTGCGTGTACGCGTTGCACAGCTCGGCGAGGACCATGACAGCGGCGGCCGAGTATACAAAAGTGGCCTTGTCCTGGATAGTGCCAGCGACAGAGGCTGCCGAGAACCAAGGAGAGTAGATGAAAGGAGCCAGAAGGAAGCCCGAAAGGAACCAGTAGTGGGTTGAGTTCTTGAAGATGTTGAACAGAGGCATGGTACCGTTGCTGAAACGGTGGACAAAGAGCGTCTCAAGTTCACGCTTGACGTAGTGAGCAACAGCCAGAGAGCAAGCAACGGTTTGCATCTTGGATTGGACGAAGTCGCGGTGCCAAATTTGGGGGCCAAAATAGTAAAAGAGAGGGTGGATCAAGATAGGACCGGCGTACTCGGTCAGGAAGACGGTCTTCCAGCCAATCTGTGGTCCAAGATCCTTGACGTAGAGCGTCTGGCCGGCAGCTACGCCGAGCTCAGCGAGCGACTTGTCGTCATCGAGGAGAGGCTTCTTATCTTCGGTGGTGATGCGCTGGCGTTCAAGGGTAAGCTTGCGAGAGGATGATGCGATCTGCTTCTTGACTTCGGCGAGAGTCGCCTTTTGAGACGGAAGGGAGATTGTGAGAGGGAAGCCTTTGGAAGCAGGTTTCCCAGGCGCTGAGCGCTTCTCGATCGTGATGGTGAAAGCCATGTCGTCAGGGCCTTGGTGGTCGTGGTAGCGATGATGGCGATTGTGGAAGATGCAAGAAGATGCAAGCTGAGAAGGATTAGGTATTTGCGAAGTTTGCGCGAGATCGGCTGGCCCGACCGCTCACTCACTCTCTATGCTTGCAGTGCTCAACGCGTAACGCTGGCTTTGGGATTCTGGGATTTTGGTCGCCAGAGCGTTTCGCCCACAAAGCCTTGCACTGATTAGTGACTGATTGATTGTGGAGCGGACGTGTTATGTCCGTCTTCCGAGTCCATGATTGGCAAGTTTTTGGGTTTTTGAGAAGAAATGAATGTTTTGTGGCCATTGTATGAAGAAGAGTCCGAAGAGGTCAAGGGCTCGCACAGATCCATCTGGACAGCCAATGGCAATGAAAAGGTGCCCACAATACAGTCATCACCACCTCAACGCGTCGACATGACCGACTTGCCAAGGCAGACCACCTCCGAGGTAGAGGCCACCTTTCTCCGTTGGTTCCGCCAATCTGGCGGTGCTTTGGACCCTCGATGTCGGATTCAGCCTGTTCCCGGCATGGGTCGAGGAATGATCGCAACCGCTCCCATCAAGGCTGGAGAGACGCTGTTCGTGATTCCGCGTCACGCCTTGCTCAACCTCGCCACCTCGACGCTCTCTCAACAATGTCTCGATGCCGAAGCATCGTCGTCGTCTTCCGCGTCTCCTATCAAAAGTTCAGGTGCGCCAACATGGACACAGATCAGTAAGATGGGCTGGCTACCGCTTATACTTGCCATGATGTACGAACGCAGAAGAGCTGCCCGATCCCATTCATCCGCGTTCAACTCAGCTCAAGACGGAGATGTGTCCATGGAAAGTCTCGAAACCTCCTCTTCATCGCGAATCGAACATCTAGAAGGCACCGACGCGCAAGGGTCTACATATCGCAAAGCGCCCCGACCCTTTGGAGAGCAGACATGGGGCCCTTACTTTGACATCATGCCGACCGACTTTAGCACTCCCATGTTCTGGCAAGAACAAGATCTCAAACACCTCTCGGGCACTTCGATCGCCGACAAGATCGCAAGGGACGAGGCAGAGGCTGATTATCACAACAAAGCGATTCCCTTTATCCGCTCCATGCCAAGCGTCTTTCTTCAAGGAACGAACCAAGAACAGCTTGATGCAGAGATTCAAAGGTGGTACTCACTCGAGACATATCACATCATGGGCTCAAGGATCCTGAGCCGGAGCTTTCATGTCAAGAGTCGAGCCAAGGCTTTGGAGGGACAGACAGTCGACATGGACGATCTCGATGACGATGACGATGGCGATGAGCGAGACGAAGAGGATGCAAACGACTCTGAAGCAGAGATTTTGGAGGACGAAGGAGAAGCTGACAGTTATGGGGTGGAATTCAATGCTGGCGATCAGATCGGAGACCAGACGATTGACTCGGCCGATGGCCGAGATGACGACGGCGAAGTTGATTCGAATGGCGAAGAAGACGACGGCGAATCTGAAGATGATGGAGAAGAGCAAGAGAATGTCATTGATATCTCGATGACGCCCATGGCCGACATGCTCAACGCCAAATTCGAGTCGGATAACGCTCGTCTCTTCTACAAGTCTCATGTATTGGAGATGCGAGCCACCAAAGCCATCGCTCAAGGCCAACAGATCTTCAACACGTATGCTGACCCGCCCAACAGCGACCTGCTTCGCCGATACGGCCACGTGGATGAGCCAAATGGCAGCGATGTGGTGGAGCTCGACGCCAAGCTCGTCCTCCGAGCTGCAGTCGATCGTCTTTCTTCGCTTTTGTCCACGAGTGCGGAAGACATCCAAAAAGACCTTGCAGAGCGACTCGAATGGGCCTGTTCGTCGCTCGGTATCGACGAAGTGTTCATTCTCAACTACCTATTCACTCCAGCTCAAAAGCCACCACACCGAGCACAACCCGAACGTCCCTCGCAAAAAGAACTCAAATCTGCTGCGACCGGAGGCGGTCTCTCGGAGGAGATGATCGCCCTCACCCGTGTGCTCTCTCAGTCACGTGATGCGTTTGAAAGAGCACGAGCTAAAGGTAAAGGTCCCAGTGCGCGTGTGGAAGCGCAAGAGGATCATGTGGCGGAAGACCAGAGCAAGAAGGTTCGCGTTGCTACGAGCCAGATTATGCTGGATGCGATCGACTTGCGACTCAAGGCGTACCCGAACGGAGCTAGCGTGGAAGTGGAAGAAGCCAAACTGTACGGCTCTAAGAAGGACGAGATCAGTGGAGAGAACGAAAGGCGTGCACTGGTGGTGCGTCTCGGCGAGAAAAGGGTGTTGCTCGACCAGAAGCGCGTGCTGAAGTTTGTCTTTGATAGGATCCGGGAAGCGGAAAAGGAAGCAGCCAAGAACAAGAGCGGCCAACGCGACAAGAGCAAGAGGAAAGGAGACGTGGGCAGCGGCAGCTCCAAAGGCGGCACATCCGTCGGCAACGACGGCGGCCACAAAAAGAAGCAACGTCGTTGAGGACACGACGGACCCACTGTTGCCCTCTGTCACCACATCCGCTCAGCAAAGCAAGGCAAGGGCCATCTACCCTTGACTCTTACCACTTCAAAAGGTCAGATCGAACCGGCCAAGGTGCGGGGTGGTGGGGATCACCGATCTCCCTCTGGCGCGAGGCAGCTGCGGATGCGGCAGCTCCCGCACGCCCACCTCGCTTAGATTTCTGAGTTAATTTTAGGCGAACCACGGAGATTACAGAGAGGCGCGCAACGCAGCCTGTTCTTGTCCACCTCCAGCCCTGCTGAGCGGGTCCAATGGGATGGGTACGACACACAATTGTTATACAGGGCTACTGTAATCAGTTATGGACAGACCGACACATGACACATGTGACACGAACCTGGTCCTACAGTTGCAATCCGATAATTGCGCGCCATTCTACCCTGGGCATCTTCGTATCGTACAAACGAGGCATGGTTTCGCCCCACACTGCCTTTCTATGCAATGCATCTCAAAAAGAGTAGATGCGTGTGTTTGTTCAAAGGCTCAAGGTCGGCGAGGTGGAAGACTACCGCTGCATGAATATTGACAAGGGGTCTCCAGCACTATTCCCCGCGTTCGTCTAAGCGACTCTGTGCAACGGTCGGAGCATCAGATTGAATACGCGGCATCTCGATTGCTTTTCCCGTCAATGGTTGGCATCTTTGTTGTTCCAGACGTTGTCATTGCTGCGCTAGCGTGGAGAAACTTGACTTTGTTGGCACCTCGTTAGAATCGTTTTGATCGACTCTGGTATTCGATTTGATTAGGCGCCGTGCAGCCTCGGCTCGCGTTCTCAGTTCCGACACACGGCTTGCATCCCTGCCTCGTCTGCTGTTCAGAATTAGTAGAGAAAGAGGGGCGAGCCTGTCGATGATTCAAGTGGTTGAAATTGTCTTGCGGTTGCTCTTATATCAATCGTTGGACATTATTGATAATTCCCTCGCCGGTCAATAGCGCATCAATCCAATACCGAAATTACACAGCACTTGCTCGTGTCGAGACCAGGATGTGGGCAGGAGTATGATCTCCAGATCTGGGGCTGCAGAATCAAGCTGGTCCCTACCTCTCTGCATTTCCGATTGTCTGAAGTTGGATCTGTCCACGCCAATTGTGTGCGTCAATGCATGCATGCACGCGCTTCGAAGGCCAAGCGAGAAAACGCTGCTGGAGAAAGACGGAGCTGGATGCCGAATGAGCATAGCACGCAAAGGGAGCCATTGGGTCACACGGCCATCTTGTCTGTCTGACCTTGTGCGTTGTTGGCAGCGCTGAGCTCAACACAAGAAATGGGCAGCCAGCGGCCTTTGAATAGAAGCTTGGCCCTGGCCCTTGCCGAACGCTCCTTCTTGTTGCTCTTGTTTTAGAGCTTTGCTTGGATTGAGTCCCCGCACCCACCATACCTCATTCCGCTCCCACTTGAAGCTAGATATTACCGCCGTCTTGTGCTCATGGCGCCTCCAAATCGCATGGGAGAAGCGTAGTACACAAATGTCGGTCGAGGTGCCCCAGTGTGATGGAAGGCTTACCCCGCAAAAGGGATACGCACCATGCATCTCGCCATGGCACAGGCACGCCTCCCGCGTCTCTGTTCCCGCCTGTCACAGCCTTGGGCGGGAGACGATTCCCTGAGGACGAGCGACTCTGGCGAAATTTGACTAGATGAATCGACCCTCTCCTCTCGCACCTGCTGACTCCGCTGTGCCCACCAACCGCTGCCCACGGAACCCTGTACATGATCCTGTCTTGTCTTCGCACTCGACAGCGCCACCCTTTTGCTGCGTCGATGTAGGTCCGGAGTGGCCATCCATTTTCGCATGCGCACTGTCGCCCTTCCCCGCACTGATTCCCACAAGTATAAAGAAGAGGTGTCATCGGCCATTTTCAACGCCGTCACTTTTTCCACTTCCCTTTTCGTGCACTTTCCTGTACTGGCCATCCCCCGTCCACAAGTCACTCCCAGTGCATCAGCACGTCGGTCAACATTACTAAATTTCTGATAGCATCACAATCTACAACAAAGTTTGTCCTCGACGTTTCTTCCGATGAGCCTGTAAATCTCGACTGCCCACCTCCTTCTACCGCTTCATCTTGCGATTGTTACCAGGAAACGCCCTTACCGCTTTCATCTGTTTCGATCATCTCGAGCCAAGACTTGCGGCACCATTCCATCACTACAGTGTCTTGATTAGCTCTCGCTCTCCGGCGCAGCAACTTGTCCCGCCCGGATCCCCGTGCCATGTCTCCAGTCAACGTCCAATCCCATCAGACCGTCGAAACACCAGCCGCCGTCAACATGATGGAAAAAGCTGAATCCAACGCTTCTACTGCTGGCCAGACGCGTTCGCGCAAGAAGATGTACAAGAATTGCGATCGTTGCCGTCAGGCAAAACGTGCCTGCTCAGCACAATACGTCAGCATTGCAGAGGCATTGGCTAGCAAGGTCGCCTGCACCAATTGCAAGAAGAAGGGGCAGGTTTGCACTTTCAACAGTCTCATCAATTCCTTTGGCGGCATTCCCCTTGGCGGTCTCACCGGGGCAGCTTTCGCAGAGAGCTTGCAAGAAGCTGCAAATGCTGCTCAGCCAGCACTAGACAGCGTTGCGGCTCAGACAACCCCGGAAGAGTCGATGTCGCAAGTAGAAACGAGCACTGCCTCTGCCAAGAGGCGACGCGACAGTGTTCCCGATACCGATTCCACCTGTCAGCTTTCTCAGCCACACAATTCCGCCATCAGCAATGTGAACGCAGCTTTCGCAGTGCTCAATGGTGGCAACTTTGAAGATGCCCAACCAGACCATGATAACGGCCCATCGCACAAGAGAGACGCAAAAAGAAGAAAGCGTACTGCCGCTCAGACCACCGACGCTACCTTTTCAAGCTTTGCCGAATTCGAGCAACAGACCAACAGCGCACTCGTCTTGAGCCGTGCTCAATCGCCCTTTGCTTTCGAGAACGACCACGACGTGTTGTCGGCATCTTCGCATGCCGGTCCATCGCTCTTCGACATTCTCGGCTTCGATATCTGGGGAACTGCCCCCAATGTACGTCTCGCGCAGAACGCGGATCGCATGCACCTCAACTCGGATCTGCTCAACGTCTACGAAGGAGCTGCCGAGTCCGCTTTCCGCGTATGGGTCACCGACGCCACCACCCCATATTTGCTTTGCGCAGACTCGCTGAGTTCGTCATCGGCAGCCATGGCGCTCAACAAAAAGGTCTGCTTGTTGGACCACGCCTCGAGACGCATTTTCAAGACGGACAATGCCGCGCGCAATGTCGAGAAACGGGTTTCGGACGCTTACCATGCCGTCTTGCTCGCGTACGCTGCACAGTGGCCGCGCCATCGCGCCACTCAGAGCAGCACCAGCCGCGCCGACTGGAAGCCAGACGAAGCGCGCATTCGCCTCTCTCTTTGGAAGCAGGCCAGGGATAAACTGATGGATGCCGCAGACGCGTGGTCCTTCCGAATCGTCTTTGCGCTCATTCTCTTCGCTTGGACCGAGAAGCCGCGCGAGATGCCCGACAGCGAAGCATGGGACAAAGGCGAACACGAGGTGCCGTCCCAGCTCCATATCCCATCTCTTGATGAGAACAGCGCGCTCGACTCCTCCTCGTGGCAGATCCCCGCTGAAGCCAGCACCATGATGCTCGCAACCGCTATGCGCAAACTCAAGGCCTTCCGACTCAAGATTCAGCAGCTCAGACGCAAGGGTATCGACCTCTGGAACACAGACGAGCCCGGCCTCGATCCGAACCAGGTAGCTCACCGACAGGCTGAGGCGACGCTACTCGAAAACACGTATCACAACTTATACTGGTTTGGCTGCATGATGGACACCGAGCTCTCTGTGTTGCGCAAGTACGACGCTGTGATCGGCGACGAAGACGCTGATCTCGCCGACCAGCTCTTGTCGCCACATCGCGCGAATAGCCTGCTTCACGAGACTGAAAGCTTCTCGACCATTTCAAATTCGGGTGCCCCTGCTACAGCGAAACCATTGCGCAAGATTTGGGACGAAGTCATCCCAGCGAACAGCCAGAAGAATCGCAGCACCTTCGTCAAAAGTTGGCCCTGCAGCGAAGAAGATGCCAAACGCACATTGGCCTATGCAACGCCAATCAAGGTACTGCTCTTCCGACACGTCGGCCGCTTGCAATCGAGCTACTGGCGACAAGCATCGAGCGAACAGATTGAACGGCAGATCGCTCACGTCCTTTCCGTTGTGCGACATTGGGATGAGACCTTCGCTCCTTTCTTCGCCAGTTGCATTGCCCACCACGCCGAGTTACCCCCCTCGATCCAGTCTTGGCATGTGATCACCGCGACCAAATGGAATCTGGCGGCCATCTTGCTTGTCGAGCTGGTGCAGACCATGGATCGTTCCATGTCGGATCCGTTCAACAGCACAGACGAGATTTTCGCCGAACTGCGATCGAAAGTCTGCAATCAAACCGCAGCACTCATCCACGCCATCCAGCATTCGAGTCTGGCTGCCAGCATGGCGCAGACCGACAAATCCGAGACCTCCTTTGACTTTATTGAGTCAACAGGCAGCACTATCCTGCATAGCGATCCTTGGCCTGAGATTTCTGTTCACGGTTTCGCCTGCGTTGCCAAGTCCGAGATCAAAAACTTTGCCAAGCTGGTTGAACAAGGCAAGTGGGACGAGATCAGATGCGCAGAGCACCGCATAGAGAAGTGCATCTGGGCATTGGAGCAGCTCAGTAATAGGAGCGGCATGGCGGTCGATGCCAGCATCGAGGTGCGAAAGCTGTTGGACCTGCATTCACCGTTGCGCAAACAGCAGCAGCAGCAAGGAGCAGACGCCACGGGTGGAATGGGAATGATGACCGACGATGTTTGGCAGTCGTGCCTCAAGATTTTGAACGAAGGCGGCGCAAGCAACGATGCGCCTTCGTCCTCCTTCGACACGCCCGACTTGGTCAACGAATTCAGCCAAGCTGGCTGGCCCGACCTCACTCTATCCTCTGCGACCCAACCCGGTCAGATGCACTCGCACCGGATGGGCGACGAATTTTTTCTTGACACACTAGCCACTGCCAATGCTGAGAGTCTGACCGACGGGAGCTCTTCGCGCGCTTCCTCCAACCACTCCCTGTCGCCGCCCCTGACAACGTCTACAATGGTCTCGCTGGACTACCCAAGCTCACTGTCCATCTCGCCATCGACAACCACAAGGGGGACAACGGTCCCCATGGCTCCTCAACAGTCGTCACAGCCGCCGATGACTCCTTTCAAACAGGATGGCGTCGGTGAGCTTGACGACTTTACCATGAACTCGATGGGCATGGGGTTGTCAATGGGCGGAAGCGGCGGTGTAGACCCAACATTTGACACTTATCAGCTGCGTGTCTAGCCATCCGGCATGCTGCCCGCAATCCCGAGTTCGATCGCTCCCTTCTTCTCGCTCTTCTCGTGTCTCGCTTGACCCATATAGTAATGTCCAGCTTTCCCATTTGAAGTCAAATCTACTTTCGTGGCCTCTACATCTCGATCAGAATGTTTGTTACTTTGTCGAGACGTTTATCAATACTAGAAAACACGCGAGCTTGAAGGATCCGAGAGCGCCAAAAACTTTTTTTTGCGTGCGATTTTCGTGGCCTTGATTTCGAAATCTTTTACCTTTGTTCCCCTTCGCATGAATGTCGATCAGTGACAGCCACGACCCTGGTGTGGCAATACATCAAGCTTCACAAGAGCTGATTATCAGAGCGCCCTGGTCTTGGACGACACAGACGGAAAGTACGGAAAACGAATCCATTGCAGGGCAGAACACAAAGGGAAAAAGCTCAGAAGAAAAGTTGGAGGCGAGACAAAGTGACGGGATAGCAGTTCAAAACGGGGGGCTACAATGGGAGGGATCAGATCAACCAAGCAAAGTCTCATATGACGAGCAGATCTATCCCTGGTTGACACCGGAACAAGTCCTCTTGCCGATAGCGTACCTTCGGGCATAGGACTTGAGATCAGGTTCGCAATTCTGCTTGGGACCAGCGGCAACATTGGCAGCGGCAACAAGCAACAGACCTTCGGCCTCTAATTTCTGCTGTGGCGTCAGCGGGTCTGCAGGCAGAGGGTTGCAATCAGTCAGGCCATAGTCGCTGCTGCGAGCCTCGCCCGTGCCAGAAGCTAGCGCGGACTTGCCAACAACGTAAGAGAACTGCGACGTCAGCGAGCCTGCATGGTCGATGACAAAGGCCGATCCACAAACCGACTGTGCCTGGATGTTCTTGGCGTTGAAAAGGTAGCTCGAGTCAATCGGAGAGTTGGTGCCCTGAGGCTGGACAATATCGTCAAGGGCAGAGTAGAGGTTGGTGGTGGGGACGATCTTGCCCAATCCACCGGCGTTTTGGAGCGCCGTGAGGTACGCCGACGCAGCTTGTTGCTGCCAGATCGACTGGCTAGCCAAGCCGGGAGTGGTGAGCAGGACTGCCTCGATGGTTCCCTTGTAATCCGGGGCGAAGGCCATGAATCGATCCACCTTGTCACGGATGCTGGGGAAAAAGGTGAGAGCCCATTGGGTAACCAGTCCACCCTGCGACCAGGTGAGGATCGGAACCTTGTTGGATCCAGAGCCCGAATAGAGGGTCTGTACAGCGTTGACAACGTACTCGGCATTGACTTGCGAGTCGTTCAACATGAAGGGAGGCGGAGAAACCCAGCACGGATTGTAGCCAAGTTGAGTGGAGAGAGGAATCCAGTTGGAATCAAACGACTGGGTACCGTTGACGCCGGTTCCGGGGACGAGAAGGATAGGCTTGCTCTGCGAAGAAGGAGAGCCTTTCTGACATTGAAGGCCCGCAGCGAGCGTAGACTGGGGAACGGAAAAGGCAGGGTCTGAGCCAGAAGGAAGTCGCTTGACAAGAGGTGTAGCGCTAGCAACGCAGGTGAGCGCAACCAGCGCCGAGAGGGACGAAGTGACCTTCATGATACAAGCAACTCAAAGAACTGACCGTGAAGTCGAAGGCGAGCGAAGGAAGGCGTAGGAGAAAGCAGGAGGGCGGATTAGGGTTGGACAAGGGGAGCTTTAGGAGTGATGGAGGGACTTGAATGAAGGGGGTGCTTGAGATTCGAGACGAAGCTACATTATAAATACATATCTGCATCAGCTGGCGATCATGAGATGGAGGGATTCGCCTGACTCTGGAGTGTGTTTCTGATCATGTCGTAGAAGCTTTACCCCGCACTCGATGTTCACACGTTTCGTCGCAGGTACAGAAGTGTGCTTTTGACGATCAAGCCATACGCCAATCTTCATGCGTTGCGCACCTGGGCATTCATGCATAAAATCCATGAAGAACCCGCTACGTTGCGCTCGATTGCCCTCTGCCTTGACAGAACAAGACAGAATCTCTTTGCGGGGAATCTTGCGACCAAGGTTGTGACCGGCTACATGGTGTCCTCAGCTGAGCGGTTCTGCAAGGAAATCGCCTTAGCGTGTATTTCGAGACAAAATGCAAAGTCCGACGGCCTTTGTTTTTTGGTGATCTAGACTCCGCAACGTTAGCAAACCTCTGTTCTATATCAACTTCTCACGAATCCTTCGATCCATCTCGGCAACAGCATGGAATGCACGCTTTAAAGCTCATCCCATCACGAAGTGCAATCTTTACCACCCTAGGACGATGGCTTTAAGTCTCATTGTTGCAGTTGCGCTGGCTTCTCTAGCGGAGAGCAGCGAGAGCCCGAAACTATCCAACAAAAGACCTAAGCTGCTGTTGATGTCCAACATGGCAAATTCGATATTGGCCTAATTTAGCTCGAGGCGGAAAAGGTGTCCATGGAAGTCACCCCGCCCCCGCCTGTAAGCTACAATTGGGGATGTCGATGTGACTTCCATGCACCTTTCAGGCGAGTAATCTACACAGCAGATATTCATTCATTCATTCATGAGTGCCAGAATATAAGTCTCGATCTTAACGAAGTGTACGCACATTCACGGCACGCAGCCAAGGATATCCTGCCACCCACATTCTAGAACCTCAATTTCATCTGGCGAACCCCACATTCATCTCGTGAACTTTCAAAGGACAGGAATGCTGATCAGGATGCAAACGAGCTTCGATCAATCTGTTGTGATGGGTTTCTGTCAGACGCAAAGTTGCAAAGGCAAGTCTATGTACAATGTAGAAAGGCTGGGGTAGTTGCAGGTCATGACTGCTGCTCCTGTGGCTGTTGCTGTTGCTTCTGGCGACGGTACATGGTCCCTTTCTCGGCCTTTTCGTCCTGGTCCGTACGTTTGCCGCCATTCTTCTTCCTGTCTTCGGCGAGGGATTGGGCAAACTTGCTTCTCGCCCGGATAGCAGGACCTTTCCAATAGAAAACGTAGACAGGAATCGCAACGATTATCGCGAGGAACGCGAGCAGAGTCGAAGCCCACTCGAGACCGAGACGGTTATACAAAGGCGTAGCGTACATTGCCGATACACCAGCCAGGAAATCACGAGCAAGTGCGTTTCCTCCCGTCGCCGATGCACTATAAGGACCGTACGCTGCTATCATGTAATCTATGGTAGCCATATAGATGGAGTAGTTCGCAATCGCAATCATCGTGGAAAAGATCATCGGAGCGATCCAATGCACCCTAGGGGGGCCGAGGGAAGTCCAGGCAAAGCCGAAGAGCCCAAGAGCCTCCAGCGGGACCAGCCAGAGAAGAAGCCAAAGACGCGCTTCTGGGGCGAGGGCGTCCGGGTCCCTGACTCGCCGCTTGCGCTCCCAGATGAATCGGGGAATAAAGATGAGGTAGCCTAGCACGTATCCCAAGTTGATGGGGATGAAGGCGAGACCGACTTGAACGGTGCTGAAGCCCCATTGTTTGTACACCAGTTGGAAGGACTCCAAAAAGATGAAGATGAGCATATCAGAAAAACCCGAGAGGAGGGAGAGGAATAGTACGATCGGCTCTCTCACGAACATCTCGAAGGGACGCAGCCAGTAGGCGCCGATCTCTTTGATGCTGAAGCGATCAGTGCGGACTTCGTTCGGACCGTAGATATTGTGCTCTCCATTCTTGCGGCGGCGCTTCGCTTCGCGGTCGAGAAGGATGGTGGATCTAGTTTCGGGGACGACGAAAAAGTGGACAAGCTGGACGACGCCTCCGAAGATGAGCTGCACCCAAAAGTTCCACTTGAGTGGAAGGTAGGCTTGAATGAATCCGCCGACGAAAGGTCCGATCGAAGTACCACCTACAGAGGAGAGCACGACAAAGGCGACGGCCAATTGTTGCTCATCCGGCTCAAACAAGTCGGCAACCATTCCCAGAGTAACGGAACCACCGGCGGTGAAGAGACCACCGAGGAAACGAGCGACGATCAAGGAGCCGTAGTTGGGAGCCAGCGCTGCGAGCACTTGCCAGATGTTGACGAGGAGGAGCGAAATCTGAAGGACCGGCCATCGACCGATTTCTTCGGACCAGGGAGCCCAGAACTCGCATCCAAACGCGTAGGCGACAAGGAAAATCATCTGACCAACTCGGGCTGCAGGCTCGCTGACGCCGTAATGCTCGGCTACGCCCATGACGGCGTTGGGGTAGACGGAGGTGTTGAAGTTCATCGACACTTGGACCGCAAAGATGACGCTGAGGATAGCCCACTTCTTCCAGGTGGGATACGAATAGCCGGTTGCGAGGTAGCCTGCGCGCTCTGTGAGGACAATCCTGCCGTCCTCTTCGCGAGGCTCAAGGTCGTGTTCGCCCTCGCGCTGCTTTTCTTCGTTGGTCTTCTGCAAGTCATTCTTCTCGCGAATCGCCTCTATGTCGGCGGGTGCGCTGTCGTCCTGGGTGGATGAGGCAGCATCTTTGTCGGGTTTCTCATTGCGTGCAGGTGTGTGGGCAGCGGCGGTTTCTTGGTCGGAAGAGCTTGTGCGAGAGACCGCTGCGGTGCTGGTGCGAGCGTTGTCGGCCATGGTCGTGTAACTCCACCGGCAACAGTAGCGATGGTCTGGTGAAGGGAGGGAAGGAGGTGATTCAAAAGGAAGGAAGGACGCAAGGGAGAGAGAACCACGTTGCCGGCGTCAGCTATATGTGTGACGTCTCCGAGCTTGGTCGCTCGTCGCTCGTCGCTCGAAGCGGGCTAGGGTCCTGCGATCCGGCACACTAGCGTGTGATCTGTCCGAGGAACGCTGCCACTTAGTCCAACCTGGCGGGCCCGCAGCAGACGTCACTGCATCATCGAACGCGACACTGTCACGGCCCAGCTTTCAGGCAAGGGAACGCGTTAGGATGATGGACTGGCCCGCTCGTGTCGACAGAGCTGGCTCGAGGGCAGACCTGCCTGGTTACACAAGAGAAGATCCGGACCGCAGATCGATGGAAAAGATTGCGGAGAATGACGTTTGGAAAACTTGTCTGCGCATCGATCGGATTTTGTTGATTTTATTATATAAATTTGATTTTTCGCCGGATAAGCTGATGGACCAAGGCACCAAAGCAGTCAAAGCCGTTTGGACTTGGCGCGCATCGGAGAATAATGATCAGACCCTCGTCTCCTGGCTGGTATTTCAGCTGAGACGAGCCTCAGGCGACCTTTCCCTCAAAGCTTACAAGCAGCCTGAGGTCAAAGCAATCCTATTGTCTGTCATACAGCAGAACGGCGGCTCGAACGAATACGGCGGGTCTGGTGTGACTTGCCGCCTTCCCGCTCTGGCCGCCGTCGACAGCTGATGCTCTTGACCTACATCGCTATTTGATCGTGCCTCGAATCCAGGCAGCCAAAGCTTTCCTGAGAGACCGGTCGAGCATTGCGATCATCGTCTGTCGCTCGTTCACGGGGCAAATATGCTCTCAGCAAGACGTCTGTGATAGTGCGGGGATAGGGCTTCATGGATGGAACTGTGGCTTGCGCATCGCCTAACTCGCGTCCTGGTATGCGATCAAGGCTGGCTTGTTCCCTTCTGGCGATGCCTAAGCGCAATGGCTTGGCCCACTCTCGAGTCAAGTTACCGACAGTTCGGTCATACCCATTGGCCTGGTGACGTACTGTACGCAAAGACGAGTAACGGGCAAGAACACCGCTGCCGATCCCGACTGAACTCACAAATTTCTAGCGAAAGATGTGTCATTGCATCATTGCTGCATTGACGCGTCTCGAAGATCGAAGCCGTCGAATTGCCTTGCTGCTGCCGCGATCGCATCCGGTAGAACAACGTCAAGGCAATCCCACGCTTCCATTTTTCGATCTAAGCGAGATCGAAGCTCACTCATCATTGCCGTCGCATTCTCCGGATCACTTCAGAATCAGAATCAGGTAGCCTTGAGTGCTTCGCCTCGCTCGACAAAGCCTGATCAAGCACGTGGCTATTCTACACGTCCATTGCGACCATCATTCTGCGGGGTTTGTTGTTCAAAGGTACGGTCACGGCGCCCACCCAAGATTATCTCGCCATTCGACTGCACAAAAGATAATATCCAATCCGTGTCATCAATGTTCGGATTCGTCGCTGTGATACACACGGCGAGAACGAAATTGAGCATTGGAGTATGCTTTGGAAACTGTACCGCGGCGCTCAGGGCTCCAGCACGTACTTGCGGAGGCGAGCATCGACCGCTTCATCCCACATGCCCGCCTCGAGGCGACAGGCAGCGTTCCATGTGTTCTGCAGCTTACGCATCCTCTGTGGGGACGGCGGATCTTTAGCGGCTTTGGCTTCTACTAAACGCATTGCCCGCTGCACTACGCCCTGAAAATCTTGCCCTGAGTATGCTTCTATCCAATCAAGATAGTCCTTGTGGATATCTGATTTGCGGTTCTGTGCGAGCCAAAGTCCCACTTGAGCGTACCCAACCATGCACGGACTGACCGCCACCAACAAGTCCAGACCATCGCTTGATCGAGCCGTATCGAGCACGAAACGGGTGTAAGCCAGCGTGGCTGCACTCTCCATTGTCCCGTGCTCCAGCTCCCCTTCTGCCATACCCAAACTCTGTTGACAGATGCGCAAATGCAACTTGGCCTCCTCGGCCATGGCCTGCGCCATCTCTGCTAGCGTCGAGACCTCTTGGAACGTGTTGTCCGGTGCTGCTGCTGCCTGCGCCCAGATACGAGCATAGTGTCGCAAGAAAAGGTAGTCTTGCTTCATAAACCACTCGAACGCCCCTCTCGACAAACTTCCGTCGGCCAGGCCTAGCACGAACGGATGCTGCACGAATGAGGTCCACAGGTCCACCGAATTGGAAATCAGGCTGCGGTTGAACGAGAATCGCGCCCATGTGCTATCGATAGCTGCATCGGTCGGTGACGGGATCAGGCCGCGCGGCTGGAAAGGAAAGGAATGATCGAGGGGGCCAGGTCCTTTGCCAAGATCTTGGATGCCGTTGGCGATGGCGTTTTGTACGTATGAAATAGCTAGTGCTGTCGAGCGCACCAGCGAGTTCCCTTGCGCGAGGGATGCTGCTAAGGCCGAAGACAGTGTACACCCAGTTCCGTGCGTTGCAGTCGAGTCTATAAGTGGTTTGACAAACAAGACGTAGCGCCCTTGGTCATCGTCTGTTTGCTGGTATAGTACATCACAGACTAGCAACTCATTGCTTGATGGCTGTCCAGGAGCATCCAAGACCTGGCTGAAGGGAATGAGGTCGGTGCGGATGATGGTGACATTGCCTCTAGTTGTGATTCTGGCGCCATTGACACCTGCAAGATGCTCGAGATCGTCCTCAAAGCTCTTGTCATTCGAAGACTGACACCGCTGAGGATATCGTTGGGTCGACGCTGAAACTCGTGGACGGCGGCCCGTTCGAATCACGAGTTCGACTCCTTGCGGTCCGGCATCAAGACTGGCCAGGAAGGCATCTATCTGTGTTCTATCGAGCTGAGCGTGTCCACCTTTGACGAGCACAGCTTGTGGCCCAAGACTAGCAATGTTCTTGGCTGCTGCCATCATCTGAGGCAGCTCGGTATCCTCATTGGTCTGTGCTAGTTGGAGCTCCTTCGGGCCGGATTCGTGTGAGGTGAATTTGGCAGCGTAGTTGAGCAGCTGTCGTGACTCGGGCAAGTTGGGCGTAAGTACTGTGCAAAGCGGCAGCAGGTCGCGAATGAGCGTCTCTATGGCCCCTTCGGACAGCAATAAGGAGCCGGATGTCGAAACCATGACTGGATCGAGTACTATTGGGACATGTTTGCCCGAGTGCGAATCGGTCCATTGTCTCCACTGCCGCAGCTGGGTGGCGAGCGCAGCTACAATTTCATGATTGCAAAGCATACCCAGCTTGACGGCATCGATTTGTATGTCGGACACGACAGCTTCGAATTGTTGCAACACAAAGTCAGGGGGGCAGGGATGAATGGCCGATACTCCTGTGGTGTTTTGTGCCGTCAAGGCAGTGAGCACCGATAGTCCATAGGTGCCGAGGGAGAGGAAGGTCTTGAGATCGGCTTGAATGCCTGCACCACCTCCGGAGTCGGAGCCAGCGATCGTCAGCACCCTTGGCGGTGACATTATTGGTATGGGCGCGGTGGTCAGTCAGGGCGAGGATGGCTTCGGGAAACAATGATGGTTCATGCATGCTACGCTGTGATTCAATCAAATGCCACAGGACCCTGACTCGACTCGACCTGAACGTGATTCTCGACACGAGGCTGTTGTGCCTGTCACACACAGACAATTCTTCAATTCGCAATTCTTCTACATAGTGATCCATGCCCGAATCCCGAGCCTGGAATTCTTCTTGTGCCACGCAAAGAGAGAGAAAAGGTGACAGAGGTTAAAAAAAAATAACCTTGATAGCCGAGCAATTCTTACCTTTTCTTCTGTTTCCTGTTCGACTTTTTGTGCGATAGAGTGTCACAAGAGGAGCCTTCATCTTCTGTTCCACCAACAACTACGCCGTTGCCGTCAAGAAAGGACAGACGAGGTCGCCGCCTTGTCTTGCACAGTCACCAATCATGGTCGACAAACGGAAGCGTGCGGGCTCGGATGCCGCAGTTTCAGAGCATCTCGACTCAGACGCATCAAACGACGAGCAGCAACAGGTGGTGGACGCTGATCAGCCAGCAGAGGAAGGGACTGGAAAGCATAGCAAGCTCCTCGTGCCTTTCTCCGATGGCGCTGAGCTACACGGGGCCCTCAAGACCCCTTCAGCCGACCTCTTGCGCCTCTTACTATCCAGGCTCCGCCATCAAACTACCCTCACTTTTGCCGAAAACACTCAGAGATCCACCATCCCTGCCAACGACAAGAGAATACAACTTATCAAGGACTATTGTCAGCTCTCCGAGGCACAGGCTTCGAACTCAGCCCCCTCCGCTTTTGCTGCAGCCTCCATCTTCTCTACCTGGGAGCTTGCTGACCGTCAGGATCTTCCCACCTTGCTCCATCTACCCATCTTTTGCCTGGCTCAATCCCTTGCTCTTCTCTCAGTGCACTATCCAACACAAGCGCTCGGATCCACCATCATCGAGCGCATCCTCTCGCCAAATGAACCGTGGCTTGCCATGTTGCACAACTACATCTCTAATCTGGGAGGCGCCAAATTCGCATCTTCCAAACAACGTGAGAGCCGCCCCTCAAAAGGCTCTGACGTCGCTGCATTGGCTTCCCTTATCTTGCTTCGCGAGATCGCCACCTTCGCCAAAGGCCGGCACTCACTCAAGCTCTTTGACTCTTTCAACTGGTCGATGAAGGTGCTGCCCCACATTTTCAGCATGAGACGACGGACAAATCGAAAATCAAAGACTTCAAAGAAGGCTCAGATCGCCCAGGATGTCTCGCTCCGACGCCCTGATATCCGCACCCTCTACATCCTCTTTCTTCTCGCCTTCTTACAGCAGAGCTACTCGCACACGCTCAAGCTTCGACTCTTGGATCTCGGTCGAGATTTTCTGCCTGGCATCCTCAAAGGTCTCCCACAGGATCCACCCGACGTCGTCCAGACCGTTCTGCTTCACCTGCACGAAGACCTCGTCAAGGACAACAGGATCTCACGCAGCAAAAAAGTGGAATTTTGGAACGAATGGGCCTGCGGCTGCGTCGTGCAGCTCTATTCACGCGAAGATGAACACGTCCTCATCCATGCAGATACCCGCACGGTGGAAAATCCTTCAGTAGCCGAGCTTGCGCACCACTTCCTCCTCAGTATTTGCACCAATCCTGGATTCGGAATCTGTTATCCAGATCGTGGATGGTATCCTCGCAAAGAGAACAGCAGTGCGGACGGAGACCGTGAGTCACGTCAGCGTCGCGACGACAATCTGCTCAGTAGCATTGACCACGATCACCTTGCAACCAAATCACAAATCACTCAAAAAGGAAAGCACAGCGGAGGCGGCTCTATATACAACAAGGTCCTCTCTGGTGTCATTCGCCAACTCGCTGTCGCCGAGGATCTGCGACAACAAGAACTGGCGCTCAGTATTCTTACGGCATGCCCAGAGCTCGTCGGTCCGTATCTTGAAAGCTCGTGCGCTGGTCTCAGTGTCGATCCGCGACCGAGCTCGCGCTGGCTTTGCAACATCGCCTTCTTTGGCCGCGTCGTCGGCTTAGAGCTTCCCTCTTTTCGCGTCGCCAAAGTCGAGTATCTGGAATCACCGCAAGACTCGGCCTCCGAAACATTGGTCCCGGCATCCCATCGTATGTTCGCCTCCGAGCCTCCCCCCTTATCAAGCATTTTGGCCAACATCCTTCCCGGGCCTTTTCATCGCTCTCTCTTCAACGCAGGTCTCAACCACACGGATCAACTCGTGAGATATTCCTCCTGCGCTCTGCTGTCCCGATGTCTGGACCGTATGATCAGATTCCGCGATGTTTGTAACGGCGCCATCGCGGAGCTGGACGAAGATGAGAACGGTCCCTGGCGTAGACAACTCGAAGCTCTCGAATCAGAAGCGCGAAGGCGCATTCCAGACATTTCTATCATTATCCAGATCCTACAAATTGCCACGTCTCGATCCAGCGTCAACGGGCAGCCAAATGGCGATAATGCAGACACTAGTGCGACTGACGAGGCCACCGGTTCTGGGGAGGACAGCCTTATTTCCACAGAGATAGCTCTCCGCTTGCTATCACTCTACTACCAAGCTGTGCCAAGCTCTGCCTTTGACGTACGCTTCAACGCCGGCAAACTTCTGACCAACGCTTTCATGCACGCTTCGGCAGGGTTGCCATCGCAGGTTTCCAAAGAGGACGTTGATATGCATGACGGCGCGCAAGATTCCGACAAGGGAATGAGTGAAGGGTCAGATGAAGTAAATAGAGATGACACGGCAGAAGCTGAGGAAGGAGGAAACGACGAGGAAGATGAAGAGGAAGAAGCTGGCGAGATCAATCTACGAGCACTTTGCCAAGTTCATACTCTGCGTATCCTCTCGCATTCAGCCCGAGCCATGTCCTTTGATTGGGCCGCCAAGCCAGCTGCCTCGGACAACAACCTGAGCTACCTCGGCTTGCTTCTCACTCTCTTTGCCTCAACGCCGCTCGACCAGGTGAAACAGGCGTGTCACGAGCTCATTTCCTCGCTTCTCGCATCCTCTTCCTTCTTCGAGCATTTCCCTACGGAGATTGATGCTTGGCTCGCAAGCCTGCCGCAAGCTGACACTCGCGCACTTCAAGCAGACCGACAGACGGTCAATGACGCCGTGCTTTCGACAATTGGGCCGCTGCACATTTGCGAGCAGCGATCGGTCATTTCCTTCCTGGACGAATGCATGCTGCGCTGTGCAAAGACCCCCTACCGCTACATTGAGGCATCAAGACAATTCCTGCAAGAGCACGGCAGAGACAAAGCCGACTCGAGAAGCAATGCGCTCTCAAAGGGCGCTTCGGCAGACATGCTGATTTCTCCTTGCTTGATGGCACTCTTCGAGCAGTTCACTATTCGTGTTGAAAAGCAGTTGTTTCCCATCGAGGATCGCACCGTCGAGGCGATGCTAGCATTCTTCGTCCGATTGCTTCCGCTTCTGTGTGCCTACACCCGACACACTCCGGCTTTCGAGGCAATGGCTGCCCTCATGGAACGTCATATCCGTGATAGCCCGTCGTATGCGTCAGCCGCTTTCTTGGCTTCGGTGCTGCTCTGTAAGATCCGTAGTATCAGCGCAGCCCCCGAAATTCAGGCCCGTAAGCCGAACAAATCACGACGCTCGACATCGGCTCCCCCTCCAACATTTCCCGGTAAGTTCTATTCTCTACTATGTATGCTCAGCACTTTCCAGCTAGATGTCTCGGATGGGATGATTAGAATATCCCATTATCAGAACCGCTACACCAAAGCTACATCCTGCAGTTGACGCTGCAGTGATGGCTTGCCGATACATCTGAAGTCGTCTGCATCTACTTCCGTGGATGACGGGCGTCCTGACCATTCGACACGAGGCTGGAAACTTTCGAATGTTTCGAGATAGCTTTCGTGATTGCTGACAAGCTTTGTATTTGTGTTATGCTCGTGCCGTGTTCTATTGTCTATGTAACAGACTCGCCCACGCCGGACAAACTCAGGACTCACCTCCGAAATGCTGCGAGACCGCTTGATCACCGTCAAATCATCGGACTGTACGAAGCAACGCAGAGACTGCATAACGCTGGCTTCCTGTACGCGGTACAGATTCTGGAGGAACTCGATCCGATTACTGAGAATCTCGTGACAGCTGTCTCTCAGGAAGCTGAACTTATTCCATACGGTGCCATGCCCGTGCTGCATCTGCCTCTTCATGCCGTTCTCGCGGACCCTACCCATGACGAGTTTATGTCGACCGCAGAGAACACACTGAAAGAGGGGTCTCTGGTACGGTGGGACTCCAGAGAGCAATCACGGCTCGCTCTCTGGACTGCTGTCGCCCGATCACAAAGCGGACAGGATGAACGTTACCTCTTGCCCCATGTGATCTCCCTCATTTCTGCGGTGGATGCCTGCAACTATCTCTCGGACGAAGATGCCGAACGATTTTTGTTTGTTGACGCCGTCTCCGCCATCGATCCGGACGAACAGGCTAGCGTCGTGTCAGGCCTCTTGAATAGGATCACTCGGCTTGTGACCAAGTACCTCGATCCGAGCAACAAGGCGCATGTCGAAATGGCGTCATCGCTCTTCGACGCAATCGAACAGGTTGAGCCCCATCACGGTGATTTCTTCCGATCCGCGACCAATCTGGCTCCCTTTCTGCCAATCAATGATGCACTAAAGCTGGTAGAGACGTGCATTCTCGTACTCGAGACACGCGAGCCAGAAGCCGAGGTAAGCCTTTTGGCTGCAGAGTCGCTCTCTGTCCTGGTAGCCTCTCTGCCATTTTCGTCTAGAGTGATGGCAAGGATGATGTTGCGGGCGTCAAGTTTGGTTGAGGAAGCCTTGCGTCCTCGAGAAGACACGGACGAACAAAGCAAGCACGATGATGATGAAGTCGTCGCGACGCGACAGCACCTGCTGTTCTGCACTTTGCAAAAGGTCTTGCAGCATGCCCATCAACACTCGACGCCTTCGCACCTGGAGAGCCTGGCTGACGCCGATTTCAGCTTGTTGTCGCAGGCGATGCCTGCCACAGACGCGGTGGACGCCGCATTGGTGGCAGCAATTGATATCTGTCCTGCGCTCGCCATGTCTGTCTCAAAAGGGCTCATGACGATCTTGGACGGAAAGAACCCGGGAAAAAACAGCGTGCTACCCGCTATTCCGTGCACACTAGCGACATTGTTGTCAGCGCTGCTTGAGCAGACAACGCCGTCTCTGGCCCACCAAGAATGGACTCAAGAGTACGTCGAAGCGATCGCAACCCTTGCCTTGTCTGCCATTCTCGACGGAGCCACTTCAACAGCAACAGCACAGAGGTATGCGACTTGTGCGCACATCAGCATTCAATGTGCGGCAAAGTTCGGCTGGGAGGGGGGGCAGGACAAATTCAGCTCGAAGCTTCTGGAATTCACAGCCGAATGCGCCGAAGCTTCTCCTTCCAAAAGCTTTCGAGGCCCGCTTATCCAACTTCTGCTTGGTTTGATCGATCACGTCCCCGGTTTCCCTCACCTAGCCGAGATCGTGCAGTCCGCTACCGATGCAGCCCTGCTTTGGCTTGTGCGACGATTCGCTGAGGACGACAACGATTCCGACGACCTGGTGTCAACGATCACCGTGTTTCACGAGCTCCTTGAGCGCACGGATGTCCTCGCTGTACAGCTGAGAAAATCTCTCGTTGATCCGGTCATCCAAGCAGGCATCAAGAATCGCCTGCTGGGCGTTGAACAAATGCGACTCATTCTGACACTCTGCAGGCTTACCGAACTTGAGGTCACGCATCTTTCGCGCTATCTTGGTGCCCTTTCATCTCATTCCGACTTTAATTCTGTCATGCGTGGTACGGCAGCTGCTCTGCAACCGGTATCGCCAGGACAAGATGAAGCTGATGACGCAGAGCCGGACGGTCTGTTGGACGAGAAGAGACGGAAAGCATCGGACGGACTGAAGCACCTTGCAGTCGAGCTTCTTCACACCATCGCTAGCCGCGACGCCAAGACACTGCTCCGAGCGCCGCTGCTGACCAAGCTCATGTCTTTTTACGGCGCGACTCTCTCCCGGTCGGATCGGATGCTGCTGTCGTTGTTCCGGCGATTTGAAGAAGAATGTGGACAGTCTTTCATGAGTCTTGCTCAGGGTTGGACGCTGCCGGATTCTTCAAACGATGTTGGGAACGCTTTGTCGGATGGTGGCCAATCAACGATCGATGCACTGCAATCTCTTGACGCAAACATTGTCTTCGCAACTTGCACTGAATTCCCCCGATCGCTATCGCTTCGCCATTCTACGGAAAGTGGCTACGATGATGGGAGGAACCATCTTCTCTTGCCAGGTCAGGTTTATGGAAAGCACACAGATGCAGCTCAGCGCTACGATCCTGTCTTTGTCTTTTCGCTTCTTGCTGGTGTGACTGCCCGAGGGATCAAGCTCAGTGGCCTGCAGTGGGTAGCAGTCTTTGCCACGAACGCACCTGGGCTGGTCGTTTGCGGATTGTCGTCGCGGTGCAAAGACGTGCGCCAAGCCAGCTTGACACTGATCTCGACCCTCTACCTCTGTATCCGAGAAGCGGATTTCCAAGAGAAAGATCACCTCATCATGGTACTTGATCTCCTCAGAGATGCGCTTGATTCGACCACCGCTGTTCAAGATCCAACTTCTTCAGAAGCTACCACCGTCCCGTCCGACGCTCCATATCTTCCCAGCACGACGACACTTTTCATCGCTCATGCTTTGCGTTCGGTGACCACACCCGGGTCCTTCATCTACCCTGTCATTTCGCACTTCCTCCTTCAACGACCCGAGCTCGATGCTGGAGACGTGCCTCTCCTGTACAATCTGCTGTACACGGCGTCAGAAAAGTACAAGCAGGAGCGAATGTGGATGCTCCGCTTTCTGCGTGACGTTGCCAGAACAGGCGGGAGAAGCGATTGGAAGATCTTCAAACGCAGACGCACCTGGGAGCTTCTAGCTTCGCTGTACGATGCCTGCGATGGTGCGATGGCAGCCTCCGGTACGAGCTCCGATCGAGCGGTGGAGGAAACGTCGATGCGTGCACTCATTGAGGACACTACAGCTTGGCTCGTACGAAATGGCGATGTGGCGATCGAGATGGTGACGAGAAGGGGACTGCTGACGTGGATGTGGCAGCAGGTGGTACGGGAAGGTGTCGTTGCCTTGACCGACAGCATCGCTGCTCACAGTGGTGAAGTGTCGGAGAAAGCGGCGATGGAGGCGAAGCCTTTGACGATTCGAAGCTACTGGATCATCCTGCTCGCTCAACTGATGCACAGCATTGACTTAGATCGTCTGCATCGCGCCACCGACTCTGCCTGGCTGACACCGACTATCACGCTCACAGCAACCACCGTCAAAGCTCTGCACAAATGCGCTGCACCGTCTCGTAACAGTCGTATTCCTCCGGTCATTTCGGCCGAGCTGGTTCGCACCATCTCCTATGCAGCAACGACGGTCTTGGAAAAAGTGCTGATCTTTGCCGACGATCCGTCCATGGTCATTTGGATGCAGACCATCGTCGAGGCTTTAGGAATGGTGATGGACCTGGCCGAAAAGGCGATGGCGGTGGACAAAGATGATCGGACTTGGCAAGATTGCTGCATCAAGGTACAGCGTTGTGGTCTCGCTCTGGCGACGGTTTACGCTGACGCGAGTCAACAGCAGCACGCAGGGAAGAAGGACGAGCAAATCGCTCTAGCTCGGTTGCTTCGTCGATCCACCACTATCTGCCGACGTCTTGACAGCGAATCGTCTGAGCTTGTGTTATGCAATCTCTTCTCTACCCCCCAGTCACAACGAGAGCGAGACCCAACACGCTCCTCAGGCTGCACACAGTAATCGTATAACCGTTCACCCCATTCTGCATTGATTTCTCATCTAATCACCACTGCCATAATTGAGCACAAACTCATCGAATCGCTTTTCCGCCTCTAGCGAATTCGACGAGCTGATTCGATGATACGTCCTGATCCGACTAGCCCAGTCGTCTAGCACAATGACTCTTGCCCTCCTTTGTATCTTGGGACTGCCATAGCCGGCTAAAGATGATCCACCGCCGAAGCAGATCCAGACATTAGCGATGCGTCTGCAGTCCGAGTTGAGATGCATGTGACCATGGACGATCATCCTGATTCCCCCATTGCCTTGGTCAGGTGTTGAGGAGGAAGCGTAATGAGGCGTGGTGGACGATGACGAGGAAGCGTGCGAGTTGAGGGTGGTGAAAAGGTCAAAGATGCCTGGTTGAGCCTGCGCGCCTTCGAACGTGGCTGTTTCTTTCCTGTCGCCTACGATCAATCGGCCTTCTGACGGAGGCTGGGTTGGGTTCACAACCTTTGGCGATGCCCCCTTGTCTACAGGGTTCATGCTTTCAGGGACTGGAATGTGCATGAAAACGACGCTTGGTGGTCGCCCCAGCACCCGGCCACTGTCAGCATCACCTGCATCCCAAACTTTATCCCTCCTCCACGGCTGCGGCGCAAGATCTTGAGCGCCGTCGTGTTTGTAAGGAAGCAAGACTTCCTTGATCGCTGCGTACTTTTCCTCGAACCACTTGATCTGATCCTTGTGAATATAACCATATCCTGGTTTAGTCCATGGTTTCCACTTGTCCTTTTCTGCATGAGCGCCCGAATCCATGAACCACAAAGTGGCTAGGTGGCCTTTGTCAGCCCGAGGCGATTCGATCTTGAGGTAGTAATTGCCCTCCCCCGTGATCATGGCTGGACCGACCGAGCTGTAGGAGTAAGGCATGCTGCTGATGACCTGCATCTGTTCTTGGCGTGTGAGAGGGCCAGACTCGCTGTCGTGATTACCCAAAATGACGGCGTAGGGAATCTTTCGTTTAATCAAAGGTGCGGTCCAGAGCGAGAGGACGCTGTACGGATCCCACGAGGTGCCCTGACCATTCAACTGATCACCTGTCAAGACAACCATATCAGGCTTCTCGGTGTCAAGCCAATTGTCGACGAGCGAGAAAGTATCATTCTTGGCCAGACAGTCGCGCACCGACCAACGTGGATCCTTGGGATCGTAATCGCGGCAAGGTTCGGGAGAGACCGAAAAGTGCAGGTCCGCCAGTTGGAGGATCTTGAAAGTACCATCTGGCTTGAATTGCAGGGGAGTGAGAGGTGGCTTGCGGGAAGGTTTACGTCGATAAGTAAGAGTGACGCGTGCAGATGCCATGGCAGGATGAGAGTTGGAGACAATGCCAGCAGCGGCGAAGCCCGGCCACGGCGGATTATCGCCGTATACGAGATCCAGTTCTGTGATTGCATCCGCTCCCGAATCGCTGTCTCGCTTCCAGAAGCCAAGCTTTTCTTGAGTCCGTTGAGCTGGTGAAATTGTGCGGTAGTACAGATGAAGACCTTTTTCGCCAGACATCATCCTGACCACCTTTGAACGCAAACCGTTTTTGATTCTGTGCCAGCCATCATCTCCGCTTGGAGGAGTCTGACCTTCCTCGATTAGACGTAACTCGACGACGTTCTGTACATCTCGTCTCCGTGACTTGCGGTAAAAGAGGTAGCGTTGTTCAATGGTACCGAAAAGGTTGGTGAGCATACCGCCGGCAGAAGCGCCGAGCTGACCAGCAGGACTGAGGCTTCGATCCACTTTGACCCATTTTCCCAGCAGAGCATCCTCGGCAGGGGTCGTCTTGGGTTGACAAGTGGTCAGGGGCAGACAGCTCTTAACGGTGATCTCCGTGATAGGGGCTGGGTTGGGTAGACGAGGAGCGTAAAAGTCGAGGGGGAACATGTCATCGTAGAGCTGACCATCAGTCGCATCGTGAGTAGTGTTGATTGCATTGTCGTTGACAGACGAGCCCTTCGATGGAGACGTTGATGTTCGTAGGTCGATGGCGGTATAAGCTTGCCATCCGATTATCCTAGCGTTGTGGAGGACTCCATCGTGTGCGAGGTAAAACACACATGTGAGGAGCAGCGAGAAACCCGCCGTTAGCAATACGCCTTTACCGATCCTGTGCCGCATGATCGCTGGCGAAGGGTGCGAGCGAACGATCAGATCATTCGCGCCCGTCTTTCTGGAATGAGTCGAGTCCAGATGGGACAGCGATGGTGGGGAAGCTGAAATGAAGGTGATCCCTGCATCAAGTTTATTGACACGTGCATGAAGCCATTTTTGATGAATCTGAGATTGTTCGTCCGTTCCCAAGATCTAAAAGCGGGGATCGGCGATGAGCCATCATCGGTTCTGGTTTTGCCTTTTCGGCCAAGTCGAGCCGAACGCTGCACGAGCGGCAGAGACGAGCCATAGTCGACCGTGCTTGGCAATCGACAGGAACACCAAGAATGCTGAGATTTCTACTTTTGCTTTTGTTAGCTTTGCATGCTTTTGCAGCTCGCTTGGTCAGAGAAGGAATGATCTGCAATGGCGATCCTCATGACAAGAATCTTGACCATGCGGTCGATGCAGCCTCGCAAAGAAGGTCTTTGAAGCGATGACTTGGAGCTTGTCTGCGCCAAGAGCGTGCTGAAGCTCAAGAGGAATGAAAACGAGGACGCTTAGTGATCGGTGCAGGAACCGTTGTTGGATTTGCAGAGTGCAGTTAGCGACTCTGAGATCTCGCTTGCAACCCTCGGCAGAACGTTGTGCTGTAGTTGAGAGCTGGTACAGCTTTGCTTGCACCTTCGACGTTCAAGTCTAAGTTAGCTGATGATGCCGCTGTCGTCAGTTGCCTTTGATTCTCACCACCACCGGTTGAACTGGCGGGCAAGAGCGACAAGATGCGGAAGCTGACAGACTGTGAGAGGCAGACACGTCGCGCTGTGTTGGCAATTCAAAAGGAGCAAAATTCGTAAAAGGTGGATTTTGCCAGCGTTTCGCCAGCGCTTTCTTTCTTGGCAATTCAGGAAGGAGGGAGACGCGCCCTGAGTAACGTACCGAAGACGCGCTGAAACATGCACATCGACAATCCATTCGGAAACGAGGCACTTGAGCAGTGCTCAATCTTTAAAAGCTGTCAATTCCAGCTCAGCCACCGAATTGTCCCAGCTCGGCTTGTACATCACTCGAGATTGAACCTCTTTTGACTCATGGCCTACTGTGCCGAGCGTGCACCAAAGTCTCACCACAGTTAGGTATTCGAGCAGATGGTACCGCAATGCTTGGCTGCATAGGATCACATTCCAATCCTTGCTGTTCCTAAAAGGTAAAAGGTACCTGAGATCGGCTGCGCTTATTCCTCGTACAGTGGCTGCAAACAAAAGAAGAGCTTCTCTCCATCGTACCTCGTACAGCCAGCACAGGAGCTGCTTGCATAGCCAAGGGACGAAATGAAATGAGCTTGATGAGATACAGGTCCTGCGAGCGAAGCCTTCGCGCTAGCCGTTGCAAGGCACCAAGGCTCTCCAAGACTACACAATGCGCCAAGCTTGTCGAGCTTCGCAGCTGCTATAGAATGCTGTTCCACCACGTTGGTGCTCGTTTTCTGCGCAGTCCGTAGCTGTCTCCATCAAGATTTCGGCTTTGCGCCAGGAGCAGTTGGCTAGCCATCAGCCCAACAGGCAGATGCTTCGAAGTTAAGCTGAAGCGTACAGCAGAAGAAGAGTCATCGCAACAGAGGGCCGTTCGGATTCCGCTACATGATACGAGCTCATCCTTTCCATCCTCTCGCCAAGCCCGGCTGTCCGTTTCCCTTTTCAACCCCGCTCTTACCATCCTCATCCCCCGATTGCCCCCTCCTTCCCCCTTCCTTCAAGCTCCCCCCTCTGTGTCTACCTGTTGCTGATCTGCTATCGACGCCATTGCTCGTCCGACCCTTGCACGCTCTTTGCACCGTCACCACCTTCCTTTGTTCCCCGCTCTCCTCTTCACCATCATACATTCTGTGCTCCCACTCCACTCGCTCCATCCTGTTCTCCCTCACCCTCTCTCCACCTCATCGTCCTTCAACCCGTTTTTGATAACTCATCAAGGGCCTCCATCTGACCGGTTTCAGACAGTCTGGCCTCTGCTGACAGTATCAATCACCTCGTTCGACGCATCGCCTTGTTTCTGCCCCTCTGCTGCTCATCTCACACCTCTTTGAAGCCTCTGGTAGCCCTTCTTTTCACCATCGACACACTCGCTAGCTCCATCATCTTTCATTTCAGTCGACCTGTTGTGCTCCGAACGCCACATCCACGATGAGAATCACCTTCTTCTCGCTCCTTTTGGTCTCGTTGCCCCTCCTCTCCACTGCTTCTCTTGAATCCACCCATCAGGGTCGTGCGCGCCATCATAGACGCATACGGAACCTGCATGCCGATCCATCATCTCCCTCCGACCCTGCTCTCTACTCACGCGACTTGTTTGGCGACCGACCCCGCATTCAGCCACGCTCCGAACCTGGTGCTGCCATCGCAAAATCCTACACCAAATTGACCGATGAAGTCTTTGATTATGTCATTGCCGGCGGTGGTACGGCCGGTCTCGCCCTCGCTGGTCGTCTGTCGGAAGATCCAGATGTGACCGTTGCCGTCATCGAAGCCGGTAATTCCGGATACGCAGACGATGAGGCTCTGCTCGTTCCTGGAAATGCCTACTTCAAGTCCTCGGTCGGAAGTGATCTAGACTGGCAATACACTACTGCTCTTCAAACCAAATTGCAAGATGCTTCGGGTAATCCACGCACCGCCAGCTGGCCTCGCGGTAAAGTGCTCGGTGGCTCCTCTGCGATCAACGGCATGTACTATGTTGCTGCTAGCAAGCGCGAACATCAAGTCTGGGGCCGTCTTTCCGGCGACCAAGCCACTTGGGGATGGCACAGTCTCAGGGATGCCATGAAGAAATCCACCAACTTTAGCCCCAACACTATCAAGCAGCTCGACTCGAGCATACAGAATCAGACCAACTTTATCGGCAAGGACGGCCCCATCTCTATCACTTATCCTGGTGTCAGCTTCCAGCCCGTTGCTGATTGGGTCCCTACACTTGCTGCGATTGGTCTCTCGCACGCCAACAGCCCATATGATGGTGAAAACCAGGGCGCCTTTATCGCTACTTCCACTATCAACTCGAAAGACTGGGATCGCTCTTTCTCCCGAAACGCTTATCTCGACCCCGTCGCCAACAGGCGTAAGAACCTCGTTGTGCTGCCCAACCAAACCGTCACACGCATCATCTGGGATACCGAGCTGGACCAAGATGGCAAAGCTCGCGCACTAGGTGTCGAGTTTGCCGCCAACCCAACCGCTCCTCGTGTTCACGTCACTGCCCGTCGTGAGGTCATTCTCAGTGCTGGTGCCATCGGATCGCCTCAGATCCTCCAACTTTCCGGTTTCGGCTGCAAGGAGCTTCTGGCAAAGAACAATGTCACTCTCGTCAAGGAGCTTCCCGGCGTTGGTCAGAATCTGCAGGACCATCTTGCTACCTCGGTCAGCTTCACCCCAGCTCAAGGTCTCGTCATGCCAGCGGCTACCAACCTGACCAAACAAGCGTCGTTTGTCGACTCTTCCGTCGCTTACATTACTCTGGAAAAGATGTACGGTAGCAGCGAAACTGCTGCGTTCCTCGAACGCGCCAAGAAATTCTCGGTGGACTACATCAAGTCGGCGACCAACGTCCCTGCTGCTGTGCGTCGCGGTTGGGCAAAGCAGTACAAGTTTTTGCTGGAGGATTTGCTCGCCCCTCGAAGCCAACACGGATTCACCGGAACAGCAAAGGGAGCTGTCGAGATGCTCTTGGGCATCAGCAACGGCGCCACTGTTCAGGTCGAAAGCGCCTTGCAGGCACCTTTCTCGCGAGGCTGGGTCGAAATCGCGTCCAAGGATCCCTTTGAAAAACCCATCATCAACCCCAATTACCTTCAACACCAGAGTGATGTCGAGCTTATGCGCTCGGGTGTCCAACTGGCCCGCAAGATCGGCACCACTGCTCCTCTCAGCAGCGTAGTAGCCGGCGAAGCTACTCCGGGAGCCAGCGTGACAAGCGATGCTGACATCGACAAGTTTGTCGCTTCCACCGCTCAAACCGAGTACCACCCGAGTTCCACTTGCAGCATGTTGGATGAAGACGACGGCGGTGTTGTGGACAACGAGTTGCGCGTATACGGTACAAGCAATGTCAGGGTGGTGGATGCAAGTGTCATCCCCATCTCGCTGTCGAGCCATTTGATGTCGGCAACGTATGCCATTGCCGAGGTGGCTGCTGATCTCATCAAGGCTTGTCCGCTTGAAGCTGTCGAAGAGTGCGACTGGGATGGCGACGGTGAAGATGAGGGTGATGACGAGGTGGAGGTTTCCGCCGCGAGCAGAGTAGGCGATGAGGAAGAGGATTGCGATGATGACGAGTAGAGGCGTTGTGCTCGTCAGCGAAAACCGATCCCATACGATACCCGCTATACCTCTTCGAGCCCGCTACGCTGCAAGCGTGGATTGACTTGCTTCTCTTACCCTGGCTACCGCGTTTCCGTTGCTTGGGTTCGACTTTGTCTTTGATTTCTCATCCGTCGACTTGACCACACCTCCGCTTTTTGATCGCGAACTCCAAAGTGTTACCGTCGCCGGCCGTCGTCACTCCTGGGTTCCGATGCTTGTTTTTGTACTTTTCCTTCATTTCCACTATTTTCAAAAGACATTGTTGATTCTTTTGTTCTTCGGTCTGCGTGCTTGCGTGTCTTTTCGTGCTCAGCCGTGTGCTCAGAATGATGCAAGCTAGGGAAGTGAACAGCTCTCCAAATTGTAATGCAGCAAAATGAATGTATTGGACAAGACTTTGATCGTGCGTTTTGAGAGCACTGCGATTACAGGACCGGCCTTGTTTTATGTTGATTTGTCGTTTGATGATTGTCCGTTCTGGTCCTATCTCCATGCCGATCTGCGATAAACTTAAGCAAAGAGAATGGCTGTCATAGGGATGCTAGCTGCAGCGGCCAGTGTCCAGCCGTAGATGGCGCTCTGGGTTGCTGCCGAGCTGGATGATTGACTTTGACCGCTGGAGACGCTCGAGCCGCTGTATCCGCTTCCTGAGCTGGATGAAGTCGAGCTGCTCGATCCGCTGTTGGAGGTTGACGAAGTCGTCATACCCGCCGCGTTGTATCCTTTGGGTCTCCAGCCTCGCAACACATCGCTTTGCTTTTTGGCAAACAAGACGGTCCTTCCCTGTTGACTGCCGAACACTTGGTCGGCATTGTGCGTTGCTCCTTCAATCACTGTCAACGTGTGACTCAATTGGCCACCACTGATGTTGCTCCAATCCGGCATAGACTCGAGCGTCAGGTTGCCAGGCAAGCCGCTGACATCCTCGCTGGTCCTCGCCAACATGTTGATGTACTTCCACCAAGCCAAGTTCCGATCCCTCCTCGCCACACCACCTTGCAAGATGGCCATGCAGTACTGGTCACCACTGACGTCGGTGTCGTCGTAACCGACAATGTAGCGAACATCACGCTTGATGTTCTGTGCAAAGTATTCCTGGGGCGATTTCAGTCCGTCGAGTGTTCCGGTGAAGTTGTTGAATCCATATCTCCAAGTGTTGTACAGAGGACAGTTAGCTTTGGAAGCAATACTGGGGTTGGTGGTCGGTCGATCTTCGGTAAAGTAGGCACTGGAAGAAGGATCACCTGCGATGAATCGAACCTGGAGCTGATCCGAAGACATTTCTTTGGCAACGATTCCGTATCGGTTGATCAACTGTCCTCCACCACCGTGACCGACAAAGACCAGTTCTTCCATACTGGGATACTTGGCAGTGTTGGAGAATTCGTCGAAGAATGCATCGAGAGCGTCGAAACTGGATTCCTTGGCCCCCTTGGGATGGATGGCTGCTTCACCAGCTTGCCAAGCATTGATGTCGTCCCAAGCCAGCTCATGCTTCTTGTATTGGCCTTTGTTGAGCTTCTTCGAGTAGAATTGCGGTGCAACAACAATGGCCTCCTTATCAGCTGACGGGTAAGATGCCTTGACGGCCGACTTGAGCACATCGTTCATGGTCTTCCAGTAGTCGCCTCCGTTTCGGTTGCGTCCATGGATCATGACAAATGCTTGCTTGGCATGCTGGTTGGACGGATTTCGCGTCCAGTAGACCGCAAGTTTGTGCGAAGAGGAGCCCACAGAGATCGAGGTGAGTCGTGAGCCAGAGGGAACTTTGGGCTTCGTGTGTTCTTGGTAGCCAAGGTTGGTCCCCTCTTGTTTGGCGGTCAAGGTGGAAGCATCGCGTGCTGCTAGCATGCGGGGATCAGAGTGACCAAAGGGAACATAGTCGGCGGAGACGAGGGTGAGCAGTGTGGCGAGCAAGGTGGTCAGCGCCACGACGAGCGTCGTTGTCGACGACCTCATTCTGAAGGTGTACGACGGAGCAGCAGCGAGGGTGATGTCTGGCTGCTTGATGGTAAGCTCGAAAGATGAAGCAGAGAGAGGACCAGTATGCTCTATCGAAGCGGAGAAAGGAAGAGGAGGTCGTGGTGCTGACGAGAAACGCAACACCAACACTGTTGATAATATGAATGTGCGGCCCTGAAACAAGCGCCAAGGAGCACCCCAAACAAACACGCAAACCTGTCACCCAGCGAACGTCATTCGCAGTCGGTCGGATACGCAGGCGAGAAAAGTGCAAAGGCTGAGGCTTTGCCAACATGAGGCTCGCAACGGCGGATCTGCCAAGCAAAGCGACGCCGGGAAACAATGATCGACAGGCCAAACTGCAAATCATGCGAGCCTGTTTGAAAAGCAGAGGGCACGCGGTCGGCGGAGTGTGTTGCATACCGACCTCGCAGATTCAAAGTCGCCGAGGCGATGCAGTTCAGACGCTTACGTCTCGATCCAGCTGCCTTACCCGTTTCGCCTGCCCTGATCTGTCCGGGAACTCTTTGCGGTTCGCTTTCTGACGGTAGTCGAAGCTAGCAAACGAGACCGTCACCGTCTAAACGAAAACCGTCTCACACCACATCGCTTTCAAGCAAGTCAACACCGCGACCTTGTGATGATTTTTCCCCTCCTTCCCTTTTTTTTTGACAGCAGACTCGCACCGTACGCCTCATAACCTATTCAAGCACCTTTCCATGTTTTTTTCTTTTTTTTTCCTATATTTTACGCGAGCGGTTCGAATTATTCCATCGAAAGAACGCCGAACGAGAGGCGCTCTGCCAGCTCTTTTTTTCTTTCTTTTTCAACTCGGCTGATCTTTCGCCGAGCCTCCTCACCCTTGTGACATGCACGAAACATTTCTTCGGTGACAGTCACCGTACCTGACAGAAGTACCAGAAAAGAAGGGCAAAAAACAACAGCTGATGAGCTGTCGAAACATCAAAGCACAATAGAGCGCCCGGCTGCCTAACCGCGTCGTACGTGCGCCGTATCATGCCAAAAGCCCCCGCTCAAGTCCTTCATGCAGCACGTCACACTTCGCCGAACGCCAACTCTCTTCTATATTAATAATATCCTCTCAACTCTCCACGTCACTTGTTGGCTGCCAAACAAACCACCTTTCGCGTCACTACATTGCAAAGAAACAACAATTTCTATAAACTACTACTGCTGAAGAAAAGCAGGTGGAAGCTCCAACATGCTCCAGAACTCCCCAAGGCTTTGGTTGCTTGGGTTGAAAGCGAAAGGGGACGTAGTGATGTTTTGTTCAGGAGCAGCTGCTGCGGTTGCTGTTGTTGCCGTGGCTCCCGGTTGAGTGGCTGGCTGTGAAGTCATGACAACGCCGGACTGCATGTTGTGCTGTTGCTGTTGCTGCTGCGAAGCGTCAATCCCGGACCCCACATTTCGCTGCTGTGCATAGCCTGCCACCGGATAAGTCATAGCTGGCGTAGGGGTGTTCTGCATCGTGCTGCCCATCGCAAATCCTCCTCCAACGCCTCCATTGCTACCACCTAGCATGCCCCCGTTGAATCCGGCATATGCCACACCTTGCATCCCACCCGGATGTTGCTGCGGCAAAGCCTGCACATTGCTTCCGGATAACTGATTCAAGTTCATCCCCATCAAAGCAGAAGCATTCGTAGCGTTCTCGTTCCAGAAGAACGACTCGACATCGAAAATACCCGGCGCAAAATTGTTCCAGTTGTTGCTCGAAAACTGAAAGTTGTCGGCATTGCTTTGCAAGCCTGCCGGACCTTGCTGACCGTAAAATTGAGCCGTTGCGGGGGTAGATCGATCCTGAAAAGACACAGCATTTTGACCCTGTTGTCCAGACGACTCCTGCAAGGCCCCTTCCGTCTCTGCAATCCAACTCGACACTTTGGAAGAAGCAGCCATGCCCGCACCCGGATGAGCCGCTTGCAGAGCCGCGATGCTTGGACGTCTCCTCTGCGCATCTGCGCCTTGCTTAGAAGCGTCTTCTCCGACAACAGCAAACCCGTCCAGCAGCAATCGATGCGCCGAAGCGGCCGGCCATGTATCAGCCAGCTTCTTGAGCCACTGCATGCACAACCCGTACCTCCTCCTCGCGTCCGCTGCGATCTTACCGTCCGGTAACCGCGCGTTGAAAACAAACATGACCGCGGCGGTGAAAAGACAATAGCCCAGGTCCGTAGAGAGCCGATCAACAATATCCCTCGACGACGCCTCCAACAGATCGCAGATAGTGTTGGCTGCAATCGTACTCTGACGATGACTATCGTTTTCCAGCACCTTGGACATGGCCAAGCCTTCTTCTTGCGGAATGAAGGGTCGATGCAGCAACAGTCGCGCTGTATAGTACCAAAGATTGAGAGCAAAGAAACTCGGGAAAGGTCCGTCGTGCCTGCTGTCGTCCAAGTGCAGATGAGGAGGCAACTTGTCCTTCCATTCCGTCAACTGTCGATCCAAATCCGTCAGCACCTGCTCTTTACCCTGCCTTCGAAGCATCGCTTTTCGTCGAAGCGAGTGCACTTCATCCAGAATACGTTCTACAATCTTGAACAAGTGGACACCCCAGTTGAGACATGACGGAGCATGTAATCTTCGCGCAGGCCTCGCAGAGACGGCCGCTGGACCCGCCGCATGCATTTCGGTCTGATCCGACCAGAGCTCAAATTCATCCTCTTCGGTTTCCGAGAGAAGCGGCACGTCGATGTCCTTGGCACGCAATCCCACCGGTCGACCCATCTCGGCGCAGAGCAGCTTGTCGACGATGTAGCAGTGCCAGATGACGCGGATGCGTGTTTCACGCTGTACTCGATCTTGAACGATCTCGGGACGGTAGATCGGCCAGCGGTGCAACCCCATATCGACTGCCATGGAACTTGCCAAGTTTTGGAAATTCCACGCCCTCGAAAGGTCGCCTGTGCCATGCGAGTAGAGACTCAACAGCCAGCATGTCTGGATCGAGGCAATGTCGGGTCGCAAACCCTTGGCGAGAACGTGGCTTTCGGCGGCTTGGCAGAACAGCTGTGCGCGCTCAAGATTGAGCTTATGAGCGGAATGATCCGATCTTTCGCCTGATCCTTGGGTTGCATTCCCAGGGACGACGCACGCTGCAATTGCGTAGATAGCAAATAGGAGACTCGGATCGAGCATCTTGCCCAGTTCATCGCGCGAGAAGCCGGTGAACCATGGCTTATAGAGGATCGGATAGAACGGATGAAAGCCTTGCCAATAGTAGCGGAACAAACGGTCATTCTCTTCCTTCGAGACGACCGGATCCTCTGTGGAGGCATGGCTCGCCGATGAGGGACCATCTCGACTTGTCCCAGGATACAAGTTTGCCACGTCCCTCCTCGGGGTGGTCTTGCTCGGGCGGGGAGAACGATCGTGCGAGCTGACAGTCTCGCCGTCTCCAGTCGGCCGGGGTGATGAGATCGGTAGGAAAACAGGACCCTTGCCATGCATCACACCTTCGCCTGAAAGTCGATTGTCACGGGATCGCGAGCCGAAGGGTGCAGACGAGCTTGATGCGACCGATCTGTTAGCGGCCATGCCAATCGCAGCTGAAGGGGAATCTGCGCGATGCTGCCGTTGCAAGATCCCAATGCCAGAGCTTGAGCCACGGTAGACAAGTTCGCCTTGTCGCGTCTCACCGATGACATCTTCTTCGGCCTCTGCTGCTGGATCGTCCTCGCCACCGTCCGAGTTTCGAGAGGTATGGAGACGGCTGCTGGTATCGTTTGAAGTGAGATGCTCTATCTTGATTCTTGCGCTTGCACGGCTGTCCGTATCCTTCTGCGAGCTTTTACGCTTTGATGATGCCGAAGCGGTTTCTACGCCACCATCTGCAGAGAGTGCGTCAGCGATTGGCAACTCTCGTTCGCCCGAGACACGGAGAATCTCTGCTCCTGCATCGTGCTTGCCCAGATGATTGACAAGATCACGAATCGTCGTCTCGAGCATGCGAACAAGCTTGGCTTTCGCGGATTCTTTGGGACCGGAACGAAAGCCTTTGGGCGGACCTCGTTTGAGACCAGTGTGGTTGTAGGTGCAGGGCGTACCCAGGACCTGGCAGACGGAGCATTCTGGCTGGCGGCCATCGCATCTGCGCTTCTTGGTGCTACATGGCTGACAAGCTTTTGCGACCCTCGTCGAAGGCTTTGCATCGGCCGAATTCGGATCAAGCCCTTCGTTGCTCGACTTGGGCGAATTGACCGAGGCCGGAACGACGGGAGAGTCGTCCTGCTGCTTACGGCGTTTGCTGGCCAATGTACTATGTGCTGGAGGTTCTTCGTATATCGCTGAGGCGAGCCGAGAAGTGGATGCTTTGCCTGAAGAGGATGAGGTAGCGAGATAGTCGCTGGGAGTCTTTCTCGTCAGATCGTGCTCGCTGAAAGCTTCCGGGCTGGACGCGTTGGATGCACTTCGATAGACGTGGGAGTTTCGGGCTGAAGATGCATACAAGGGAGCTGCTCTGGGCGATGGCGAGTAGGAAGCATGCTCTGGATGCTGGAGCTGGTGCGCCGCCGAGCGATACGGATGTGGTGAAGGTGGCATGCTAAAGAACGGAGTGGTGAGCACACGTGCTGCTGTGCTCAGATCCTGTCGGTGATTCAGGTTGCAGGCAGGATGAGGCCTGCAGCCAGCTTGGTACTGCTATAAAGGTGAGCGAAAGGAAGGCTTATGCTTGCATCTTGTTCCTGAATGCGAATTCCAAGCATAAATGCTGACGACCGTGTGCCAGATTGTTGAAGGCTAGATACGCAGCGGCCAAGGTTTCTGGTACGGATCTGTTCGGACAGAGGCAGTCTGGAGCAAGCACGCGAACGAGGTCGATTCGTCTATAATGGTTTGCAACGTTTTAGAGAGATGGAGGAGCGGCAGCGTTGAGGTGGTGGTACAAAGCCAAATTACGAGAAGAGCCAATTGGCCAAGCATACACAGATTAGATCAATTCGGAATTCCCGCCTCTCGCGGCAAAGTGGATCGTGTGAATCGCGAAATTGAATATCATCCTCGCATGGCACTCGAGACTGCTCGTTTGCTTGACACTGTCTGCTGCCTTCACCCGATGGTCGTCACAATCTGTTGACGCTTCAAGACCCGCAGCGACAGCGGACCCTGACCACCAAAGGGTCTTAGCGCATCTCACGCACTCTTTGACTTGACCCACGATTCTCTCCCTTGCCTCTGTCCCAGGTCTTAGGCAAAGCAGACTCTTCAAAATATGGCACATACCCTATGGCCGAGGACGACCTTTCTTCGAACATATCGGTCTTCTAAGCAGACTCGTCAAATGAAGTGCTATAATTGCGTTTCTTCGTTCCAAGTCCTACAAAGTGTAGCGGAAGTGCGGACTTCTGTCGCCGATGGGAGCTCTGGTTTTTCCTTCGTCCACCAATCGCTGGTACTCGGCCCAGTTGCCCTCCCTCTTGCCTGCCTCTCTTGCCTTGTTCTCGCTCCAGCACCACCAGACATTGAGTGCAATCAACAGCCATGCGCCCACCAAACTTCCCAATGCGACCGAGTGGCCCTGAATGTACTTGGGCGCCCAGTGAGCTTGGTAGATGAATGTGGCGACGAATCCCGCCAAATTGGCAATCATGAGCTGCAACGCATTGACGGTCCCGCGCTTGTACAGACCCGAAGTGTTGTTGATCGGTAGAGAAAGGATGCATGGCGCCGAAGGGTAGAGGCCCAGAGCAATGAGGAAGGTAGCGCCGTACTTTACCTTTGCATCGTTGGTAGCGAGAAGCATGATGTAGCCGATCATGGACAAAGGCAAAAGAGCGAGGATGAAAGGTCCGCGCATACGAGTTTTGTCGGCAATGTATGCAATGATAATGACCAGAACCGTCGCAGGAACGTAGGGAGGTACGGTGAGAAGTTGAAGTCGAGTGGTGGTGATGGTCGGGTAAATGCCTCGCAGGATGGTAGGAAGGAACAAGCTGAACGAGTAGAGAGCGTTGCAGATGAGCAAGTACGCCAGACCGGTAAACCATGCCTGTGGCTCGACCAGTCCGCGTCGTACTTCGCGCCACTCGAATTTTTCCTCCTCGAAAACCATCGCTTGGTGCACAGCGGCGTTGCTGACATCGTGGACGTTGACAGCTCCAACTGCATTGGGTGCAGAGATAGGTGGCATGTGAGCCTGCTTTTCGACATTTTCGGCCTCCCTGGTGAGCACGGGAGCAACGCCGGCTGCTTTTGCACGGTTGTTTTGCTGATCTCGTCCCAACACGGCAAGCATGAGCTCGCGCTCTTCCTCCTCGAGTCCGCTGAATTTCTTGACCGATGAAGGCATGCACCACCACGCAAAGCAGGCAATGGCAATCGTGAGCAAGCCCTCGATGATGAAAATCCAACGCCAACCAGCAACACCCCTGGCCGTCGCGGGCCTCAAAGGCGCCAAGTAGCGGTTTTGGACACCCAGACCTTCCATATGGATCAAACCTGAGGCAAGCAAGCCACCGAATGCACCGGACAAGCTGGCTCCTGCATAGAAGTAGCTTATTCGCACTTGGACCATGTATCTCGGATACAATTGAGATAGGTAAAGCTGTACATTTCGACGAAGAGATTGTCGAGGATCAAAATCTTGTCAGGAAAATCTTTCGTCTTTCGAGCACATTCCGGGTCGAAATTTGTACTTACTGGCATACCTGGAAGCAAGCCACCTTCAAACAAGCCCAAGAGAAGACGAATGACGATGACACCGGCATAATTCTTGGTGATGCCAAAGAAAACAGTAATGATACCCCAGCAGAAGACGATAAAGGGAAGCCAAAATTTGGCCCCCAGTTTTCGCAGCATCATGTTGCTTGGAATTTCGCTGGCGATGTAAGTGATGTAGAACACGGCGAGGGCGGTGTTGAACTTGTTTCCATCAAGTCTGAGGTCAGTAGTGAGACCTGCGACTTTGGCATTGCCGATGTTGGACTGTACGATGTACGGGTCAGGATAGGAATTGGTGTGTGGGGCAGAAGCGGTTTTCGACGTTGCATATCCGAGATGAAGGCGGGATCAGGACGGATCATGCACACCGAGGAAAAGTGGGCGAGGAAGGAAGCAAGAATCAGTACGTCTGACAGGACGCCCCGTGCGCGGCAAAAGACTTTGCTACTCACTCTATCGATAAAGTTGGCCCACCAAAGAAGCGTCAGGGGAGGCACAGCACGCCAGTCGAGCTTGCGGATGCCCCTACGCCAAGCGGCGTACTGTTCCGGATCAGCGGGAAATCCTTGTGCATCGAAGCGGATAGCTCCATCGTCGGCATTGTGAGTGACAGAGGAAGGCGAACGATCAAAGGCATAGTTATCGTCCTTGGTCTCGAAGATCGTCTCGTCGATCTTTTCCTTGGATTGAGACGCCATGATGACGACCGATCTACAAGTAGTGGCACGAAAGGCGGTCTTGTTGTGGCAAAAAGGAGAGTGTGAGAGAAGCACTGATACGCGGATGGGATAGGCGAGCAGAAGTCAGCTGGGGAAAGAAAAGAGAAAGCGAAAGGGGATGTACGAAGAGGGTTTGAGATACACCGAGGTATATATGCCGCTAGGTCACAACGTTATGCGCACAGTTCTGAAGAAGAAGCTTCGCTGTACAAACTCAACAGGTGCAAAGAAGCTCGTACCGAGCAAACTTCGCTTGAATATGCGAGGGACTTGGCATAGTGCCTTGACACTGTTGAGATCACAGCGGTTCAACCGAGGAGGCAGGCGTGTGGCGAGCGATTTTGACCATACAGGTGACGAGGGGAGGAGCAGGAGCAGAAGGGAGATAAGTGCGGGGTTAGCAGCTGCACTACCCCACAAAAGAGTCCACGCGTCGACAAAACGAACTGCAACACCACCTGAATGTCTCGAAGAGCTCTTGGATCCGCTCGATGGGTGCTGGTGCTGTCCTACAGTAGATGCGCGAGACACGGAGACGACTGACCCTTGGGCAGAACGGCGTGGGCAGGGAGGACAACAATGTGGGGTATCGAGAGAGGGCAGCCAAGCCACAGCGGTGGATAAGCGAGCAACACACGAGAGATGCACTGAACGGCAATACACATTCTACGCATCTGGTCTCACACCGCTTCTGCATCGTCGAGATCAGGTGGCAACGAGCGAGAGAGCCTGGAGGAAAAGAGGGAGATGAGTTTCACCGGCGACTGAGGAGAAGGTCATCATCGGTCAAATCGACCAGTTCAAGCGCCTGATGTCGGACTGGAGAATTGTGGGGAAATTCGCTCCTCCGCTCCGCCGATTCGAGGCGGGAAAGCAGTCAAGGCCGCCGTTGAATCACCGTTGGATTCTGCCACTAACGCAGGCGAAGCTGTCAAAGTCTCCTTCGTCCCGTATCCGCTTTGCCACGCGCGCAAGCGGCCTCAACTGTCCGCCGAAGGCGAATCCTTCGGTCATCAACTCGGCTCGGCAAACACGGCCAAGCCCTTTTGAGAGGAGAATCGAGCGGATCAAGGCTGGAATCCCCTCTCTCTCCTACGGAAGATAGCACGACTGAGATCAAGGCCGGCTCCAGCCAGGAACGCTTCGTGCTTTGTTCAAGATCATTGAGTGCGAGGGTCTGCGATCTCGGCGAAGGTCATCGATGCACCTCCGTGGCATCGACGGCAGTGAGGCAAAGTATGGCGAGTCGTGGAGAACGGCAGAGCGGCAGAACCAAAGTCGCGTTGCTCAAGCCGGAATTTCGGCGCGGATCGACCGTAAAAGACCGTTCTATTCGCCACGGCTGGCTGAATCTTTCCCCGCATCCTTCTCGAACCGTTGGCTCGGACAGCGTTCCGCACCATTCGCACGCGCCTCGAGTTCGAGCGGAGTCAGAGGGCGGAAAGGCAACACCGCTTGTCCACCGTCTTGTAGCTTTCAAGCCGTGCCGGGACGCATTCCCACCTGTCATTGAATTTCGGGAGCTGTCGAGTGCCACGTCTCGAGAAAGCGTGTAACATCCGATTCAGACTGTGCAGTCCTGCGATTCCTACGTCAAGCACGAAGGGCTAGGAATCCACAAGAAAGGTCGATGCGGTGCGAATCTGCGTCCTCATAGAAGCAAAGGACCATGTGGAAGGCCCCAACAATAGCCGAGCTATTAATATGCTAGTCTAGGCACGCGGCATGGGCACGAGCATTCAGCATCCGATCGGAATCGAGACCTACCTCGACGGAGCAACGCAACTCGAGGATCTCATCTCGAATGCTCGCGTCGCGAAAACAGTCGCTGCGGTTCAAGACGTTGCTGGCGTTTTCGGACGAGACTCAAATAGCTGAGCAAAACTGTGACCAATGTGTATGTATTGCAATGCTTTTGCGGACACGGATCATCACCTTTACTTTCGCTTCGACCTCCTCGTCGCCGAACCGTTGCGCTTGATGGCACTTGCGCTCACCTTTGCCGCCAACTGCTCTGCTTCGATGCTTTGCGGATCGTCATCTTCGTAACTGCTTTCTGCGTCGCTTCGCGAGTCTACTGCACCAGCCTTGGTCACGACTCTGTATGCCACCCTGCAAATCATGTAGAACCACATCAAGAGGATCACTTGCAGGGCGCACAGCAATCCGATCAGGGTGAGATAGGCCGTCTTTGTGAAGTAGTCGCCCGTCAGGTGATTCGTTGGTCGGAACGACATGACGGAAAGCGTGTCGTAGATGCAACTCCATACCACGCGCATGTAGAGGATGTGACGCGTGACGAGCCAGGATACCATAAAGAGACCAAAGGCAATGTCGCAGGTGGTTTGCCATCCTGCATACTTGAGCATCTTGGCGACGTTGAGAGCAATATCGCTGGGATCCATGAGACACAGGATGGCATTTCCGACGCGATGATAGCTGCAGACATATGAGCCGGCGATCAGGGCGATGGTGATGACGTGGTGCGAGAACATCTGCCAGTGATCGGATCGACGGGCTTCGACGTGGAGCACAAAGAGCTGCTGGATGTAAAAGGCGCACGAGGCGAGGTAGTAGAACTTGAAGAGAGGCTCAAGCTGGAATTGCGGATAGTTGGTCCAGTACTCGACGGTCCTGAGCGGCCAGTAGGATTCGCGCGATGCGATGAGAAGACCGAGACTCCAAGAGCAAGTGTAGTAGATGAGACTGAAGCCCTGCTCTGCGAACCGAAGGACCTCCTTTTCGCGTGTGCGAAGTGCCTTTGCTCGCTCATGAAGCGCTTCGACCGATTGGCGTTCGGACTTGCGTGGCTTTTTAAGACGAGGTACAGCCAGCTCTCCTAGCGGCAAAAGGAAAAACTTCATCAACAAGGCCCGGGCAAGCGTGAAGAGGAGAACAAGCGTGGCAACGAAGAGAGCATCGTTGAGACCGCGTTCGTAGAGATAACCGGGGATGCCCGAGAGAAGAGCCCAGGGAGCGGTGGCAGGGAGAGCGTGATCGCGGGTGGCCAAGCGATGTGTCTGGTGTTTGAAAGCGGCGATAGGGGAAGATGTTGGATCAGGAACTGGATACGAAAGTCCAAGGCAGGCACGTGTAAAGTTGTGAAGTGCTGTGAGGGGGTGACCGAAGCCACGAGCGTCGCTGCGGAAGGGACCCAAGCTGGCGGCGTCGCCGACAAGATCGGACCAGTCTTGATAGCCGCCCTTTTCAGAGGCGTTGGGAAGATCGGATGCAAAGGGGGCTAAGGATGGCAAACGAAGCCAAGATGGAATGATTGAGTGGAGAGAGTGAGGCAAATGCAGATGCGAGGAGAGGTGTGCGAGGGAGAGGGAAGATGGAGAGGAGAGGGTATGCATGACTAGAAGGGCAATGATGCCATTGAGGGTATACTGGATCTGTATGGAAAGCGAATCTTCTGCGGCTCTGCGCGTCGCTGACCATTCTCTCGACTTGCCGGAAGTCTTGAATGTGTGGACCTTGGAGGGCTTGTGGAGAGAGGATGCGGAAGGCCGCGAACGAGAGGCGGACTTGGCCATAGTGAAGGAGTTCTGAAAGGTGATGGCGTAGACTTGTAGGATGATCCTCGACGATCTTTGATCGTAGCAGAGATGCTGGTGGTGAGGCGGTTTTCACGCTTGCAAAGAAGGAAGAAGAGGAGACTCTGGCAGAGAGGAAGTTGGGCACTGAGATGAAGTCGGATGAAAAGCGGAACAGGTTGGTGGGTCGATTCGTGACCGGAAAGCGTAATGCTACCAACACGGAAGAGAGGTATCGGACGAGATGGGCAGCAACGAGAAGAGACACCAAATCGGAGCAAGGCGGCGGTGGTAGAGTGAGTCTATGTCCAAACAGTATCCGCAACTGAGTGGGATCGGCGGTGTCCGCGGGTCGAGCTTGTACAGCAGAGGAGCGATTGCGAACCTGTCCAAGCGCGAGTGGTCTCCTTGAACGGCTATGGGAAGGCTGTGCCACTAATCAGTGGTAGATCGAAACGATGCCAGGAGGCGTTGTGGCGGTGGTGGTGGTGGAAGCTTGAGAGGGGGACAGATTGCAAAGGCGAAATGATCCCGACAAATGGTATGCAAAGGTGCAGGTACGATCAAGAAGTCATGCTGGAACGTGGACGCTTCTGTATGAGCTACTGTACTTGCTTCTACAGCTGCAATAGAGCGCCACGGAACCGCGATTTTTTCTTTCATTCGAGAAGATCAACACGGCTTGATTGATTCGAGCACAGACTAACCGCTGACGACTTTTCTTCGTGTCTCGTTCGACCGTTTGTCCGTCGGTGGTAAGATGAAATCATGAACTTGACTGTTTGATGCCGAATTGAAATTTTCTTTTCGCCCTTGCATGGGTCTTTTTTGCCTCAGCGTAGGAGCACAGCAGCACAGCCAGAAGGCTCGCAATCCACAAGTTTAAAGCTCTCTGACCGATAAAAAAGGCCTTTTGGAAGAAATTTTGCCACGCCTTTTCCTACTCCGCTCAGACGCGCCTCGGTTTCTCTGTGTTGGACGTCTGCGCTTACAACGCGAGCACGGGCCCTGATGGGCAACATGGATGATCCTGTTTGCGCGGTCGATGACACCGACATGGCGTCGAGTCGACAGCATATGATCCCTACAGGCTCAGTCATTCCCTCTTTTCACTGTGCTTTGCTTGCTTCCACAGACCGTCCAGATTGATGATTGCACACACTGGAGTAGAAACCAGCACAGATCACGTTGAAAGCGAGAGAAGCTCTCCAGAGCCGCCTGTCGAGCCCCAACATTCTCACACTAGGCCGATCAAATCGCGATTTGGCTGTCGACGAAATTTGCCCGATGGCAGACGACAGTCGACTTCCTTTTTTTTACACTTCGGTGGGTGTGTCAGTGATGCAAGAGTCAAAAAGACGCTCTGCAGCACGCTTTCTTGGCAGGTCCAAGCGGATCATCGAGCCTTGGCGAGTGTGTCGCTCTTGTACAGTAGAGCGGCCCTCTTTCACGCTTTCTCTCGCACTTCGCTGTGCCGGGCAACACAAGCGCGTCCAACAAGACCCTTCGGATCAGCTGCTTCCTTTAGACCAACACAACACTTTCTCTGGTCCATGCTCGACCAAGCAAATCGGCGACAGACATGCTCTGACCATCATCGACCCCTTCGACACTCCCGTCACCATGCCCTCTTCAGCCTCGACTTCTTCCAGTCTGCATCAACGGCGTGCGCCTGCCGTTCGTGAGGCCTCGACCTCTAGCGTGGAGGAAGATCGCAAGATCTCGGGCAGCTGGATCAGAAGCTCACCTGCAGCATCCTCCTCTTCCAACAAGGCTCGTCCCGCTCTTTCCGTCAACGTCGACCATCCGACGCAGCCTCACGACGCTGACGACAGAAAGCAAAAGCGAGGTCATATTCGAAAACATGAAAAGATCGAACGCATCGGTCTACTTCGCGGCTCTTCCTACGTCAACTCCAACGATAAAGACTCTGTCGGCGAACACGAGCTGACCACATCCATCGGCTTGCAAGACGATGCAGTATACGATGCATACCTTCCTCGGCCTATCGCCTTCCTACGACGACACATCGTCGCTGTGCTCAGAAAAGAAGCCCCTTTCCACGAACGACACCAAAACCTTGTGCGGAGACCTTGGCTCGACAGGTACTTTGTCAATACTTCTTTGCTTGGTACACATTCCTTCTTCCTGGTCGTCCTGCCCATGGTTTTCTGGCTAGGCAGCCCCAGATTCGGAAGAGGCTTGATCAATGTCCTCGCCTTTGGCGTCTATCTCTCTTCTGCCATCAAGGATCTCTTTTGCGTACCGAGACCTTACTCTCCTCCTGTCACCCGTCTCACCGTAGGCACCCATCATCTCGAATACGGTTTCCCATCCACGCACTCGACCAACAGCATCAGTATCGCATTGTATGTCTACCTCTGGGTGCGACGAATGCGTCAAGCTGCCCATCCTTCCGAATCCACACTGTTCGATTCGCATCTCTGGGAAGCAGGTCTGCTCTTCTACGGTACGTCCGTCGTGTACGGCCGCATCTATGCAGGTATGCACTCGATCATCGATTGCATCGCAGGCTCGGCATTGGGCGCTGCCATCACCGCGGTCCAGTGGTACTGTTTCGACCACATCGAACAGTTTGTCAAGATCAACACTTGGGCGGTTCCTGCCGCCATCATTCCAGCTGGACTGCTTATGGTTTCCGTGCATCCTCAGCCCGTAGATGACTGCCCATGCTTTGAGGATGCCATTGCCTTCATTTCCGTGGCCATGGGAGTGGCGTTGGCGAGATGGTGTATTCGATTCGGCGTCGTCCTTCATACGGATCCTCTACTCCACCCATTCTCAACTTACTTTGATCCTGCCATCGCGTCCAATATTTCGACATCTTCGGCTTCAGCCACGCCGTTGATCCAGATCCCTGTTGCTGGGGTCGCGGAAGTCTGGATCAAGCGGGTGCTCGTCATGACGATTGGGCTTGTCAACGTGTTGCTGTTGCGCGTCATTGTGAAGACTGCGTGCAAGGTCATCTTGCCTCCTACGTTCCGGTTGGTCGATTCTCTGATTGGTTTCAGTCTACCCAGAAGACACTATACTCCAGCCAGCGATTACAACAAGATTCCCTTGGCCGATCTCAGTGCGGTACCCTCGGTGATCGATCTACCTTCGCAGATCATTGTCACGGATGAAAGCGGTAATCAGCAGACTATTCAGAGTCCTGTTCTGTCGCCGCTGAGTGCGGGCAGGAGGGGAAGTGCTTTCAGTCCTAGTCCCTTGGGAAAGTCGCCTTTGCATTCGCCAGTGCCGTCGAGAACTCCGAGTCCCAATCCGATGGAAATGCGTCGGTCTTTGGGCAACCAGAAGAGAAAGATCCAGTTCACCATTGGAAGCACCGCCGAGGAGATCGATGGAGATGCCAGTGTTGACAGCAACACGACGGCAGCTGGAGCGAGCGATCTGCCGATTCCATTGACACAATCAAGAGCTCATCCGAACTTTATCCCTCCCGATGAACAATTGGCTAGAAATCTTGCGGCAGATATCAAAGGCTCTACTACCAAGCAAGTGGAACAGCAAGTCAAGCATTACGATGCTGATGTATTGACAAAGGTGATTGTGTATACCAACATTGGATTGTTCTCTGCTGGATTCATTCCGGCTTTGTTTCAACATTTGGGTCTTTGCTAGATGATTTTTTGTTTTTTTCAATGACACGAACGAAAACGTTGATCTCAATCACATCGAAATCTTGAGAGCTGGATCGAGTCGTATTGCATACAATCAAATGATCGGATGGGGTGGAAATTAGTGACGCCAGATCTTGACGTTCTTATCGCGTCCACCACTGGCTACTTTGTCAGCAACAAAGTCTACACAGTACACCTCGTCGGTATGGCCGGGTAAATCTTTTCGAATCTTGAACGTCTTGACAGGATCCCACAATTTCAACGTGGAATCTTTACTGGCAGAGACCAACAATCTCGAATCGCTCGACCAAGCCAACCGATAAACCGACGCAACATGACCTCTCAACGTAGCGATGAACTTGCCCGTCTGAGCATCCCAGAGCTTGACGCTATTATCAAAGGATGCCGAGGCGATTTTTTTGCCATCGGGTGAAAAGGCGACGTGATTGACCGTCTTTTGGTGTCCAGTGAGACGTGCGATCGGTTTCTTAGGCGTAGATGCCGAGCCGTTGATCTGAGGTGGCCAGAGAAAGAGCGTGTGGTCATCCGAGCCAGTAATGATGGTTTCAGGTTGGGATCCAGAGGCTGTCGCTTCTTTATACCGTTTCAACGCCGTGGCTTGAGCTTCCTGGTCGGAAGGCTGGATGTAGGACGGGGTGGAAGAAGAGGCGCGACCGGTATGATCGAATGGACCCGTCCGAAGGATGAAATCGGTCGATAGGGCGATCGTATTGACCCAGTGTGCATGCTCGTTGAACGTTCGAATAAGTTTGCCGCCATCTGCCGACCAAACTTTGACGGTTCGATCCGACGAAGCGGTATAGATGGCACCCTCACCACCCCATCGGACGCAGTTGACAGAGGCGGTGTGACCGCCGAGAACGTACTCGCATCGACGGAGGGTGGGATTCCAAACGCGAACAGTGCCGTCCTTGGATGAAGAGGCGAGACGTGGATTGATTGGGTTGACGTGAATCGGTTCCCATGAGAGCGAAGTAATCCATTTGGTGTGACCACGCAGCGGCTTTCCGGACGGCGCTGCGTTACGTGCTGCTCTGCGTTGCTTGACACCCATCTTGGCCTGTTTGCCATCTATGTCACCGTTTTGTGCTGTCTCCTGCTGCTGCTGCTGCTGCTGCTGTTCCTGTTCTGCCTGCCATTCTTCATCGACTTGCTTGCCAGTCCGCGAGAGCCAGCCCTTACGACCGGTGAACGCGGCGTCGAGGGCCTCCCATATCCACACTTCTCCATCCATACCACCGGTAGCTAGCTTTCGTTCCCTGCCCTCCCATTCGGCACACAAGACCCAGTTCGAATGACCGACGAGGGTATGCATGGGTGTCTCGGTGTCGAGATCCCAGAGTCTTGCCGTCTTGTCGCCAGCGCCGGTGGCCAGCAAGGAGCCGGTCGGTGAGAATGTGCTGCAAAGAATGGGTGAAGCATGTCCGCTCATCGTGCTCGAGCAGCGGCTGACTGGTCTGACTTTGAAGACGGCCTGTGGCTCGAATACTACGGTCAGAGTATCTTCCTGGCTCAGGCCCAGCTTCTTGGCGGCTTGCGCATTCAATACATCTTGCGTGAGCGAGTCGTTGATAGGCAAACGAGCATTGCTCTTGACGAGCTCAACCTTTTCTTCGCTTTCGATGCCTGCGCTTTCGGCAAGCTGCTGTACATCGACGTGAAACGCGTAGGGCAAGTCGTCGTCGTCGTCGTCTTCATCATCCGAGCTAGCATCGGAGTCGTCTATTGAGCGCTTTTGGGGACCTTGTGCTTGCTTCAATTGGCGTCGGAGCTGGTTGATGATAGCTTGCAGTTCCTTTTGCCCCGTAGCTGCTGGCAAGTTGATGGTGGGACCGAGCAGAGAGCCATCTTGACCCGATTGAAATTGAATGACGAGCGTCTCCGTGGAAGGTCCGAGCTGACCTTGAGCTTGGAGCGAGGCAGCTTCACGAGCCGCCTTTTCGTTTGCGAGACGTTGCCTCTTGACGGATCGTTGAGGGATCTGTGTCGCCATCTTGTGACTTGATGGTAGGAAGGTGATGTGAGGATCCAAAGTCTTGTTTCGGAAGAAACGAGCCTCCAAGAGGCTTCCTCCTCTCCCTGTGCTCAAGTGTGGAGAAATTCTCAAAAATTTCAGTCGAGAAGAAAAGAAAGGGAAGAGGAAAGCAAGAAAAGTTGGCTTTTCAGGGTCCAATGGAATCTCAGATTCGGTCCCGATCTTGGCTACAGGAAAAGCATTGTACTGCAGAAAGCGATTCCGCCTGAGCTGCTGCATTATTAACAACTTTTCCATCTTTTTTTTTTCTCTTTGGTCCTGCAAAATATGAAATTTTTGAAAATCTTCGGTGACAGAGACAAGAGAGTCAAGGCTCTGGTGTGAGTATGGGTCAGCAGGGCAAACGTCTCTTGTGACACCTCCAACACCATCGAATCAACTTGGCAGCAGCTCGCTCCCTGTCACTCTATAGATCCGTCCAAATCGTAAACAAGCAGCACACAGGGACACAGGAACACGCAATTGCTCCGATCTTTGGCGTCGACGGAACGGCTTCTTGACAGACGTCTCGACTGCCACCCAAATTCAGATCGCAACCTTCGCTGCCTTCTACGAATCTCTTTCGACACTTTGCCTGATTCCACTGATAGCAGCTTGAAAGATGGCAGCAGCAAAGGTCGCCCAGGCCTCCACGTCTTCGCTGAGCAGCGGCGTAAGTCCTGCCTCGAACAAGTCATCCGCAAAGTCAGCCAAATCACGGACATCCACCTCAACTGCACCTCCTAATGGCATCGCCGCTGATGCTGCGTCAACATCATCCGCTTCCGCAGCAGTAGCCTCATCTTCATCCTCACAACTCACGGGCAAGTACATGGACTCATTGGCAAAGCACAACAACGCCTTCACCTCGCTCCTCCACCTCATCCCACCGCAATTCTATCTTACCCGCGATGATGCCGACGACCTCGCCGAAGACGGTGCATCTTCCAAATACATGAAGAACAAGCGCAAAAAGGCAAAGTCAGAAATCGAAGCCAAAGAACGCAAGGACAAGCTGCGAGAAGCAAAGAAGCAACGACTCGATCCAGACAACTTTGCCACGGTCACCGACATTCAAGCCGAACGTGCGGCTGCTAAAGCGGCTCGCGAAGCTGCCCAAGCAGATTCGGATTTAGAGATGGACCTCGACGGTATGGTCTCCGATCAGGACGACCAAGATCAAGACGATGACGTAGACGAAGACGAGATTGCGCCAAGAGGCCGCCTGAACGGCGCTGCCGGCGATACCGATGACGATTTGCAAGATTCTGATGTCGAAGATCTTGCCACCAGAGCTCCTGCTGGCATTTCCGCCACTTCTGCTGCTGCTGCTGCAGCAGCAGCAGCGTCAAAGTCGATCCAGACTGAAGGTGAGCGCAAGGCATCCATCGACGCATTGCGCGCCAAGCTGCATGCCAAAATTGCCGGTTTGCAGCGCAAACGAGGTCTTCCCACCGACGCCAACGACGAAGCGTCCGAAGATGGCAGCAGTGTCATCAGCTCCAAGGACGAGCTGTTGGAGGAGCGACGTAGACAAAGATTCGATGCACGCGAGCGTAAGAAGCAAGAGAAAAAGGACGCGCGCGCCGCAGCCAAGGCAGCTATCAAAGCCAAACGTGCTGGCGTCGACAACGCATCGAATGGTCCCAAGTCGGGTGCCAACTTCAACGTGGGCACCAAGGCGCCAGCGCTTCTGGTTGCGGAGCCAGGCTACGGCGACAACAAGCGCAACGGCGCTTCTGGATCCGGTGCCTCTAGCATTGATGTCAATGGCAACTCGCTCAATTTCTCTTCTCTCAACTTCCAGCCCGTGGGTGCTGCCGGTGCCGCACTCGCCGAAGCTTCGGCAGGCGGCAAGAAGAACAAGCTGGCGCTGCCTTCGGATCCCAAAGCCGCATTGCAGGTGCTCGAGAGCCGAAAGAAGCAGGAAGAGGCACGTCGATCCAAGCTCGCGGCCAAGCTTGGCGACGCCCCGGAGGCACTCAACGCCAAAGTTTCGGAGCTGGATGAGCAAAAGCAGTGGGACAAGGTGTTGGCCTCTGCCACCGGTGTCAAGATTCGCGACGACGAAAAGCTGTTGAAAAAGGCGGTCAAGCGCAAGGACAAGCAAAAGGACAAGTCGAGTAAAGCGTGGAACGAGCGACAGCAAGCTGAGACTCAAAAGCAGGCGGATCGTCAGAAGAAGCGTCAGGACAACATTGCCGCCCGAAAAGCTGCCAAGGGAGGCAAGAACAAGAAGGCATCCTCTTCGGCCATGGCCAAGTCGAAAACACCGGCAGGCAAGAAACCTTCGTTTGGGAAAGCTCGACCTGGATTTGAAGGCAAGAAGATTGGAAGGTCCAAAAAGTGAAGCAGTCGCATCCATTTTCACCACACACTCGCTCTCCTGTGCGATAGCTTTGCGTCTCAATTCACATCTGCATACCATGCTTGGTCTGCATCGTCGGCGGTGTAGAGAATGTCGAGAAGGAAGCATTCGGAAGCTGATGTTGAGAACTTGCTTTCTCGCGCGGCAAGAAGATCTCATCTTTTTCCTTTGTCAATTTGGCCGCTGCATGAAATGGAAATCAAGGAATAGGCCGATTGAGGCACAAGGCCAGTGTGCTCGGGTCGAGTCATTTTTGTTTTTGACCCTTTCCTTTCCTTTCTTTTTTCTTTTTTGTTTTTTGTTTTTGTTTTGGCGGTTCATAGTCAGCAACACCTTGCCAATGGTCTTGCCGCTTCGACCTTGCCTCGCATGCTTAACTTGGCGTCGATGGCATTGCTTATCCTAGCACGATACTGATCTGCACAAAGAGGTTCTAAAAGGGCCTTACAGGAAGACAGGCAGATCGTGGCAGGATGTTGTACATCAGCTCGGTGGGACGAATTTCTTGCCAGAGAAATGCCAATACTGTAATGTCGCAGTTAATTGTTCACGCCTCGTTTCATTACTGCGGTGGAGTGCCTCGATGCGCTCGAGTCCAATTGGCTGTGCGACTTTGTTATAACAAATATATTTGCATGGTTTTTGCACGACACTCTTGGCTCGGCCATTTCCACGATTCTTCTTACCTTTCTCACTCTTCCTCTCGGTTCTATCCTACACCATCACCCCAACTCGATCGCGGCCGTTCTGTTGTCTGCTTGACCTGCCGTCCAACGTGAATCCATACTCCGCGTTGTAGGGTCGAGCCTGTCCCGACAACCGATCGAATCAAGCTTTTCGGCTCTCTTCGAAGGTTGATCCAACACTTTCGCATCGAGCGCCTTCTCCCACGCTCACCTCGATCGTCGATTCCCCGTTCCTCACTCAACGGTCTCGGCCGGCCAGTAATAGCAGCCGCGGGGATCGTCCGTCCCATCGGCAAATCTCGAGCCAGCTGCACTGCTCTGCCCAGCTGCCATACACTCATTTTCCTTTAAAAGGCTTGAAGCCTCCTCGCTCCGCTGAAAGCGCTCGTCCGTCTTTCAGCATTGGCCGCTATCTCTGCAAGAATGGTCTCGACAACGTCAGCTGAGCAGCCAGTGCTCAGGACCAAGACTCCTTCCTACCACGCTCCTCCCTCCACCGATCCGCTCTCGGGCGCGACCATTCACACGCTTCGCTGCTTGGATACCCCCATTCATCTTGGCTACCACCTCATCCCTCACATCGCCAAGACCCTTCTATCGACGCTTCCCACCTCCACCTACGTCCTCATCACCGACCAGCACCTCGAATCAAGATGCAGCGTCACCACTGCTTTCCGCCGCGAGTTTGAAAAGGCCGCAGCAGATCTCTCTTCCACCCACACATGGAGGCTCCTTACCAAGATTATCCCGCCTGGCGAAGCCTCCAAGAGCAGAGAAGGCAAAAACGCTATCGAAGATTGGATGTTTGAGCATCGTGTCACTCGAGATGCTGTCGTCCTCGCTGTTGGAGGTGGAGTCATTGGCGACTTGGTCGGTTTTGTAGCCGCAACCTTCATGCGCGGTCTCAAGTTTGTTCAGATCCCAACCACTTTGCTCGCCATGGTCGACTCGGCCGTAGGTGGCAAGACCGCCATCGACCATCCGCTCGGCAAGAACCTCATCGGCAGCTTCCACCAGCCCAACTACGTCTTCATCGATGCCGCTTGGCTCAAGACGCTTCCGGCCCGCGAGTTCAGTAATGGCATGGCCGAGGTCGTCAAGACCGCCGCCATCTGGGATCCCATCGACTTTGCCAAGCTCGAGTCTAGCGCGCCCGCCATTCGTTCCGCTGTGCTCGGTCCTTTCGCCAAAGACGCTCCGCTCGACCAAGGCAGAACGCTCCAAACCCGCACCGAGGCTCAATCGCTCCTTCTCGATGTCATCCGCGGCTCGGTCGGCGTCAAGGCCTACATTGTCACCATCGACGAGAAGGAGACCGGTCTCCGCAACCTTGTCAACTTTGGTCACACCATCGGTCACGCCATCGAGGCCGTCCTCACCCCCGAGATGCTTCATGGAGAATGCATCTCGATCGGTATGATCCTCGAAGCCGAGGTTGCCCGCTACATGCACGGTCTCAGCCAAGTCGCCATCGGCCGCCTCACTCGCTGCCTCAAGGAGTACGACTTGCCCGTCTCGCTCTCCGACTCGCGCGTCACTCGCCTCGCAAAGTCGCTCGATGTCACCGTCGACCGCCTTCTCGACATTATGAAGGTCGACAAGAAGAACTCGGGCAGCAACAAGAAGATCGTGCTCCTCAGTTCCATCGGTGACACGATCGAAGACAAGGCCTCTACCGTCAGCGACGACATTATCCGACGTGTCCTCTCTCTCGGCGCAACCGTAACTCCCATCCTTGAGCAGTCCAACAACCCCAAGGTCACTCTCTCCACTCCTGGTTCCAAGTCGATCTCCAATCGTGCCCTGGTCCTTGCTGCCCTCGCCGGCAACACCTGTCGCCTTCGCAACATGCTCCACTCGGATGACACTCAGGTCATGATGGCCGGTCTTCACGAACTCGAGGCTGCACGCTTCGAATTCGAAGACGGTGGCGAGACCATCGTCGTTCACGGAAATGGCGGTGCTCTCGCTCGCCCCGCCAACAACAAGCAAATCTATCTCCAGAACGCAGGTACCGCCGCCCGTTTCATGGCTACTGTCGTCAGTCTCGTCCACAACGACGGCGATCAGGAACCCGTCGTCATCACGGGCAACAAGCGAATGAAGGAACGGCCCATCGGTGCACTGGTCGATGCTCTGCGCTCCAATGGCACTTCCATCGACTACCTAGAGGGCCAAGGCTGCCTGCCTCTCGCAGTGAAGGGCACCACACACGGCTTCAGGGGGGGCAAGATTCAGCTCTCTGCAACCATCTCGTCCCAGTACGTCTCGTCGATTCTCCTGTGCGCTCCTTACGCTGCCGAGGAAGTCGTGCTCGAGCTTGTTGGCGGCCAGGTCATCTCGCAGCTGTACATCGACATGACCATCGCCATGATGGCTACCTTCGGCATCAAGGTCGAGCGTCTCCTTGATCCTGCTAATGGTCGTCCTTCCAACACCTACCGAATTCCCAAGGGTCAGTATGTGTCGCCCGACCTCTACGACATTGAAAGTGATGCCAGCAGTGCCACCTACCCTCTGGCCATTGCTGCTATCACTGGCACCGAATGCACCGTTCCCAACATCGGCTCGGCTTCGCTTCAAGGAGATGCTCGCTTCGCCAAGGAAGTCCTCGAGCCCATGGGCTGCAAGGTTGTTCAGACCGCCACTTCGACTACTGTCATTGGCCCCCCTGTCGGTCAGCTCCGTCAGATCGGCCTCGTCGACATGGAGCCAATGACCGACGCTTTCCTTACAGCTTCGGTTCTCCTCGCTGTCGCCGCTCAGCCTCCCGCCAACGGCTCTACCTCGACTGCCCGACCCTCTACCCGTATCACCGGCATTGCTAACCAGCGAGTCAAGGAATGTAATCGTATCCGAGCCATGATGGACGAGCTCGGCAAGTTCGGCGTCGAAACCAAAGAGCACGAGGACGGTCTCGAGATCTTTGGCATCAACTACCGCCAGCTGCGCGCCAACGTCCGCGTGCACTGCTACGACGACCATCGTGTCGCCATGGCCTTCTCTGTGCTTGCCAGCTTGGCTAGCGGTGCCATCCTCGAGGAGAAGCGATGCGTGGAAAAGACCTGGCCCAACTGGTGGGACGATCTGGAGCGCAAACTCGGCATCCGTGCCCACGGCGTGGATCCAGAATGCTCACCCAGCCTCTGCATCTCGCCTTCGCACTTCAACAAGGCCAGCACTGCCAGCACCAACGGCAAGCAGGCCGCCTCGCTGTCTCAGCTGACTATCAGCAAAGCACTGACCCCGCGCAAGTACGGCAGGGACGCCACCACCATTTGCATTGGTATGCGTGCTTCCGGAAAGACCTTCTTGGGCGCCATTGGTGCAGCAGCGCTGTCACGCACCTTTATCGACGCTGACGTTGCTTTCAACGAGAAGCTCGGTGTCAAGGATGGTCTTGGCGACTTTGTCCGAGAGCACGGTTGGCCTGCTTTCCGTCAAAAGGAGCTCGAAGTTCTGCAAGAGCTGATCGCTCGTCATCCAAGTGGTGCGCTCATTTCTTTGGGTGGCGGTGTGGTCGAAACGGAAGAATGCAGGAAGATCTTGGCCGAATTTGCGCAGAGCAAGGGGCCTGTTGTCTATATTGTTCGCGACACGGATGCCATTGTCAAGTTTTTGGCGACCAGCGATCGTCCCGCCTACGGCGAGCCAGTGATGGACGTCTACCGTCGCCGCAACCCATGGTTCAGCGAGTGCTCGTCGGCCGAGCTCGTTTCTTACTCCGAGGGCGAATCCCTCGCCGTCCAGCCTTGTGCCATGAATGTTCCCGATCCATCCTTCACGATCCAAAAGAAGTTTGGCCTCGAAACGGAAGTGGCTCGTTTCTTCAAGTTCATCACGGGTCAAGACACAAACCAGATCAACGACCTTATAGTAGACAGCCGCAAAGGCGGACGACAGACCTACTTTCTCAGCCTGACGTTCCCAGATGTCGTTCCCAAGCTCGAGCTCATTCGAACCATGGAGACTGGAGCTGATGCGCTCGAATTCCGCGCTGATCTGCTCGACCCGTCCGGTCACCCGGTGACCACGCCGCAGATTCCACCTACCGAGTACGTCAAGAATCAACTTGCTGCCCTCCGTCATCGCACTTCACTTCCCATCGTCTTTACTGTTCGCACTCATTCGCAGGGCGGAATGTTCCCTGATGGCATGCAGAAAGAGTACTTTGAACTCATCAGCCTCGCCTTGCGTCACGGATGCGAGTACGTCGACCTCGAGCTCGGTTGGGACGACGATCTTTTGTCTGCTGTTGTCGAGGCCAAGGGCAACACTCGGATCATTGCTTCGTGGCACGACTGGTCTGGTCGTCTTGATTGGGAAAGCGAATCCACGGCCAAGATCTACGAAAGGGCATGCCGCTTTGGCGACATTGCCAAGATCATTGGGAAAGCAAATACGATGGAGGACAACTTCAGCCTGGAACGTTTCCGTGCCAAAGTCTCGGCATCTGCAACCAAGCCGCTCCTGGCGGTCAACATGGGCGCTGTGGGTCAGTTCAGCAGGATCGTCAACCCCGTCTTCACGCCGATCACGCACGAGGCGATGCCTTCCAAAGCTGCTCCTGGACAGCTTTCATTCCGACAGGTCCAGACGGCTTTGTCTCTCATTGGACAGGCTGAGCCGCGTCGATTCGCGCTGTTTGGTAGCCCCATCAGTCACAGTTTGAGTCCCTTGTTGCACAACACGGGATTCGCCACTCTCGGGCTGCCACACAACTACCAGCTGTTCGAAACAGTCGAGGTGGATGACACTGTCTCGGCCTTTGTCCGATCGCCCGACTTTGGTGGTGCGAGCGTGACCATTCCTCACAAGCTCAACATTATCAAGTTGTTGGATCAAGTGACGGACGAAGCCAAAGCGATTGGTGCGGTCAACACGATCATCCCTGTGCGGGATGCCAAGGGAAGCGTCACTGCTTTGATGGGAGACAATACGGATTGGATCGCGATCGAGACTTTGGCCAGAAAGTCGTTGCAGACGGTGCAGCTTGCTGATCCGAACTTGACCGGATTCGTCGTTGGTGCAGGTGGATCTGCTCGTGCAGCACTCTTTGCGCTGTACAGGCTGGGGGTGAAGCGCATCCTTTTGTTCAATCGAACTTTGGCCAATGCTGAAAAGCTGGCAAAGGAAGTTCCGGTCGAGTGGAATGTTCAGGTGCTGTCGTCTCTGGATGAGATTGCCTCGCTTCCAGCAGAGCAATTGCCTTCGGTCATTGTGTCCAACATTCCCGCCGAAGGTACGACTCTCGACTCGACACCTGGACTCATCAATCTCCCGGCAGGCATTCTGAAAAACCCCGCGGGAGGAGTGGTGGTCGATATGAGCTACAAACCCTACCTCACTTCGCTCCTGCAGCTAGTTCAACAGGTCAACACTTCAACGGAACTGGCTAAGGGTAGAAGCGGAAGCAAGGCTCCGGCTAGGAAGCTGTGGACAGCCATTCCGGGGATGACGATCTTGCTGGAACAGGGTTGCCATCAGTTTCAACGTTGGACCGGAAGGGAGGCTCCGAGGGCGCAGATTGAGGCGGCTGCTTGGCAGACTTATCTCCAGCGCTGAAGGAGCTGTATTGATGCGGTGAAAAGCGAATTGCAGATTGTGTTCGTGTTCAAGGTCAGACGTGCAACTTGTCGAAGTTTTAGAAAGAGGCCAGTCATTGCATGGACAGACTCGACAGATGAAAACGAAAGTGCATCAAGTTATTTCCCATGAACCAAAAGCGAGCGTGTAGTGACAAAGCAAGACTCTAAGTGCGATCACGCCTGCGAGTCGGAGTTGAGTTGCTTGCCGAAGGAGGCTGAGGGGAACTCGGGTTTTGCTCCAGGTGAGAGAGGCAAGTGCCAACTCTTGGTCGAGTCGGAATCGATCTTCACTTCTACCGTCTCGACCAAGATTTCGTCGGTATGGCTAGGTGGCGGGGGTCTTTGAAGCGGATCCGACCGGGGTTGATGTTGATTCTCCAGATCCAAAGGAGGTCTTTGTTGGTTTTCGGTATTGTCTCTTTGTAACGAATGAAAAGTGGATCTGGATCTAACGACTTCCATGACGTTGACTTCGTTGACCTGCACCTGCTTCATAGCCATCTCGACGACCTTTCTATAAATCAAATTCGCCAACAAGACCATCGTATACAACGCCCCATTCAACAAATACAATGGCGTATACCACCCCGTCAAGCTCCTCCCAAACAAGATCAAACTCGACAAGCTGTACCCTGTCAACAGGAGCTGCCCTTGCACGCTATACACCGCCAGGTTGAAAATCACCTTGCGAGCCCGATCCATGTTGGTCTGTTGACGAAGAAGCAACAGTCGGGAAACGGTGGTGATGACCATGCTCAGTTCGAGCACGATAAAGACGATGGACCAAGAATCCATGATGCCTCTCACCCAGTGTTGTTTGACTGGATCCAACAGACGGGTTTTGTAACCGACGCTGTAGAACGCAGCACCGAACCAGTTCATCAGGATGAATTGAACGCCGATGCCGATCAGGACGACGACGAGGGCGATTCGGGTCGATGAACTTGGTTGATGAAAGAGCTTGCTGATTCGAAAGGCAAAGTAAGCCTGCCCAATCGCCACGGGGATGCTCTGCAGCGTGTGGAACGGGATGACGTAATCTGCGATCTTGTTGACATCGTATCCGGTGGAGCTGTACAGCTCGAACAAGTCACTGATGTAGTACTGAACAAAGCCATACATAGCCAGAGCGGCATTGCATGCGACGCAAAGAAAGACGAGGATCTGCAGGTAGATCGGATCGCGTCGACGGCCACCGAAAAGATGAAGGTAGATGGCGTAGAGGGCGACGTTGATGCCGCAGAGAAGACAGAGGAGCCAGACGAGGATAAAGTAGCTTCCCACAGCACGAGCCATCGAGATGGGCATGAAGGGTGGAGGAGTACCGTGTGCGTACATCCCTTCCACCTGGAGGATGATATCAAGAGGAACGTCCATGGCGACGAGCTGCGATCGACCAAGAGACCGGAGCCAAAGCAGAGGTAGGAAGATAGAGGAGAGACGGGTGGTAGGATCTTGGTTGGAAACAAAGAGAAAGAAAGCAAGAGGACTATATACTTGCACAACCAAGCCCCCGACTTTTTCAACCCACCACCTTCGGCGACTCCGGACACCGACACTGATGCTGTCCTTCACTAACTTGACCCGGGAGACCAGCGAGAACGCCTGGCTTCGTCACCACCAACACCCCATGCCCTCCTCGCTCGGGTCCCTTGGCACCTACCAAGTCCCTTTGGACCGCTGAAACCGAAGCGAACTCTTCTACCTTTTGTTTTCAGGTCCCAAATGAGACCACACGCATCCGAACATTTTCCACTTGCAACATGGTTCCTGCCTATCCTCTATTCAAGGCTGCTCCACGAGTCATCCCACCCATCACTCTCCTATTGTTCTACGAGCCATGCTGTCCATTTTTGTTTCCACGGCAGCCCTATTGTTGCATCAAAGATGAATGCGATCGTTCGGGAGCGAGTGGGCTTTTGACATCAAATCGCTACGCATCCAACTCAAAGACAATAGAACTAGATCTGCAAATCGATGTGCCTCTCCGACTAGGAAATTTCAGTTCCGAATCTTCGGAGCTAGAAAAATACAAGACCCATTCCGGCCGCCACGGTTCGAGCCAGACCCCTCCCCTTTGTTGCAAGACTTGGGCCGATGCTTGGCTGGGAAAAAGCGCGCGATCAAAGCGTTTCGAGCAGAGTGAGCGATCAGCTCGTCGACAGCGGCAACGAGAAGTATCGCTGAAAGAGCCAAGCAGGGATACCTGGCATTGTTCGTTCGACCTGTGAACGAGGCGGCTTGAGAGCGGGACGCGGCACCGAGCGCGCTGTTACGCTGTTCGAAATCGAATCTTCCGTATCCGCATCTTCCGGCTTGCTCACAAATGGTTCTTTCTCAGCGAAGCAAAGAAGTAGCCGGCAGAATGGATTAAGCTGATGGAACAACCATGGCGCTCTTTGGCAACTCGACAATGGACGAAAGGTGTGAGTGTCACCAGATTCGACCTTGTTATTTAAGGGCGAATTTTCTAGCCTCGAATTTGGACATTCAATTTTTCTTGACCGATTGAACTTTTTCGCGCTCAAACAGAGAGCAGGGAAAAAGAGAACACAGACGCCGAATCCAACCGAGGCGCTTCCGATCAAAGCAGTCCAATGGCCACGGAATCTCTTTTGTATCACAAGCCCCCAGAATGAAGCGGAAGAGAGAGAGGGGGGATTCGACTGTCGACTTCGAGATGGAAGGCTCGACGTCGGCGAATTTCCTTTCCAGCTGTAAATCGCAAGAACCTCTGCCCTTGTCTTTTTTCGCGGCGACTCTGCTTGTGCGTTTCCGCTTCGGAAAAATGTCTTCGGAAAGTGGAGGCCGTAGCTGACACACCAAAATGACAAGTTGTAGCTCACCACTCACCGACTGACAGTCGAGCAACTGTCACTTTGTGCCCTTTGCTTTCTCGCTCTTTTCAAGATGGAGTGTGATTTTGGCTGTTTCGAAATTGAATCACTCATCACGCATTCCTGTCCGAGTGAGAAAAGGAAGCGGATAAGTGTGAGAGCAAGCATGATGCTCTTCCGGAAATCTCAACTGTGGCTTGCTTTGCAGAAGACGAGGTGTGCGATGAGTTCATGTACGAGCATCGAGACGAATCAGTGCCAAGGGAAGGTTTGGCAGAAACAGGTCGATCAACAGCGGAAGCAAGACGTTCGAGGGTTGCGTCACTTGACGTGGATCTTTACGTCTTATTTCTCGTTTGCTCGCTTTGGCGCTCGAGCCAAGTGAAGTGTTGCCATCTCGTCTCGTATGACGGGATAGCCCTGCTGACTCTCCCCCGAACTCTCTGACAAGGTATATATTACCCTTGCTTTCAGCATCCACTTGTTCTACCACCATCCCACTTTTCACCTGTTACACTTTCTTGACAAACTCTGCATCTCTCAATCATGGCAGGATCAGGCATCAACCGAGGCCCTCACACTGGCTCTGGCACCGAAGCAGCCGCTTCCGATCTCAACGGTCCTCAACGTCAATCCATTCTTTCCAACTTCGACTTTGGTGAACTAGCCAAACTGCAATTGCCCCCTGCCTCTGGCATCGCCGAATACGCCGTGTTCGATCGGGAAGATGCACTGGCAGTCCACGGATCGCAACCTTCGTTTACCAAATCGTTTGAACCCGAACAGGTCCGCGAACTGATCGACGTCTTCACCCAAGCCACCGCTCCCAGTGTCAGCGAGCAAGATCTCAAGGCCAGTTCAAAAGACATCACCCTGGCTGGTAAGCAGTATACTCTCTCCGGTCCAAGAGGCGGTCAGTATCCTTTGGAGGTAGTCACTCTGCATGAAAAGGGAGGTGATGGCGAGGTCCTCTTTGCTGCTCCCACCGCAACCTTGTTGTTGGTCTTCAAGACAGCTCCAGGAGCAGACGTGCTTCATCAGTCCAACGAGAAACAGGGCGTTTGGACCGCCGCTAGATCCTTCGCTTTCGCCCTCTCTGAAAAAGGTCTGTAAACCACTCGCTCCCATTCTCATCAATGTAATCCATCCATTCTCTGTATTCATCCAACCTCATAATCGAATGCTGAGCACACAAGGTACGGTGATGCTGGAAGCTGGATTGTAGACCAAAACCACGGTGACGATAAGATGTGAGAACATGTTTATACAATCAAAGAAATTCACAGTGACTCCCCCAAATCAAGCTAGGATGGCTCGATCCAACCCATGCCAAACCTTGACCTGGCCCATTTCCTCCCTTGCTGCAGACTGCGAGAGGAGAATCGACAAGCCCGTATCTTGTTCATCCGGATAGATCCGCGCAGCCATGGCCACGAGATCATCTACAAAGATCTCCAACACGGAATTGTCCATAAACATCCTCAACTTGTGCGTCGCCATCTTGGCTAGAGGGGCTCGTAGCAAAGAGGTGTTGACGTCGATCTTCTTGGCGATGACTGATGTTTGACCTGACGAGTGGGCACGGTCGACCACGAGATGGTTGGATTCGGAGAGGTAGATCAGGGTCCGGGTCGACATGTCGTTGCTGTGTGCCACCACCAGACCGGGTTGAGCACAAGTGAGCTCCATCTCGATCTCATACGAACGTCGATCCACCGCGCCAAGCAGAACTGCATCCAGTTCCACTGCGCTTCCCGCTGCTGCACCAGCTGCCAATCCAACCTTGACACTCGGTCCGAGGTGTTGGGAGCCAACAAGAATCTCTTGAGCTCCGCGACGAAGTTGCTCTACCTCCTTGGCAGGACGAATGCCGAGTTCCGGAGAGGTCGGATGATGGAAGAGCTCGCGTGGTAACGAGATCAATCCAGCCCATCCTTGCGTGTTGTAGTAATCTTCCGCCAGATCATCTTCGGTGATCCAGCCCCACATGATTCTTCGGTCGTGCTTTTCGTCGTGGAAACTGCTAGCTGCATACAAGCAGCCGTGATCGAGCAATCCTACATGCTTCGGCTCAAGTCGAATCTCGCCTCTCGGCGTCTGCTGCGCTGCTTCCAAATCCAATTTCATATAGACAGGTTGACGTGCAGGTCCCGGCTCAGTACATCCTTCGACATTGATCAGCAAGTACTCTGCCGAGTCCGCATGACCAGCACCACCGTCTTGCTTGTCTGTGATGGTGAAAAAGTTGGCAACTTCCCAGTTCTTGCCCAAATCCACACCATAAGGCGCAGCCTTGCAATTGACACCGACGTCGGCCAGCGTTCCGACGAAGCTCCATTGGCTGAGATCGGTAGGATTGATCGAGTATGCAAACGTGGTTGGAGTGGTATCTTTGATACCGCCTGCGATGAGCGCGTACAGACCAGGACCTTGTTGCGAACGACCGAGGAGCGAATCGAGTAGTGGCCACGGTGCAATGTATGGATCGCGCCACGAGATGACTTGAAGATGCTCTGGTGGACCGGGTACGACGATGCCATGAGGAGTCCACGTTTCTCCTCCGTCCGCTGAAGTGGAAAGCACCACTTTCTCACATCCATAACTATAGGGCAGGGTGTGGTGAATGGGAAGCTGGGAGACGGCGGTATAGAGTGCAGTCATCTCTGTACTCTCTGACGCTTCCTCCGAGGTACCAAGCGGCGGTCGCTGGAGCACGCAGCCTGTAAAGACACCTTGAGAATCGTGGTTGCTACCTGGGCTGAGCACCGGTAGAGGTCGGGACGTCCAGTGAATCATATCGCGGCTGCAAGCGTGGCCCCACGCAATGTTGCCCCACGTAGAAGCGGTTGGATTCCATTGGTACCAGAGATGGTAGAGTCCAGTGCGTGGATCGTAGGAAGGACCACAGGGGTCATTCATCCAGCCATGAGGACCGAGAAAGTGTGAGAGGGGTCTCCACTGATTGAACAGAATGCTGCTTGACTCGCCGTTGTGTTGGGCGACGGATTTCATGGTCTCGGACTCTTGAAGCTCTGCACGCGGGGATGGGATGCCAGAAGAGGCCGGAGTGGAAGCCAGATGTGCTGAGGGAGAAGCCGATGAAGTTGGCGACGGAAGGCTGGAAAAGTCGGATTCGGGTGCAGAGGGGCGCCCATTATAAGAGTGCAACTGGAAGGTGGCATCGGCAGACAGCTTGTGTGCCGATTCGACCAGAGAAGTGTGAGCGGACAGCATCTTGTCCGACGCCAAAGAGAGCGGGTGTCGAGTAGGAACAGACGATATGTGCAGACGCTTCTTGTCCTCTTCCTCGGGCGGCTGTAAGAGCGAGCTGCGTGATATCCGGGCCGATGTGACAGATTCGCGGCCGGTTTGCCAAGTTCGGGATAGAATCGAGGCGAGATAAGCGTCGCTGCTTTACAGCTCGTCCTGATTGATGAACCTAACGTTGATTGACGCTCGGTTATGCGCGCAGGATGCAGCAGTCCCTTCGAGCTGTATTCGGCGGAGCAGAGGCTGAACGTGGGGGAACGACGGAGGGATTGCCGTTGGTGTGCGGAAGTCGGGCTCGAGTCTAACCTAATGTAGGATGTGAAGTGAATTCGGACACGACCAGGAATAGATGACCAGAATCGGTGAGCTTAGATGGATGAATTTCCGGTATGAAGTTGCCTATCTATATCTGAATTGAGCAAGAGGGTATGAGCAGGCTGGCCCTGACGTTCGATCCGATGGGATGCTGCGGAATGAGTTGTTGGAAGTTGCGAACCGTGAATGAAAGATCGTGGTCGTGCAAGAGCTTTGATGCAGGTGAAAGCCCGAATCCCGAACCAGAGTCGAAGGAGACAATAAGAACTGACGAGCAGATGAAAGCGGATCTCAGGATGTTGGCGTGGACGAGGTCGAAGTCGATGGGAATAGCAATGACAACGAGGATGGTATTAGGAACGAAGGAAGCAAGTGGGGTTGATGGTTTTCGTTTGTCACAAAGACGATCGATGGAACGGGGAATAGTGAGTGATGGTAATGAACGATGCTGGATCTTGGCAGCTATACTAGCCGCTTGAGATACGACCTGAGGACGTACAGTCGAGAGAGGAAAGCAGAGGACGGCAACTTGAAAGGTCAGGAGTAGAATGTGGACACTTGTCCAAAGCCTTTCGTTCGTTTCCACATGAAATCGCGAGACTGTGTCGAGGTGTGTGTGTGTGTGTGTCTTGGCCCAGCCATTTTGGGCGGCTGTGCCAGTGACATTTGTCTAAAGCTTCCAACACGGCCAACACTCGACTCGAGTTCAATTTGTCCGTACCATCGACCGACGCATCAGCGAGACCGAACCAATTTGCAGCGAAAATTCCAGCGGAAAAACAATGTCACAGTCAGCTGCCCCTCCTCTCTCATCCACCATTTGTCACAATAGAAAAGGAGCTTCGTCGGAGCATCACCGGAGCATGGCGCGGGCTGAGTCCTTCCAGCCAGCCAGAAAGTGTCCCTCAACTTAGTCGCCGCCGTGATTGTCGCCTATGTGATCACCAGTAAGAAAGTTACGCCCATTCCGACGTGTCTTCGGCCCTCGTTCCATCCACACGTTGGTATGTGGACTCCCAGGCACAAGGCACGGCACATCTCCTTTCATGCTGTAGCACTGAGCACGCCATCGATCAAAGCCACAAAGATAGCAACGCGATTCAATTGCATGTTACTGTCCTCCCGACATTGTTGCCTTATGAAGCCTCAAGAGCTTGACAACACAACGTCAAAATGTGAAATAACTTCGCGACCAGCGCTTCGTCCGGCATCGACTTGTGAACTTGACCGGATGAGCAATTAGAATGATGCGCGGGGACTGTATCTGAAGACAGAGGCTATACTCCCCGCGACAATGTATTGCATGATCGCTCCGACTGTACCGCAGATAACGTGATCAGCGTCACACAGCTGTCTTGTCAATGCGACAGTTAACAGCCAAGCCCGGACCGGTGGGTGCACTTGGCTGAGTAGCTGTAGCCACGTTCGACTTCCAATGACAGCACATTGGTTCACCGTCAATTCAGATTGCGATGAAAATCGCCGGTTAAGATCGATTGAATCCTCGTAGCCAGGTCAGGGATGCTACTCGGGTTGGTGGCATTAGCCTTTTCCGCTCGCCAGCGCCTGAGAGCTTCTTTTGTGAGGCACAGTACCAGGAAATCACAGATCCTTCCAGTGCGGCAGAACCCCGGCAAGCCTCGATCTTCCGGTAGATCAATTCTTACTTTTCAGTCTCTGAAAGGAGCTGCTCTGAACATATCAGGGCATTTACAACAGTGACTCGCTGTAACGGAAATCTCGCCGACATCATGCTTATTTAGCATCATTTGCGGGGGCGGAACGCAACGCGACCGAGCAGAAGCCGAAATAGGAGCGGCACCCGTTCGGACGTTCGTCGGCGAGCGATGCCATCTTTCGAAAAAAGGGCAATACAGTCAGTTTACCGGTCAGCGTTGAACTCAACAATTGCCGCGATCAGGCGCTCATCGATGCTTGAGCTTCCCTTCATTGCAACAGCAGTTTGCCGGTTTTGCGGGGTAACGACAGCATCGCCCGGTACTGTATACTGTGGAACCACTGTACGCCGTCAAGTTTCTCCCGTCTCTGGCTCTGCGACGTGCAAGAATTCCACCGGAGTGTCTCCGTAACACGGAGCTCGCTCTCAGCTGCTTTGGTCATGTTCTCCCGTCACTCACTCTGTGGAGCCTTCAGAGCTACAAATGACCGAGAACCGGCGAAAAGCTCGACTCGGCGGATTCGGCGATCTGGTCTAGCTTAAAGGCACAAGCACCGCTGTGATCATCGGGAACCCCGATCTCTATCTCTTCACCGATACAAAGATCGGAACGTGATGGGCAAAGGTCTATTTTTAGCTCGTCTCTGCCTGCTTCAGATTCTGTCGATTTGCTTTCACCTGGAGAGCCTTTTCGGGGTCCATTTCGACGATCATCGCAGCTTGACCTGCAGCAAATTCGTCATCCTGCCTGGGCACTGATGCCACGCTGCGACACTGCTCCTCGACATGAGTCGTGATTCTCTACACCGGATCACGTCCATTCCAATGGTCCATTGCATCTCGACCCGCACGTACTCACACTAAGGTTAGTTTGCTCTTGGGGTAACTGTGTACGAGGTGTTGATGCGTCGCAATCTCACGATCATGCAAGCGGTCACTTTTCGTCACTGAGCCGATTGTCCTAGGAACTTTGTCCCTCGCATTGGATTTCAGGGGGGAGCAGTCGATATGTAGACCAGATGATACTGAGAGACAGGGTGAGAAAGAGAGGAAAGAGACTCCGGTCCTTTGGCCAGGTCGAGTCGATGCAACGAAGCGGACAGCAGACGAGAAGGAGTCGGCCATTCCGCGCTGGTCGAGCCATCCGTCCAACCGCTTCGCTTTCTCTTTTGTCCTTCTCGCTTGGTGATTGACCTGTCTGCTGCTGCAACTTACAGTGCCCTCGATGTTCTAGCCTAGACTCGTCGGCACTTGCAGAGTTTACCCACGCTGCGCGTTTGTTTGGTGAGGCACTTTGCCTGCCATAATTTATTTTTACATTCGTGCGGCTTCCCTCCACCTTCGGCGTCTGAAGGGAATGCCTGCCTCTGTCTCTCTGCCTCTGTGCTCAACTGCTGCGCTCAACTTGCATGCCTTTGCTTTGGTTGGGTGCAGTTGACTGTCATCACCTGGCTTTGCCTTTGCGATTCCGATCAGCACATCCGCAACTCTTTGGTTGTGACCTTGACCTTCTGGCTCTGCGCTTTGCTCACCATCGCGCCCTCATTCCTTCAAGGTTCTGACCGTCGGCTCCTCCTTTCCATCCACGCCGCTTCGCTTGCTCACCGTCCGCCTCCCCCATCTCCTTCATCTCACTTTCCCTTCTTTCAGATCACCATTCATTTCGGCGCCAGGTTACTAACAACGCGATCCGGTAGACCATACTCGATCGGCACCTGGCTCAAGCATACCATCCGCGAACTTGACTCGTTTGATACCCGAGCGACGTGCTCTTCCTTCTCAGCCAATCCACGAATCCTCGTGTCCAAGTCCACCTTAAGCATCCCCGCTCCCTGACTCTGTCTCAAACCATCGCTTTGAGCCAGACTGAGGTTGAACCATCATGTCGTACGCACCACAAGCCATCCATTCCAATCTGTCGCGGCCGCATCCTACCGATTCGCGGTTGCTTCAGAATCTGATCAAGGCCGAAAAGAGCTACATCGACAACCTAGCAGCCTCGTCGGTCTCTGCTTACGCTGCCGCCAGCGCATTGGCCGCCTGGGGCACCTCGGAGGCTCCCGACATTTCCAAAGCATCGCAGGCACTCAGCGAGATCCTCGGAACCGTAGCAGATGCACAGCGAACCCACGTGCAAGCTCTGGAGGGGTATCGAAGTGCGCTCAAGGATGTCCTCGATCGCGAACAGAGCATCCGATCCGTCGTTCGTGACCGTGACATCCTCGTCGGCCGCCTCATCAAGGCGAGCAAGAAGAAGGTCTCCAAGAAGGATTCCGGTCTCAGTCAAGACGAAAAGATGGACAAGGTCAATGCAGCTCAGCGCGAGCTGCACGCCTGCGAACAGGTTCTCGCTAGCGAGGAGGCCGCGTTGGTAGGTGTCAAGCGACGCACTTTCAAAGAGGCGCTTACCATGCGCATGAAGACCATGGGAGACGCAGGTGCCGCTACCGTCGAAGCCGCCAAGGAGGCCATCCTGCTCCTCGACGAATTCGATACTCACGGGCCTTTGCTCCAAGCCACCGGCGGCGGCCAGTACGAGAGCATGTACGCTGACGGTGGTATCGAGACCGGTGCCTACGACAATCAGGCAATCGATCAGGGCTATTACGCAGGACAGCAGCCCGGTGCGCCAGGCCTGCCTCCTGTTCAGAACGCGTACGCTGAAGACTACGGCGTTCACGGTTCACCTGTCGCGGGCAATGGGGCCAATCTCACTCGAGACGACCAAGGCCGATTCCACAAGCATCTTCAAGGTGAGTTCCCGCTCTCGATGGTACCTATTGAGATCAGTGATTTTTGGCGCGAAGACGATCTGTCCGACAAAAGCTCAATCGGCTGTTTGCTAGCTCCACGCTCGAGTCAACTCCTCCCGATCCAAGCCGTCTCTCTTCGAACGATGAATTTATTCGCTGACGCTATTCTGCATTTCTCCCCTTTTTTTTTCACGCAAAAATCAATCTCGCCTCGAAAATTCGCGCCGATCTGCGTCTTACCTTGTACTGAACTGCATTCTCGCTGCACTGGCACTGCACTGCACGGACACCGAAATGGATCTGCTAAAATCGGATCCACCTCTCCGCTTTTGCCTCTGTGCATGTCATGCGCACGGTCTGTCACCTTGTTTGGGCTCCGCATTCGCACAATCTCTTTCCCGTCCTTGCTCATCACTTCCACACAGCAGGTCACGACCATCGCCATCCTCAGCAATTCGACGGAGCCTCGGTCACGCCGTCTCAGTCCGCCAGCCAGGTCATCGACCACGACCGCTCTCACGTACCGCTCGGCCAGCGATATACCTCGCAGTTTGAGGACGTCGAGGAGCAAGAAGGCGTACCCTCCGACACGGACAGTGAAGAAGACTATCGACGTGCCTTCATCGAGCCTCGTTCGCGCCTGCCAGCCCCTCATGAACTCGGCGTAGCAGCAGACACGCAGGATTCCTTCATCCCTCAAGCTGCTGCCAACGGTTCCGCACAAGCACCACCTCCGCCCCGCAAGGACGACGACGCCGGTCGTGTACCTATGCCCGCCGTGCCCACTGCACCTCGATTCGACGTCAACCACGCTCGCGGTCACAGTCTGGATACCAGCGCCGATCAGGGCTTCAATCCTCCCAACGCTCAGTCTTGGGGTAATCAGCAAGGCGGTGGCGGCCCCTTCAGTCCACCTCGCTATTCCATGTCACGACGAAGTGGCGATTCTGAAGGCGGCTACGGACATCAGCGCAAGTCGAGCAACTCGCTCATTGGCAAGATGAGTCGCCTCTTCAAGACCGACATTCGCAACGGTACATCGGCTGAAGAAGAGCAGCGCGGCGGTAGCGGCAGCCACTGGAACACTCGCACGAATGCCAACGTCGAAAACGAGAGCGAGCGGCGCCGCTTCGCTTCCTTGAGACGCGCAGAGCCCGACAGCTCGGACGAGGAGGATACACGCGAGGTCTTCCGCAACGTCAATCAGCAACGTCCAGGCTGGGAGGCGAGTGCCAGCAGCGACGTCGGCGGCAAAAAGCTAACCTCTCGCATCTTGCCCGGCCCGAAGAGCAACCGAGTCCACGAAGCAGAACAGGCCGAAATCGATCGCATCCGCGCTTCAGTGGTCGGGGGCGGCATCGGGGCCGCGGCGGCCACCCCGAACAAGCTGGCCAGTGGAGCTGACAGCATCCGTTCCAACACCACTGCCACCAAGAAGAAGAAGAAGAAGCGCGCTCAGGCAGGCAGCGAGATTGGCACGGCACCGACACGACCTTCGGCCAGCTACACCGTCTCTGGCGATCTTTCATCTCTGCATGGCAATACTGCAGCTGCTGGCGCTAGTGCACGTCCCGGTCTCTCCCGCAGCTCCACCATGAAGTCGACCAGTTCCAAGAAGAAGAATCGGGCCAGCATTGCCAGCACTGGTCTTGTCGGCGGCAACATCTTCAATCCCAATGCCGGCAAGTACGGTGCCGACTCGTGGATTAAGAAACCTGCTAGCCAGATGACTGCCTACGAGGCAGTAGCTATGGCCGGTGTCGTCCCCAAATCGGCTGCCCCTGCCGCCAAGGAAAAGCCTGCTCCCACTCCACCTACTGCACAGGACCCTCCTGCTTCGCTTGTGCCCCTGCCTCCCCTCCCCGCTGCTGGCGGAGGAAACACTTCGCGACCTGCTTCGGTCATGTCGTCAGCCAGTCAGAAGCCGCCGCTCAAATCGGCGCTCAAGACGCCAACGCTTAGCCGCAGCAACAGCACAACGAGCGCTAAAGCCGCCTCGTCCTCTCCAACAAAGAAAACGGCAGCGGCTCCGCCCGCAGGGACGTCGAGCACTCCCGGCGTTCCCATCAAGTCCGCTCTTCGCAACGACATTACACAGAGTATCCGCGCCGAGCCTCTGCCTCAACTCAAGTTGGAGCCGGTCCCAAAAGCGCCAGCTCCTGTCACCTCCACGCCTCTGCCCGACACTGTAGCACCATCGCAACCAGCAGCGCCCGAACCAACGACTGCTGCTCCAGCAAAAGAGGCGCCTGCGGCTTCGCAGCCCGCAGCGGTACAGTCATCTACGGACGAAGCTGTCGCTGCCCCGGCTGAGGCGGCCGAGGCGGTCAAGCCTATCGAGCCAGAAGTGCCAGCAGCGCCACAATCGGTGCTCAGCATCGAAGAGGACAAGGGCTTTGACGGCACGGGCCGACTCGACTACTCTGTCGACGGCGGCGAGTCTCAAACTGTCGACAAGGAGGCTGCGCCCATTGCTCCGCAGCCCAAGGTGCCAATGCCCAAGCTCGAGATGCCCAGTTCCGAGCCCTTCTCGGTCTCTTTTGATGCCGCACGTCGTGGCTCCGCCGTGACTGGCGGCAGCGCTCCCGACGATGCTTTCCTGACCCCAGGCGCGGAACAGACCTACAAAGCCTTTATCCAAGAGCACGGACAGTCTCCGTCGGTTGAGAGGTCAGCCAACGCTACACCTCTCGGAGTGAAGCAGCCCGACGGTGTTGCCAAGCTGACCGATCGCAAGGTCAAGATCGAGCCCAGCCGCGTCTACGGCGTAGGCGCACCCGAGGTGAGCGATTCCTCGTCTGAGGAAGGGTCGCCTGTCAAGCCATCGCATCATGCCGAGGAAGGTGCACAGAAGGCCGCTCAAGTGCAGGCCTCTTCCGCTCTCGCTGATCCTTCCCACAAGCCCGATGCAGCTCTTCAAGGCCTCTCTGGCGCTCCCGCCACCGGCGCTGCCCCTGCTCTAGCCGCAGCTTCGCTCTCGCCCGCTAAAGCTATCAACGTTGCCTCGCCGGTCATGGCAAAAGCACCTAGCGACGCCGGCAGCGCCGTCAGTCGTCGAAAAAGCGTCCGCATGGCGCCCGACGTCAAGCTGCCTCCTGACACACCCGACCTCGAGACGCCTCGCGGCACCGAACATGGCGGCAAGGATCCGATCGCAACGCGTGGTTCGCAGCTGAGCAGCCGCATCGCGCCTCCTCCTGCGGCCCCTGCCAAGGCTACCAAGGAAGCTGGTCCTATCGACCTTGCTGGTGGTCGGCAAAGCACTGGTTGGACCAGCCGTGTTCGCGAAACTGCGGACAGCAGCGACGAGGAAGATGTCGATGACGATGGATACTCAAGCGCGCGAAAGGCATTTGGTTCGGCCACCAGAGGTTGGGGAGAGGCGATGGGCACGACCAAGCCCAAGACGAAGAAGACAGCAGGTGACACCGCCTCGGTGCGATCTGCGACTAAGAAGCCAGCTGCTGCTAAAGCGAGCGCACCGAGCAGTGCTGCTGCCACCGTGGCCCCTGCAGCTCCCCAGCCTTCGATCGGCTACGTTCCCACGGCACCTGGCTCGATCTCGTCGACGATGTACACTGCCAAAGCGCCTGGATCGTCGGTTGGGGTGGGATCGACACTCATTCTGCCTTCTTCGTCCATGTACTCGGTGGTGGCGCCCGGATCCGTAGTCAGTGGAGTCGTGGTTCCTGCTCCGTCTGCTCCCGCCACAACTAGCGCCGCGCCTGTTGCGAGCACTCCAGCGGCTGCTCCTGCTGCTACTGCTCAAGCGACTACTTCGGCCAGCACGACCACTACGGCTACTCCGGCTGTTGCCACTGCCGCTGCTGCGCCCGCTCCTCTCACAGCTTCCAATCTCAACGCTTTGGACGGAAAAGATCGAGCGGTGATGCCACCTGTTCCTGTTGCACCTCCTGCTGCAGGTCAGGGCACGATCAGCGTCCCCACTGCTCCGCCTCCGGCTATCTCTGGTAAGGCGGGTAGTTCGGTGAGCAAGGGAGGCTTCTTCCGCCGATTCAAGCGAAACAAGTGATCTATCAACGCTCCTTTTTTTCCCCTTACAGACACACTCTTTTTCTATTTTCCCCCATGGAAGGATGATTTTCTTCATTTCGTTTGTATGTAGGATTGCGACTTTAATCAGATTCGTCCAGTTCAGAGCTTGTCATCAAGATGCCGGTTGTGAGAGATTGGAGAGAAGCACCGACAAGAGATTGGAAAGTGAAACTGAATGTGGTATATTGATATGCGTGGGATGAACCAGAGACGATCTACATGTGTGCCGAGTGACTACAGGAGTGGATTGGATGAATGCCAAAAGGGATGTGTGCGTGAGTGTGCGAGGAAACTGCCATCGAAGTCGAGACTTGCTGTCAGCAGTTGCAGCTATCTCTTGCCACGCCCAAGCCATAACCGACGTATCCACCTGGATCTGTCAAGGAGATATTGCCTCTACTGCTATCGGCTGCATGAGCTGCTGGTACACCACCTGGCATCCTATCGCCTGGTCTCCTCTCGCCCGGTGCCGTCTTTTGCCATAAACTAGGCGTCGAGATGATCCTATTGACCAGCTCGTCGAACGCTCCATTGACTCCAACACCCTTCTTTGCACTACATTCAACAAAGAGGCAGCCCATCTTGTTGGCAAACTCTTCGCCTTCCTTTGTGGTCACCACGCGGGAAAACTCTTTGTCGACCTTGTTGCCTACGATGACTTTGACGACATCGTCGCTGGTGGTAAACGTCTCCAATTCGTTGAACCAAGTCGGTAGAGCGTCAAAGGTGTCTCGCTGGGTTACGTCGTATGTAATGATGACACCTTGAGCACCGCGGTAGTAGCTGGATGTGAGGGTTCGGAATCGTTCCTGTCCAGCGGTGTCCCAGATGGAAAGCTTGAATCGCTTTCCACCTACTTCGATGCCTTTGATACGATAATCAACACCAATGGTGGCGGTGGTCTCTTCGGGTGAGAGGAATTCATCGTCTGTGAAGCGGAGGAGGAGAGATGATTTGCCCACGGATGACGCCCCGATGAGCAGGATCTTGAGTGTTGGGACGTCGGTGGAGGACGACATTGTCGCAAGTAACGGATGCAGGGCTAGCGAATGATTCCCACACTCTGAACGAGCGATCAAATAGTGCAGGTCGTGCGAAATGCTTCCACGACAGCGGCAATGGAGAAGACGAGGCTTTGGCAGCTGCTATTCCAATCTCCAATGACAAGGTATAAGGTCGTCAACAGTAATCAACAGTGAGGGGTATCGTGCTCCGAGAATGTAGTTTGTGGTGGTGTAACGGACAAATGTCAGATGAACGGTGATGATGAAGAGGAGGCTGGATGCTGCGCAATTTCAAAGCAGGCGAGCTACTGGAAAGGCACATGCATGTGAGTCTGACTTCGCTGTGCTGTTGCCCTTTTCTTTTTTTTTGGGATGAGCGAGAGCCGCATGGAGGAATACATCTGAAAGTCTTGATGTGGAGCAAATCTTTCGGGGAACCGTTTACAGGGTCTAACATCCTAGTTGTCCAATTCTTTCGCACGAGTCACATGTCAATGAACTACAGTGACATCTAACCTCTTTTTTTTTTCTCTAGAAAAGTTTGCAGCCGCAGTCACAAAGACGAAAGAAAGCTCCTTGTTGCTAAACTTCTTGAATCAGGAAGAGTCGCGCTTTTGCCCCTTCATCCAATCCCTCATCCACTCAATATACCCGGCCTCTCTTTGTCAAACCACGAAAGGTCTTCAATTCCCCCTCTCAACGTCAAAAAAGGTGGTCCCGCCCCGAGCTTCTGGAATTGTGATTCCCGGGAGCTGTTCTCTTCACTCCTCTGTCGACTTTGTAACTCAGCACCGCTCGGTGCGTAGGTGGCGACCTTTGAACGTCTCACTTTGAAACCATGCCGGTCTCTTTTTACGATGAAATCGAGCTGGAGGACATGTCCTACGACGAGGAGAAGGATCTCTTCCACTACCCTTGCCCCTGCGGCGACCGATTCGAAATCACACGTCAACAGCTCAAAGATGCCGAAGATGTAGCACGATGCCCGAGCTGCTCATTGATCATTCGAGTCGTGTTCGACCCCATCGACTTCGAAGATGATGACGACGAAGCTCCGACCCACGTCATCAGCGTAGCGAATCAGGCTGTCGCTGCGGTCGCATAGACACGCCTGACTGGAACAAGATCGAGAGAGGTAAGCATCCCGTCGCAACCGTACTTCATAGCAAGCCAGTACGCCGACGAAAGCAGTCGGACGAAAGCGCAAAGAGCAAGCTTCTGCCAACATCGACATCCTCACTCGAAGGATTAGACTTGACTATTCAGTTCTGCTTCCGAACAGAGACTTCGCAATCTCTTGTGGACAACTTATACCATACCAAAACTTTAGATGACACCGTTCATCGTTTGCACTATCATGTGCACTCGAGCGAACGGGGAGCGTCGATGGTGTCAGAAGCAGTCTCTTGTCAGCCATTGCCAGCCCAATTCGTCCTTGCTTCTTGACGCAGCGGAGCAATGCAGCTGACTTCAGTATTCTCTAATTGATTGCGCTCAGGCTCGCACGGTTCATGCATCTTCGCATCCCCTCTCATCCTTGGTTTCCCTAGGCCTGCTCGACATCAGGAGGTTAGTAGCGCATCCCAATCCTTGCCGCCACATCGACGTCGTGGTGGGCGCTTTCCATGATTAAAACTAGTTTATCCATTCTCTGAGGGGGTGGGGTGTCTGCCGTAGTCTGGGCTCGGCGAGGGTCCCGGCATCTTGTCCTCCTCATTGGGGAGTTCGATGGGATGCTTCTCTCGTTCCAGGCTCCATCTCTTCGATTCTCTCTACGAGCTGTCTTGTTGGCAGGTGGACGCCAGGCACGTTTAGGCCGCTGGCTCTGTCTCTCAATGTCGATTAACTCGTCTCGGCGGCATGCGAAAGACATTGAGTCGGGCGTTGACAGTGTGTAGCCTTCGTGCTGTCTACTCGCTCAGCATTGTCAGATCGTATCGCAGAACCGAAGAGGTGTGTTGCAGCCCCGACCGTCCGTAGATGCATTTCAATCTTCTCTATGAACCACCCCCTTTTCCATTTGGGCGGCTCGTTGTCGCCCATTCCCCGACGGCACTGCAAGGAACGAGACAGCTGACTCTTATCTCTCTGCCCATTTGCTGTGCCATGCGATGTCGATCGTAGTCTCTTCGCCTTGCCCCCAAGCCTTATCACCTCGATCATCATTCGGCGGCCAGCCAGCATCTTTTACTCGATCTGTAAGTAGCCTTTGGACTCCGTCTCGAACGATCGACAATCTTCCACATGGTCGAGGGAATCGTTTCGCTGCTGCAGAGACCAAGCTTCGAAACGGCGCCCTTGGTCTGGGCTTTGATGAACGTATTCCCCATACTCTTTTTCAACCGAGCTGTGAGCCTACGCAGTGGCGGGGCTAAGATCGCTTTGCTCAAAACATGCATCACCAACTGAGCCCTCTTCCCTTTCCAGACCGATACTGTTTCTATCCGCATGCAGAGGTACAAGAGCACTAACACGGCCATATCCTGACCTTTTTGTTGCTTCGCCTATGCAGCTCTTACCCATTCGATGGATCGGCATCATGTTTTGTCTCTTCTTGTCTAGCATTGCATCTCTGTACCATCACTCTCGCATCCATATCGCATCAACCTGTATTCACACCGACTCATGGATTCAAGTATGAGCCGTTCTTCGATTGTAATCCATCCTGTAGCATCTGTACCAACACTCCATTCACGCTGGCTTGATGACATCCTAGTCTGCAAGGTGTGCTCGTGATAGCGTATTGAATGTCGAGGAGTGAAGTGGAAGTGTGTCCGTTCAGCAGCCGAGTGAAGCGCCGGCTTTGACAGGGAGGTGTGAATTTGTATTCAGAATGGATAGGTGCGCGTAATTCATTCATTTCGAGGGCGTGGTTCGAAGCACAAGTTTACGATCCAGCTGTTTTTTTTTGAAAGCGAAGCTGAATTTTGTATTCATATTCGAAAAGAAAAGAAGCGCGATTCCTGTGAGGAGAAGGGAAGGAGCTGCGTGAGTGTGTCTGTGTCGCAAAGTGAAACACGCACGGACGGGTCGAGAAGCCCAGGTTGGGTGCGTGCGCTGCGTGTGCGTGAGTGCGTGTGTGTGTGTGTCTCTGAAAGTGACAGCGAAGGAACGATGAGTAGCGCAAGGACACACACATTACCTCCGCTCGCCAAAGTCTGGCTCATCGCTTCTTGACCGTGATCACCATTATCCTTGCTTGTATCATCACCCCTCGCGACCTCCTTGTACGCTCATTCTGCACGTGCTAGCTTCACAGAAGCTTCCTTCAAGGCATTCGAAGCGTTACGATCCATCTCATCCACAAATCGACACATACTCTCCTACTCTTCGTATTCTGCAACATCGGCAAAAATGGCTGCCAACGGCATCGGGATCGCCAACCTCCCCAACCAGCGTCACAAGATCGTGGCAAAAGCGGGTGGACATTTCACCCTCATGGTTGTAGGCGAATCCGGTGTTGGCAAGACTACTTTGATCAACACTTTGTTCAGTACCGAGCTTGCTACCGGCAAAGATCACACTCGACGACACATCAAGCAGTTGGACAAGACGGTCGAGATCGATATCATCAAGGCTGAATTGGAGGAGAAGCAGTTCAAAGTCAAGCTCACCGTCATCGATACGCCTGGGTTCGGTGACTATGTCAACAACCGCGATTCATGGACTCCCATCGTGGATTTCATCGACGATCAACACGAGTTGTACATGCGGCAAGAGCAGCAGCCTGAGCGACGTGAGAAGACGGATCTGCGCGTTCACGCTTGTCTCTACTTTGTCCGTCCTACAGGTCATACTTTGAAGCCGTTGGACATCGAAACGATGAAACGGTTGGGTACGCGCGTCAACCTGATTCCTGTGGTTGCCAAAGCCGATACAATGACTCAGAACGACTTGGCTTTGTTCAAACAACGTATCAGAGAGGCGATCAGCACGCAGAACATTCGAGTCTATTCGCCTCCCGTCGAGGTGGACGATGCCGCTTCGGCCGATCATGCCAAACTGCTCATGTCCGCTATGCCTTTCAGCATCATTGGTAGCACCGACGACGTCCGAACTCCCGACGGAAGAGTCGTCAAAGGTCGCGACTATCTCTGGGGTGTAGCCGAGGTGGAGAACGAAGAACACTGCGACTTTAAGAAGCTCCGTTCGCTCCTCATCCGAACTCACATGCTGGACCTCATCAACACCACCGAAGACCTGCACTATGAGAACTACCGACAGGCTCAGATGGAGACGCGCAAATTCGGCGAACCCAAAGTCAAGAAGCTGGACAACCCCAAATTCAAAGAGGAGGAGGAAATGTTGAGAAAGCGGTTCACCGAACAGGTCAAGTTGGAAGAAGCCAGATTCAGACAGTGGGAGCAGCATCTTATTGCTGAAAGAGATAGGTTGAACAAGGATCTCGAAACTGCTCATTCGACTGTAAAGGCTTTGGAGGCCGAGTTGGACGCTCTCCAGAACGGATACGGTCGCGGATCGCAGCGTCGTTAAGAGCGAAGCGAAAGTTGGAGATGTATACAACCAGTTCTTTGTTGTAATTGAATAGTCGAGCTCGAAGAGGTGTGCAAATGGTGGTTGTGATTGCAGTGACTGGCAGGGAGAATCTACAAAGGCGTGGGCAGCATGCCAAGATCGAGCTGCGAACAGCGTGTTCTCCGTCTCACACGTAGCGAGCTTGTCTTTTGACAGTCATGAGAGCAAGCAGAAGAGACGACAAGATTATCATGGGCAAGGAACAAGCATGAAAGAACGGGACAGAGAGCAGGAGATTCGGTTTGGCTTTGCATTGGTCTACATCAGGACCCACCATTCGTACCATTGGGCCAACGCCTTCATTCTGTGCATAGGAATCACAGCGTTCACCTCAGACAGGTATTTAATGAACCAAATCGGGTACTGATCGCGGATTTCCTTGTTCACATGATGCCAACCGCCAGTGGCCTCGCACCATCCACGAAACATTTCTATATCCTGGGAGTCGATGCTCAGAACGTGCTCGAGCTCGAGGTCGTGCGGGCCATTGGGAAAATCCCTTTTTGCGACTTCGAAGACTTGACGGGTGAGCTTGGCGACATCTCTTTCTGGCAGGGAGACACGGAAATGGTCGGAGATTCTGTCGCAGTTCCCCATGCTTCTATATTGTTTATCGAACCTGCATTTGTGAATTTTTCCGATGAACCAAACAGGGTACGGCTCAAGGAGGCGCTTGTCGATCTTACTGAGACCGCCAGTCTCTTTCCACCAGATGTCTACGAGTCGATCAGTGCGGAATGGGAGAGGTGAGCAGAGTTCGCTGAGCCATCTTGTAGAGAGTTTGTGTCGCGCCGACAACATCAAAAGCGCGCTTCTGCTCGGCAATCGTGGAATGCGGGCCGGGTGTGGAGCTCGGGGCAGTGCTGCTGCTCTTCAAGTTCTTCTTCTGCCGTCCCATTTCGCAAAGCACTCTGTGCGCAGGGGAAGTGAGCAGATTGATGAAACCAATGAAGGCGGGCGGATAGCAGCGGCGAATTCGGGGACTCACCTTGTCCCATCCGCCGGTCTTGCTCCACCAGGCTTGGGCTGCATCGCCAAGTTTTCCCCACGGACTGTCGTAATTTTCAGCATCACCGTCTTCATTGCCTGAATCTTGTTTGTTGTTTGCCCACATGGCGTACAAAGCCTCTGTCTCTTTGAACACGTGGTAGCCGTCTTTGTTGGGAGGAGCGGAGAAAAGGTCGCCATCCACTTGATCGTTGTCGTCAGAGTCATCATTGAGTAGTCCGAACAGCATGCTGGAGGAAGGGTGTGATGGGGCGATGAATTCTGTGATGCTGCCCTGCTCTTAGACGTTTGACCTTTCTTTGGTGTTTTGAGGCTAGCGATGGATGGCGACAAGAAAAGTTGACGGGAGACCTGTAGCTCGAAGGAGGAAGACAAACAAGCGGCTATTTGTATGCGACACATTGTCGGTCCTTGAGCGACCAGCTCGGTCCAGCTCCCAGTACTGAGCATCACATTCGATACAGCGGAACAAGTCACAGTGATGAGTATGTGAAAGCTTTGAAAAAGAGGAAGTTCATCACATAGCGGGACGACATGCTCAGGCTCGAAAGGGACTTTTCAGCGCAAAAGTCACAAATCGCAATCGCGAAAGTGAAGGCTGTGCGCCGAAGCACAATGTGACAACGGAGAGGGATCGGAGCGCAACAAGCTGCGCAGGCCTCGCTAGTCAATAGGCGCATATGCGCTTCACTGATGAAGATCCACCGATTGGCGCAACACAGCGCGTTACCTTGCCTCCTCCTGGCTGGCAAGAAAGAAGAGAATTGCAGGCGCTAATTGAGTGAACTTGTCGGCGCGTTTCGGACCTCGGAAAGCTAGCCGAAATGACAGGGTAGAAGAGCGGTCCTGCTAATCATGTCACAGTCACCTCCCCTGGGCATGTCCACACACTTGCACACGTGCCCTCGATTGGGAGGAGTGGAAAGGTGCATTGTGCCTGCAATGATTAACAAAGAGAGAGGAGAGAAGGGAGCCGTCTCGGGGACACTTCGGAACTTGCAATGGCGTACACCGGCCGACTCGGATCCGACCAAAAGACTCATGAGAGGGCGAGATCGATAGAGCCCAGTGCAGACCAGTTGCTTATTGGCTCTTGAGACATCTAAGGCTGCACGTCGGCGTGCTTCTTCCACCAGAGCTCGTACGCCTGGACTTTCCAGAGAGGCATGTACAGGTTGAATATGCTCACTTCATCGATGAACCACTTTGGATATTGGAGGCAGATGGCCCTGTCGACCCTGTGGAAGCCGCCGACGTACTCGCACCATTTGAATGTCTGGTTATGCCACCTCATTGCCAGCTCGCGATCTTCGCAATGGTTCTCCATTGCATGCGGAGCATTGGGGAAGCGCAATTTTGCCGTTTGAAGGAGCGACCTGGTTTCTTTCTCGATGGGGTACTCAACGTTATGAAAGACGTAAGGGTCTCTGTCCTTTTGCATCTGAAACATCTCCAGCTTGCCGAGGAACCACCTAGGGTAATTGGCAAGAAAGTCTTGGGAGACGCAGTGCGGACCGCCGGTCTCATTCCACCAGATAGCTGCGAGGACGTTAAAGGCAACTTTGTACTCAACGGGAGGAGCATCGTTGGCAAAAAGGCTCTTCTGAGCTGCCTGGAGGAGCGCCTTTGTAGCGCCGACAAGATCGAATGGGCGCTCGCTACGGCTGAGCTGGATGATCGATGCGGCTTTGCAGCCCGAAGTGTTGGTGTCAAGCAAGGATTGCGACTCCTTGGCACGCTGGAAAATCAACTTGGCGGCCTTGTACTCCTCCGGGATTCCGCTCATGTACATGATAAAGTGCTTGTCGTACTTGTCTTTGATGCGTCTGTCCACATTTGCCCATCCGCCGGTCATTGCCCACCAGAACTCGCGGGGTTCATATAGAAGCGATACCAACTCGGGCAACAGGGCAAAGTCACGGTGGCTCTTGAGCCAGATTTGGTACAGAACCTCGGTCTCTTTGACGACATCGTACTTGGCTCTCTCTGAAGCACTGGCCAACGGGATCGACTCGGGGAGTTGTGCGAAATTGATCCTGTCAAACTTGCTGAGGTCGATGATAGGGAAGTTCATGATGCGTGTGGATGATTGAGACCGCTGATAGAATCGTTGGCAAACTTCAGGGTGCAGATCGTGTTTCTTGCGCGATGGATGACGACGGCAAGCTATGGTGGTGCGTCAACAGCACGGACGAGAGTGCACAAAGGATTGCTATTTCTATGTCACACATTCTCTCAAAGCAGCGTCGAGCACTGACTAGGACCGCTCTGCTAGATGTCTCATGCGATGTGCATACAATTGATGGAGAAAGTGATGAACACGATCCCGTAGCAGAACCAAAGGCTCGGTCGGAAAATGAACCCTTCTCCGCAGAAGTCATTAAATCTCGAATCAAGGCGTGAACAAGTCAGCCTTCCGCAAACGCACAACGTGAGGGTCGGAAGCTTGACTTGTTGTTCAGTCGCGTAAATCAGAAATCGCCGATCTGCCTCTTTTGTCTTGACTGCTGCTTGTGCACCGCCTTGCTCTTTCTCTTTTGTGCTCGCTCGCTGGCTGGCTGGCTGGCAGGCAGTTGGAGAAATTCCAGGCAATAAACGGACTGAAAATGTCAGCGCGTGTCATAGCCCTCAGGAAATCTTGCCGAGATGACAGAGTGAGAAGCAGCCAGTTTACCGTACCACAGCCACTTTTTCCATGCATGCACTACAGACACACACGCACACGCGCCGTCGATTCGAATAGCGTGACGGCTGATTTTGCCCGTGCATCGCTGATGCGCGAGCCAAGACTACTTGAGATCTCTCTCTCTCCCTCTTTCTTTCGCCGAGGCAACAGCACCATCTTCATTGCACTGCATCGCAAAAAGCGCTTACTTGCCATTCTCACTTCATCTCGACCTTGCTTGCCGTCATCCTCCTATCGCGACAACGAGCATCCGTCCGTACTTTCATCTATCCGACCACATCAGCGCCGCACTTCGACCACCGCTTAATCGCACACCGCAAAGCCTCCACTTCGTACCTGGAAACCACCTTTCGCCCTGTACCTTCGTCGGCCCCTCTTTACGTTGCGATCACACGCACACACCATCGAGACGGATCTTCGTTGGTTGCGCCTCTCTTTGCTTTCGATCACATCAAAGTCACGGTCTGCATCCGAGAACCACGTATCGGAAGGTGATCCGCTATCATCTCCCACGAGTAAAGCGGCGCATCCGTTTATCGATATCACCTCCGAATCTCCCGACTTGACAACCTCGCCAGTGATCCGCAATGTCGCTCCAAAACATCTCCAAGTCCGCCGTGCGCGTCGGCAAAAACTACATCAAAGGTTACTCAGACGTTCAGGTCAAGGTCCGTGATGCCACCTCGAACGATCCCTGGGGCCCGAGTGGCACCCAGATGAACGAGCTTGCTCAGCTCTCGTACAACCAGTATGTCTGTCTTGCATCCGTCTAAGTCGCCAAAGCGGTGCCCAATGCTGACCCGTCTTTCTTCTTTCTCAATCTGCCCTTCGCGCTCTTTCTCCCTGCTAGGAACGAGTTCATCGAAATGATGGAAATCCTCGATAAGCGTCTCAACGACAAGGGAAAGAATTGGAGGCACGTCTTCAAATCGCTCACCCTTCTCGACTACCTGCTCCATGCCGGATCTGAAAATGTCGTCATCTACTTCCGCGACAATATCTACATTGTCAAGACACTCAAGGAGTTCCAGTACATTGACGAGAACGGCAAAGATCAGGGTGCCAACGTACGACAAAAGGCCAAGGACATCACCAATCTGCTTCAAGATGAAGCACGTCTGCGAGACGAGCGTCGCTCGCGTTCCCACATGCGCGACAGGATGTCCAATGGTCCAGACGACGATGAGGACGAAAGGAGAAGAAGGCGTGCCGAGCAGGACAGGAACCGTCGCCGCCCCAACAATAACAACGAGGATGACGAGCTGCGTCGTGCCATCGAGGAGTCGAAGCGGATGGCACAGCAGGAGCAGGACCGCATCCGTGCCGAGGCAAAAGACGAGGACGAGCTCCAGCGAGCGCTTGCCCTGTCCAAGAAGGAAGAAGAGGACAGAATCAAAGCGCTCGAAGAAGCCAACAAGAACGCTCTCTTTGACGACTCGATCAATCTGGATGGACCCAATGCTTATACCCAGAACCAGCAGGTTGATTTCTTTGGCAATCCGCTCGTCGATACCTCGGGCGGACAGAATTACGGCCTTCAGCCACAGTACACCTCGTTCAACCCTTACATGCAGATGCAGCCCACCGGTTACAATCCTTTCCTTCAGAACCAGTTGCAGCAACAGGAGCTCATGCAGCAGCAGTACATGCAACAGCAGCAAGCCGAATACCAGCGTCAGCTTGAGCTCCAGCAAGCAGCCGTGCAATATCAGAACATGATGACCCAGCAGCAGCAGCCGCTTCAACCACAACAGACGTCGTTCGGTTCCAACAATCCATGGCTCCAGTCCGGCCAGCAGCAGCAGCAGCAGCACAATGTGCCTGTCGGAGACCTCTTTTCGTCTGCACCGACTCCTCCCCCGGCTCAACCAGCACCGCAGCCGGCACCGGAGCCGGCACCTCAGCCTCAGCAGAACCGTCCTGTCCGTGCAAAGGTCACTGATGACGGCAAGTACAACGAGCTGAACCGCTTGCTCGCGCTCGGTGATGGCGTCGACACTTTCGGCAACACGGGCGATATGAGGATGGGTCCTAACATGGCACAGTACAACCAGATGCGCGCACAAAAGACGGGTATGAACTTTAACGCCAGTACCAACAATGGCGCCGCAGGTGGCAGTCAGCAGGCTGGTGCGGGGGGTGATAACAATCCTTTCTTCAAGGTGTGAAGGGGTATGGACTGCGTTTGTTATTCTCGGCTTTCTCGTGTTCAGGTCACGTTTGTTATCAATGCAATGTCATCTTGTTTACAATTCATCGTGGAGATGATACTGGGAAGAGCGGGGATGTGACTTTGAATTGCGGATGGGAAGCGTGGACGACAGGATTGAGGCAATGACTGGGGGTGTGGTTAGTTTGCCATTGGATTCGAGGGATAACTCAGGACGACTGGTTTGAGCGGGTATCTTCTGTGTTCGCTTTCCTGGTCTGGGAGGGGGACGTTGTCGGCATTGTACAGCTCGGCTGTTGTGGGGTTTTTGGATCTTGTTTCTGGGAAGTTCAAGAGGAAAGCGGCATGGATGGCTCTGATTTCCAACTTTGCAAAGCGCATTCCTAGGCAGATGTGTCGTCCTGAACCCCAAGGAACGAATTCGCCTTCGCCTTTGCCTTCGCCTCTTTCGAAGCGGTCCGGATCGAATTTCAAAGGATTGCTGTAGATCCGACTGTTTCGATGGGCAGCTGCTAACCAGAAGCTTACGAATTCGCGATTTTGAATCCGATCGTTCGAGATGAGGGTGGTACCTTGCGTGACTTTGGAGGAGGTCTGCACTTTTCGTCGAAAGAGCAGCGAGATGAGCAAAAGCCGCAGTGTTTCGTCAAAGACGGTTTGATAGATGGGCATTTCACCTTCCCAAACCTCGATGGAAGTTCGAGAAAGTTTCTCTTGAAGCGAAAGCGAATCGTAATCATCGCCTCTTTCCTCGGCTGCTTTGCGAAAGATCGCGTCCAGTTCCGCTCGAACCGAATCCCTCAATTCCGGTTTGGAACACAGGAAGATGAGAAGATAGGCAGTGATTCCAGTCGAGTTGATGATCGCAGCAAACAATCCACCCATGACGAAATCTTCGATGGATTTCATCGACGCTCCTCGATCCAGCATCTCCTGCACATAGTCGTTCTCCCTCCTAGCCTGACTCTTACGTTTTTCCAGCGTAGTCCGAATCTCGGTCGACATCTTGATCGCTCCGATCCACTTGCGAACCGTCGAAGGCCAAGGCAGAAGAGGGAAATGGGTAGCCATAAAGCCGGTGTTGTCGGCGAAATCCCAGAAGGGACCTTCGAGCGCTTTGACTGCTTCGACGTCGCGTGCGTGTTCAGCCAGTCCAATGAGCAGTACGCTGATCTGGAAGACGAGAGGATAGATGGTCTTGTGAACGTCCAATTGCCCATCTGTAGCCGGATACTGTTGAAAGTTCTGAACGATGCATCGAATGATATCCGGAATCGTCTCGGCTAGACGTTGACCGCCAATGGCTTGTTTGAGATTCATGACAAAGCCATCGGTACCGGCATCGTCGGCGGGCGGAGTCGGAGCTAGCCAAGAAGGCAATTGGGGGATTCCGGCGAACATGACTTCGTAACCTTGATTAAAGTTGAGCCCACGATCGTTAAAGAAGATCTTGCCATCCGTAGGCACATCGTTGATGACGGTCATGATGTGAGCTCGAGAGTTGATGCGCAGACCGTTTCGTTTGGGTGGAGTGGTGTCCCATGTTTCAGGATCGCCAAAGACATCACGCAGAAAACTGTTGCGTTCAGAGTAGAGCTTGAGCGGGCCAAGACCAGGAAGGAGGGATGAGCGGTAGGGTTGGACGGGGGAAGAACGATGAAGTGCGAGGGGTGGGAGTAGAAGATTCCAGGCGAGGATCGAGATGAGGATGACCGCCACGGTCCAAAAGATGGGCGAGGAGATGAGCGTCGACTCGGACGGGACCGAGAACAAGTAAGAGCCTGCCATGTTGCCAAGACAAAGAGCTCTTTGACTCTAGATGGATGCAGATGGTGGTGGTGGTGGTGGTGGTAGGAGAGTCGAAAGGCGAGACTTTGTGATGATGATGAAGACGAATATGAATAATATCAATGCGCAGCCGAACAGACGAGATGCCTGTCATGGACTGCGTGCATGGCATTCACATTGCCATCACCCGACGGAAGACCTCGCTGCTTGTGTGACACTTTTGTCTGACTTTGGTGCGAGATCTACTCTGGAGCTGCACGAACCCCCTCCTTTGCCGAGCTAGAGGGAGACGCTATTCCGGTGGAATACTGGCCTCGAGCCAAGCGGAGGGAGAGGCTCGAGCCACGCTGTCCTTTCTCTGTCCCCTTGCCTTCTAAATGACGGATGCCAATGACAATCTCGGCATTTGCATTACAGTCCTTCGGGCGCTTCAAGATAAAGCCCATCTGAATCCAAATTGGCGCTGCCACTGCCACTGCCGCCGCTTCCGCCTTTGCCGTTTTCGCTGTTTTATTTTCGCAGTCCGATCTTCCCAGCTGACTTTCATAGAAAAACTCTTCGGCGTATTCACCCGACTCTGCCCAACACTGCAATAGGAGCTGACAATCATCCACTCCTTTCTTCTATGCTTGAATGGGTAGTCTTCGTACGATCTCGTCTAGTTCGACGATAGGCTTGATCTTTCTTCCATCTCAAGGCCGACAAAAGGTCTCGGAAGAGTTGCATGCAGAATGAGGTCTTCTAGCAATTCACTCGCTCCGAAAAAGAAACACTGGACAGTCAACCAAACTGCTCTCACAAGCCAACTTGGGCGCAATGCCAGTCGGCCCGTACCATCCCACACGTTGAGGCTCGTATACATCGACGACAATTCCCGCCACGTCAGTGAACCTTCAGCTCTGGTAGCTATAGTCACCGTTATGTTCAAGCAGACAAGACCAGTCCAGCGCTGGCACAGTTCGGTAGATTCTAGCTTCAAACTCAGAAGACAGAGACTCTCACCACATTGTGGATATCAAGTTATTCAATATATATATATATATATATGCGTCTTTGTGGGAGACAGATATGAACAGGTCGAATGCCCGAGTGGTTATGGGGCTGGCTTCAAGATGCATCTACATTCTTGGCCATTGCATTGGCAAACTTCTCCAGTATATCCTGGGTTCGAATCCCAGTTCGACCAAAAATCCTTTTTTGGCCCTTTTTTCTCGGATTCATTTTTGGTGAAGCTAGCAAAGTGGAGTCGACTTTACTTGCTTTTTGCGGGGGGGAGAAAAGGAGGGCAAGGACGGAGCGGCATCGGCTATTCCGGCAGGCAGAAGAAGGCAGAAGACACAGAGCACAAGCGGACGTGAGCGCATTCTTCCTAGTCCTCTCACCGTCACTCTCATATGCTGGTGCGCAAGCAATTGTCTCCGTCGACCCACGTCGAGCAAGCACGTCAATAGATACCGCCGAACTCGATCGGAATCGCACCAGATCCGCCCTTGCCGATCCGAATCGCACGCGAGGAAGGGGCATCGTCCATCGAGCGTACCTTTGGAAGGACAGCCCCGACGCTCCAACGCTACCGGGGCCATCGAGCGTGCTAGACACATACACGCGCGCACTCACGCACAACCACACTCGCTAGGAGATCGAGAAATCGAGAGATCGAATCGCTTTCTCTAGCAAGAACCGTCATGCTGCCGCCGCAGCCGCCGCTGGCGAGGATCCGTACACCCGGCTTTGCAGGCTACAGTCTCGCCTGGTCGCCCTTTTTCGACGGTCGGATCGCCGTCGCCTCTTCTGCCAACTACGGACTGGTAGGCAATGGACGACTCCACATTCTCTCTCTCTCGCCTCATTCGCCTACGCCTTCTCTCTCCATTGACAAGGTGTTTGATACCCAAGACGGACTTTACGACGTTGCCTTTTCCGAATCGCACGAGAATCAACTCGTCACCGCTTCCGGCGACGGGTCGATCAAGCTCTGGGATTGCGCTTTGCACGATCATCCGATTCGAAACTGGCAGGAACACAATCGAGAGGTGTTCAGCGTCGATTGGAACAACATCAAGAAGGATCTCTTTGCCACTTCCAGTTGGGATGCAAGTGTCAGGATATGGCATCCGGAAAGAGCGGCGAGTTTGACGGCGATCACGGCGCATACCGGATGTGTCTATGCGTGTGCATTCTCACCGCACAATCCGGATCTTTTGGCGACGGCTTGTGGGGATGGACATCTGAGGTTGTTCGATTTGAGGACGCCAGGTGGAGGACAGCAAGGAGCCATGGTGACGATTCCAGTCGGCGGAGAAGTCCTCTGTCTGGATTGGAACAAGTATCGTCCTCTGACTTTGGCTACGGGAAGCACTGATCGAGTCATCAAGACGTGGGATCTGCGAAGCGCTATCCAAGCCCCACCTTCATCTCATAACAATCAAGTCTCGAGCTTACAAATGGGCACTCCCACCGCCTCGATCCTCGGCCACGAATATGCGATTCGAAAAGTAGCCTATAGTCCGCATTCAGCTTCGATGCTGGCGAGCGCGAGCTACGATATGACGGCGAGGATCTGGGATACAGATGCCGCTGCTGTGGCTGGAGGTGTGGGTGGACCCGGTGCGATGGGAGGGTCGATGAGAAAGATCCATGATGCACATACAGAGTTTGTCGTGGGCGTCGGTTGGAGTTTGTTTCAAGAAGGTTTGGTCGCTACTACTGCGTGGGATTCAGAGACGCATTTGTGGGCCGCGCATTAGCGAGCTTTTGGGAGTCAAGTCAAAGAATAATGATGGCATGTGCGAGGTGTGTGTGTGTGTGCGAGAGAGAGAGAGAGAGAGAGAGGGGCTGTGGTCAACGAGGTGGAAACGAGAACGTGGTGTGGATACAGTGGTTTTTGAGGCCTCTATTTTCGCGTTGGATTTTCTTGTTTCGATGGCGCGCAGGGGGTGCAATTACGGGCTGAAAATGACGACAACAGCGATGATGTAGGCTGGAGAGTCACGTCTCCATTCAACATCTTTGTCGAGCATTTCATCGCATCATCATCGACGCCGTCTTGGTCGATTGCGTTGTAGCATCGAGTTTTTTGACATGTCGACTTCGGCCATCTCGCCCTCGCCCTCGGTGAGCGGTGGTGGAGCGGTCGAAACTACTCCGCTGCTGACGCTGGCACGACAACGATACCAGATCCACTCGGTCTCGGAGGCGTCCAGCTCGGACGATCTGGTCGACATTACCAAGACTCGGTACGATCTGACCACGTTTAGAGGACGTCTTTTCCACTTTGCCTCGGTGACGTCGCCTTTGACGCTGCTAGCTAGCAATGCGGAGCTTCGATCTGCGCAGCAAGTCGTTTGCGGGTATGAGAGCCAGTTTCCGTCGAACCGCGTTACGGGATCGTTTCTGGTGTCGAGAGGCGAAGCGGAAAAGTACTGGAAAGCCAAGCAGTTGGTGGATTCCAGTGTTCATCCCGATACAGGCGAGGTGATTCTGCTGCCGTTCCGAATGGCGGCTTTCGTACCTACGAATCTGCTCGTCGTCGGTGGAATGTTGATGCCCAATCCGAGCTTGGCAAGCATCGTCTTTTGGCAGTGGATCAATCAAAGTCTCAACGTAGCTGTCAATTACAGCAATGCCAACAAATCGGTCCCGATGAACCTCCAGGAAGTCGGAGTCGCTTACCTTGCTGCCACCACCTCGGCCGTCGGGATTGCCGTCGGCATGTCGAGGGGCGTGCCCAAACTCAAGATCTCGCCTGGCTTCAAAAGCGTCCTTACCAGCCTCGTTCCGTTCGTCAGCGTAGCCAGTGCCGGAATCGTCAACATCAGCTGTATGAGGTGGAAGGAAATCCGCAATGGAATCAGCGTCTACATCCGCGACTCGCAAGGCGACAGAGTCAAAATCGGCGACTCCACCATCGCCGGTTCCAAAGCCGTCGCCATGACAGCCGCCAGTAGAGTCCTCACCAACATCCCCACCCTCATCCTCCCTCCCCTCGCCTTGAAAGCGCTCCAAAAGGCCAAACTCATCCCTCAATCCGGCGCGCTCACCAGAGCAATCGACCTCACCTTGATCGGCACAAGTCTCCTCGTCTTCCTCCCCCCCGCCATAGCCACTTTCCCCCAGGTAGCCCAGGTAGACCCAAAGACCCTAGAACCCAAATTCCACCAGCTCACTACTCCAGACGGTTCAAGGATCGACAAAGTAGAATTCAACAAAGGCTTGTGAGCTTCTAGACCCAAAAGGCTCAGATCGAGGAATTCAAAGAAGCGCCACGTCAACTCATGTGATTGACCTGGCAAAGTGGCAAAACGATGAGATCCATTAGACGAAGAGAGAGTGTGTGAGAGACAGACATGATGCCTTTTTGCTTAAATTATTTACAATCCGACGTCCTTAGGCAAGAAAAGGACCAAACAAAGGCTTGCTTGCTTGAGGAGAAAAGCATGATCCAGAGTACAATTGAACAACAAGAAAATGACGGCAATGCCAAGGGGAGGGAAAAAAAAGTGTCCAACGTCGTCGTCGTCGTCGTCGTCCAGGTATATATGTGATGCATTCGGTTCGTATCCGCTGCCGAGGTCGATTTTGAAATCACTTGTTTTTCCTCGACTCCTTCTTGATCACGACACCTTCATCGCCGCTACTGCTTGCATCGGATTCCGAGGAACCGAGCTCGTCTACCTTTGCCACTTTGGCCGCCGCCGCCTTCTTCTTTGCCAGCTTTTCCTTTTCTTCGGCGGCGGTGACAGCCAAAAGGGGATCGTCTTCCATCCTGGGAGCACGGTAAGAACCGCCTGCGCGATCGCAAAAGGTAAAGTACTGGCCGTAGTTGCAGGTGAAGAAGAGATGATGCAAAGTGTGATGCGATGGACCGTTGATGATCTTTTCCAGAGGCGAATTGCAGATCATGTCAGAGTCATGGATCAGGATGGACCACAAGTTGACAAAGACAAAGAGGCAAATCGAAACGACGCGGTGGAGAGGAAAGACAAAGGGGAAGATGTGGTAGGGTAGGGATTGAGCATAGCCATCCAAGGGGTGGAATGCGTGGCTTGCGTAGGGGGTGGGGACAAGCCACTTGTGGTGAGGCTTGTGGACGTGCTTGTAGAGCCTAGGGTGGTGTTCGAGACGGTGAACCCAATAGATGAGGAAATCGGTAAAGACGAGGAAGAGAGGGATCGAGAGCAAGGCGTATCCCCAACCATAGTCGGAAATGTTTTCGTAAAGCTTGCTGTGACCGCGAACTTCCAGGACGAACCAAGGGACAGTCATGAAGTCGAGTGGGAGGAAGGCGCGCATGGACGACTCGATCTCGAGCTGTACCTGATTCTTGATGAAACGAGGATGCTTTTCCATCTCCTTGTTGAAGATGTACTTGTACGAGAGGCCGGCAAAGGTAAAGTAGAGGACAAGGATGCCAATGTAGGTGAGGACGAGCAAGGAGACGGTCTGGCGGATGATGTTGTCCCTTGGTAGGGCGGAAAGGTGCTTGAGTGCAGACCAGTCGACATGGTTGCCGCTCAATGAGGAAGAGACGGCATCCTTGAGTACCGTGTTGGCGAACCACTGGGAGGGTGACAAGGCCGATGTGCTAGCGGAGGCAGCCCAGGTGGCGGCGTCGGTTGACAAGCCAAGAAGGTCGGTCAAGTTGTTGCCGCTTGATGAGGAGGCTGCTAGTGACGCCAAAGCGGAAGGGCTGTTGGCGATGGAACGTGGCAAAGCGGGCCAAGCAGCGGCCCAGACCTTATCGAGCGCGTAGCTGTCGGCGATCTCAAGAACGAGATCCATGGTGAAATTGCGATGAGGATACGAACGCGGGGGTTATCGCTGTCGTGCGCCACTTTGCGGTGGGGAAAAAAAGATTCTAGAAGCGTTGATGCGGTTGATGCGGGATAGCGACGCGATCTGTGCAGCAAGAGATGACGACCGTGTCAAATCAAATGAGATGGTGGGTATACGCCGATCCCACTTGTGCCCGGGCCGGATGAAGGAATCCAAAGAAGCGGATGGAGCAGGTCGTCGAGCTGAGCGTATCGTATCTTCAAGGAGAAAGGTTGATACGAAACGCGACCAGGGTGTGAAGTGCCCTGTTTGTATGTCGTGTGATGAGTTGCCAAGAGTGGCAAAGCCGCGTCTATCGGTGGAAACAGAGGCTAGAGCGTGTAGGAATGGAAACGAGACTGTCGTTACGAATGTGAAACGTCAGAGTGATGCGATCTGAGCTGACGTCGTAGGAGGAAGGAGAGGAGAGTATGGTGAGAGGATGAAGGGAGGAGGTGACAAGGAAAGAAGGAACGGCAAAGCACCCGCTCCAGTCGCTCAGACGGTCAGGCCAAGCCAGGCCAGGCCAAGCAGGCACAAGTCAGAGTGACAAGAAACAATCGAAAAAAAGGTTTAGGTGGCGCGAATGCCGAACAAAAGAGAGAGGCTGCACTCACCCAACCTACTTGCCCTTTCTGCCTCTCTCTCTCTCTCTCTGCGCCTCTCTCTCGGACCAGACAGGTACACTCTCACATCAAAAGAGCGGATCAGATTGTTCTCTCGCTTGCCTGTGATGGAGGCCAATGTCATGCGACTGCCAGGCAGACATGCGTGTGGATCATGTATCGAGCCATGTCTTGTGGCCTGACCGTGGCTCGGCCGCAGGGATCCAAAAAAGGGCAACTTGTCGCCTCTCAATGATTGTTGCCGGTCATTTTTTCGCTCATCATCGCTGCCAAGCAGAGACAGAAAGGGACTGACTTGCCACGGAACCACTTTGCCGGCAATGAACAATCTGCGCTGCATAGATTCATTCCTACTTTGTCACTGTGGCAGCAGCGCACCCGTACACACACACGTACACGTACAGTACACACGCAGCCGACGCAAAGTTTCGTACTTACTGTTCAGTACATCAACCGGCTTGCCAACGCGAACGGCTGCTTCCGAGCTGGAGCGGAGCAGAGCAGGGCGGAGCAGAGAGTGAATCCAAAGGATCTTCAGCGTGCTTGCCAGGGGAAAAACAAGGGCCGAAGCGAGAAACACCACGCTCTTCTGGGCGAATCAACAGAGTCAAGCCACAGTCCAAAATCTGGTGATTCTGGTCGATTTTTTCTGACTTTCAAATTACAGAAATTCTCCCTCTCTCCTCGCGTCAAACAAAGCGCGACCAGTCACCCTGCGCCTCTTGCACGACTTTGTGCACGCGCTCAGCTCAAAACAGAACAGACCCTGTGAATTAAAGTTTCCTTTTTTTTCTCCCCTCTTCTTCTAATTAAACATCAGCTTGGCTCTAAAATTTCTCAACCTTGGTGAAATCTTCTTGTTCAATAATAATCACAAGAAATCAGTCTAATTTCGCCTGCCTTGTACCGAAATTTCGAAATTCAAAGCTTTGCCCCCCCTTCCCCCCCCCCACCTTCCAAAGGCCACAAAAGCGTCCGAGCAGTTCTGCTGCGCGCTCCAATCCCTTTTCGGTCTCTGCGGCATCTCAATCCGAACGTCGTGCTTCTGTATTGCGCTCATCCTTTGCTTGACCTGTGCTTCACCTTTTCCTTTTTTTGACAAGCATAGCACCGATCAATTGTCCGATCGACGACGTCGAGGTCAGCGTTCAACAACCTCCTCGATACAGTGACTCGAGCTACATGATTTCAACTGGAAATGCTGTGTGGCAAAAACTCAACACGCGGTAGACGGTGACTGTGTCGATGATGCAAGGCTCAAGTACAAACGCCGTCGACGGGGGTTTTTCCTTGCCACGATGAGCGTGCGTGCCTTTGTTGGATTCGACCGGGGCTTCGTCGTCTGCCAGTCTTGGGTGGCCGAGATCTGATAAGCAGGTCAGCTCGGAGCCCGTTTCTTGCCGGCGGCATAGTTCATCTTCCCGATCCTTCCGTCATCGGGTCGTCCCATCTCGCGATTCGAGCTTGCCCTCTGACTCCACTTCTTCTCAATCAGGGTCCTCTCTTGTCAGTCAACGTCTTTTGGTCTTCCTCCATAGGTTCCGACAAGATGCCGCACTCACACCATTCTCATAGCGGTCAATTCTGCTCTCACGCCAAAGACTCGCTCTCAGAAGTACTGGATCGAGCTTTCACTTTGGGATTCACCCATTTCCATCTTAGCGAGCACGTTCCACGTCGAAATCACTCGGAGCTGTATCCGGAAGAAGTGCAGGCTGGAATCACGCCCGCACAACTTCGTGACACCTTTCACGAGTATCTCGAGGAAGCAAGGAGATTACAGTCACAACACAGAGGCAAATTGAATGTACTCGTCGGTTGCGAGACGGAGAACATCACGAGTCCAGCGACATTGGATTACCTTGTAGAGGTGTTGGGGAGCAATCCTGAGACCGAGCCTGAACAGATTGGCAAAGCAAAGGTAGATTACATCGTTGGATCATTGCATCATACTCGTGCCATACCGATTGATTTCGATCGCGAAACATTCGACAAAGCAGTAGAAAGTTTCGAGTCTACTGGCTTCCACACCGCACACCTCCAACTCGTCAATCGATACTTGGACGACCAATTCGAGGTCTTGCAACGACTCAGACCAGAAGTCGTCGGTCACTTTGATCTCTTTCGACTCTTTACTCCAGCCTTGCAGCTCAAGCAAGAGACGGAGATCTGGGAAAAGGTAGAGAGAAACGTTCGATTCGCGGTAAAGTACGGTGCATTGTTCGAATGCAACGCTGCCGCCTTCAGAAAAGGTTGGTCGACTTGCTATCCCGCCAGAGATGTCTTGGATCTGATTCAAAGGCTCAACGGCAGGTTGTGCTTGTCAGACGACTCGCATGGTGTGCACGCAGTCGGTTTGAATTATCTCAGGCTCAAAGACTATCTTGTCGACGCCGGTGTAGAATGCATTTGGTATCTCGAAAAGGATTCCAGTCCTTCCAAGCATGATCAAGAGCTGGCCAAAGACGGAAATCCAACACGCTTTGCTCGTGGTACCATTGCGAGACCAATGGGCTCAGAGTGGAAGACACATGCATTCTGGACCACCTTTACCGCCTCGCTCAATCCTCAATCCTAGCCATGTCTTAAACTCTTCTTACGTTTTGCATCATACCCACATTCAGCATTTCTCCACGCGCACACACATTGAGGCGACGATACTCTCATCAAAGAAACAATCTCGAAATTGCTATGCGATCGCCTCAACGTCCAGGACTACTTGCGTCCACCCGCCTTGCCCTTCCTCGGCTGAGGCAAGGTAAAAGGCGTCTTGAGCACCATCCTCTTCTCTCCACCCACCACTGACGACGTGCATCCCAACGTCCTGAACAACTCTCGCAACGTTGCAGGTGGAATGTTGCAGTTTCGAGCCAACTTGTCGTGATCCACCGAAAAGTTGTCCAGATGCAAAGCCAATGCACACATGTAGGCCAACACTTTGGTTTGGTGGAAAGCCGACATGACCGCACGATCCGAGTTGGCAGGCGTCTCGGTAAACGTCGAGAGGATGGCCTTGACGATGCGCTTGTTGGCATCTTCCCCATCCAGCTTGAGGCTGCTGATGAGTTTGCCTCGTTGCGAAACCGATTTGGGTCGGCTCTGGATGAACCACAAGAGAGACATGTAGTAGGCGATCCGAACTTTGTCCTTGGCATCTTCCTTGTCCTCGGTCGCGCCGAGTGCAGGCATCATCATCACATCGTCAACGCCAGCGGAACCACCAATAGCTGCTTCAGCTTCTTGTTCATCATCGTCGTCGTCAAAGGTGGTGTGCTTCTTGACACTACCACTGCTGCTTCCACCAGCGAGGTGCGAACTGCGCTGCAAGTTGTCCACCAGTCGCGACCAAATCCAAGCAGGGAATTCTTTCGAGTAAGGCACAAGCTCCTTGAGTGCTTCGTGATCGTTAACATTGTCAACCAGCTTTTGTATCGGTAGCGACTTGAAGATGTCACCGGGAATGAGGTCCGAGATGCGATACGCTTCGGCAGGATGCTTGGCATCCAAGTTGGCGGGAGGCATGGGTCGAGACGAAGTGGAAGAAGCGAGCACTTCGTCCAACGAAGGCAACGAAGCGAGATTGTCGTGAATGCCACCGGTGAAATCGTCGAGGATGACCTCCATGTTGGCCGTGTCGACCTTCATACGATCCTGGTTTCGAGCATTGGCCTTTTGCTTGCGGTTACCAAAGGCATCGCCCAGGGCTCTTCGTGCAGCAGTCATCTCGCCATAGTCGGCAAACGTGCGCGTGCTCGAAATGGAAGAAAGCGAGCTGTTGGCCTTGATCGATCGTGCCACCTGGAAAGTAGGTACGGCACGGAGAGTGACGGAGCTGCTCGATGGATCGTAAACGCCAACCATGTACTCGCCAGTGTAGCCTCGAGCTTCGGAACTGCTGCCAAACTCGAAATTGTTGCCGACGTACGCCATGGTATCGGTCTCTCCTGCGAGTAGCAGTCTCTCGTCTGAGTCGTTGACGGATGCGCCTGTCTCGTCGGGCAGACCATCAGCGCGGTAAAGGCTGAATTTGGTAGAGGGTGCCGGCTTGTAATCGGCAAAGGAAGCGAAAGCGGCGCCCGAACTGCTGAGCTGCTTGAATCCAGTTTTGGAACCGTTGATCTTGAGCGTAGCCTGCCCTTGTCCAGCCTTGCCATTAGACTGGGAGGTCGATGCAGAGGAAGAGGCGGCCTGGGTGGAAGAAGTTGAAGCCTTTTTGGACTTTTTGGGTGAAGCAGAGGCGTCGGAGGACTTGGCCTTCCTCTTGCCGTCCTTTGCGGGGGAGTCTGCGCCTTTCGACATGGTGTCGAAAGCGATTCCGATTGGGGTCGTGATGGTGTAGGGGTGAGAATGTGAGAGCAAAGGTTCTGGATTGGACAGTCTTGAGAAGAGTAACACGATAGCAGAGCCAAGCAAAAACCAAAAAATTCCACTTTTTTTCTCTGCTTCGAGCTGCATCACAAAAAAAACGAGCTTATCAATGCTGACAAAGCGTGCCCAGCGGATGCACATCACTCTAACAAAGCAAAGCAAAGTCGAAGTCAGGGTTTCAACCGTCGATGCCCATTTTGACTTGCTGATCGTGTCAGAAGGATCAGTCAGGCCTGAAGCCCTGCAAAGCCTTTCGCAGATCGTGCACGATGCATAGGCAACGAGGTTGTTCCAGATCGAGCTGTCAAGCTGGTAACGGGATGATGGCTGTAGCGGTCCCGGTGAGACAGACCGGAGGGGCGGCTTTCGAACTCAGTTGGTCGGCATATATACGGAGATGAACCCCATTGTTTCATGGGGTTTGGTGCTGTTTAGACTGGCGCGGATGATGAGACGCTGGACGCGGGATCCGATGCGACTTTGCCATGACTGGAGACGAGATTCAACACCTATTCTGGATACACACTTCTTTACGAGCCAGCGCAAAAGACGCCAAGACGGTCGCCGCAGAGGGCATCTCAAACTTCGTGCGAAGCAGTACGTATCTATCTCGAGCAGCACTATTGTACACCGTTCTCCTTTACTCGAGCAATTGATCGCGAATCGCTTTACCAAGAAAATCTGCCATTGGTACGGTGTCTCTTTGCGAGATCGGCCAACAAGTTCAAGACTACTAACAAGAAGGATCGTCTTCCAAGGCACTCTCATGGCTGTTACGAGCCTCAACAAACAAAGCGGTCCCACGAAGATCGACCGATATGTGAGACTGGCTTGCATAGTACCCTTGTACAGCATCCTGCTGACGAGGTGGCCGTAAAGTTTTCTGCAAGTTTGCCCCGTCTGCATCGATTTGCCTGTCAACCCGCGCAGTATTAATATTGTGGACATGCCTTTTCAAACTCCGCCAGTCCCGGCAGGATGACTACGAATGCCGATCGCTCTACACTTTGTAGCATTTCGAGGTCGACCTTGGCTTTTCACAGCTTGAAAGAAAGGGGATGGTCAGCAATGATGGGAGATGATCCTGGGATCACGAGCGCAGCTGAGGTGTTTTCTGCCCAGTCGCTACAAAGCAGGGGCAGGGGTGTCGGGGGGAGCTGTTGAAAGTGCCCGCCTAAGGTCCTTCCTTGTTCCTGATGATCGGACTTTCGACCCTGGCACTTTACGCGAGGATGCTTATGTGCTCCTCGCAGGCTCAACGTGTGCGAGTGCAGCCTGTTGATGGCTGCCGGAAACCTTAAAGAGATCTTCCGCTAGTTTCAGATGGCCTTCTAGCGTGTTCTTCCCCCGCCAATCACGCCGCGTGGTTGCTGCTCAGGTTCCTAAACCCTTGGAGCGATCATATCCACATTGTCGTGCCTTGGCATCGCGTCGAACGGGCCTACATCGGATAGTCTTGGCAAATCCAGAGCGCGACGGGATTTGTACGCGCTGGAGAGCCCGACTCGTGGTCGTGAGAGGTGGGGATCAATGTATCCCGGCAAAGGGTTGATTTCGCCGTGCACCTTGCATCTCGCCGTGCATCGAGATTGCCCTTGACTTTCCCGCTCGGCTTCGCTGCGTTGTCAAGTCATTAGCGAGCAGCGACTCGCTTCTGCTCTATCACTTTCGCCGTTCCTTGACCGTCGTCCCCGAGCCTGATGTTCCTGCCCGCCTTACCTGATTCTACCAGCATCGAACCCTCGGCTGCGAGCTTGCACAGCCGCCCCTGTGCCTAGGCATAGTCCATCTTCCATCCCACTTGACACGAAAGATGCCATAGATACATAAGCCTGCCATGTGTACCCCGTCCGAGACCCGTCGACTCCCCCTTCCTTTACATCTTGCGCATTCGTAACTCGATCATCCACTGCAAACACAACCGACGCTGACGAGGTATCGCTCGATTCTCGTCTACAAGAACCATTGATCGCGATGCGCGCCACTTCGATCGCCGCTTCCGTGACGTTGCTTGCGACGACCGCAAGCCTCTCTTTAGCGAGCCCTGTCCAACAGCGTCAGACTTTCCAACCATCGGCATTCAATTCGTGGGTTTGGGAAAGCGTCTCCGGTACGACGTGCGCAGATGGAAGCTCTGCCGGCGTCGCCTACAACGCGGTCCCCGATTACAACGTCAAGGATCTCCTCATCTGGTTCGATTCCGGAGGAGCCTGCTGGGACGCCAACACATGCTTTTACAACCCTACCGCGTACAATCTTAACGGATACACCAATTCTACGTTCCAGAACTACGCCAAACCAGCACTTGAATCGCAATTCCTCATCACCTCTCGCGATCCTTCGAGGAACAATCCTTTTTCCAACACTCACATGCTCTTTGTGCCCTACTGCACAGGTGACGTTCACGGCGGTAACAATGTAGTGACCTATCAGAATGCTCCTGCTCCCATCCACCATAAGGGATACGACAACTTTCAAGTCATCTCTCAACTCGCCGCTAGTATGGTTCCTTGGATCGAAAACGTCTGGGTTGCCGGAAGCAGCGCCGGATGTTACGGTGCAGCACTCAACTATGTTGCTGCCAAAAACGCTTGGCCCTCAGCCAAAGTTCATCTCGTAGCCGATTCTTGCGAAGCGACTCCCGGATTCCTCAACACGAAGCCCAGTTGGAACTTGTACCAACCCAGTGGAAGCAATTGTCCTAATTGCTCAATGGGTGATTTCAACTCGATCCTGCCCGCACTTTCCCAGGCGAATCCCAGCAGTCGGTTCGGTGCCATCTCGTATTCAGTCGACGACTATCTGCCCTATTTCCTCGGCACTTCCATGCAGAGTTTCGCTGCCATCATCAAACAGTACTTTGACAACGTGACCAGCACTGCCACCAACATGGCCAAGACTTTTACCGTGACAGGTCAAGCTCACGGTGTATTCATCCATTTACCGCCAGGTTCGTCACAGGATAAGTCGTTAGCAAGCTGGCTCGGAAGCTTGAAAAATCTTGCTTCGGGTTCAGGATTCCAGTCGCAGGTAGTATGAGGAAGAAGTGAGCGAGCATACGTAAATAGATACCATGTGGCATTGATTGTAATTATAGATTCATAGAAGAGCAATTGTCAGTACATATAGATTGTCAATGTATAGATGCAAGGATGAAGGTGCGTTCAGATTGATGGATTGTCGAGGCTTGTGCAGGCAAACCACAGGCTGGATTCGAATCGTTGCGAAAGAGGAGCAGCGTGTCGAGGACAAGTTGAACAACGCCGTGGACCATTCTGATCGATCGGAGAGGCTGAGGTTGGTGTGCTTCTTCTCGTGCGCAAGTGAGCTGCACGACGCTTCGGGGTTGAAGGGAGCAGTTTCGCCTGCTCAAAAGTCGGCCGGCTTTTGAGCTGACTGACGAGTGCAGCTTTGCTCTCAGGTCGCCGTGGCAACGCATTTGAATGGCAGGAGATGCGAATCGATCCGTGTGATCACTCCACTCACCTGTCCAAAGTGGTCACAGAGGACGTCGCTACAATTGTCATCGTGCCGGTCGCCATCTACCTAGCGGTACGAACAGAGACAAGAAGGGCGTCAAGAGAATGACAGCTCAATTGAGATCGACACTATAATTAAGTCCAAGTCCGAATGACACCTTCCCAACCAAAATGGAGATGCATTGCGGGCGTGCTGTTAGGCCAAGTGCGACATATTTGCACCTCAACGGTCGTTTCTATGAGAGCCAAACTGATCGTTGTGGCATCTAGACCATCTCGATCAGCTTCTATTGGCACTCAATGAAGTGCTGCATCTCTTGCCGTGTCTTTTGATTCGTCAGTCGTCGGTGCTGGCGACACGTTGATCGGATCGCGACCTTCGCTCTGCCGATTGGAGCCCGATCCGTCAAAGCCTGACATGCTTCCTCGAGCGATGTCACTGAGAATCTTGATCACTTAGACCTTCTTCAAGCAAGGGATTGGATCTGTTTTGACGCAGACTTGTTCCTATTCTGTGATTACCAGATCATGATGTCTACATCCGTAGCTTTCAAATCCGCCTTGAGCTCGATGAAGACGAATCAATCAGGTCGCTCTCGACGAACGAACACTGATCGTCTTGACAAAGACGCAAAGATTCGACCTTTGACTTGACTGGACAAGGTGTTCCTGAACGAACAGTCGCTGCTCTGTCCTCATCGTGTGTACTCTGATGCGATCTGGGTCAGCCAGGAAAGCAAACGGCGGTAAGTCCGGCGTTGCAGAGCAATAGCATCCTGCGGTGTCTAGTAGGTTCGTGCAACGTGCTTGTCTCCTCCTTGCAAGACATGCAATGCGGCTCTTTCCCCCCCCAACTTCTTGACTGCGATTTGAGGAGCAGGGAAGACTCAATGCCGAGCGCTTATGGTTGTTGCAGCATTCTCTCACCCACCGGCTGTTCCGATACGATCTAGATCCATTTACCTCCTCGAAAAGTTTGTAGGAAAATTCACACATAGCCTGTCGAATTCAAGTTTGCGGCTCCCGACTCGATCCTGACTTGGAGAAAGATAGAGACTCAAGATGCATGGAGGCGGTGTTGTGCAAGAAAGGCTGTGTGTGTACCGCTGAAAGACGATGCTGATGGAGCCGCTCGGCGGCGAGCTGAGATCCAAAAAAATCATCAGGAATCTTTGTCGGGGCGCCAAATGGAAGCCTCGAACTGAAATCAAACTTTGGCATTGTACAGGCAGGAGTCAATGTATCATTCTCAGGAACAACGAAAGATCATGTCGAGCTTCTTTTCAATCGTCTATTCCTCGAAGCGATTATGTCGAATTAGCTGGGGACAGCATCAAAGTGGCGCTGATCGAGGACATGAGCACTAAGACATGTCGAAGGACAAGCGGTAAAGGTGTCTCGGTGATAGGATTAAGCAATCGCTGCACCACCGAGGGGGCTGGTCAGTGTCACAATTCGCCTGAAAATGGAAGCAAACTCGGTCGACGTTGTAGGGCGTAGGTCAATTTTCATGAACGTTGGCCAGCAAGAAGCGCTATTCTTAATTACCAGTAGAGCAAACCCGGCGACTGGCAAAGCAGCTAAACGAACCAGACTATGACTTGCCTAGACTAGATTTAGTCGCGACAGCTGATCGTTGAGACTAGGATGCACTGCCGCTTCGAGGCGCTTAGTTTTGAGGGGATTGACGGGGTCTGGACGAATTGCGTTCAAGTAAAGGCTCAACATTGCAGTCGACTCCTTGGTAACGGCTCGTAACCGAGCGAGCTAGGCAAAACAGACAGACGGGTCTGCTTTTGCCCGCTATATCTTGCATCGGTCAACGACCTCGTCCCTTAGAGAAATAAAAATTCGCCATGGCAAGTCGCCCTCCAAAGTACCAAACTACCTAGGGGGCGAGAAGGCAAGGCCGGCTTTCGACAAGAGAGGCAAAGGAGTGGTAAGCGGTGCTGCAGGACGAGCCAAGCGAACCGCACATGAGCACTTGGTCCCAAGCAATTGGGGTACGTACAAGTGGATGTCCGAGGAGGCGCTAAAGTTAGGGCAGCGGCACCGCGTCAATGAATTTCTGCGAAAGGGAGAGTCTGAGGCAGAGGGGAGCGAAGAAGAGAGAGATGCACGTCTGAGACTGCATTCCTGCATATGTCTCACATTGCCGACTAGTGCAGAGCCAAGAGCAAGCCGGCCTGTTGGAGCCGACTTGACCCGCGCTTGGGAGGCTTCGCTCCCTTGCTTTCCGCTTTCTTTCTCTCTTCCTACAGAGCGAAGAAGAAGCGACCATGCTGGGACCAAAGGCTGGGCGCTAATCTTACCATTGTCTCAATCAGACTGTAACTTATCGCGAGCCGAGTTTGGGGGCAGCAGACTTCGCTACATTTTGTGTAAGCCACTGCCTCTTGTTTCTCTGCGACCACCCATCTGTTGTGCTTCGATGGCTTTCATGCTTGCCAGCGCAAGCCACTATTCCGCGAAACAACGGTCGGTTGTTGTTTTTGTATTTGCCCGAGTCGGTGCTATGTGGCCAGTGGTTGCGATCCAAGCCCGGACTCCGCTAGTTGGTGGCTGATATTCGAGACCTACCGCCAAAGAAGGTTCGATGCGATCCTCAATACTCTACGGCTACTGCTGCTGCTGTCGTTGTTACAGGGCTCATTCTTGCGGTGCACAAGGAGGTTGTGTCTCCTCGGAATCGGTGAGAAAGGTTTCAGCCTCGTTTAAAGACGTTGAGGCTGGTTTCTCTCCTTGGCTTGTTAACTAGTCTACCATCTTTGCTACTCAATGCTACGGAGAGCTACAAGAATTAATCGTTAAGAACCTCTGATCTCGCATTTCTGCCAAGCTTACCGTGCAGATGAACAGAGACAGAAGCAAAGAGAGACAAGCAAAGAGGCAAACAACGTGCTAGCTGAAACTGAGACAGCCGTAGCGAATTGCATCTTGAGTCCGACAGCTGTCGATGAGAAGCAGCGATGGCCGAACAGGCTCCACAGCCTGTGCTTCGCACTGTCGGTTGTTTCCCCCTCCCACCTTGCTGATGAATTGTCTCGCCTGTCTCGTCGGTGTTGTCAACCATCTTGCTCGCCTTCCCCGTCCCTTGAACTCATGTTAGCCGCCCGCGATTTCGCAGCTTAGCCGCCCCTTCGCATCTCCTCTCGCAGGCAGACCTTAAGATAGGGTACGGCAAATTTCAGAGCTGTCTCTCCAACAGATCACGGCTCATGTGCCTTCACAGTAGCGCCGACCTTTTTCACTGATCGTGGAAGCGACCTGTTGGATCGCGCCTCGAAGTGTCTCGCATTCTTTGGCGTAGTCCGCCAAATGTGATCCCCGCCAGCGGCGTTTCTCTCTTCCTGTTAGCCTTGAGATCTCTCGGAAACCTTGCGAATGATCGCCTGACATTCAATCAAGGATCGACCGTGATCAGCAACAGCAAGCGAACTTTCTCGTTGGTGACTCTTGATCGACGTTACAGTCTACCATGGCGCAATCTCTCTGTCGATCGACGACCCGATGCGGTGCAATAAGTCTACGGATTTTTTTCTCCTTTTTTTTAAGGAAACCCCATTTTGGAAGCGATGCAGCTGAAGTGCAATTTTGTACCTGAGTGACACTGCAGGCGATTCTACCGACCCTTTTGCACCTCGTCAGCGCGTCGGCTCTTTGAGTGACAGTCCCGAAGTCATGAAATGAGCAGCAGCGCGTGATGAGGAATTCGGTTTTTCCCTTTCTTTTCCGCATTTTGCCTTTTTTTTTAAATTGTATTTCTTGAGCTCGCGATGCAGATCCTGCTTTAACGAAAACGGCTCTGACCTACGGCTAGCCTACTCAAAAAATTGGAATCTGGCATTCGTGGCTCAAATCTCGTGCCGCTTTGGGATGGAATTTTCGTGTAAATTAGCCAACGCGGTAATTGTACCCTTGGCGAGGAACCAGGCCGCATTCATGACAACTTTGCTGCTGCTCTATAACTGCATCCGTTAGCCAATTTTCGCTTCTTTCCCTTTTTTTTTAATCCGAAAAAAAAAACTCAAAATAAAATGGAATGATGGAGCTGCTCAGTCATGTCATACGATGCGCAGTGCAGCTGGAAGGCTCACATGTACGGAAGCGTCTATCCTTTTTTCTTGGTGCTACATCCGTCAACCTTCTTGGTGCAAACTTTGAGATTTTTTGCTCGCAAGGCTTTGTAGTTGATCGGAAGCGGTTGTTGCAGCAGCCGACGTGCTAATGTGCGTTGCAACTGTGATCAATCGAACGGAGGCGATCGTTGATCACGATCCCTAGCTGTCGCTGTGTCTCAGTTGAGCTCCCTCTGTCTCCGACTCCTTCTCGTGTAGGCTTCCATGCCGAAGCTCTGGCATGTCTTACCTTGCTGCAGACAAGCGTTTCCTGCTCAGCAACGCTTCCACCCTTCGCACTCCTCATCCTCCCAAAGCGGTCGGTCAGCAAGGGAAACGAAGCAAGCCAAGGAGCAGTTTGCTGCAGCCCGCAGCTGCTTGGCTTCTTGCCGCTGCCGCTCACCCTTGGGTGGAGGCTCGACCCTTCCGTCCCCTCTCTCTGTGCCCTTCTTCCTGTCCGCTTCTTCTTGACTCGTATTCATGCTTGGATGCTAGCTCGAATACCAGGTAGAATCGCATCACACTTCATCCTCCTCCTCCTCCTACTCCTTTCCCTTCCATGTACGTCCGGATGTGGCTGCCAACTCGGTCACCTACTGCCGTCGCCCTTTGCTGCATTCCGCCCTCTCCCAACGCCGCCCTCGCCGCTGCCGCTGCCGCCTCTTCAGTCGTACTTGCACCTTGACCTACTTGCTGCAGATGAGCTCGACGTGTGGATGACCTCGCCCTCATCTTGCAACGTATGCTGTCCTGATCCGGATCCGTACCTGCTTGCTGATCCGGCTTCTGCAGCCTCTTGCAGCCTTTGGGTTTAGCTCCGCCCGCCAGAGACCATCCTCAGCAGCGTGCCCCTCTGGTCTCGTTCGCCCCTTTGTCGCCGCCAGCTCCCCTTCTTCCACCGCTGCATCCTTCATCCCAACTATCTTTCCCAATCCGTCGATCCTTGGTCGAGCAAGCTTTCCTCGCTGCTGTCGTCCTCCTACGTCGTCCTGCACGGAGCTTCGATACGGCTCGGCGTAAGTTGCTTGTTCCGCGACCTCACCTGATCCGCCTCTTCTACGCCCCGTCGATCCATCGCGTGGACGCACCTTCGTTGAGCGCTCGCCGCATCAGGTTTCACTCAGAACAGCGACCCGGAAGCCCTGGCATGCTGACACAAGAGCTGGCCTTCTGCTTTTTTCTCCGCATTGTTTCTCGTTCCTTCTGCGCCGGTTTTACCCTCACTTGCATCGTACGGGATCCAACTCCTACTTGCTGCTTCTGATTCACCTTTTGCTTGACGTCTCACAGTGTCTTATCTAGCGGTGTCTCTCCTGCGGTTTCGGTTTCCCTCTCCCCCCTTTTTCTGATTCACCTTGCTTCCCCCTCCCTGGTCGTTTGTCTTACAACCACTACTACCTCCATACTTGTTTCAGCTTGACGTCTTCCGCTCGTATCTAAACGCTCTCGTCACCACCACACTCGGACTGCAGCAACTATCAGACGCACAGGCACTCGACCCTCCAGCAACAAAGCATCGACTAGACATCCCTTCATCACGACTTGATTGTCACCATGTCAGGAGCTGCTTCGACCAACCCTGCTCTCAGCTTCGGCGCTGCCGGTCCTTCCAATTTTCAGTCGCCCGACCCATCCTCAAGCTCAGCGGGCTACACCACCACCTCTGTCGGTGGCTTTCCGACCACATTTGGCCGTGTCAAGCCTGACAATTCCACCTACACCTACGACGAGCAAGCACCCCGATCGCAGCAGCATGGCAACTACACGCACCACGATCTCGGCGGTGCCAGCACCTTGGCCCAGACACAGGCTCTCGGTGCATTCAGCCCATCCACCTCGCAGCACTACGCTGGCCAGAATCACTTTTCGGGACACGCCCGACACCAGTCGCTCAATTCGAGCGTGAGCCAGCTTGCGCTCGGTGGCCCAAGTGGCGCCTACTCGTTTGGCGATGTCAATGCAAACCAGTACAACAACTACAATTTGGTACCAGCTCAGAGGTCTCCTTCCGGGCGCTCGTCGGGCCTGGCTTCCGACACCTCGCCTACACGAAGTCGTTTCCCTTCGGCTGGCTACAACGATCCCCGCACGACCGTCAGCCGTCCTCCTCCTCGTCCGGTCGGCCTCGGCGTCTCCCTGACATCGGGGTCCAGCAGTGATGAATCGAGCATCAAGCCCGAAAGCGGCTCGCCCAGGTCGCTCAAGCGTTCGGCTGATCCGATGGAGGAACTTCGCAGCTCTTCCGAGCATTCGCAGCTCCGACGACCCGCATCCTTCCCGGTCCTCGGCACCGGCGCTGCAAACGTATATGGCCGTCCAATGGGCCAGGATGCGCGAGGCGCGCAGAGCATTGGCCGTCGTACCGGTCGAGGCGGCATGGGCATTTCTGGTCAGCTTACTCCCGGACGGTCCAACGCCATGCTCCCTGCTCTCGGTGCCGGCTTCTACGATGCTGACAATCGTCGTGAGTCGTTCAACTCAAATGCCGCCCTGCAGTCGCCTCTGTCTGGTCATCAAGGATCGGCTTCGTCCGATGAGCTTGGTCTCGGTGGTGGCCTTCCACAGCTCATGCGTGCTACGCAGATTCCGGGATCCGTCACACCTGCACCCATGGTTGTTCCTCACGATCCCATGTACAGCCCACCCGGAGCCAGCAGTGGCGGTGCTCCACGTGCAAAGCTCGAGTTGCACGGCAACCTCACCGAGATGGCCGTCGGCTGGTCGCACGACGAGTGGCGTAGCGGCCGTCGACTCGTCCAGTTCTGGAGGCGTCAGGAGGGCACGACCATCCATGCCACCTTCCGACCCATCTTGCCATCGCAGTACGTGCCCAACAGCATTGTCATCTCGTGCATCTTCCGCGAGGACAAGAACGAATGCTTTGTCACCTCGGTGGATGCCATCTACCTGCTCGAGGCGCTAGTTGCCAGCCGTTTCACTGTCGAGGAGAAGAACCGTATTCGACGAAACTTGGAAGGCTTCCGACCGATCACGGTCAGCAAGAACAAGCGCGAATGCGAACGCTTCTTCAAGTTGATCATGAGCTTCCCAAACCCCAAGCCGAGGAACATCGAAAAGGACGTCAAGGTCTTCCCGTGGAAAGTGCTTGCGTCTGCGTTGTGCAAGATCATCGGCAAGTACAGCGCATCCTACGATGGCGCGCCGCCCGTGCTGGCTGACCTTGGACCTGCTGAGACCGGCTTCAGTGGTGCTTTGGGTGCAGGATCGATGTCCTCGGTGGATCTCTCGGGCGGTCATTACCGAGATGCTAGTTACCCAGGCGCTTCTCCATCGGTCAAAGATACGCGTCTACCCGATTCGTCGTTTGACTATGATCGTTCGGCGAGCGCTACGGGCATGTACGGCGTTTCGAACGCGTACGGCGGCAACACGTGGAACATGGGCAACCAAGGTATGGCTTTCAGTGCACCAGGTACCACGGGCAGTTACGCAGGTCCATCAAGCAATGTAGGTTTCACGACCGGCGGTGGTGGATCGCACAGCCATACGCACAGCGCAAGCAGCTACGATGGCTTTGCAGGAGCAACAGGAGCCATGGCCCCTGCTGGATCGGAGAGTGTTGGCTTGTACGGTGGACAGCAAACCGATGCTTATGGAACCTCAGCACCTCAACCATCGCACAGCCAGGGTCAGAGCACTACCAGCACGCTAGCTGCCGCTGCTGGCGACTACTATGCTTCGGATCGTCGATGATCCTCTGAAAATCCGTACCTTTTTCATCGTATCGCTCTGCTTCTTTTCTCGTGTAATTTGTTCCCAGGTTCATTACATGATCATATATCATAGATGCATTACTGGACAAGAAGAACTCTGTGTGCTGAACGGAAAAGGGTCGTGGCAAGGGTCTTGGAGCATGTGTGCGATGTCCTGCATAGACGGGATCGACGTTGCGCTTGATCTCGGCTCTTTGAATTTTGTTTCTGCCGGCTTCGCTTAAGTTACAAGCTGAGGTTGCGGTTATGTACATATTGAGGGCGGGCCGTGCGCTTGTGTTTACCCCACACGTTGAACAAGGATATCTTGGATTTCCCACCTTGGACTGTGTCCACCATCGGTCCTTTCTTCAAAAGTCCAGGTCTAGCATTATTCTTTCCGAGTCATGTCAACAGCGCAGTTGGTCGATCCTTTCGAAGAGGCAGGGTTCACGTCTCACTACTTTCGTGTCAGCCCACCTGCTGAGGATGCTGATGTCGAAGTTTCGATCTTTTACCGACACTTTAAACCATCTTGCTCCTCGCAATCCGTTCGACCGATCTTGCTGCTTCATGGACATCCACAGACGCACGCGATTTGGTCATCTGTTGCCACTAGTCTGGCTAACAGTGGAAGATGGGAGATCATCGTACCTGATAATCGAGGTAATGGGAAGAGTTCGGCTCCAGGTGCTAGGAAGGATGGGGTCAAGTACTCGAGGTATAGCAAGAGGGAAATGGGTAGAGATATGATGGAACTGATGTCGAGTTTAGGGTGCGAAAGGTTTCACATGGTGGCTCATGATCGAGGTGCAAGGGTGGCGCATAGAATGGCATTAGATTGGCCGGACAAAGTGGAGAAGATGATGCTACTGGATATAGCTCCCACCGTAAGTTCCTTCTTCCTACCTTCTTTGCCAAAAGTGTTTCAAGGAGGAATACAAACTAACACTAAGAGTCAACATGGTGGCTATGAGTACAGTTGGATATGTACGAAACTACCGATTGGCGATTCGCCAGCATTTATTGGCACTGGTTCTTCCTCCTTCAACCGACGCTTCCCGAAGCCTTTATATCCTCGAATCCAAAAGCCTACCTGGAATCCCTCTACGGTCGACTCTCCTCCTCATCCCCCACCACCGACGCCTATCAACCCTATCGAACCTCTGCCTACCTATCCAACATCTCCAACCCCGCCAGCCTATCGGCAATGTGCGAAGACTACCGTGCCAGCGCCCCCTCCAACGCCCCCGATCTCCACCTCGATCGTCAAGACCGCGAAAACGGAGTCAAGATCAAATGCAAACTCAAAGTCTTGTGGGGCAAGAAGGGCGTCATCGAGCTAATGTATGGTGGAGCCATGGAGTTGTGGCAAAAATGCTGCCACGACGAGGTCGAGGGGATGGCTGTGGATTGCGGTCATAACGTTCAGGAGGAAAAGCCGGAGGTGGTGCTGGAAGAAATCGAAAAGTTCTTCGCCTGAGTCACTATGAATGTCAAGACTCGCACACATGGTTGGCAGGTCATTGGCATTGTGTACAGCATTGTGCGTACGGGGCCCAATGTAAGGGTATACATGCGGTCAAAAAGAGACTTTGCTGAAGTTGCCCGGGATGTACCGCGCATAGCTACCATGTCGTAGCTCCTCCCGATGTCGATCCCATTGACAGCAGAGTTGCTGCAGCAGGAACAGTCGGAACCTCGAGTCCTCGACAAGATTGAGAAAGACCGCTTTACTCGCTCTGTATTGCGCTTGGTCCTTACCAGTGTAGAGCGTTTGCAAGCGCTCTCTGGCATGATGAGCTTGCTTTGTGATGTGGCATGCTCTGGATTGAAGAGATCGCAATCTCCCATCCCAACCATCCTCTTTACTAATTGAGGTGGGCGCAGCATGCTGGCATCCAGACCTGCCGAGCTCTGACCTGTTCGAGCCTTTATGATCTGCGATGAATCCGAACAGCAATCAATAGTACTCTTGCTGACGCATAACTACCGTGTCATCGCCTTCTCCAGACTCAGACGGGGCTCCGCTCCCACTGTAATAATACGCGCCGCCGTTGGCATCTGCAACGTAAGCACCCATCATGTCCATACCGTACGCATCAGCTCCTGCAGCCGCCATAGCTTCGGCCTCGGCCATCTCTGCCTGCTCCTGCACAGTAGCCCAGACGGAAGCTTTGTAGAGTGTCAAAACTAGACCCATCTTGCGTTCTAGCACGCGAAGTTGTGTAAGCAAGCTCGCGTGGGCAGAGGAAGATGAGAGGAGGGTGGAGAGTGCCGCGACCTGTGGTAGCCAATTGGGAATCGAAGTCTACGAGTCAGTATATGGGGAGCACCAAAATACCAGTCCGGTAGAGATGCAACTTACACGTCGAATGGTATCAGCTAGACGAGCATACTCTCCCAGGAGCTCCTGTTCGTGTTCCGAGAGCGAGCGGTGACCAGCGTACGGGTTGACGTAAGGTTTAGGCGCAGTAGGAAGCGCAGCAACTTGGTCGAGTACTTCTTGAATAGTAGCCATTGTGACTGATCCGACGATGCGCGATGACTGACGCTTGTTGACGAAGAGGAGGGTGATGATGGTGACGATGATGGTGTTGATGAAAGGCTCCTGTTGAGAAAGCAACACATTTGAAAGAAAGAACAACACCAAACACTGATCAAGTGCCAAAAAAAGCCAAATCCAAACGCGTCTCTGTAGGACCAACTTGTCACTTTGAGCGCGTCGAGACAATTTGGCCAAATTTCAAAATCTCAGTTCCGCGGCATCGATACAGAAGGCACAGACACCGACACTGACTGACACACTGTACACCACTGTCGTACAAGCATGATCCACAGCATCCCGTCAGACCATCTCTATCCGGGCGCTGAGCAAGTCAAGGCCCTCATCCAGTCCTATCGTCGGTGCTGTCAGTCGTCATGATCCACCATGTCCTCCGACGTCTTCTACAACCGTGTTCCGTATGCACAGCGTCGCTTACCAGCACATGATCTCTTGCCAGCCTCAACAAGCTCATCCGCTCCAGCAAACGCCATCGGCAACGTCCAGCTACAGCGACCGTCTGTCGGAACAAGTCGTTCAGGAGCGGCGCTCACCTTTCCACCCCTCTATCTAGATCCCGTCGATCACGCGCATGATCCTGCCTCGCTAAATCAGCATGCCTCCCATCCTGCCAGCCAACAACCAGGAAGCTTTGTCCTCGGATCCACCTTTTATCACCACCCGGAACTCAATGCTCTCGTATCCAATCACCTCATCGACGCCTCTGCGAACGCTTTGGATGGAGCTACTGGCACTGGTCATGCCTTCCTCAGCAGTATCTTTGCCAATCGGGACGGGGCGCACGATGATGATGACGATGCCGATGAAGCAGCTGGTGGTGGAGGAGGACTGCACGGAACAGATTCAGCCGTTGCAGTTCCCCGACCCAAGATCACTTCGGAATTCGTATCTTTAAACGAAGATCTCGTACCCGCATCGCTGGATATGCACGGAGACATGCTTCCTGCAGATCAACATCCTTCCTATCCCTTTGGCAACCTTTTCGGTCCTCTCGGAGGCATGATTGCTGCAGACAGCGCTATTGTCGGCGGCGGTACTACACAATCTGCCAGCGTTGCCAGCTCTCTCGGCGCAGGACTGGGCGATGCAGCTGCCACCCTAGGCATGGATTTCGGCGGAGGCCTCGATGGCTTCATCCATCTCGGTCAAAGTAGTCATGGTCGACGAAGCGCAGTAAGCAATGCTTGGAACACTTTTATCAACAAGGCTTCTCGATCCAAACTCGTCGGCTCGACCAGTGTCAATCGCGAATGGAATCTTGATGCTCACAATAACACTGCTGCTGCTGAATCTACAAAAGAGAGTCAGACTCGAGAGACGATCACGGCGGCCAAGAAACTGGATCTTTCACCCAGCTTACTGTTCCGCACCAACACATCCACCGTTCTCGCCCCTCCGACGTGGCCTTTCCGACGACACGGCCCCGGGATGACATCCTATGCAGCATTGTTGAGACCTGGCTCCAACATCTACGGTAGCAGTCCAGCAAGTCAAGCTGTCGCGGCAACTTTGGGTGGATTGCCTGCCTCTTCCAAGATTTTGAAGGAAGTCTGGTCCGATTTGGCTCTTGAACGACTCGTTCCTACCAATTTGGGCGAGACCTCGGCCTTGCGCCATTTGAATTCAGAGGAGCAAGAAGAGACAGATCAAGGGGATGTAGGGGCAAATGGGGGTGGTGAAAAGCGTGGTAAGAAACGAGCGAGGACGGATGCAGAGGCGGACAATGTTTATGCAAAACGTGTTGCGGCGGTAGAGTTGGATCCATTGGATCTTCTGGGTCCTGTCTCACGCGAGATTCGGGGTCAAGCGAGTCAAAGCTGGGGTACGGTCAGTTCGAGCCTTAGGCGAGGAACTCGACATGGTCGTCGACGGCGAGGTTCGGACGAATCAGCCGATTCCGAAGCAGAAGCAGAATACGATGATGTCGAACAAGGTTTCCATCAACGAGATCGGATGAGGTATTCATTTGCTCTGCCGCCAGCGCAATTCGATTGGAGGGAGTCACCGGATGAAGAGGATGCTCAAGCGGATGACGAGGTCGAATCGTCATTGCATGTCGAACCGGATGGAATCGGCTGGTCGACGGCAAAGAGGATCTGGGTGAATGAGCAGAGGGATCGAGTCTTGCCCGAGGTCGCATCAAGAGCCACCACCGGTGCCGGCACGATCGAGCAGTATACAGTCAGAGGTCTCAGGGCAAATCAAGGGATGCTTCCTCGACCGGGCTGGAGGTGGAACGATGGACCGCTTCAACAAGGCGCAGATGCACCAGAGAATGTAAGCTTTCTCACTGAAATCTCGGCCAGCACCTCACATCAAACGGATCTCTCTGAACAAAGCCAACATGGCCAGGACCAGGAGCGACATAGTGTAGCAGACAGCGAAGCAGGAGAAGAGTACGAGCAGGATGAAGACGACGAAGAGGGAACATGGCAAGACGATGGAGTAGAAGGGGATGATTCCGAATTGCAACGCGCACTTTTCATGCAGTACCAGCAGCAGATGGGTTCGGGTGATGCCGAGGCAGATCGTGCATCACAGCCACCATCTGAAGCGGAAGAGGAAGAGGACGAGGACGAGGTGGAAGAGAGTCAAGAAGAGCAGGACCAAGAGGACCAGGCGCAAGTCGAGTACGACCTCGATGCGCAGTATGGGGATGAAGGAGGAGCGCAAGATGAAGATGTAGAGTCCTTTGACGAGGCATAACCTTCCGTATCACATATCAGACTGAACACAAGCAGAATCGCTTTCCTCTATTCACATTGCGGACCACTGAGCGAGCCCCAAATCCCAAGTCACACGATCAAACACAGTCATCGTCGCGCTGCTGTTACGTTGAGAACGTGAAACCAATGCATTCCAGATCCGACGATCGGGCGTCTACTTTCCACCGCGGAAAGCATGATAAGGACTAGCCTGGTTGACGGGGAAGACGAGCGTCTCTGCAATGTTGACATGCGGCGGCCTGTTTGCCGCCCACACGATCTCTTCGGCAATGTCCTGTCCACTCAGAGGCTGCAGACCCTGGTACACTTTATCGGCTGCGTCCTTGTCGCCTCTGAATCTGGTGACGCTGAAGCTCGTCTCTACCATGCCTGGTTGGATCTCGGTGACTCTGATGGGGGTGTCCACGAGTTCTTTGAGTAGAGCCGAGGTGAAGGCGTTGACGGCGAATTTGGTGGCGCAGTAGATCGATCCGCCTGGATATCCTTCCCTTCCGGCGATACTGCCGAGATTGATAACGTGGCCCGAATTGCGTTTCTTGAACTCGCGCACAAATATCTGTGTGAGGTGGATGAGACCTTTGACGTTGGTGTCGATCATGACATCGATCTCGTCGGCAGAAATGTCGCCGACTTTGTCCGTGCCCAAGACCAGACCGGCGTTGTTGACCAGGATGTCGACGTCTTTAGCCCAATCCGGGAGGGACGAGAGGAGACCGTCTAGCTGGCTACGGTCGCGCATGTCGAGAGTGATAGCGGCAAAGTTCCCGCCCGCACCCGTCTGTCCCTGTTGATTGGCAAGAGAGCAATCTTTAGCTGCTTGCGATAGCTCCTCGGCACGGCGCGCGGTGAGGATCACATTGCATCCAGCACGTGCAAAGAGGATGGCAGTCTCCTTTCCGATTCCCCCTGATGCACCGGTGACGAGCACCGTCTTGTTGTGCAATCGCTGCGTTGGAAATACCGTTGTCATACTGGGAAAGATCCGATCCGGTCCTGAAGAGGCGCAAGTACCAGTCCGTGGAGACGAGGCGAATGCTCGAGTGAGGCGAGTACGAGTCGATGGAGCGAGAGCAAGACGTCGTGCAGAGTTGGCGGCTACGGCGGCTTGAGGAACGATTCGAAACGCCGTCCGTGTAATGGCAGAGAACGACATGCAGTTGTGCGTCTCGAGTATAGGTAGCAGATGGTGAGATGTGGCACGAGGAATGGCCAAGAGCAAAGCTGTGTAGCCTAAACACGGCAAGCCACGGTCGTACAAGCTTGTTGACTCTTAGAAGACCGGCGATTGAGGTGAATTGCCGAATGGTGGGTCTGTGCGGCGGAATCCAACTCGCTTTTCCCCGGCTTCCTTTTTCAAAGTGGAGCATCTTGGAGCATGTCGATCAAACAATCTCATAATTTACGCTCAAGATGTGTCGTAGAAAGAGCTACAGTATCCAACAGACAGCTTCGTCTCTTGTTCAAACTCACTCATTCGATGGACAATTGCATCGCGAAGGCACTCAGCATTCAATTCGGCGCAATCCAGAAATGCACGTAGACTGCTGCAAATGTGTGACGTGTGTTCTCACTGAACAGGCGCTGAGCGCAACTCTTTTGCAGCCTGCGCCTCTTGGCCGCTCAACAATCCTTGCGCCTCTTGGGAGTCCTGAACCTCCTCTACCACATCACCCAGCTCTTCTACGTCAGCTGCACCCTCCACGCCCTCCTCACCTTCGTCTTCGCCCACCTCGTCGATCACAAAGGCAGGACGTTCCTGGAGCAGCGCCTCTTGTGCTGCACGCAATGCCTCGGCTGCAGCTTTTGGTCCTGCTGTGGAAAGATCGCTACCTCTCAAACTGATCCGCTTGTCGGCCTTTGACGAAGTTCCGGAAGATGACTGCTTCTCTGTTGTTCGACCTCGTTCCGTCTGCGGATCTGATGATGGAGAGGTAGCAGCCGCAGAAGCAGCTTTGAGATCTTGTGTTGACGGTGTACGTCCTGGTGCCCGTAATGCGTTGAACAGGCGATTGCCAAGCGTCGATTTCCTCTCTTCGGCCGCTTTCCGCCTCTCCTCTGCCTCTTTCTCTCTCAGCTCCTGTGTATCCATCCTGCCTCCATCCAACGTCGAATTACGACCAAACGAAGGTCTTGGACCAGTCACGGTATGCGTCTGCAGCCTTTGGCCCACCTGATCTGCCAGCTGGTTCATCTTCGCCTTTCCCTCTTCACCTAGCAGGTTGCCAAGAAATCCAACCACTTTTCCTCGTGCGCCCGTTGTGACATCGCGACTATAGGTGGCTTCGCTTGTCGCCCAGCTGCTGTCCTTGCTTGCTCCTGGCACTGCTCTTGGTGCTCCGGGTAGACTTGGCGCGGTGTGCCAGGCGTAGGCGCCGCCGCTCTGCGATCGTTCGACGGGTTCGAGATAGAAGGATTCGGCAAGGTCGGATTTGAAAAAGGATTCGAGGACGGGGGAAGAGAGTACAAGCATGCGGAATGAGGCGAGTGATAAGAAGGGAACGTCCTGTGCGATGGTCTTGTCTTGCTGGCCAGCCTGACTGCCCGACCCGGCCAGCCCGGCAGCCGCTTTCGTAGTATCCTCACCGTCTTCATTTGTATTGGACATGGTCTTGCTGTCGTTACTGCTTGCTGCTTCCGCCTTCAACTTGCCGGCCCGATCGACTGCGATTTCCCATAGCGCGTCCGAAGCTCGGTCGAGCTCTGCCTGCCATTCTTCCGTGTCTTGAGAGCGAATCTCGTCTCTCGGCAGATCTTTGGCGTCTTTTAGGGCGGCGGTCTTGTCGCCAAGCAACGAAGCAATCTCATCGGCGACAGCTGCTCTTGAACGGCCGGCGACGTATGTGACAAAGCGTAGGCCGGGATACTTAGCCTCATAGATCGCATTGAGCTTGGCAAGCCCTACACGTTCGGAGGAGCAAATGTCAGCAGTCGTGAACAGGATGTGTTTAAGAAGAATATGTGCAGTGTCTGGTTGGTGCACTCACTCTCTAATGTGGCCGGGTCGACTTGACCTCCCTTCATTTGTTCCTTGCGACTCTCTTCGCTGAGCTCAGAGGTAGGAGCGTTCAGGGGCGCACCGATCCTTGGATGGCCTCCGATGAATCTTGCCCGACGCTGCACCTCCCACCCTGGCTCGTCCTCTACGCAAAAGCGAGCTACGTCGAGCAGGCCTTCGTACGATTCTGGCCGTGCGTCTTCTGGTAGATCAGCGATGGCTGCTGCGGACTGAGATGCAAGGTCTGGCAGGAGCTCTTTGGGACATTCGAGGAGCCGCAATAGGATGGGCGAAAGCTGTTCGGCAGTTGCCTTCGGGATCTCACCCGGAGGGATGATGGATGCCGCCATAGCTGTGACTCGCTTCTCGCGGCTTTGGAGATGCAACAAGGACGTCGAGAGCGGATCTGAGACGGACAGCTACTTGATCAGATATTGCCCTGATCCTATTTCTGTGCTTTTGAATCGTGACAACAGAGACGGGTGTTGGTGTGATAGCCAGAGGGATGGATTGTGGGATTGAACGGAGGACAAGACGGTCGCCGTGTGCAAGCGTGTGTTGGATTGCGATATGCACGGGACACTGTGACACTTTGGACGCTGTTCCCCAATTTCGGATTTGGCCGTTGGACCCTCAAAGTGTGCCAATTTGGACAGATAAGTTGGCATCAAATCTCAAATCTCGTCCGAGAACAAGCAATCCGCGCAAATACCAATTGACATTTGACATTGCAAAGAGACCAACACCACCATTGCGCTCACGCACACTGTACGCTCCACTCTCTCACACCGACTCCTTCTCTCTACTTCGAACCCCTATCACGCCTCGATCTCGACAACCGTCAGCAAGCGTATACAAGAGCGCTTGACAGCAACACGACAATGTCATCATCGTCTTCGGCCATCGCTGGGCCGTCCCAAAGCAAAGTCGAGACCAATTCTCGCGGCATTCCCCACGCTCCTTTCATCGTAAGTCTCCGCACATCTCCCTAACTGTCCCTTCTCTCCTGACACTGATCGCTCACGCTGTCCCGCTCGATCTTGTCTCTCTTTCTCTCGTACGTCTGCTGATCTCAGTCTAATGTACAAGAATACCTCGGTGGTCCAGATGAGGAAGTCGAACCAACGCTCAAAAAGTTCCAAGAGACCATGTCCAAATACAAGTTCATGGAGCTCAATACCGCGCAGCGACGCCGCGGGCTTGAAGACAAGATCCCCGACATCCGCAAGACTTTGCAGATGGTCAACTTCTTGAAGTCGAAGAAGGACGATCCTGAATCAATAGAGACGACTTTTGAGCTCAACGATACGCTCTACGCAAAAGCGAAATTGGATCCTGTCGACACTGTCCATCTCTGGCTTGGGGTAAGTGTCATGTCGACTTTGATTCGAGCAGCATTGAGGAAGTCCGCTCACCCCGTTTCTGCCCTCTTTGATCGAATCGCAGGCAAATGTCATGCTCGAATATCCTTTGGACGAAGCCATCTCTTTGCTGACAGCCAAGCTCGCTGGAGCCGAAAAGTCGCTTACCACATCGAAAGAGGACCTTGATTTCTTGCGCGAGCAGATCACCATCATGGAAGTCAACACTGCTCGAGTTCACAACTGGGACGTCAAACGCCGTCGTGAACGCAGAGAAGAGCTGGAACGCGATGGTCTTTCCCACGACAAGGACTCGAAAACGTCACTGCAGGCGTGAGTTTCCACCCATCATTCTACCGCGCAGAACCCTTGTAACACTATGCCAGTGCCATTCAGCACATGCAAGAGAAAGCATTGCAATCATCGACAAAATCGCCGTATGCGCATGCCATGACGCCTCTGCTGTCGATGCCCGCTGCTGCTGCTGCTGTTGCGAAGGAGGAACGAGTGTGACTGAAACCCTCTTTGTTTCCTTCTGATCCAACAGCGGCAGCGGTGGCGGTTGGCTCCTCAACGACCGTGATGAGATACGACCAGGCACAGTCAAAAATGAGAACGTCGATCTGCAAGAACGTGAAAACAGCAAGGTGAAGCAGAAAGGCGTCGCGGATACAGGAGCAGATCAACAAGTGTCATCTGCGGCATCGCCGCATGCAGAGGATCAAAATGTACACGAATCCGCGCCTTTGAATGGGGATAAGGGACAAAATCCTGCAACGGAAAAGCAGAACGAGTCTCGTGCAAGTACGGTAGCACCATCAGCCGACGACGATCAATCACCGCCTCCCATCGACTCGGCCACAACCGCCAAACCCTCTCTCCCCGCCTCTTCCTCCACGACCGCAGCGCCAACCACGACTCACCCCGCTTTGCTCCCCGCCTCGCTCCTCACCCCTGCTCATGCCACCGACCCACTTTCTTCCAGCACCTTGGTCGTGCCTCCTTTGAACTTTGCCATGGTTTCACGCGGCATCTATCGATCCGGCCATCCCAATGAACGCAATTTCGAATTCCTTCGACGCCTCTCGCTCAAGACCGTTCTCTACCTCGGCACAGAAGATTATCGATCCAATATGACCAATTGGACTGCTTCCCACAACATTGCGACTCACCATCTTCGTCTAGCTATCAACAAAGAGCCTTTGGCCGAAATGGATCATGAGGATGTCGTCAAAGCATTGCAACTCATCCTTCAGCCCGATAATTGGCCCATCTTGATTCACTGCAACAAAGGCAAGTACAGAGTGGGATGCGTCGTGGGATTGATCAGGAGATTACAGGGTTGGAGTCATACGAGTATCTTCGAAGAGTACAGTCGATTTGCAGGGACGAAAATCAGCGATTTGGAGTTCATAGAGGTGTTTGATTTGGACAAAGTTTCCCTCACCAGTTGAACCAGTAAATAAGCAGGTCAGAAAAGGTCAGAAGAACACTTCGACCCACTTGCGCTGCGCGGAAGACGGTCGGGACCGACCACGAACAGCTTCGAGGATACGCACTCTCTGCCACTGCCACATTTCGACTTTGCCGGTGGATCGCGGACATCGCACGTACTCCATCACCATCCCATCTGCATCTCTACTGCTATCGTTCGATGGAGCCATATGAGTGATGATCGCCGGTTGTAGTATGTTGTTGACATAGTCTGCAAACGTTGCGCGCGTTGGGTTCCTCGTGCTCGGGATGGGCGGTGTAAAGAGGTCGAATGGATCGAGATGAACTGTATCGGCAAATGCATCGTACAGTCCGCCATGTGCTTGCACGTCTCTTTGCGAATGCTTCGCATGCCATTGTGTGACATAGTTCCCCACTACCTTGGCTTCGAACCCAACCGTCCCTGCATCACTGCATTGCGGATCATTTACCGCAGGACAGCCTACCAGCACCAGCCGCTCCAATCTCGGCCAAGCAACACCCGTTCTACTGGTCCACGAAACCGCTTGAACCGCATCCGCACTGACCCAGCCGCAAAAACTCAAATCCAACGTCCCCAGCTTAGGCATGCTCCGGCTGAGTTTGCGTAGAAATACGCCTGCACGTTGATAATCTTGGTCTGAAACAGAAGAAGAAAGTTGTGAGCCTGCGAGACTGAGATGATGAAGATTGGCCAACCGCGCAAAGATGGTATGCATTGGAGGGGTATCTAGCGATGAATGACCGGCCAAGCTGAGCATTCGAAGTGAGCTCGAATGGTATGGCCCCGCGATGAGTCGAATGATGGTTTTGGATGATACGGCAGAGAAGGAGAGATCGAGAGACGAAGTACCGTCGCCGAGCTTCGTCGGGTATGTGTCCGAACATGCGTGGATGCTTGCTTCCCAGTCGTCCTCTGCTTCAACTGCGGCCTCGGCGGCTTCGAGCTTCGGAGCATACGAATCAATCAACTTGGCGATATGCACCAAGGCTTGAGCAGCCCACTCGCTCAACGGCCACTCGGTAGCAGCCATTCGACCGCACAGCATCATCATACGTTGGCGCATATGTTGAGGCAGATACTCCAGCACTTCTCTTAGCTGCAAAGCACCCATCTCCGAAATGCCATCTTTGCCCTTATTGCTCTCCTGCGAAGGACGATTGACAGCATCGGCAATCACGCAAAGCGTCATGTCTCGCAGACTGGAAACTTGCTTTCGCTCCACTTGCTCTTCTTGCGAGCCAGAAAAGTGCCGTAGACCGGCACACATGGCTGCATGGGTCGCTCTGATCTTGCTGCGATCGACTCGACTTTTCTCTGCACTCTGACGACCTTCTCTGCCAAAATGTGCATCGTCCTTGCTAGCAGAAACGAGATCTTGCAGCCTTTGTCGATCCATATGACTCGCTGCGCCTTTCCGGATACTCAGTCGATCAAAGTCATCACGCCAAGACTCGGGGGGAATAGGACCGGCAACTTGCCGCTTCAGTTGACGCTCTCTGGATCTTTGTTCGTGTTCCTTCCGTGCTTGTTCTGTCGACGAAAGAAACATCAGCCCTGTACGCGACGACGATGATGTTGTATGTACCGGAATCGAATGCTGCTTTGAAGCCAATGAGGATGGTTGTAGGTTTGGAGCAGATTCATCGGTCGATTGTGAGCGAGCTAGTTTGAGTTGGAGATTTCGACATCGACGGAGGTCTTCGTCTCGCGCCCGAGCAAGGCGCTCGTTCACGCTCGATTCGGAAGACTCTCCTAGCATCTTGATGTCGGTATGCTACAATGTGAACAGCATCATGACGTTGGCGTGCTAGATCAGCAAGATTGGAGTCGGTGGCGGTGATGATCGGGAGCGAGAAGCTCCAGTGAAAGTCGCAAATGATCTTGTGGAGGTATTTCTTCCGCTTGCAGCGTGGATTCAGCCGGTAAAAGCGCCGAAAAAACATCAAAATCTATCAGATTTGGCTCATCTTCAAACCATCAGACGTCCTAAGCATCATCAATGGCTAGAGGTATTCCATAGGTATAGGCATTATAGTGTGGGGTATACAGAGGAATTATATACATCGCTTCAAGAAGACAGGGATGCTTCCAATTTACGAACCGATCATGGCCGACAGCATACGTTTGTAGTCACCGCTGGTTTCGCCCTCGACGCGATTCTTGAGACCCTTCTTGTGGAAGAGTTGTGCATAGGCAGGTTTGACCTGCCCCTCAAAGCGAGGCTTGTTCCAGTGCAGACGGGCGACACGATAGATGAGACGTTCGTCTTTGGTACCCATACCCTTCATACTATCCTCCAAGAGGCGAGCATCACGGGTGATACCTTGGCCATCGTGTTCGGCGCCATCGACAATGTAGCGGAGCGCATCCTGCATGTGACCCGAGAACTCAGAGTCGATCATCTTGGAGAGCGGTCTTCGGTGACGTTGCTGGTAGGCTTGAGCCACTGCAGCCAAGTGTGGATTGCTGCGCTGGATGAGGATACCGCAGATAGCGATTTCGTCGGTACCGGCACCACGAGCGGCACCGTGCAAAGCAGCGACGTCGGCTTCTACGGCGCGAGGATCGACGGGAATACTGTCTTCTTGACGAACGCCTTGCATGGCCATGACAAACATGCGTTTGGTCTTGAATGAAAGCTCGTCCTCGACGACTCGTTCCAAGTTCTTGCCGTAAGTGGCCTGGTATGCCTGCTTGAGGATGAACATCTCGGAGTTGGTTCTGCCGGGGATGACTTCGTTGAGGAGATCTTCGTGCGTGCCAGCTCCCTGGCAAGCACGCTTGATGAGCCAGCAGTCGTATAGGACAGGCCCAAGGACCTTGGCACGGAGAGCGGCCTCAAACCAACCCGATGTCTCCTTTTCGAGTACGGTGAGCAGATCTTTGCCGACGGTGGCCTTGAACGTGTGACGGAGCGCATCGATCTGCCAAGCATCGAGAGGCGCTAATGTGGCGATGAGGGCACCTTCATCGGTGCCGAAGCCTTTTGTCGCTTTGCGGATCCGCTCTACATCCTGGGCTGCGTTGTAGCCAGGAGGAGGTGGAGCTGGCTGGTTGGGAGGAGGTGGCGGGATGGGCACTCCGAGGTAGTGAGCACCGGCGGCTGCGGTAGGTGGTGGTGGTCCGGTGGGTGCGCCATATCCGTGCTGAAGGGGAGGCGGTGCGTGATGGGGGTGCTGCTGATGGTGGTGTTGTGGCGGACCAGGAGGAGGAGCGTAACCACCGCTATAAGGAGCTTGAGGAGGAGGTGGTCCGGCGTAGCCTCCAGCATGAGGGGGCGGCGGTCCAGGTGGAGCTCCGTAGCCTCCGCCGTATCCGCCATAGCCGCCCTGAGGCATTGGAGGAGGTGCACCGTAGCCCTGAGGAGGCGGGTAAGGATTTTGCTGCCAGGACATGTTTGTTGAGTCTGATCGTGCGAGGTGGTTGTGATTGTCAGAAATGGTGGTCTGTGGAGATGGTGTGCTCACAACAAGGCTTCTTATAGGATTCGCAGCACAGACCCGGAAAAAGCTTTTCCTTTCATATGAATACTACTGTAGACACGGGCCATTCTCGTCAACGTGACCTGTACTCTCACCATTCTCCACCTCGTGTGTTCCGTAGGATTGAGGCTGAGCTTCTGCAGCTTCCTTGCGTCTGCATGGCGCTTCGAGGTGCCTGGCTCGCTTCTCTTGTTCATTTGCCCCACTTGATCGGTTCTTGGCACAAACGGGAACGTCACAGTCAGACGTCCAAACCACTGTACACAGCCTCAGGGCAGTGTGACACGAGACCCTCCCTGAACGGCGCGGCTAAATAAGACGCGAGGCAGTGCTTCAGCTGCACAGCGTACGTCACTCACACACTCGCCTCATTTCGCGTAAATTGATGCTTGGACAGCGGACGATCTCACATTTTCATCGTCCGCATTCGTGCACGTTCCCACAGACGAACACACTCGCACAGCGGTACACGGTCCTTCTGTAGCTCCGGTCGATCAAGGGTCCTTGCTCGTCATCACCAATCTCGGCCAGCAACACCAAGACTACTCCTCGCCTTTGCTCGTTGTCTCTTGTCTGGAGCTTCGGATCGTCAAGATGGATCTCGATGCCAAGCTCCCCCAATATACTGGCAGCGCGCGTCAGCCATCGCGTCGTCGTCGTCTGGCTCAATCCGTGGCCCGCCATGTACCTTTGGCGAAAGTCAAAGCGGTACGAGACTTCCTCAACATCCTCAATATCGCCGTTCTCCTCGTACTACTCTTCAACAATCCCCAGCCCACCATCGACTATGCCTCCGACATCGCCTCGGGCGTCTGGCATTGGCCATGGTCTCCCCGTCCTGTCAAGACCAACATCATCCTCATGATCAGCGATGGATACGGTCCCGCCTCGGTCACTTTTACGCGCCATTTTGCACAGGCGCTGCACAATGATACCGACTACACAAGCCCTTTCCAGCTTCCACTAGACACCATCTTGGCGGGCACACATCGATCTAGATCCTCTTCTTCCTTGATCACCGACTCTGCCGCGGGCGCAACTGCCTTTTCGTGTGCAAAGAAGTCGTACAATGGTGCCATCGGAGTCACGCCCGACGGCAAGGCGTGTGGAATAGTCTTCGAGGCAGCAAAACGCAAAGGCTTATTGACGGGTGTTGTCGTCACTTCGAGGTTGACAGACGCCACTCCGGCAGCGTTCATCTCGCATGCGGCATCGAGAGCTGAAGAGCCGTTGATTGCATCCCAGATGATCGGAGGTGAGAGGAATCCTTTGGGTGAACGCACCTTGGATCTCGCAATCGGTGGTGGCGGATGTGCATTCTTGCCCAAGTCTAGCTATGCCTCTTGTCGACAGGATGATGAAGATACCGTCAAGTACGCAAAACAGCTGGGCTGGGATGTCCGTCTGGCTTTCCCGACCGACACGTCGGATGATCAAGCGTTCTTGCACGCTCAATCTCATGACGATCTCTTCTCCGACGGACCAGAGCTTCCGTTTATGGCACTTCTATCGCCTGGTAATACACCGTACGAGATTGATCGGGTCAACATTCCTGCACCTCTTCCGCTGAGATCCCTTTCCCACTACGCGCAAAAAGCATTGGATCTTCTCTCCACATCCTCTTCCAACACCAACGGGTTCATTCTCATGATCGAAGGCTCACAGATCGATCTTTGTGCGCACAACAATGATCCGGCTTGCCATGCACGCGAAGCTCTCGCCTATCACGATACCATCGATCTCGTCAAAAAGTTTGTTGATCAGCACAACTCCAAGACGGAACGAACGTTGCTGATTTCCACCTCGGATCACGAAACTGGAGGTGTCACTTTGGGTCGGCAATTGTCGCTGGATTATCCGAACTATGCCTACTATCCCGAAAGGTTGTTGAATGCGAAACATTCAACGCCGATTTTGACGGCTGTTTTGATCGATTTCGTACGCAGTCAAAGGGAGAAAGCTCGTTCCAAGGATGGCAAAGTAAGCGGAAGCTTAGTCAGGGATTTTATCCGCGAGAAGATCTTGGGCGAGTCAGGTTTGGGATTCCATGGCAAGGTTCAAGGCGGCAAACCAACAGAAGGCGAAGTCGAGGCGGTATGGAGCGTTGTCAAGGACGAAATTTTGAGCAAGGCGGATACAGTGAAAAACGAGTGGCATCTCATTCAAGCAAGTCATTACCTCAGGCATTCGCACACCACAGTCAATCATGCCGAATCGACCCCGAAACCTTCCAGCTTGATGGGTCCAGTACCGGGCGTCAACCTCGACGGGATTCGAAGGGTCATTTCCGACATTGCTGCGAGAAGAGCCGAAATCGGTTTCTCCACCAGCGGTCACACGGGTATCGACATCAACGTCTATGCCCACGGCGCAGAGATGCACAGACTCGTCGGTAACCAGGACAACACCAACATCGGCGTAGTCATCAAGGATATTCTAGGTCTCGATCTCGACGCTGTTACGAGGGATCTAAACAAACCCTAATGCGTCGCTGAGCAATAAACAGCAATCGCAGATACGTCTATAGATCTGCATCATAGATCTCACCGTGGAAATATCACATCTCATTAACATCACAGACAAGCACGCAGGAACATGGATTTGGAGAACCGATTCAAGGGATTGCTGAGTTTCGGGTGTGTTTTTGAAGGGTTACATGATGATTGACTAGATGTAGTGTTGTCGAAAGTGGGAGGATGATTCGCGGTCTCAGACCCGCCTCTCTGCTGTCATTCGACTGACATGAGGCAAAGTATACAAAGAGAAGACAGCCGAACGACAGAGTAAAAGGCAGCCCTTGAAAGGAAAAGTGCGAAACAGTGTTGGCTGAACAGCGCGCCAGCTGGAAATGACCGAAAGAGACTGTCAACCTTCGCGACCAGCCCAGCAAATCCCAATAGAACCAACTGGAAGCGAAAGCCTTCGAGCTTCTTCTAATGCCTTCCCAATGTGCTGGCACGCCGACTAGGTTTCAACCTTTTTTTAAGAATGGTGCTGCGGCGATGCAAGTCTGAAAGACCCGCTGCGTGGGAATAGTGTGAGAAATGAGAGGACAATGCAAAGAAAGATGATACACAACGAACGGGGAACCACGGCACGAAACAAGGAAGCTACGACATGGTCAAGACCACGTCAAAGATTCGCCTTGCAGACGCGCTTAGTTCATTCGGCGGACGAGAGCGTTGATAGCCTCGCCACGGTCACCAGTGTTGCCGCCCTCGGTGTAGTGGGGGATCTTCTTGCCCTTGAAACCACCGTTGGGGTTCGAGAGCTTGAAGGCCCAGAGGAAGTTGGTGGCAGCCTTGAAGTTGGGGCCGCAGGTGGCGATCTCGTGGACGATGTCCTCGATCGAGAGGATGCCGTACTTGCCGAGGTTCTCCTCAATAATCTTGTTGTCGTTGATGGGGAGACGCTGGCGGTTGACCTTGGCGTAACCACGCTTGTAGACGAGCTCGCGGATGGTCTTGAGGCTGGGGGCACCGTAGGTGACGTAAGGCTGGACCAGCTGGAGCATCTGCGAGGTGGCCTTGGTCAAGCGAACAAAGACACCGTTGTTGATCTGGAGGAGACGGAGGAGCTGCAAGATCTTGCGGGGCTTGGGGGCAATGTTGTTGATACCACGGAGACGGACAACGAAGACGACCTTGGGCTGGCCGGCGACGTAGAATTCACCCTTAGCCTTAGCGGCGCGGCGGAGGCGGATCTCCTCACGCTCGGCAGAGCGGTACTCCTTGGTGTACTGCTCGGCGCGCTTGAAGATGACCTTGCGCTTGGCGAGGTTGGCCTGTTTGTTGATGGCGAGGAGAGAAGTGGAAGTGTCAGAGGTCTGTTTGGCAAAAAAAGATCATAGACAGCGGCCGAAATCCAAATCGCATCCGCGCAACGTTTCCTTGCCGACATCAAAGACGAGGCTTCTTCCCTTTGCTTCTCCTGTGCTGCCCGCCGATGAAATGCAATCTGCTTGATCAAAGAGAAACCTCAGCCCCGAAAGATGGTATAATTTCGGCAGCATCGTCCGAAGACTAGCCCGAAGTGTTGGTTGTGATGCATCACTGTGTTGATCCTCTGTCGCATTGCATATCCATTCCGTCCAATCTATATTGGCCAACTGCCGCCCTCCTGGACCCTGCTGTCGTTGTACGAGTGCTTCCTGCGATTTCAGTTTGGCGTGATGTGTTTCAGAAAGCTTACCTTCTTGGACTCGGCGGCCTTGGCAGCCTTCTCCTCACGAGCCTTGGCGTCCGACTTCCTCTTCTTGAGGAGAGTCTCGGGGACGAGGACGTCGTGGGCGGCGGGGACGGTGCTGTGGAGTTGGATCAACAGACGAAATGGAAGTCAGCATTTGTGCGATGCCTAGAGACGGTAGAGCCTGCGGAGGCGAGTGTCTGAGCGATTACGCTACATGGGCAGCAGGTTTGGCAGAAGGTAGAAGCAACGATGAAGACCAGCTCTGCTTGTGGTTGTTGAATTGCACATGTGGTTTATTAGTCCAATTGCAAGGGGCGAAAGAGAGGTCGCTGTGGCTGCAATCGGCCAGCAGGCAGAAGCACTATGATGTGCTGCGTAACTGCGTCGTATGTTGCTGCCTGTGCTGCGATGTCAAATGCGTCGATATGTTGATTTGACAGCAGATCATAGCAAGACGGCTGCATCAGGAGGGTCTTGCGACGGTATAGCGAATGTAAGAGCGCCCCCACTATCCTTCAGAGTTCGCAGGTGACAAGAGGCTGCACCTGTACAATCTTCTTCCACCAAGCGTCCGGAAGAACGAGGTAAGAGTCCCAATCCCTGATCTTATCTGAACAGCATCACCTATGTCCCCCCAGATTCGTTCTTCTCATGGTATGAGCCCCAATAGCCTGAATGCCTACATCACACCATGCTGGGTGTGCTCTTGTTACAGCCCATTGCTGCTGCTGCTGGTCGGTTAGTCGGAAGAGGATAGGTGGCGCGGTATTGCGCTGTCGTATTGAATAATGTCGACGATGCTTCTGCCTTCTGCCTGTTGCCAGCTGCGATGCCAAGGATCGCATCACTCTTTGTGAATGATACATACGTTCGAATCTGAGCCGACATTGTTCTTAACGGGAAAGGGGATGGTGATGACAAGGTGGTGATGAAGACGAAGATGCGGCCTGGAATCGATATTGGTCACTGGCCCGCCGACGCTCTCTGTCTGCTGCCTCTGTGCCACTACTGGCAAAACTCAAAATCTCAAGTGTACGTTGCCAGTTAGTTGACTGGCCGAAAGACTGGCTGGGCAGCCGGTTCCATCCAGCCCTCTTTGCCAACTGTGGGAAAAGATTCGATCCCATCCACTTGCCACACTGCCAGTCTGCAACCTGACATTTTGTTTGTGCTTCCACACCGCTTTGTCTCGGTCGAATGGCCAAACCTCGAGCTGCTCAGACTTGGACCCAGGCTTTCCGCTAGACCAGAAGGGGCGCGACTGCCACTGCCGAAAAGTTCGAATTCAGAAAAATTGAACTGAGTCTTCATAGCAGTGCTTTGTAAATTTTGTTGTTTCGTCTTGATGATCACATGACACAAAAAAAGCCGGCCGAAGAACTAAATTGCCGTACCAAAATTTCGAAGCATTACGCGTGATTATGTAACAACGACCTCATCTATCACCGACGCTCGGATCAACGCTTTGCATGTCAAGGTTGCTTGGACCCTGAATGAATGTCAATCCACAACTTCGCCATCTCTCGACTTTACCCCACACAGGGCGCGACGCCTCTTCCTCGCTGGCTGACAACGACTTCTACCGAGATGACAGTGCCAAGTACAGTTACCCCGAACCAAGGTGCGTCCATCTCGATGCTTGCCTGCGGGCAAGAGCTCATAGCGACTACCTGCGCTAACACCCTCAGCTATCTCTGTGCTTCTACGCTTTTGCATCGGTGCTCTGACTTGTCTGATGCGACAGAGTTGGATCGTCAACTTGGATCAGCCGCCACAATATCAGTCGCTGGCAGCCCTTCGGCTGGAGCAATACAGGCGCTCGAGCAGTACAAGAAGCGAGACTCCTCGAAAGGTAAGTGCAAAAATCAGGCATATACTCTTATTTTCGAATCGCTGACAAGACGAGGTCTGTTCGACATCTACTTGTATGCGCATAACTTCGGACTGCAGTCGTTGTACGGTTCAAGGCGATCGGCAATGCTCCCATCATGAAGGTATGTCTGTTCCTCGCAATGAATGAACTCGATGAACCGAAAACTGACGATGCATCACGCCTGACATGTCGTCTTGAGCAGAACAACCACTTTCGCATCACAGCGTTCAACCGCTTCCAAGCAGTCACTGTCTTCTTGCGCAAGGAGCTCAACTTCAGACCCACCGATTCCCTTGTATGTTTCCAGCAACGAGGCTTCCATACGATCGAGAGTACGCATTCTGACCAAGCCGTGTTGGTGACCTTTCACAGTTTCTCTACATCAACGCATCCTTCAGTCCAGCGCCAGACGACACTGTGGGCAATCTGTTTCGCGTAAGTCGGATTTTCGGAAACAACCGTCGCAGACCATGGGCTCGAACTGATCTCTAGATCTTTCTTCTGTCTCTGATCACGCCGTGCTCTCTTGACTCCATCGGCCATGCAGTGCTTCGGTACGGAAGGTCATCTGATAGTCAACTACAGCACGACAGCCGCTTGGGGCTAAATCCCTTCGCGTCCTCACTTCACACCGCACATGATCGCTCCTCGCATATACCCACTGTTCAAACGCTCGAGGCGAGAAGCGTGTACTATCAGAACTCAATCAAAGTCGTGATTGTCAAGCATTGATTGGCGCTCAAACCTCAATGGCAATCGCACAAACGAGGCAAGTGGGAAGAGGTGCCTGCATTTCGAATCGATCTCTTCAAACTGGTCGGATTGCATATCCGCAAATGCAGACATCGTCTCTCATGGAAGAAGGATGCGATTAGTACACCTCGAGGACGTATCGCTCATCCTCCTTGAGAGCCTCCATCTTCTTCTCAGCTTGGTCCTTGGTCAAGCCCTTCTTGACGAAAGCACCCACAAGAGCCTCGTGGATGTCAGGAACAGGCCAAGTGGGACCGCAGACGAAGAAGTAGCCCTTCTTACCCTCCTCGATGTCCTCATCGTTGATGAGACCGTCTCGGAGCACAACCTCGGCCTTGCCACCGGCGGCCTCGAGCTTCTCAATCTCGGGTCCGAGGTACTGAGTCAGCAGATCGCCATCCTCCAGAATCTTGTGCTGAATGTAGACCTTCTTGGAGGTGTCACGGGAGAAGGCGAGACCCATGTGCTGGATGACGCCGTCCTGCGTGTATGCCTCGAGCTCCTCACCGTACAGGTACTCGGAGGAACGGTAACGAGAACCAAAGTAGTAGACGAGCGGTCCTACGTCGATACCCTGAGCCTTCTTGTGAGCACGGGCCTGGATAAAGGCGCGGAAGGGAGCCGCACCGGTACCGAGACCGGCCATGATGATGGGCTGCGAGTCGATGGGAGGCAGCTTCATCACCGAAGGCTTGAGCGAGACGGTCACCTTGGCACCGGGCTTGAGCTGCGAAAGGTAGCGCGTGCACTGTCCGTATCGTGGGCTGCCGCTGGGCGTCTTCCAGTCAACGGTGACGATGAGCAGATGAATCGAGTCGCCGACGGCCGCCTGCGCCGAGGCGATCGAGTAGTGACGAGGCTTGATAGGCTCAACAAGGGTCAGCAGCTGGTCAATGGGCAGACGAGCCGAGGGGAACATGCGCAACACGTCGGCGTACGTCAGCGTCTCAATCTCCGAGAGCTTCTTAAAGGTATACGAGCCCTCAGCAGAGCTGATGAAGCGAAGCCAGCGAGCCTCGTCGCGGTTGGTGGCGAGCTTGCCGAGCTCCTCGTAGAAGCGTTTGGGCGGCTTGCCAAAGATGTCGAGGTTCTGCTGCAGCGTCTGGAAGACGGTTCGGCTCTCGTGCTTGCCCGCCTCGGTGAGGCTGGGAGCATTGACGATCTCGTCGGCATCAAAGCCAGCCCATCGGATGAACTCGGCGACCTCTTGCTCGTCATTCCAGCCATGGACACCGAGCGCCTCACCGACTTCGTACTTGAGGTCGGTGCCCTTGGTGCTGAGCTCCATGTGGAAGACGTTGCGGTCGTAATCGACGGGAGTGAGACGACGGTTCTCGGTGACTTCGACGACCCAGGTCTGCTCAGGCAGGTCGGGTCGAAGAGACTCGGGCTTGGTCTCGTAAGCCTCGGAGAAGAGGTGCTGCCAGGCAGACTGCGCCCAGGTGCTGCGGAAAGGAGCCGCCTCAACACCAACGGTGGCAGCGTCGGGGTTGGGGCCGAAACCGTTGTAGCGGATCTGAGTGGGACGCAATGGAGCGTTCTGCTCAGCCTCCGAGATGGGCTCGGCGCGCGACCACTCGTCGTCGTTGAAGGCGTGGAGCTGGATGGCGCTTTCAGCAGCCGAGACGAGCCCGTCGACGCCGTCGATTCCAACGGGAGCGGTGCCGATGACGCGCTTGAGGAAGGCGGCAAGGGCAGCTCCAGAGGTGTTGAGCTGGACGCGGAGAACGGCGACGAGCAGCACGGCGGCGGCAATCTCGGCGGGGACAACGTTGTCACCGACTTTGGCCTTGCCACCGCTGGCGTTGGCGGTCTTGGTGTTGAGCTTGTCAACGACACTAGCAGCATCTACGAGCAGAAGGCGGGCGCTCTTCTGAGCAAGCACGCGCTTGTCCTCGGCACGGAGCTTCGAATCGAGTTCGGCGACCTCCCAGCCAGGGGTGTTGAAGATGACAGTGCCGCCACGGACGAGTGACTGGAAAGGAGCGTAGCTCTTGAGCGTGGTGGCGGGGTCGCTAATGACGAGCACCTTGGCGGCGTTCTCCTCGGCAGCAAGCACAATGGGAGCGTCGGCGGCCGACTCGGGACGGCTCGACAGGATAATGTCGGAGCGGAGGATGCCCGAAGCCTCAAAGTTGTCGTAGCGCGACAGGAGACGGGCGTGGAGCTGGGTGTCGGCACCACGGTCGCGGATGGCGCGAGCAGTGAGCTGGGCGAGAGGGGCGGTCGGGCTGGTCTCGCTGTCAAAGAAACTGACTACAGAGGCCCCAGAGAGCGCGAGGAGGTCGGCGTGACCCTCCTCGGCTTCTTCGAGCACGTCCTGCAGCTTGAGAGCAGCGTTGGAGCTGGCACCGAGCGATTCGAGCAGCTTGCTGAGCTCGGCGGCGTTCAAGTCTTGGCCAGGAGTGAGCGCCAGAGGGAAGACGTGCGAGGGAATGTCGGAGCCGGCAAACTCGGCGTTGAAGACGGAGGAGACGATGTCCTCGTAGAGCTGGCCAGAGACGGCACCGTCAGCAACCTCCTCAAGGATGTGGAGGCTCTCGACCGACTTGGGGAGCGCCTTGCGGAGGTCGGTCTCGTCCCAGTTACGCAGGCTGCGCACCGAGAGGAGGCCAACGTTGTGACGCACAGCAGGAGGGAGGGTGACGAGGACGGCACGGGCAGCCTGGCTGTGGGAGCCGCTGGGGACGACGAGAACAGTCTGTGCCTTAGGCGAGCCGGTGAAGAGGAAGGGTTCGGGAACATCGACCTTCTGACCCTTGGTGGGGATGTTGAGCGTGCCGACCTCGCGACCAGCAAAGGCGCCGTCAAAGACGTGGACAACGTTCTTGGATGACTGGTAGGCATACTGGGCAAAATCGACAGCCTCCTGACGGGTGGCAGAAAGCAGAACCTCGAATGAGTCGCCGAGGGCGGCGGCGGCAGAGAGGATGGAAGCATAGTCGTTGGTGATGTTGAGCTCTTGGTCCTGCTCGGCAGAGTGAGTAGCAGCCGAGACCTGAAGGACGAGCTTGGCGTTGTCCGATCCGTTGTACGAAGCAAGCGCGGGGGCCATAGCAGCGAAGCCAGCAGCATTGGTGAGCGCAGTGACGACCTTGGCGGGCTCAGTGGATGAAGAGCCGCCCTTGGCGCTGAGATAGCCGATGATGGCGTTACCGGCACCGGAGCGAGTCTGCATCTTGAAGACTGAGGGACGACCCTTGAACCAACCCTTTTCAGCGGCGAGCTTAGCCTCCTGCTCGCTGTAGGAGCCGAAACCGCCGTTGGCCTGGCTCTCGTAGCTGAAGATGGCGGTGCTGTTGCCGTAAGCAATCGAGTCGATGGCGGCAGTGCTGGTGAGCTTGGTGCTCGAGACACCGAGCAACCAGGATTGAGCGGCAATCTTGGCAGCGACTTCGGCCTCTGAAGGACCCTGGACGGTGCTCAAGTCCATGCGGGCCTCAACATGCTTAGCGCGATTCGCAGGCGAAGGCTCGGGGGCGGCAGCGCTGTCGGGCTGAGCGTTGACAAGGCCGGTGAGCTTTTGACCGCCGGCGGTGGCGTCAACACCGTTGGGAGCGACATGGCCGGGCAGCTGAGGCTTGGAAGGAGCGACGGGGCCGGGCCCCTTGGCATCGACATCATCGAGCTGCTTGGAAGCGGGGGGGTCGACGCGACCAGCGCCAGTGATACCGGCAAGGGCGGTGGTGGTGTCCTTGGCAGTGACAGCAGTAGAGCCAGCCTTGGAGGTGTCAGCAGAGCGCAGCTTGGCGTCCGAGACTTTGCGCTTGATCGATTTGTTGGGCTTGTGAGCGGGGGCGAAGGCGGCACGCGAAAGCGCAAGCGTACCGGCGCCGATGGCGAGACCGCCGGCGAAGATGGCAGCGCTCTGGTAGAGCGACTGCGACGAGGTGGCAGCCATCTTGAGTGTGTATGTAGGATATACTACGCACACGAGAGATGGCGAGGGAGATGGGGGTTAGGAAGATGAGAGAAAGGAGGTGTGGGCGGCGGCGTGTACGGGGATGGCCACTGAGGCTCTTCGGACCGGCTGCTGCCTGGTGCTGAACGCTGCTCGCCGACTTTTCTTCCCTTGAGGGTCGTCGATTCACCAAGGGTCCGAGGAACAGCAATGGCTCGAGTCAAATCTTCCAATCTGCGAAGAAAGACAAAAGACTGCCGTCCAACTCCGCAGACTGCACAGCTCGCGGAGGCAGCAGACAGCGCTCGGTCGATGGGCTGAGGTGAGCTAGTTCGTGCAGAAAGAGGGGCGATGGCGCAATTTGCGCGTTGGATGGCCTCACTTTGCCTTTTGCAATATAACAAGGATCACCACGCTCTAACATCGTGCTCAAGGGAGAGAACCTGGTTGTTAGAACGGCGCTGACCTTATGATAAAGTGTCACAAATATCGAAAGCTCTGCTGGCTTATTTTTGGTGACCGGATTTTCTTGACGATTTCTTGTCTCGCTGTGGCTCTGTACACCGAATGTGAATCCGTTTCAGGATCGACGATTGGGACTGCATCTTCTTTGACAGCCAACATTCTGACATCCTGGCATTGATGGGCAGTTGCAAGGATGTGGCAGCGGGTGCTCACACAATGCCGCCGTCGTTTGAAGACATGCTCACAGAAGCGCTCCCAAAATGGACAGCTCCTACTGAAATATGGTCTCAGCCTGTGCCTGACCATCGCAGGTAGATGATTCCAAAATTAGCAATCAAGCGAAACGGTCACCTCCAGAGTCAGATGGCCATCGACCATCGAAGTGCTCTGGCTCTGACCCGGCCGCACCTCACCCGCGTCAAGCTGCTTGACTTGGTCCTTGCTTGCTTTCTGAATATGGCCCTCCTAGCTGTCGGTCTGTCAAGCCAGTCTGATTGAACCGTTAATTTTGGCAGCCTTGCAGCAGCCGTTGGCCGTCAATGCGCAAATTGAAAGGGTCCCATAGATCAGCAGCAACTACTCTTGCTCTCTTTTCTTTTGTTGCCTCTGGTCTGCTGTCATTGGAGTGACACTCAAGATGTCTTCGATTGTGGTCACTGAAGCGCTGATGGTTACAGCAACCGCTAGCAAGTTGGTCGTGGTGGTCACCTCCACCATTGCAGCTTCTGACCTCTCTGCCATCACCGGCGCGCCTACCTTGAGGGCCACCGCAAGCCCCTCCAGTACTACCCCAAGACTTCCCTTGAGCTCTTCTGCATCACGCAATGGCGCCTACAATGGCGGCAACAATTCATCCCATCTTTGACCAACAACGGTAATGACGCCTCTTCTGGCGGCCGTGACACATCCTCATCTTCGTCCAACAAAGGCTCGGCTCCAATTGGGGCAATTGTTGGAGGTGTTATTGGCGGTCTGGCCTTGCTCGCCTGTTACGCCCTGGGGTCTGGCAACCTCAAGGGTATTGTGGGCTGGTGGAGACGGTTGAGGCCAGGGGTGGGTCAGCCGGCACGGAGGTGTCTGGTACGTTGGCTGGCAAGCGGTGGAGGGTTACCGGGCTAATAAGGTCTTGGATTTGATCTCCTACTTAGAGTGAAATAGAATACAATCGACGAAGGGAAGGTGAAGTGCCCGAGCGTTGCCCACCAGGTCACGTACTGTCCGGCAGACACTGCCGCAGTCGGTCCCTCCGTCTACCAGATCGGTGATGGGCCCACCAATCTGCCCCGCGCGCGGAGCCTTGGGGAACTCATTCATAACATTGCCCTCCTTCTCCTTCTCGCCATGCTCTACAAAAGGCGGTCCAATGCAAAGAAGAAGGCGGCAAACCCTTTCCCCAATGACTTGAGCAAAAAGGGCCCTGCTGTGATTGCAGGCCTGCCTCCCAAGCCGTTGAGCACTCAGGGACGTCCTCTGTCAAGCAACTATAGCGACGCACCCTTCATGACGGACGCCAACTTGTCCATGGCGTTGCTTGGTAGCAGCAATGAAAGGTTGTTGCAGAGCAGCTCACAGCTCAATGGTGCTACTCCGTCCAACGCTAGATTGGCTCACACACATAGGCCATCAACCACGTCTCTAGCCCCAAGCTTTGTCATGGGTTCTCCAGCCTTGTTTTCACAGTTGCACAGCAGCCAGTTTGTCCCGCAGATGGATGGGTACTGCATCAACGGTTACAACAATTTTTTGGCATTTGGCGGCACCTATCTGGACGTACACTGCTTGGCGTACTACGAGCTGTACATTCCTCCCGGGATCGATCCTTGATTGACCGTGGCTGGCTCTGCAGCAGCTGCCTATCATCATGTTAGCGCCTCATCTGCTATACCTGAGTCGCCCGCAAATGCGTTTGTCAACCCTCGTGCCCATGCAGGCAACCCAAATGTGTCTAGTTTGCCGCTGGGGGCGGCGCCATCCAACTATGCTGCTGCAAGCAAATCTGCGCGCATGCGTGGCATGGCACAAGGCACCTTTCACTAGCACAATTTAATAAGAGAATTGCTTCCTAGCTCCAGTGTGTCACAATTGTCCAAACTTGACTGTGGCAGCGTCCAACCAGGGATGCCTGAGCACAAGGACGCCTTCAATGAGTTTGTGACCAGAACATGCAAGCGTTACAGTGGAGGTTCCGCTTCCCCAAAGCCTCTTTGCAATTCCGCTGACATTGGTAGTTGAGGACACAAGCATGAATTGAGCCCTCATCCTCAAAAGAGTGGACAATTGGTGCCCGACTATACCGCATGATGATAGAGCAAGAGAGCTATTCTCACAAAGACGGATCGAACTTGCATGCTGTGACACATGCAAAGGGCTGTCTGTATTGTCTATGTATGAAAAACGGAACTGCAAGCCAACTCGTATGCGACTTCGCAAGTCCGATGCGGCTACACAGACTAGGCGTGAAAAGCGGCAATCAAGACGAAACAAAGGTCAAAGGCTCTTTCCTCTTTTTCCGTCTTCTCTTGCAGTTCGACGTCAGCCAAGACCTGTAAGGCATCGAGACGATTTTTGAAGAAAAGAAAAATGCTCGTTTGGAAGCAACGATCAACGGTTTCTTCCTGTTCTCTTGCATCTGAACCCTTTTTGGGCCCAAAAAACATTGAAACAGTTGCTGCAAAGACCCTGGAATCGCGCTGCTTGGGATTTGGACCTGGAAGCAAGCCGCCTGTGTTTTGCTGCCCATTTCGGCGATGCAAAGAACAAGAATTATCCTGACGCTGCGACGCAACGCTGATCCCCCGCTTCTTTTTGTCGCCCATCTCGCCGCCTCGCTCCGGGCTGCCGCCTCACGCCTTACGACACACTCAACCCTGTCAGATGCCGCTCGCATCTCATCGCGCTTTCTCGCCTGCTAGTCTTAGCATGCTCACCCCGGCGATTGAGGCGGAGTCCAGCTTTCCATTGCTGTCTGCGGGCAGGCAGACGAGACCCCTGATGTCTGCCACGGGGACGAAAAAGTCGTCGACATACTGTTGGCGATATTGGGATTTCAAAAAGGGGCCTTGATCGATGCGCCAAGCTTTGGACACAACGTCACCCTCCGGTCGTCAAGGACCGTCCCCAGCCGAAGATAGTGTCGGCTCAGATCGTCTTGCTTCGATTCGTCAAATGATACTCTGGCTGATCCCGCATGCTGCGTTCATCTCAGAGAGAGGACCAGAGCGTCGTTGAGAGCGGAGGCATCGAGATAATCCGAGGCCGGTGCATTCTTCTCGTCGGATTCTTTATTGCGAATCCTGTCTTGGTAAGTTGCACCTCGACCTGCTGTCCACTCTAGTTGATTTGCAGGCGAGCAGCTCGCAATCGCCGTACAGTCTCGGCTCTATGCAGTGGCCTCACGCCCTACCGGCAATTCCGCTCTCGTCGCTCGTGCCAAAAAATAATCAATTATGAAAGCTGCGCCTGCCAGAGGAGTGTGTGTGTTTTCTGTGTGTCTTGAAGATATCGGTGGAAGAGGCAAGCAAGCAAGCAAACACAAAAAGACTGTATCAGTCGAGGGTACGCAGGAAGAAAAAGCTGTGCAATTTCCCACATTTTTAGCTCTGTGTCTCGCTACTGCAGCCTCGACCACGCTGTTCCTGTTTGGATGAATACACCTCGGCAGCTCCGTTGTAATGACCGCCCTCGCCTTTTGTACCAGAGTGCAATTCCAAATTGTATTTGTTTCCTGTTTCTTCTTCTTCGGTTGTTGTTGTTGCGGAAACGACCCTGATCAGAACCCCTAGGTTCCGCTCCCAATTCTCCTCCTCCTCATCGTTCTTTATAACCTGTCTGTGGACTTTGCTCTGCTCGTACTAGGAGCTATCGACAGAGAACATCAACGGAAACGGCGCTGCGTACCCTCAGCACTAAGCTGATCGAGTCGAAGTTTCGGAAGATCAGTAAGCACGCAAGGCCTGCCTCTCCCAAGCGTTCTTGATGATCGCTTGTTTTTCTTTTATCTTCTATCTTTTTTTCTTTTACTAAATGATCGTTATTAATATTATTGTTTTTTGGATCCCGTGCGTCTCGCTATCGCTTCTTCCGCTGTGCAGCTGATGAGCGCAAAACAGCGCCTCGTTGGCCTTATCCTCTTCTCCCTCTCCGTGTTGTGGGTCTCTGAATGTTTGCTTTCGAGAGCAAAAAAATAATTCTGGCAGCACAGCGCAAGATTGCAATGTGTACACCCCCCTGGTCGCGGCAACACCGATCGTCACTTTTCTCTGTCTCTGTGAACACCTCTAGCGCTACCTTATGCCTGCCGTCTGCCTCGATCCTCACCCTCTTCCTTCTTCCTCTCTCGCTCGCTCCTCCTCCCTCTCCATCGCTGCGACCACGGCCCTTCTCATTCGGCCATCGTGAGCCCCCTCGTCTTGATCTCTGTCAACACCTTACTCTTCGTGTCCTTGTCGGTGCCTTGTTTATCATCTGGTCGCACCGGTTCAAGGGGTCGTAGCACCGACACAAGTACGACCTGTTCGGCATCGTCACCATCAGCTCGATCCTGCCAGGTGATTCAAGCAATCTTCGTCGTCTCTTTTACTCTGTATCGGTACACCGCAACGAGCGTTCTGCCTCAGTTTCGTCAGAAACCGCTACTGGGCTTCACCTCGACTCGCATTCGCACAAGTCAGACCTTTGAACGCCAGCATGCGTTTCGTAACACGAGTCGGCCTTTTGGCCACCTTGCTGGTTCAGCTCCAGCTTGCACATGCTTTCACCGTCACTGTCACCCAGGTCTCCTGTATCTACCTGCAGTTCGCCCTTGCTGTGACTACTACCGAAAGCTCCGTTGCTTCGGCGCTTGGTGTCTTCTCCGGTCCCGCCAGCACCACCGAGATCTCGCAGGTGGCATTCAACGATGTTTACGCCAACACAAACACCTACACGTTTTATTCACCTTTCTTCACCCCCTTGACTGCATCGGGCTCGCAGCAAATCACTTTCCGTCTGCTCGATGAGAATGGTGATGTCCTTCCAGCCTACGCTCCCGTCACCCAGCCGATCAACTTCCAGTGTGGAACCACCATCACCACCTCGTCGGCCGCGTCCAGCTCCCCTACCAGCACCTCTGGCTCAGGCTCCGACTCGGGAGGCAACTCTAGCGGCGACAGCAACAGTAGCAGCAGCTCTGGCTCCTCGTCCTCCACCGGTGCTATCGCCGGCGGCGTGGTGGGTGGTGTCGTTGCTCTTCTCATCGTCGCTCTTCTTGCCTTCTGCTTGATGAGGAGGAAGAAGAAGCAACGCGTCCAACAGAGCCGTCTCCGCAACGACGAGGCCGACGAGGCCGCCTTCCGCGCTCCTAACAACGATTCGAGCGCTTCCCTCGCTACTGCCCCCGAAAACGCCGACACGCCAATGATGCGCGACATCTCCACCAAGAATGTCTTTGCCGACCCCACCGCTTCTGCCACCTCTGGCGCTGCTTCCGGTCACTCAACGCTGCTCAGTGCCAACAACCACGCTGGATCCAAGTCCTCGACTGGCGCTGGCGCTGGGGCTGCCGGTGCCGCTGCTGCCGGTGGAATCGGAGCTGCAGCCATCGCAGCTCGCAAGCAATCTCGTGAGCAATCTCGTGAGCAATCTCGTGCCGCCTCGCCGGTTGGACGTCCCTCTGTTTCGAGTCCCTCGTCCGACTCGTTCAAAGATCTGCCCTCCTCGCAGCCCCCTCCCCCTGTTCCGGCACTTCCTGCCTCCAATGCTGCGCGCAATGCCTCTGCTGCAGCCCAGACCACACCTCAAAGGCCGCAGCCAGCAACGAACTCGACTCCTGACGCCGCTAAGGACTCTGCATCAAATCCTGGCGTCGCTGGCGCTGCTGCCGCTGCCGGTGCTGGTGCTGCTGCCGGTACCGTCGCATCCAAGAAGACATCGTCGGAGAACAAGGAGCAGGACAACAAGGCCAAGACCAGCAAGTGGGGCTTCAAGCGCGCGTCCAAGGACGTGGACAGCACTGCAAAGCCACCTTACCCGCAAGCGGTTGCCGAACCTACTCCAGCAGCTGCTCCGGCAGCGGCCGCCAGCCCTAGATCATCACCGAATCCGAGCACGTTGCCTGAAACTCCCGCTTCGCCATCCCGCTCGTTCAAGGTGATCCAAAAGCAGCCTGCGCCAGCACCTGCATCGGCAGCTGGCCCAAGCAGCGCCTCGATTGCCCCTAGCGAGAACAGCTTGAATCGCGCTCCTGCCTTCGCGCCTCGATCGGGCCATGCTACACCTGCAGGCTCGATCCGCGGCAACAACTACTCGCGCGCTCCCTCGGTCGCCTCCATGTCGGCAGGGTTTGCGGATGCGCCTCCTCTGCCTTCGGGCGCTGCCTCGGTGTCGTCGATGCCGACGTCCGAGTTTGGCGGCAACATGGCGGGTGTTGGAGCTGGACGTTCTTTCGCCGCATCGTCAGGCAACTCGACCAAGTGGCACCAGCAGGCTTATAACGTGATGCCCAACTTTAGTCACCGCGCACTGGCTCGATCGACGCAACTGGATGAAGACCTCATCTTTGGCAATCTCGGTATGGGACTTACCCCTCCACCGGGTCCAGCGGGCAACGGTAGCGAATCGGGTAGTTCCAAGAGTCGAACCGATCCATTTGGCGATCGTTGATCATCGCCCAAACCGGGGTAGTTTCATTCGCCTTCTCGAATTGCAATCAGTCGTCTGTTTTGTATATCTCTTGCTCTCCGATCTGCGACACTTTTCTGCATTCGTTTTCGTATCGGTTTTCGATCCCTCTTTCGACTTGCTTCTCAGAACAATTTTTACCTTGTCTTGTCGTCGTCAGTTTCAATTTTTTACTTTTGTCGAATCTCACAGTCATTCGCACACACGACGTGGGTCAATCTGCGAACGAGAATGTGTCAATCTACCTGATGGTGTTGAAAGTATCAAAGTGCAGTGTTGTTCGCCGTCAAGCGCAGGAAGGAGCTCAGACTTGGATCGAGAGCCGAACTCTGATTGGTGACGGACAGCAATTGATTTGCTTCCAGGTTGGCTGGATAATCGGACGAGTTTCCGGACTTGACGAGTCTGCGATCGCGTTTGAGTTTGGTGATGTGAGCCGATGAGTGTTCGAGATGTTCGGATTGATGGGTGAGTGTTTTGGATAGCTCGACAATGTGTTCTGCTTCGGGAAGAAGCATTTGTTCCAACTCCAACTAAACGGATCAGGGGGGGGGGGGGAAGGAGAAAATGGAAGAAGTGTGCGTTAGCGGCGATGAATCGGAGAGGCGAATCACGTTGCCAGTGCAAGGTTACTTACGATATCACCATTCATACCTAATCCCATGACGTCGACCTGATGATCCGGGTTCTCGGCACGCAATAGAGAACCCTCCTCTTCCAGCCTCCACGAAAGCATACTGCTGGCCAAATCACGACGTGCTACCGACGCGTTCGCGTTGCCCTGCGGAATCTTAGCCAACGGAGGCACAAGTCCAGACTCCAATTTGGCATCAATGCGATTCAATGCCCGTGTCAAGCTATCCGCGACCATGGATCGGATGTTCTTGGGCATGGAGTTGAGCAGAGGAATCGCCGTCCTCCAAATCAAACCTCCCTCGGACGTGACACATTCTCGCTCCTCTACACTGAGTCTACGCCATTTGCGCAATCGTTCGATTTCGCTCGGCCATCCTTTGCGCTTGGCCTTTTGCCGGGAGCTGGATGATCTCCTCGCTTCGTCCTCTGACGATAAAACGTCTTGCTCTTCAGCAGACTGATCCGGATCGGCTTCGGATGCATCTTCATCATCTTCGTCCGATGCGCCGTCTACCAGGGAGATCTCTGATCCCGACTCTTCCAGCTCTTCTTGTGGACGAGAGCGACGTGGTAGGTTAGAGGATTGACTTTTCGGCAATCCGATAGAAGAAGATGGCCTAGATTTGTTGACGCTTCCTGGTGGACGACCACGACGTTTTGGAGCTGAATGAGAGACTGAAGTCGATGCATCAGAGACGGCATTCTTGGGCGGACGACCGCGTTTCTTTGGCTGATCGGAGAAGGACACGCTGTTCGGAGGCGAGATATTGCTAGTGCGGTTCGCTGAAGTAGACAGGATGGACTTTGGTGGACGACCACGCGGCCTGGAACCTGAGGCTGCTGCACCGTAAGATGTAGAAGCGATACTCGTATCTGCCGAGGTGAGCGCACGGGATCCCGGCGTTGTAAGCGCGTGCTTGGACGGCCTCCCGCGCTTTTTGGACGCAGCGGCGGGTGTAGATGAAGCCAGAGTGGAGGCAAGGGAGTAATCGGCCATGGACCTAGATCTGGCTGGTGTAGGTGCGCCGACTGTAGAGCTGAGCGAAACATTGCCCGCGTCACTGGGAGGCCGACCTCTGGCACGTGGGACGATGGTGGAGGCTGAAGCGGAAAGATCCCATTGCTGCGCAGACGATGGCTGATGTACCCTGTTCGGCGGCATTATAGGCGAGGTTTTTGCTTTGGTTGAATGAGAGTAAGAGATAGGAGTGATGTGAAGAGAAGGATGGAGCGGATCCTGTGTTGTTCTTCAAGTCGTGAGGGATTCTCACTGTGATTTCTTGAAACTCAGTCTCCACACCGCGGCTCTGCCGATTGGGCTCAGCTGCAGGGTCGCACATTGCACCGAGAAAAAACGCGTCTCGAGTGAGAGCTCGGAAGCTCGACGCGACTCTGTGTGTGTACTGTGTGTGAATGCTCGTTACACATCGTTCTAACCATCATCACAGAGATCCTTTCATCAACGTCATCTCTCTTGAAACACGGCGACCAACTCGGATCCAAAGCATACACACTACGTCCGCTTCAAGCCCTACTCCCCCGCCAGCAAAGAGAAAATCCAGATCATAGCAGAGCTGCAAGGCAATCATGAGCGGCAGAGCATCAAGCTCCCGCGGCGGAACAGGCAACCATGGCCGACCATCACCCAATCGCTTTGCGGAACGTCGGCAGGAACGTATGCGTGGTGCTGGAACAGCTGTGGCAATGCAGCGAGACTTTCAATTCAAGCTGCCACCCAAACGAGCTGCACCTTCGACCAATTTCGGAGGCAATGCGGATGCTTCCACCTCAGCAGATACCTCCTTGACAAAGCGTAGACCAGGTCGTCCCAGAGGATCAGGTCCAAAGCAGAAGGCGGCGGCTGCAGCGGCGGCTGCGGCAGCAGAAGCATCCTTCGATGCTGCTTCCGAGCTCAATGCATATTCACCGCCACCGTCAGCAGACGATGATGCAGCGCCTTACTCTCCTCACACCGATGCATCCGGCAGCATGGGCGTCGGGCGACGCGTAGCAAGACCCAGAGCATCCGGTCCAATCAGCAGTACACCAGCACCATCACGCATTCAAAAGCAAGGGCCGCAGCACCTCTCTTACTCCAACATTGACCCAATGCTGAGAGGAGACCAGGACGAAGAGTCGGGAAGTCAGCTAGGCGACGATTACTCAGGCTCACATGCTGAAGCGAGTGCCGGTGGTAGTGGGTCTGGTGACAGCATGCAGATTTCTACCGGGTGGGACGCCGGCGGCATGGATCTGGTTGGAGACGAGTCGTTGCCCATCATACCCTCGCCCGCTGCATCTTCGTCTCACGTTGACACCTCGATTCGTCGTATGCGACCCAGCATCGGAGGTACTAGCGTTTCTCGCCTCAGCATCGCATCCGACCCCAACTCACCAGCAGCGCGTGCAGCTCAACGCAACCTCGACGCTCGCCAGCGTCGACGACAAGGCAGTCCAGGAAACGAGCGCATGTACAAACAAGCAGCCGCCACTGCAGCCGCTGCCAGCCGACAAGGCAGACCACCAAAGCCTTCGTCATCACGACGTGCACTTGTTCAGATCCCTTCGGAGCTCGAAGACGAGACCGTCATGGATCGAACCATGGTCGAACGTCAACGTGGCAATGCTGCCGCCTTGGCTTCCGCACGAGCAGCTCGACCCGAACGCGATATGCAAAAACGTCTCAAGCGCGCCCTCTCTCTCGTCTTTTCCGCCTCTGAGGATCCAGATGACGCCGACGCCTCTCGCAGCACCCCCAAACGCAAATCGGCCAAATATCTGAATGACGTCGATATCATCTGGTCCATTGTCGACGAAGAGTTGCGCAGCGCTATCGAAGAGCAACCTGCCAAAGCCCCCTTCCTGGCGCTCAAATCGTTGCGTAAAAGCGTTCGATCCAATTTCCTCAACTTGAGTGAGAAGACGGATAACCGAACGACGCTCATCTCGCAATTGATGCGCGCAAGAAAGCAAAAGAGGATGTTGAGAAAGGAGGTCTTTGCCAAACGAAGCCAGTTGGCAAAAGTCACCTCGGAAGCCAAGGAGAGGCAAAAGGAAATGGACGATTGGAGTAAAGAAGTGAGCGAGGTGAGGAGGGTGAATTCTTTCTTGCTTAATTTGCGCCATCAGGCTGCTGCGTGGACGTGAGCCACTCAAATCGACAACCTCTCATTCAATTCTCGAAGACGTTTGGTCGCAAATCTTATACCATCTTGGCCCAAACTATTTTGTCCGACGAACGTATTGTGATCCCTATGACCGCATGAGATTTTTCGTTGAGTATACTATATTGTCATTTTCCATAGCAAAGGGTTCTGTGCACTGCCAGACAGCTAAGCATCTCGTGCGTGTCGAGCAATCTCTCTAGTTCTCGCGCTTGATAATGATAGCAGAAGCGCCACCACCGCCGTTGCATACACCTGCGCAGCCGTACTGACCGGGCTTGAGAGCGTGCGCAAGAGTAACCACGATTCTTGCACCCGAAGATCCGATAGGATGACCAAGCGAAACACCACCACCAAGTACGTTGACCTTGCTTGCGTCCAAACCGAGCATCTGGTTGTTGGCCAGTGCGACAGCCGAGAAAGCCTCGTTGATCTCGAACAATGCAATGTCGTCCTTTGTCAAACCAGCCCTCTCAAGCGCCTTGGGGATGGCGTAAGCGGGGGCGATGGGGAAATCGATGGGTGCACACGCCGCGTCAGCAAATGCAATGATCTTGGCCAAAGGCTTGACACCCAACTTGCTCACCTCGGCCTCGGAAGCCAAGACGACAGCGGAAGCACCGTCGTTGAGCGTCGATGCGTTGGCAGCAGTGATGGTGCCGTTCTTGTCAAAGACAGGTCGCAGAGTAGGGATCTTTTCCAACTTGACGTTCTTGTACTCTTCATCTTCGCTAATGACGACGTCACCCTTCTTGTCAGAGATGGTCACGGGAGCGATCTCGTTGGCGAAAGCCTTGGCCTTCCATGCCTCGGCAGAGCGACGGTACGACTCGATGGCAAACTCATCCTGCTGCTCACGCGTAATCGAGAGCTTCTTGGCGGTGTTCTCGGCACAGTTGCCCATGGCGACCTGGTTGTAGACATCGTGAAGACCATCCTTGACGATGGCATCAGTAGCCTGAACGTGGCCGTACGAGTTGCCTCGGGGAAGGTAGTAGCTGTTCCGAAGAAGGGCGACGAGTCAGCAAATTCGAGTTGCGACAATGGTCAAATTAGTGTGCCGCATCCGGGTCTGGAACCGTCAGGATCTTCTTTGCACGCTCCGAGTGCTCCTGTGGATGTCGTTGACATGTGCTTAATTCCTTGTGAGACCTCCTTGTCGCTCGTGCTTCCCAAAGTAGCAGCATAGGAAAGCTACGAGCCTGTCAGGCCGTAAGCTCGGGCCAAATGAAGCAAAACCGACGCAGCGCTTCGGATTTTCCCCGCTCCTAACGCCATGTTAAGCCGACTGCGCGGATTTGGCCCGAACGGAAAGACAAAGTGCGGATGTACCGGTCCAACATCTTGGCTTCCTCAGGAGCAGCGTCTGGCTGAGTAGCGAACACCCGTGCTGAAAGGCGCCTGTGCAATAGCGCCAGAGATGCTTGGCTTGCCACTTGGTCCTGCGGATCCGTAGATGCAACATGCCTTCGAGTAGCGGCAACGACACGGAACATTTGATGTAGTTGATACTTACGGAGCGTTGGACATGGATTCCATACCACCAGCGACCATGACGCCGCGCTGACCAAGAGCGATGTTCTGAGCAGCGAGCGAGATGGCCTTCATACCGGAAGCGCAGACCTTGTTGATGGTGGTAGCCTCGGTGGTGTCGGGGCAGCCAGCCTTGAGCGCGACCTGACGAGCGGGAGCCTGACCGACATTGCCCTGAAGCACGTTGCCCATGTAGACCTCCTCGATCTGGTCAGGCTTGAGACCAGCACGCTCGATGGCTGCCTTGACGGCTACGACACCGAGCTCGGGAGCGGTGGCCTTCTTGAGCACACCGTTGAACGAGCCGATGGGCGTTCGGGCGGCGGAAACGATAAAGACGTCGTTGATCTGCGACTGTTGAGAGCATCGTCCATGTCGTCATGAATGCCGTGGCGAAGAATGGTACACAACACGGTGTCAGTCCATCTGAGCCTCTGCTGATGAATGTGTTGGTAGTATGCAAGAGCATGTCGCTGACTTGAAGGCGAAACTTACCATGATTCTAGCTGTCTGGGAGAGTCGTCGGACGGCGGTTTGGTAGAAAGCTGGCATTGGAAGTCGAGAAGGAAGGACAAAACAGCGAAGGTGTGTGTTGAGAATATGCAAGAGGTGGGGCAAGCGTCACCCAATCGATTCGAGTATCGATCTCGTTCGCGGCTCCAGAAGAAACGTACGACTTTTGCCGAGGAGGACACACACACGCGCCACCCGAGGCAAAGCGTCCACCCCATTTTCGCCTCCGCCCCTGGCAGTAAGACCGTTGCTCTCCGCTCTGGAGCCCAACACCGGCGCAGAAAATGCGCCCAAAAATTCTCAGTGTGTTAGACCAAAACTCCATTGCCACGGCTTTCATGCTTGGCTCTCTCGCTCTTATCGCAATAGAACGAACTTTGTGAGGCGAGGAGGCAGTGAATCAGGCAAGAATAGGAAGTGAATGCTACATGTGGACACAGAGAGGCGCCACAGAGGAACAACAGGGCACAAATACATGAGTGATAGACAAAGTTCAACGACTAGTCGAGGAGCCGGAGGGAGCTGTGGAGGCATAGAGCGAGATGGCTGACAGAGGGAGATTGCGACGCTCGCTTGCGGAACCTCCTGGCAAAGGTGCCATATTGCGTGGATGTGACGGCGCGCCGGCGTGGCTGTGCGGGCTGTGCGGGCGCTGCGGACCTGGCGATTGCGCTTCCACGCGTGCTTGTAGCTGCTTGGCGACCGCCTGCACCTCTCTGGAGAGGCTACTTGACTGCCTTGCTCCACCAGCAGGCGAGCCTCTTGAGGCTGAGACGGGAACGTAGGAGGGTGAGGCTGTAGATCTGCCAGGGGGAAGGGCAATCGGCGTCCCATGAAGGCTTTGAGAGGTGCTCGTTCTGGGGGAAACTGAAGCTGCAAACGGAGTACTAGACGGCGACTTGGAGGTGCGGCCCGGGCTGCTATCGCACTGGTGTCGATTGCAGGCATCTCTGCGAACAAACGATCTTCCGCAAGTATCGCAGCGAAACTTTTTCCCTGGTGTACCGAGCCCCAGAGAGACAAGGCCTCCGGTATCGCCGCCAGAAACTTCCTCAGGATCACCGTGAATGCCGGGCTCCGCCTCGTTCTCGTGGATACTGGCCACGTGACGCTGAAGATCGTGTTTGCGGCTGAAAGAGCGGCCGCCTTCCGACTTGCAGCTTGGGTACGGACAAGGAAACGGCTTGGATCGATTTGGATCAGGATCGTGCGTCGAGAGGTGGGTATTCAGGTTGTAGGCGCGAGCAAAGGCCTTGTCGCATTTGGGACACGGAAAGCGTTTTTTTGGCCCGGCGCCTGGTCTGCCCGAAGCTGGAGAAGCCGGAGGGTGCGTCCTGGAAGGACCACCTGCGACGTTCGCAGTGCCAGATGGAGGTTGCACCACAGCGCCTTGCTCTTTGGCGGCAGCTCTAGCCAGCTCTTGTGACGCTCTTGCAGCAGCAGCGGCGGCGGCGGCAGCGGCCGCCTGCTGAATCGCCTTTTGCGCAGCTTCGCCATGCTCTTCGCCGAGGCGCTTGATGGCTGCAGCTAGGGCACGCTGGTCCCCGCTCGTGCCGCCTAGCAGGTCGTCATCGGCCTCGATTCCGATTGCTTTGGCTGCAGCAGCCAAATCTGCTCCGGAGAAGGGCTCTGTTTTAGGGACGGGAGCCAATATGGTGTCAGATGCCGCATCCTGTCCACCCAATTCTGCAATGAGGGCCCTAGCATTTCTGCTGTTTTCTTCCTCTCCGGTCTTGGCTTGAGTTGCGATGGCCTCGTTCTTGATGATAGAACTTGCTTCCGGTGCCGCGGAAGCAAGAACTGCATCTTTGGACGTTTGATCATGATTTTGTGGGTACTGAAATTGGGCAAAAGTGTTCTGAAAGGTCGTGCCGCCTCCGCTTACAGGACCTGTGGCTGTCGTGACGTTGGCAACTGTGGGTGAATGCTGAAGAGTTGCCGCTGAAGCTTGCGGCAAAATGGCTGGCGCTGGAACGGGTGCTGTGTTGAACCCTACGACGGTGTTCAAAATGTCGCTCTGAGGACCTGTTACTGAAGCTGTTGCTGCTGAAGTTGGAGCCAGAGGTATGAGCGAAGGGTCGCGTCTCTCCGGCATCTGTGTAGTGACATTGCTCGCGGCAACGGAGCTCGAGGTCGATTGTATGAGCGCTTCCACTTGGGCCTGTATGGACTGCGCATCGAGGATGGCGTCGGAAGGTACGCTGAGACCAGTCTGCGGATCCATGGTTGCGGCTGGAAGTGGCATAGGTGGAATTGCAGCTGGCATAGTAGCCGCCATGTTGCTCTCTGACGTGTTAGCGATCTCGGGCAGCGCCGCTAGATCGATGGGACCTGGAGCCTCGACGCAATTCAAGGCAGCGGTGACCGGCAGAGCCTGGCTGGTCGCAACGGAGGCCTGTGCAGGAAGCACATGATGGGCTGCCGAAGATGAGGGGGCGATGGGTGCTGATGGCAGCTGGACAGGTATGCTTGTGAGAGGGGCGCCGGCAATACTGACTAGTGAAGAGGTCGGTGGCGTGGCCGTGGTGGAAGGACCACGCCCCGTAGAGAGCTGCTTCCGTGCAATGATGAGCTATTGCAAGTCGGCCCAAGCTGATGGCATTGTTGATCGAGAATGTATAAGAAGATGCAGTATGGGGTCATGGAGAAAGTGTATGATGTCAGTGTCGTCTTCGAGGCAGGCTAAATTGCGGCACGACTGCGGTAGTCAGGGTCTTGTTCGGGACCCTCAGCAGGGCATCTCGGGGTGCCGACCGCTTGGCGGGAATATCTGCTATTGTATCGCAGCAATCGTCTTCCCAGAAGCTTACCTTGTGCATACACAAGCACTCGATTGAGCCGCTCGATACTACGAGTGTCTTCTGTGATGTTGGTGGGACAGCTAGCAACGGTTTGCGACGAAGCATCGAACAAGGCTCACCGCAGTAACAGCACACAGAGTTGCTGCACAAGAGAAATCGCGTTCTTATTTTCTGTCCAAAAAATGTCGAGGAAATTTCACATTCGACACATTTTTCTTTTTGGATTTCTTGTAGTATTACAGACCCTCTGTTGCTTCTCGCACGGGAGAGGCGACATGGCCAGAGACGCCTCAGCATGAATTGTCAAATCGCGTGGTTCGTACCTCTGCAGAGTGGCAAGAAGTCGCGCACTCTACCAAAGCGTTTCATGACCTGCACCTTTTTTTTTTTTTTTTTTTTTTTTTTTTTTTTTTCTTTTTTGACAGCGTCACCCCAATTTTCGCATGGCATGCAAATCAAGTGAGACACCGCAGATCCTTTCAGCACCCCTTCTCTCCATCTCTCTTCTCTCTCTCTCTCTCGCTTGTTTGGCTCGTGAAGGCTACAGGGCCACGAGTGATGATTGTGTGTCCATCCTCTCGGCTCTGACCGACTGACTGTGTGAGTGACTGACGGAAACTCTTGCATCAATTCAAGCGGACTTTGATCCCGCCGGAGCAACTAGTCAAATCGCCGTTGCAAAGATCAGACCGACATGCAGGTGGCCTAGATGCCCGAACGGACTTCGAGCAAATTCGGAAGGAAACTCTGCCGCTCTCTACCTCGACCGCCGCACTTTCATGCTCAAGCGAAGGCTGATCTTTCAAGACCCTCTCAAATACTTTTAGTCTCTTGCTCTGGGCCTCCCCTTCGTTCGGATCTGCGCATCTGTTGTCAAGCTGCGTGCTGGCTCGCGTGTCCTGATTCTTTGACGCCGACGGCGATCTTGAATCGAAGTTGCCGTTTCTACGAACATCAGAGCCTCTTTTCAGTCTGAGCGTGCATGATGCGACCTCGTCATGTGCTCAATCAGAGGATCATTTCCCCCGATGCGTTGCCCCTGAGAGAGAGTTCACCTTTGGTGGCAGAATTGGTTGCTGCTAGAGGACACTTCGGCGAGTCGTCCGTGCCTGTTTGCGAAGCGGCTGCAAAAGCCCTTTCCTCGCTATCATCCTTAGCAAGCAACTTGACGCTTCTATCGTCTTTCCCACGTCCACACCAACGTCTGAAGCCTCTCTTAGAGCCACTTTCCCCTTTCTTGAGCTTGTCGCCGCACTCGAGATCGAATCTGCACTTCCGCACTCATCACCACCGTCTTCTTCTCAACTTCATTTCGAACCATCGACTTGCGTTTATTTCAGAGTTTGGTTGGCTCAGGAAGCTTGCTTCTGCGCTTCTGTCACTACGAGAGACTGCGCTGTAGACCGGCTCTCCTCAGCACATCTGCACGCTCGAGCACAGAAGCTCTTTCCTTGCGGCCAAGACCAGCGTCCATCGATGCAGAGCCGCTCGATCGGCACGCAATCCGTCGAGCCAAGCAACTGACTTTAGCGTTCTTCGGCCTGTCCCTGCTTCTTCAAGCACCGAAGGCACCGCATATCTACTTTCGCACAATGACTTCGACAACTTCCTCGCCCGACAAGGAGGCAGCGCTCACTGCTTCTGCGGCGCCGCGCTCGCCCACAGGCAGCATTGCACCTTTGCTCCCTGCTCACCTCACGAATCGCGCAAGACAGCACAGCCTAGATCTTCCGAGTGTCAATCACACACCGAATCTATCCGAGCTTAGTCTCGATGCACCGATTCAACCACGAACCAGCAGCCTTGTTCACTATCCCTCGTCTGGCGCCTCTTCCGTAGAATTCATCTCTGACGACGAAGATACGACGAAAACTGCTCAACAAATCAAAGAGCTAGATCAGATCATGGATATGAAGCCGCATGACTCAACGGCTCAGCACATGTTCGAGTCTCACGACCTTGCCACTCTTTCCTACAGTATCGACGCTGGCTCGCAAAGCTCCAACTCGGCTCGCTATGCCAATCTAGGAATGTCGAGGCCGCTATCGTATCATCCCGACGATCAAAAAGTCAATCCGCGTGCAGTGCGTGATCCCTTCAATCTGCCTGCATCGCTCGTCGGCTCATCCGTCAGCATGATCGGCTCGACCGCAACTTCGGAAGCGCCCGACTTTTTCGCCAACCCTTACTCGTGGGATACCATGGATGGCAAGGACGAGGCTGACGACGACCTGCACGATCCCGAAGCCCACACCGAGGCCAAGCATGGCTGGCTGGGAGGCAGTGTTGGCAAAAGGGGCGTGCTCAACATCGGCGTACTTGCTCTCCTCTCGATCAGTCTCATCCTGCTTTTTGGCGGATATCCAATCATCTCGTACTTCGGCCGTCACCACGAAAGCACCAAAGGCGGCTATAATCTCGGCGGTGTCAATGCTTCCGGTCAGATGCCCAGCATTCCTGGCTTCCGTTCCTCGCTCATCGACCCCGATACCCCTCAAGATGCCCTTTCGCGCCTCAGCCCGGACGGCACGAAAACCATGAAGCTTGTCTTTTCCGACGAGTTCAACACCGCCGGTCGCTCCTTCTATCCTGGTGACGATCCTTTCTGGGAAGCATCTGACTTGCACTACTGGGCCACCAACAACTACGAGTGGTACTCGCCTGAAGCTGTCACCACTTCGGACGGCGCGCTGCGTATCACACTCGATCAAGTAGAAACCAACAATCTCAACTTCCGCGGTGGCTTCCTTAGTTCGTGGAACAAGTTTTGCTTCACCGGCGGCTACCTCGTGGCAAGTGTTCAGCTGCCTGGTGCCGCCAGAACCGCCGGTCTCTGGCCCGCCTTCTGGACCATGGGCAACCTCGGACGTGCGGGTTACGGCGCCACAACTGATGGAACCTGGCCATATTCCTACTCGGCCTGTGATGTCGGTACGCTCATGAATCAGACCGACGAAAACGGTCAACCTGCCGCTGCTGCCATCGGAGGTGACGTCATGTGGAACAGGAAGGCCGAGTCCACATCGCTTTCTTTCCTGCCCGGTCAGCGTCTATCTTCATGCACTTGCGCCGGTGAGGACCACCCTGGTCCCTTGCTCAAAGATGGCACATATCGGGGACGGAGCGCACCCGAAATCGATGTCTTTGAAGCACAGGTCGACGGGACTCTGGGTATGACTGTCTCGCAATCCATGCAGACCGCGCCCTTCAACATGTACTACAACATCACCAACAACACCAGTCCGGCGTACGAGTTCTTCCAGCCCGACTCGCATCTCAACATGTACACCGGCCAAAACGATCAACAGGCGCTCAGTGGCATCTCTGTCGCCTCGCAGACCGCTGTTCAACGTGGAGGAGACGGCAGCTTCGCCACGTACGGCTTCGAATACGAGCCGGGCCCGCAAGGATACATCGACTGGATCTCCAACAATCAGCGAGCATGGAAAGTGCACGCAGCCGCGCTCGCTGCCGATCCCGTCAGTCAGATCAGCGATCGCCCTATCCCTGAAGAGCCGATGTACATTCTGCTCAATCTGGGCATCAGTGAGAACTTTGGTTTCCCCGATTGGCGTCACCTTCGCTGGCCCGCTGTCATGTCGGTCGACTGGGTTCGTGTCTACCAAGATCCCGGTAAGGAGAATGTTGGATGCGACCCTCCCGACTTCCCCACTGCCGACTACATTGAGCGCCACAAGGAAGCTTACACGAATCCGAACTATACAACCTGGGGAGGCACAGCTGACCAGGGAGGTTACGGTGCCTTGTGGCCTCGTAACAGATTGTATCCTGAAGGCTGTTCGGCTCCTACAAGCACTCAACCTGGTTCGCCTGTCAAGCCTTATCCCTTGGCTAGCCCTGTCCCCTCCAGTCAGATTGCCATCGGTCAGAACTAGACTTCTAGACCATAACAGCATTCTTTTCTTCTCTCACGCTTCTCTCTGCATTCCCGCAAGCGGACCCATTCAGTTTGGTGCCTCGGGCACAAGATATCCTTTCATCTTCATCATTTGTCAACCAGCATCAACCAAAACGGGCACAGTAGATGCTCGCACATACATTTCACATTGCAATGGACACTTTCTTTCAACCGCCTGGAGTGAGTCAAGAATGTGAGCCAAGCAAGGCGAGGAAGCTGGTGAATTCTCAACAACAATGCCCGACGGAATCATACGGTTGTTGATGCTGCGACTGAGGCTTCAACGTCAGCTTTTGTAAGCGAGACACGTTGCTGGACGTCATCACTGACGCTGCTACTCGAGCGTTTGCGTTTCGACATGGCGGCTCTGTAGATGACAAGATCGTCATCATCGTCGTCTGTGTAGAGATCATCGTGCTTGCGGTAATGCGAGGGCAATGCTTGCAATGGGACGGACGCAAATTTGCGGTCCAGCGAGCTTGGCATCGCCCCCAAGACGGCTTGAAGAGGCGTCAAGGATATCGGCGGCTGGACGGAAGCAAAGTGATCAGCATCCGTACGCGGCGGATGAAATGTTTTGAGCTTCTTTCTTGCATCACTTGAATGGCTGGGCGAGCCAGAGTCGCTTTCCCCACTGCAGCTAGTTACGCTCGTCGGCGCGGACAACCCCGATTGATACGTCGTGGCAAGTACGCTGTTCGCCGTAACAGCACTTTGACAGGCGAGAGCGACAGCAACGTCCGGATCGACACGCCGTTCCCCAGCAGCTTCAACGGCGGAATCGAAAGAGAAGGCAGTGTCGATCGAGCTCGCCGAAGAGTCGGAGCTTAGTCCCAATACGTCTTGCAATGGTTGGTTCGTTAGCCGCGCCAATGTCTCGAGGATTGATAGGGGCTCGACCTCCGCGCTGGCCTGTGCAAACGTGCCCAGCGGCTGACCGAACAGGGGCTGTGAGCCCTGGCTCGAGTCGTTAGATTGCCCTAACAGCTGCAGGAAATGTGAATCGTCTGGCATCTGCTCTAATTCTGGGGGGAAGCTGCTCTCGAGCTGAACCGTTTGCCCGGACGCACAAGGCACGCTGTATTGATCTGGCAATTCGGCGACGTGTGAGGCGGAGTCCTCAGCGGAATACGAGGCGAACGCTGTTTGCAGAGGATCTTGCTGCGGGTCTGACAGCGAAAAGATCTCGCCGCCTTCGCTGGATACATCGAAGCTCGAATTGACGTTCAAGCTGTCGATCTTGCTGGCAGGACTCGGCTCACCTCCAATGGTCCCTGTACCGCTTTCCACGGCGATCGCCACGTAGTTCTTTGCCAGACCGTTCTTGTGCAGAGAAGGACTTGCCATTGGAATCTGTTGAAGGGTCAGGCTTTCTCTGCCCCTAGAGCCATTCATCTTGTTCAGCTGCTCGTACGCCTTCTGTGCCGAAGGCGACCTATCTGACAGCTGATGTAATGCCCACAGGCACTTTTCGATCCTGGCGTGACTCTTTTCCAACTCTTTCCACTTGAAGAGCAAGCAATACCCCTCGTGCAGCTTGATCTCTGTCTTGATCACCGCTGTGATACTATGCACCAGGATTTCTGACCAAGGCTCTGTCAATAGCAGATTTCCTCCAGAATCTCGGACATAGTCAAACGTCGAGTCCAGGTGGTCGAAGGAAGTGCCCTGGATGGCCTCGATCAGCAGCGCTAGATCCGAACAGGCACGATCACGAAGTCTTGGAAAGATGCCCGAGTTTGCCCTCTCGTATCTCGCTTGCTTATCGCTGGCTCCTGCCAAATCCACTGTCTGCACCATCTCGACGAACAAGAGGATCGCCAAATACCACGGGAATGCCAGCAGCACATACCACGACTGAATGGATGCCGGTAGTTCAGCATGAGAAGCTCGGCAACTGTCGATCAAGGGACCGTAGATCTGATTCCAGTGATAGATGATCGATAGTCCGCTTCGGATCTGTTGTTCGACAGAAGACGCGGAAGCGCGTCGCCAGAAAGACATTTGCAGGCGACTGATCTGACGGAACATAACGACTTTGACGGGGGTGGAAAAGGCTAACGTCGCAGCGGCTTTGGAGATCTCGCAGGGCCAAGAGCTTGAAAATTCGGTGTGTTGCTTGGCCTTGCTCATGTCGAGAATGTAGTCGTCCCAGATGCCTTTGCGGCTCGCAAGATCAGAGGAAGCAGGCGCGCCGGGAACGGAGGACACGACCTCGCTGTCTTCATCGCACACGACGGGCGGATGCTTGCGAAGGACGCTGGTCTCGGTATCGATAACTACGCAGAGCCAATAAAGCATGTGATAGGTGCTTTCGATACGTGTTACTTCGGCTTCATTTGCGACGGCTTGGTTAATGCCGGCTGTTTTGTAGCCTTCCGATGGCATTCCCGGTCGCTTGCTTTCGAGATCGGTCTGAATTTTGTCCGCCATCGTTGCGCAGCTGCCATCGTCGCCAGTATCGAGCCCGTGCGTTGGAAGCGTGTTCTGAAACATGGCGCTGCTGGCCCTCCCCTTTGCTGCAATATCGCTGGCCTTTCGGGTTGGAGCGTTCCACGGACATACACCTCTCCTTTTCCTTCCTTCGACCTTGAATTTGATACTCAACAGTTTCCTCATCGCCGCCACCAATAAGAATGTACTTCCTTCTGCTGGCGACTGCCACGCGCTCGTATCCAGCACGCAATTCTCGCCATTCAGATCTACATCTGCTTGATCCAGCGCACAATCCATCACCTGTCTCGGCTTTTCGGTCCAAGCAAAGATAATCAATGCAAAGATAACGCGGAACGAATCGACGTTAGCAACCTTTTGTAGCTTGTCTCGCGCACGTTCCCATAATGCTAGCCGGACCTTGTTCTCAGAAGCTTTGCTCTGGGATCGAGACAGACCAGAGACCCAACTAGGGCTCCATTGCGCTGCGAATGCGAGGACGACCGAGTGAAAAGCGTCCATGATCTCCTTTTCGCGGCTACCGGGCCCTGTAGCTGCCAGGCCAAGGAGCGTCCGTGCTCCGCGATCGAGCTCGCAAATCCGCCAGTAGACGAGTTGTTGACTGGACGATGAAGGTAATGGGGAAGAGGATTGCGAGAGCAAGTACGGGGTATTGGAGGATGTGATCCAACATTGGAGCGCATGCTCGGCAGCTCCTTCATAGACCCGAATGAGGCTGTCATTGAGAAAGATGCGGTCGATGGTGCTCGTCATGCGGGTGGTCGAAGATGTAGGCGAAATACAGGTCAGAGCTTTGAATGCTGTCGCAGCTGCTGCTTCGTTGACAGTCTCGGCAATAGTGTGCTGGGACGGACTCGTTTGCACGACATCTCGTGGGACTGTGGAGGAGATGATGGCTCTCTGCGTTCGCGGACTGTTGTCGATCGAATCCTGCCAGGCCTCAGGCCCTGTCGGCATGAATGCGCTCGGAGGCGATTCGATCCGAGCGCCTGTCACTACACCTTGCCCAGTCGGCACGCCACCGAGAATGGACAGCACATACTGGAACGAGCATGTCTTTCCCTTCTTTCTGCAGTTCGAGCAAGCGACTCTGTCATTGATCGCTTCGGCCACGGAGTCGTATTCGGCATTGCATGCGCGCTTTCCAACCCGGCATCGATCGCAGGAACGATACTGACGACGACGCGAATCTTTTACGCTGGGTGATGCCGCATTGGCAACGGCAGCTGCTGCCGCCGTGAGTTCGACCTTCATTGATGTGCTGAGTTCGATATGTCGCAAAGATCAGTTTTGAAAAGACAAGGGGATGGTGGTGTGAGCGACGCCTGCCTCGCCAATCTCGGGAGGAATCCCCTGCACGCATGATCGGAGGCCCACAACATGATCTCGTAGACCAAAGCCAAAGGGTCCAGCGCTTCAACGCAGGCAACTTTGGGAGTGTGGGTACTCTTCTCTCACATCATCCTTTCACTCGGCTGGACGCAAATGAAGAGACCCTGAAGGTAGAGAGATTGCGGGGGAGCAGATGATCCCGACCTGCGGGGTACGCGGCGACAAAGGATGCCGACGACCGACGCGAAGGCAAAGTCAAGTCGGTGCGAACAAGGATCATAAGCTGCCGAACCACTCGGCTCTATTTGTACTGCTCTTTGAGCTTCTGCAGAGTCACGAGTGGTATTGCATCGGTCTAAGGTATTGTGTTTTGCATATAACAAATGAGCAAGCATCAAGTCTGCCGTCAAACACTTTGCTTCCCTTCTTCGAGCTCTCGCACCTACTCTCATACCACTGGTCACATCAGTGACGAATGCTTCCAGCATCAGAGCAACGACGACCCAGTCTGGCTGTTGTACGTGCCAAAGTGCCAACAAGCATCGTGAACGGCCGACATCTTTGCGTGCTGCTGTAGCCGAGTGCAGAGGGGAAGCGCAAAATGACACTCCGCGCCTCGTGGCCCGACAGTTGACCGGTGGTTGACCCTTGAAAAGGCGGCCGAGAAACTCATGATTTATTCGAGGATGTTATGTCTTGCGGACTGCAACAGGTCGAGATAAAAAAACCGCATCCACGATCCGGAAGACGGAGAAGAGTTCACGGCTGCAAACGGCGAAATCTTTGGATTTTGGCTCGCCAAAATGAAAAAAAAGGCTGGAAGGACCTACCTCCTTCACCATCATCGCATTCGATGAACTTCCCTCGCAAGCCGCAGCAGCGATATGGTCGCATCATCAGCCATGGCATCGGCGGTGGCTCTCTCCGACATCGCAAAAGTCTTTGCTACCATTCAAAAGTCTGTCGCGGCCCTCAGCACCTCTGTCAAAGCCTTCGAAGAAGATGTCTCTGAAGCAGTGACCGGCGACTCAGCAGAGAACCCTTTCGCATATCCGGATGGCATTTCGCTCCTCTCCGTCAAGAACGATGCTATGCTTGACTACCTTCATCATGTAGTCGCTGTCTGCATCGCAAAAATCTCCGGTCGATCGCTCGCAGCTGGGAGCAGCAGCAAGCCGGATGCTACTCACGGACCAGCAGATCTCGTCGAGGACCTAGTCAAACTTCGCTTGATGCTGGAGAAGCTGCGTCCACTTGAGAACCGTCTCAAGTATCAAATGGACAAGCTTCTTCGTGCAGCGGCAGATGCCGATAAGGAGGTTCTTCTGGGTCGATCCAAGCCTGCAGTGGCCAAGGCTAAGAAGGGCAAAGGCGACGGCAGCGACGAAGACGAAGCAAGCGACGACGATCTCGCCTTCCGACCCAACCCATCCGCCTTCATGCAGGACAAGGCTCGCAACGTCGGTGCAAATTCAAGGGCCAACGGGACATCCAGGAGAAAGTCGGCACGTCAGTCTTCCGATTCAGAGTCCGGCTCGGACCAGGAAGGTGGTAAGACAGCAGTCTATAGACCACCCAAGCTTGTACCCATGTCGTACGATCCAGACGCCCGCACCAACAAAAAGGACCCGCGTTTCGCCGACAAATCATCTTCCATCACGCGCAACTCTGCGCTTCTCTCGGACCTCACAGCAGGCATGTCTTCGAATCCGTACGAAGCTTCTTCTGCTGGTGTGGGTGTCGGAGGTCGTGGCCGACTTGCAGCTAACACCTCGGCTCGCGCAAAAGCTCTGGCAAGAATGGAAGAGTTCGAAGAGGAGAACTTTACGCGTCTCGTCATGTCGAAGAAGGATGCTCGCAAGCGTCGTCGCGACGAAGCCGATGTGGCGCTCGGCGGTGCCGGCCTCAGCTCGGGTCGCGATGGAAGGAGAAGAATCGGAGGTGGTATGGAGGAAGAGTTTGGCGATCTCTTGCGTGGCTCTGGTTTGGATGGCCGTGGTGGCAAGAAGGCCAAGAAAGCCCAGAACGCTTACGATGCGCTTAGAGCTAGCAGTAAGGCTGGAAGTACTCTGCAAAGATCCAAGGGCTCTTCGGCGCCTACATCGGTCCAAGGCGGGGCAAAGAGCAACAAGTTCAAGAATCAAGTCAACCGTGCTCGAAGGTGACGCAATGTCTCCGCACACCAGCAGTCAATCTGAAGCCGCTTCTCCGACAGTGGACGCTATAACACAGAGAGAAAAGAGAGCGTGTGTGTGTTCTGCGACGAAATTTCTGTGTCGCGTGTGATCGTCTTCGTCACACAAGCTTCTACTCGTCAGCATCGTCACCTTCAGCATCGGCACCATCATCTTCTGCCGACGATTCAAAAAAGCCAACCACTCTGACCTCCTCGTCCTCCTGGTCTTCTTCCGGCTCATCTAGCTCCCGAGTAACACCGTCATCCGCACCTCTTCCGCCTCTTCCTTGATATTCCGCCGGATCCCTGCGTCGATTGCGCTTCCTTTGGAGCCTCTTTTTGTTCAGTGCTTCTTTGATCCATTGTAGCCTCTCTTCGTGCGTTTTGCCGCACTTGAATGGCGGCGCTTTTGACGCGAGGATGTCGTAGTACAGCTTTTCGGCCAAATGGACGGCGGCATCTGTGAGTCCAGAGATCGATGTCGCTGGGGTCGAAGCATGGCCAGTGGAAGAGGGTGGCGGGAACGGAATGCTCGATAGATTCGAAGACGAGGGTTGACTCGACGATCGAATCTCTCTTTGATGATACGTCATCTGAAGCAATGGTTGCTCCATGGTGGAATGCGTCTGATTGGTCAATCGTGTCACCGCCTCGATGACCGGTTGGAGTGCCTCTCGAGCCGATGTTCGAGCGTCGCTCTCGGATGCTTCGGTCTGCAAGTAGTAGACGTACTGCCCTTTGGGACAGGAAAATGTGCCTTCACCCATCATCAGCACGGTCACTGTGTTCGCGTTACCGCCGATGGAACCCGGAGGAAAGACGATCAGTCCAGTCTCTGGTGGCAGCTCTTGGCTTTCTGTTGCTGCAGCGTCGTTTGCATCGGTGTCTGTAGACGCTTGCCTGCTGTCCAAGTCAGCGAACGGGATAGGTTTGTCAAGAACCAGTATTGCTTTGAACAGAACTTTGTGCGCAGTTTCAAGATCCGCCGCTTCTTCAAGGCCTAATTCTTGCAACATCTCATCGCTTGACACAACGTAGTTTGCAGTGATCGCTTCATCAATGTCGGCAATATCAACCTTCCACCGGTCATGCTCCTGGTCCCATTTTGCATTCTTGATCTCGTGAGCAAGAATGAACATGCCGCCTTTGACAGCAGATGCGCGACAGTATCCTTGTGCGAGCTCGCCGGCGCCTCCATACTGCCCAACAAGATACGCTGAATTTCCATACCTGCCGACACTCTGCATGTGATACTTCGCCCTCGTCATCGCCGCTTCTGTCGTCTCGTCCGGTGTCGCGCACAGACATACGCCGTACGCAACGGCGTCGATAAGGTCGGGTGGCATCTTGTGTGTCTCTGAAAGATATTGTACGAACGGCCTTTGTGCCAGAGCGGGGTCGCGCAAGAGATCGGATCGCCAGTCCTCCGTACCAATGTACATCAGCAACTTCATCAGCTTGCGTTTGGCGATCAAAGAGAGCGTCTTGGTTTTGAATATATCCTCTTTACTAGCGGGTACGCTTGTCAACGTCATTTCAGTTCCCCCATTGAGGGAAGAGGACGCGACGCAAGTTCGCTCTAGCAGGCGAAAGGTTGCATACGAAGAAACCTTGGAGCGAATGAGACAGTCTATCGAGGGACCGGTGGCGGGAAGCAAGGATGGCGCAAGCGAGATGGCATAGTGTCGATCGAGAGCGGCCAACGATTCTGGCAGCCCGGAAGGCTCTCCCTCGTGCTGCCCTCTCAGACCGCTCGAGGCAGGGAAGCGCAGTTCCACATCGTCAATGATACGGGCACTATTTGTGTTCTGCCGCGGCCTGCCGATGTTTTGTGTCCAATTCAGCAATTCTGATAACGTCAGACTCGCCCATTGATCCGCATAATAGTCGTTCTTGTCGATGTGAATCACCGAAAAGCCGGCTGAGGCCAGAGCTGCCGATAGGATGCTTTGAGTCAGACCCGTGCTGAAGATGGCGACATCGTAATGGGTCTGATCGAGCGACATGATAGCCAAAAGCTACAGTTGCCCGAGAAGGTTGTCGAGTGGCACGAGGTCGAGGAAGTGTGTCGTGGACAATCAAGGGTCCAAGCCACTGATTGTTCCGACTCCGAATTCCGAACGATACGACGCCAAAAAGTGGGAAGACTCAAGTTTCTTCTTGTACGCCTCCTATCACCACCAATCGCAGCCTTCGTCAGCGACATCGCAAAGTCATCATGAGCGGTCCTGAAACAGCTGCGGGGCCGCAACAGGGAGCTGGAGTTGCGATCAAGGCTCGCGTTATCGAGGCTGGCACGGCTGCAAGCAGTTCATCGCGCAGCAAAGTGCTCCTTCCCGTCGATATTATCCGCTCTCTCAAGCTTCAAACTGGCGATGCAGTCTTGATCGTCGCTGAGGAGGCAGCTGATGCCCACGAATTCATCGTCGGGTCAATATGGCCGTCATTTGCCCTCGAAGCTGGTACTGTCCGCCTGCCTCTGGCTGCTCAAATACCAGACGGCCTTCATTCCGGACGGACGGTCTCCGTTCTCCCTCTGCAAGCGACGCAGTCCAAGGTCACCCTCAGAAGGCCTCCCACGGCTGCATCTATCACGCTGAACATCCTCGAAGTAAAGTCCCCCGATTCAGCCGCGATTGCTAAGCTTGGCAAATCCGATCGCCAAATGCTGACCGTCCACGTAAAGGAATGCCTCACCGAGCTCGAATGCATACATCTGGGTCAAGAGATTCCTTTGAGCTTCCAAGGAAACCTCTATACCTTTGTGGTATCATATGCTGTTGATTCAGACGGCCAGCAAGGATGGACTGTCGCGACTAGTGCTTCGACACACTCAAATGGCAGGGGCACAACACAAGTTTGCATCGCGAGCCGCACCACGAATGTCTTCGTCGATATGGATTTGCGCAGAACAGAGTCCAGAGACGTCGAACCCGTCACGAACCCGTCCAAAGAAGACTCTTATGCCAGACTCGGTGGCCTTGACCGACAAGTCGCAGAGATCAAAACGCTGATCGAGATGCCACTCATGTTCCCAGAGATTTTCGTCCAGTACGGCCTGAAACCACCCAAAGGCGTACTTCTCTATGGCCCACCAGGAACCGGCAAGACGTCGCTCGCTCGAGCTGTTGCTGCTGCAACCGGCTCTTCGTACCTTACGATCAACGGTCCGGAGCTGTCGTCTGCTTTCCATGGAGAGACCGAGTCGAAGCTTCGCAGTATCTTCAGGGAAGCTAGACAAAAGAGTCCGTGCATCATTATCATCGACGAGATTGATGCACTCGCGCCAAGAAGAGAAGGTGGAACCGGCGAAGGCGCCAACGCTGATGGAGCCGGCGAAGTGGAGCGCAGAGTGGTCGCACAGCTTTTGACTCTCCTCGATGGAATGGAAGAGCATGACGATGGCGAAGAGAATCTTGAGCAGGACGATGAGGACGCCAGCCAAAGAGCGGTCGAAAAGCCCACTGTTACGAAAGGCCCCGCTCGGGTCGTCGTCCTCGCTGCCACGAACAGGCCCAACGCCATCGACCCTGCACTCCGTCGACCCGGCCGTCTAGACCGCGAGATTGAAATCGGCATTCCGACTGCCGCAGCTCGAGGCGAGATCATCCGCGCTCTCATCCGACCGGTCCCGCACGACCTCACCCCGGAACAGGTCGATGATCTTGCCGGCCGCACGCATGGATATGTCGGTGCTGACCTCTCAGCTCTCGTGCGCGAAGCGGGTATGCGGGCGGTTCGACGCACTTTTGCTCGTCGTCAATCCGATCCGGATCAGCTTGAAGCCAAAGTAGCTTCAATGTCTCTAGATACAACCGCCTCCAGCGGGGCGGTGGAAGCGACGCTTGAAATGGTCAATGCAGCAGACCTACACGCGGCTATGTCGCTCGTCCGACCTTCGGCAATGCGCGAGATCTTTCTCGAGCCGCCAAAAGTCTTCTGGTCCGACATTGCTGGCTCCTCAACCCCCTCTGCTGGCGGCTCCGGAGCTCTCTCTACCAAGTCTGTTCAGGCTCAAGTGCGCGAACTCGTGGAATGGCCCATCAAGCACGCTTCGACGTTCGCCCGGCTGGGCGTCTCGCCACCACGAGGCGTGCTTCTTTACGGCCCGCCTGGCTGTTCGAAGACGCTGATCGCTCGAGCGTTGGCGACAGAGTCTGGGCTCAACTTTCTCGCAGTCAAAGGGCCAGAGCTGTACTCCAAATATGTCGGTGAATCGGAGCGCGCCATCCGTGATACATTTAAAAAAGCACGGGCTGCAGCACCCAGCATTATCTTTTTTGATGAGATCGATGCTCTCTCCTCGAGCCGCGACGGAGACTCTTCCAGCGGCGACGCACTCAACGGCCGTATTATCGCGACCTTGCTCAACGAGATGGACGGCATAGAAGCCATGTCAGACGTGATCGTGATCGGCGCCACCAACCGCCCGCAGACCTTAGACCCCGCTTTACTTCGACCAGGTCGATTGGACAGGCTCGTCTACGTGGGCCCACCCGATCATGCAGCCAGGCAACAGATCCTGCGCACACGGACAGCCAAGATGGCTGTCGACGCGGACCAGATCGATCTGAACAAGCTGGCACAAATGACCGATGGATGCTCGGGTGCCGAGGTGGTGTCGATCTGCCAAGAGGCTGGCTTGCTAGCCATGGATGAAGATCTCCAATGCCGGACGATCGAACAGCGACACTTTGAGAGCGCTGCTTCGTCGGTCAAACGGCGCATCACCTCGCTCATGATTCGACAGTACGAGAATTGGCGCGATACACTTGTTGTTTAGTGACACTTCGTGCTCAATCGTTTCACCACCTCCTTCACTTGTCCACAAAAATTTGTGCATGCTGCGATGAGGACTTTCTATCAAGATTAACAAAGAGAATGCATGTGACGGTGCGATGACAAACCATGACTGAGACTGGGACCGTAATGAAAGTGAATGGACCAAAGGTGACGCTGCGGGCTGTCTAGTTTCCATAGGCAGCCACCGCCTTGTAGTAGAGGACAGTGCAATAAGACTCTTCGATCTCGCTTGCTACCAACTGACTCAATACAGTGATGTAGAAAAGGACAAAGGAGGAAGCAAAGAGCCACCAGGCTGCGCGCAGGACCGTACCCGTGATCTCGGCACGTGTGTACTCGTGCGTCCATTTGGGAAGAACAGACGTGGCCGATCTTTGAGACTTTTCCGAGTCAGAGAGGAGGCATGACTTTTCGGTGTCAACCTTCTTCTTAGGCTTGGGAGGCGGGAAAAGTTGAGCAGGGAGATGGACGACCAGGGTGTAGACCAAAGCGGTCGAGAGAAGACCGATGAGCATCTGCATAAAGATGAGCCACGAGGATCGGCCAAGTGGGCAGATGATGATTGTGACGCCAGCATAGTACATGGCGGTAAGCGTCGCTTTGGAAGAAAGGATAGTCCAGAGCATCGAGACGTTGAGCAAAAGCTGCTTGGGGTCACGAAGCTTGAGCTCGTGGCCGACCTGCTTGCTCCATGCCTCGGCGGGGATTTTTGCGCGGAGAACAAAGGTTCGTGTCATGGTGACAAACAAGAAGAAGCCCGCGACAGCAAACGAAACGGCGATCTGAAGACCGTTCGAGAGCTTGTCGAAGCGAGCATCGAGGAAAGTGGCCCAAGCCCAACCCCAAACACCTCCGAGGATCCAACCGCACAAGACATCGGTAGGCCAGTGGAGTGCCAGGTACAGACGCGACATACCACTTGCCAAGGTCATGATGGACAAGGCGACGTGGACGCCTGCAGGGAAGTTGAACTCGAGACCAGGATGAGTGTGCGAAAAGTAGTAGGTGGCGTATAGACAGGCCATGAACGCCGAGTGACCCGAAGGGAAAGTGTAATCGTACTGCCTCAAAGGTCTCTTGAGACCGTAAGGGTTGATCTTGAGACGGTCAGCGGCGACCCACGCGGGGCGTGGGACGGGCATGAGCACCTTGATGAAGTTGACCATACCGAAGGTTGTGATGCACGAACGCATGATGATGTTGAGCGTCAACTGGTTCCATCGCGAGAAGTAGATCAAGGCGCCGATGAGAATCAAGAACGACTCTTGAATTACGTGATGCAATACGAGCGAGGGGATCTTGAATCCAGGTATGCTTTGAATCTTGTTGATGATAGACACTTCGAAAGCACGATAGGTAGGGTGGAGACGCGCGTGGAGCAGATGCCTCCATGCCACCTTGTCGCGATAATCAATATTCCAGCGCTCGCATTGCCTCAGAGAGCACTCGACAATCTTGTTCTCGCATTCCTCCTTGATCTCTTCTGCAGATCTGCCGCGAAGAGGTACAGGCTCGAGCAGAGCGTAGGTGACCTTGGCGTAGGGCATCATCATGAAGAGCAAGAAGTCGAACAAGAAGCTTGAGTTGGCCTTGCGGAGATGGATGGGGTAAGGCATATCGTAGCTGATCGCCACGGGAACGATCTCGACTTGGTCCGGATGAGCAGCAGCGAAGGTGAAGGTGGGCAAAGCAAACTTGACAAAGTTTCTCTGAGCCACAGTCACAGCTTGAGGGAAAAGGACGAGGTTTTTGGCAAGGACTGGGTTCTGCACCCACTCCTCGAGCATCTTGACGAGCGACATACCACGCTTCTTGACGACCGAGAAAGGTCGTGTCAGGAAACCAGTGATGCCACCAGCGACAGCCTCACCGACGATCAGAGAAGAGTTGGTGAGAGGGGGAAGGCATCCGTCGAGGAAGATGTAGGGATGCTCGGCGCAGTAGATGCGGCGAACATCGGCTTGAGCTGCCTCACCCCATTTGTTGACCGAGAAGGTTTCCGCAGGGAGCGGGTTGCCCTGGTGATCGACCACATTGAATTGGACTAGTGGAAAAACCTGCTGCGGGTGCACGCCCTTGGGTCCTTTGACTGCAATGATGTAGGAAGCTCGCACGAACATGTAGACCAGCTGGCAGATGCAAAGCACGATACCAAAAGGGATGTAAAGGATCCATAGGAAAGACCACCATGTGAGCATCTTGGGATTCAGACGTCGCGTGGGCCACGAGGCCTCGCAGGCTGCCGTGTCAAGCTCGGTCTCCACAGCCATCTTGTCTTGACGTGCTTCGTGCAACCGATCGGGCCAAAAAAAGACGTTGCTCGAGAGAGTGAAGGAAGTAACTTGTCCAGATGATGGAAGAGAGGCAGGAAGGCAAGACGAAGCAAGGAAGACGTCACAGTGATATCGTCGGTGAGGTTGAGGCAGGATTGGAAGAAGCAATCGTGAGGAGAGGAAAGACAACAGTAGTGAGGGTAGCTGAAGGAAGACGCAGAAGATCAAAAGATCGTCTTGTCTCTGTAATCGTAGAAGGCTATCAATGACTTGCGAAGGAAATCTTACCGGCAAGGGTGCACAAGCGGCTGTCTAGTACAGACAAGCCGTGAGAGCGCAAGTCCGTTTGTTGATGGATTCAAAAGGGTGTTCGTGTGTCTCTGTCTGTGTGACACCAATCAAAGCCACCAGCGCGATTAAGCGACTGCCAATCGATGTCGACTCAGATCAGAGCGTAGGCGAGAATCTTCGCCTATTGGCAACGGAGAGAAGGGCTGATCCTGCTGATAGTGTCAGGGTGCAGCCTTGAAGGGTAGAGAGAAGGGCTTCGCAGTGGAGGGAGTGCAAAGGCCTGGAAGAATGCACAACCACGGGTGCGGTCGCATGCCATTTGAAACGAAAGAACGATCAAGCGGATCCAAACTAAGACGGCTATTCTGGAATTCCCTTGGTAGCCCAAAGGAAAAAAAAACGGACCATGTCTCAGATGCGATCCTGGACAGGTCGAAGGACGAACGCCGATTTCTCGATTGCGCCACTGAGCGCTCTATTGACAAATCTGGGTGAGTCGCGGACGCCGAACATTATTATATGAAACCGCTGCAACCATATGCAACTGCATGGAAATGAAACATGTATGCTTTGCCTCGCCTGTGATATTACCCGAGCGCAAATCGGAAGACAGGTCGATTTTTCTGAAACTGCTCGGCGCTCCCGGCTATCTCGAGCTTCCAAGCGGCGGCCTTGGCTTCCACTCGACGCTGAACCCTGTGCGCTGCTTCAAGGGTCATTCAACCTCTCAAGCGAGGAGAGTTGGCCAAGAGCAGCACAATGAGGCCCTTTCTGGCTGCGTTGGGCGGCAGCGCAGCTTTACGTCTCGCGGACATCTACGACGACGAAAGGAATTTGTCTGACAGTCCGATTCAGCCTGTAGCGATTAACGCGACCCGGTCATTTGCGCTTCCACTGCACTCTACACAACTTGCTCACGAGCAAGCTGGCAGACAACAGTCCTCCCCTCCACCCACTCTGGCGAGCAAATTTTGCACAGGCGCTTCCTTTCCAACCTACCATCACGATCCGATCCATTGCCAGGCAAGCCTTCAGCATCAACGCATACGTAATCGTCTTGTACAGCCATTAGCTAGTTGGAAGGTTCGTTTTCAAGATGATGCGCACGAATCTCTCTCCGAGCCGCGTCGCCATGGTGGCGCTGCTCGCTGCCTTCGCAGCCCCAATCTACGCTCAAGACACGGCATCGTCGAGCGCATCTGCGCCAATATCATCCGCAACTGTCTCCGCGACTACAGCATCTTCTTCAGCTTCGGCGACGGCAGCACCATATATGGTCTCTTGCCCAGCTGAGCTGGAACTGCAAATTGGCAACTGTCTCGACACTGTGGCTCGTGACGGAGCAGTGCTGCCTTGCAATGCGGACGACTGGTGGTGCAACTGCAACAATTGGCAAGGCATCCTCTCTTGCTATCAACCGTGCCAGAACCTGCAGGAACAGCTCGATATCGACTGGAACCAGCAAAATTGCCAAGGACAACATGGATTTGCCAACAAGTTCGGCGGAAACTCGACGGGCACCTATCTGGGCTCTAACCTTACCACCACCGGCTCGAATGGTGCCACAAGGGCCTACTACAGCGAGATGCCAGTAGCAACCTCGAGTGCTACTTCGAGCGCCTGGACATGGGCACCGACGGCTTCTGGTTCAAGTCAACAGCGATCTTCCTCGTCCGCCTCAAGACACCTCGCCATTCCAGTGTCTCTGGTCGCATCCTCGCTCATGCTCATCACATTCTCGAATTTGGCGCTGCTCTAGACAGGCCTCTACTGGCTTTGTCTGAGTCTCCACAGCCGCCGTATATCCCAATAGATCTTTCTCATGTCGATCTTCGTCGCCTCATCAGCATCACGTTGTGTTTCTCGTTCCGTTGTCCTGGTCATTGTTGTTTGTTAAGGTATTTTTTAAGTAGAAATCCTCTTTCTGTTTGTCTGTTTTTGAAAAAACATGGGAGCGGCTTCATGACGGCGTTGGTTCCTGATTCTGTCGGAGGCTGTCACGCGGCGAAATTAGGACGAATGTTAAGGCGATGTTTGATGACACGGTCAACCATTTCATCGACATAGATTGTCAGATCAGCTGTACGGAGAATGTGCGCCTCGTTATCATGCCTCCAGGATATGATCGCTAGTGCCAAATTTTAGCTTGCGGAGACCAGACAGAAATCAGCTTCTACAACCATGTTGGTGGCCCTCTAAGCAGCGTGTGGGCTCAAAGATATGGTACAGCCGCCTTACCAGCGATGTGGGGAGAGACTCTCTTCGCTGACAAGGCTCGTCCTGTGTCTCGAGGCGGAGATACCATACACCTGACCCGAAAGCTTGCCATCAGACGCTAGGCCTAAGGGAGTTGAGCAAAGATTGTGACAGCGGCGCTGGAGATCGATAAAGCTGTCTGTTGATCGAAGCAGTGATCACTATGCACACTCCCTTCATTGCGCAAGTCACGGTCGATCGATAAACACCAACTTGCGGTTCGCACCGATGAAGCCTGAACACCTGCGGCCGTCGTCTTGGTTGAAGCCGCAGCGTACAATGCGTCGAGAAGTCAAGGTCCAGGATGATGCAAACATTGTACGGTCTTAGCGCCATCGAAAGGCATGAGCCGAGCATCAAAACGTGCGCTTCCGTGTCTCAACGACGAGAAACCACCAACCCATCTACCCAAGCTCACAAGCGATTGACCTGGAAGATTCACATGGGTGAGGAATGGACTTGGACGTCGTTCATTCTGGGCAAGATACAGTTTCTTACATGGGCGGGTAGAGTACGACCAGGTCTTGGATGATGGCCGTGAATGCCGTCTTGTGTGATATCAAGAGCTGCGTAAGCGAAAGAGCGGACGGGCTAGTATTGCAGCTACTGTATTTGATCAGAGTCGATGAGATGGAACGGGCTGCTGTGTCCTGCTCCCACGGCCAAGCTTTTGTTAAAACGATGCGATTCCTTCATCAGATCGCTGATCGCTAGCAAGGGCAAGTGCTTCTCAGAAGAGGGTCCTGTGCCTGAACCCCAAGAAACTGGCTTGCGATAAAAAATGCATCCCGCGCGAACGTCTGAAAGAAGCGTCCAGTCCAGGAACACTGTGACCCTTTCGATCGCAGTCATGCAACGTCGTTCATCCGAACAGTCCGCACAGATGACCACAAATCGGTCGCAAGGTCCGTCTCGCGTGCGTGATAGCAGCTCGTGAATCCACTCAAACCTTGTCTCGCAAAGGCCAGCTCTCGGCTAGCGTCAGCGACTACAAATGTTTGCCCGTCTCTGAGTCTGCTTGTCGGTCTCGTTTTCGGACCGAAGGGATAGTCCAGGACACCCAGTGGCCGTGGAGGCGTGCTTTCGGTGAATGGACCACGGAGGTCTAGATGACAGCGTGCTCTGAGCATGTGCGAAACGCTGGAAAACGGAGCAAGCAAAATGTGAGACCTTGTCAGGCCGGACGCCGAGGGCGCTGAAGGCAGATGGCAGGCTGAAAAGATGAAAAAAAAGGCTCAAGGCCTAGTTCAAATTTGGCGGACGCGAATTACCGTTGGATTGGCTGATTGGGCGTTATTGTCTACATGGCCTGCAGAGCGAACACGCTATCTGTCGCTCACAATGAAAAGTGCACGCCGGAGATGCGCTCCTGTGCGCCAAAGTTTACGTTGAGTGCGGAGCGAGAGCCGTGATCCAATTTTGACAATTCGAAATGGATTTCCAGGGTCCAATTTGAGGAAGGACGGCTTTTCTTGGCTGCTCATGATCCGAGACAAGCTGCTCCTCTCCAACCGAGTTGACAGTCGGTCGCAGTTTCTGCCTGCAAGCGCAGTATTGCCTTATTGCCCTGGTGTCTGCGCAGAAGCAAACAAATCAGACCAGAAGAACGATTCCTTCTGAAAGGCTTTGTGCATGCATTTGGACGGATTCCTATTCGCCCTCTGTCTTCATCCAGTTCCATGGCTGCAGCTCGCCGAATTCTGAGATCTTTTCCTCTTGCAATCGGCTCATCACGCCGGCCTGGTCGAGAGGCCACGTCCGTCAAAACCTTTTCATCGGCTTCGAAGAGATGCGGCACCTGGTGCAGCCTTTTGGCGCCACTTACATTGTCATGTCGTCTCTTCGCTCGATCGCCGCTGCCGCACCAAACCTGTGCAGGTGTGCACTGCCGAAAAGTGAATCGACCCTTTTCACAGCCGCCAAACGTCCGTCTTGTCGCGCGAAGCGAGCGCGGCAGAAGGCTGGATCGACAAATTGCTCTATGCATGTCTAAGCGAGATGCGTGCGATTTCACTGAAGGAAGTTGGGCGAACTGTTTCCTACCATAGATGAAGTAATCGCTCCTAGGCTGATCAGATTCGATTTTCACAGGTCATTCAATCTTTGGTGCGGGTACGGACGCTATGTAAAAATTGTTGTGACCAGATCGGACCGAAGGACGACGGCCAGCCGGACCAAGCAAGCTGTCTGACAATTTGCCTTACAAACAGTTCTTTGTCTCACGAGCTCCCAAACCGCCAAACAGATCTGTATCTGCTCCCACGAGCCTAATCAATTTCCATTGTCTCGTAGCACGCGGGCAAATAACAAATTCAACAGCTCCCCAGGGCGTGCAAGCGATGTCTCGCCATTTCTAGGCGAGACAGCCTACAATTCGGCCTTCAAAGCCGATTCGTAACGATTGTTTGTGAATTTGCCGGCCAAATGGGCAAGCGAAGAATCATGAATAAGCGTGCCGCCGTCGGAACATAGCTCTAACACCCAACATTTTTCTGAGGGCACTGCACACCACGCGCACGTTGTGCACCCTGCAGCTGGGAAGAGCAAGCGATCCCACGATCTGCGATCTGCATCAACCTGCCGCTGCTCGAGAGTGGTCGCGGGACTTATCGATATACAATACACGGCATGCAGTACTATTATACTGTAGATCTGGGCCCGATCTCGTCTTTCCCACGAACAAGATGATGAGCAGGGCCTAAATCACATACCCGGATAGCAACGAATCATGGTACAGCGTAAGCTGGGTCATCATCATGCACGGAAATTGGTGGTGCTTACCGAAACAAGTGTGGGAACCAAGATGAGGATGGTGACAATGCAACTCGCTGCCCGCGATTGCATTCACCATGTGTCTATCGGATAGATAGAGGGCTCCCGATCCGGATAAAACAGCTTCATAGCCACTTGTACGCTTGAAGGCGCCAATCGATATCCGACAGGATCACACCTGTCGAGATAAGCAAGCTCTTAAGCGGTTTCGCCTCTACAACTACGTAGACGGACCCATATCGGTAGCGAACGATGATTCTCGACAACGTGCTTCCCGTCCGCAGCGGGACCACACGTGAGACCCACCAGAAACACATCGCAGCCATCTATATCATATGTTGATCAAGACGAATATGCTGCGAAAGCAAGCAGGAAAGCGTCTTGGCCTGCAGGGAGAAGCCCGATCTTCCATCGGCACGGTCATGGATTCTATGATCGCAAGGGTTCTGACGCCCATCAGCAAGGCGGCAAGCCCCGATGCGAGGCGCCGGAGCGGGATGCATGTGCCCAGCCTTTTTCTCCTGAGTCAGGAACACGAGCGGAGCTTGGTTTTCGACGGCGCGCTCTCGCCGTGCTCTCGGCGGTGCTTCTGATGCAATTTGGATGACGTTTTCGCTCCCTACTGCGCCGCCATCTGCCAGCCTTGACAAACTCAGAACTCGCGCCTGAAATTGGCGCGTCGTCACCTCTTTACGCGGTAAATTTGGCTTGCTGGTCCTGCAGCGGAAGACCGTACATCTGCTATCGGGCGAAATAATCTTTTAACTTGAACCAGAATAAGCGCTTCTCTGGCGTGAAGCTCAAATTTCCTGAGAATCGACGTTGTTCTGCTCAATAAGCAAAGCCTTCGCTGCAATGGGAGAGTTCTACAGTAGGCAGCAATCTATGCTTTCACCTCGCCAGAATGTTGACAGCTCTTACTCAACACGATCACAGATAAGGTCTCAATTGAGGCTCAATCAGTTACAGATCTATACCGTATCAGTCCCACATCGCTGCCTGTCATGCACGATCCCGAACAGCGTCCCATTGTTGTTCACATGAGCCGGGAACGTCAAATCAGCCGCCGACAAAATCGGTCCGAAGCAAGTAAGAAAGGATAAGCAGATATCATAAGCAACCGTCCTCGCGTCCACGCTCGTCAGGTCACTAGCTTTCAAGTCATGAAACGGTTGAGATGACCGAAACATGGCCTTCCGCCGAAGTGTGTGAAACTCAAACGTACTTGTGGCTTTCTATTTGGTCTCAAGATCCCCGAGGGCGATTCTGGCGCCTCTTCGCCGGGCAATCTCGAGACTTGCATCAAGAGTCGGAAAGAAAACCTCGGGTCGGCAGCCCCAGATGTTTCATCGACGGGTCCAGATTCGTCCGCCACCAAAGTTCATCTTATCCATATTACGGATTTAATTAATCTCACAAATCTGGACAAGCAGATCATATCCAGAATAATTTGTTTGCCCACTCATTACGCGAAATTGGGTCCACTTGGAGAATTCAGTTTGTGCAGGATCGAACGGTGAAGACCACGCTATTGTCAGCGGCATTGTCACACCACACCAATGCTATCGCCGAAAATACCAGTTCGATGAGAATGCTTCTCGGCAAAACGAGTGGTCTGACTATGCGCCTTACTTTGAACGTGCTGTCCGGACTCTCGATGCTCCGAGACAAGTATCGATAGCGCCGAAAGAGCAAGCCGAGTGAGCGGTCCGTGTCTTGTGAAGACGGAAACGAGCAACCTCTTTGAACAAGCTCAACAGCTTAGCCCGTCTAGCAAATTCGTAAACCAGCTTTGCCTGCCTCCACTACAGCCGTGCAGCTTGGTTCCCTGTCGAAGACCCTTTCTTCAGGCTCGCAAGATTCTTGCTGCCTCTTCACGCCTCAACCTACGGTCACTTTTGTCACTTTTGTCACCATCATCGCGGTCACCTCAAAGCCCACCTCGTATCCGCCGCAACAGCTTGGCTATACTCCCATCCTCCAGTTTGGCACGTCTCGACCATAAGCAAGTAACACCCCCGTACTTCGATCCAAAGAAGATCAAATATGCACATCTCAGGGTTTGTCAAGGCTGCGGCCGCTGCTATGCTGTTGGTCGGATCTGCTTCAGCTTCAAAACTCGACAAGTATACTCTTCTTGCCGAACAAATGGCGTCGGGGGACCTCTCTTCTTCCCCTTTGGTCAGACCTAGCTGGGCGCGCTTTCAGCAGCGACTCACGCTTCCTGATACCTCGAACCCGGACCTCGCCTTTTCGGCACTCGACTCGATCGTCCCTGGCCTCAATATCTCTGTGCTCAGGGGCGAGGGCGGCAACTACTCGCTTGATGGAATTCCTATCAACAACACAGCAAGTCTCAGTCCAACGGAGATTGCTCGTGCACGAGACTGCCCGTCGATCGAGTTCATCACAACCCGCGGTGCCAACGATTCGTACGAGCAGAGCTTCTGGCTCATGGAGATGGCCCGCCAAGTCTTGTCGCGTTTGCCCAATGGTACCACGAGGAGGACGGAGACCAACTACAATTCCTTCATTGGCGTAGACATGACCTCTCAAGTCAATGCTGCTCTCAATGGTAGCTACTGGGTGTCCAACTACACAACCCTTCTCGCCCAGACCTGTCCCAACACCAAAATCATCATGATGGCTTACTCGCTCGGAGCGGCTGCCAATATTGTTGCTACGACACGTCCACGCTTCCCCACCAGCCGCATCAGCGGCGCAGTCTACTGGGGCTCTCCCTTGCGCTCGCCTGGTCGTCCGCAGAACCTAGGCGGCTCCAAGAGCGGCCTTGGCCAGTTCGGACTTTTGGGCTATCGTACTCCTCGAGGCATGCAGCCAAGAGTGCGGGATTATTGCAAAGAAGGCGACCTTATCTGCACCAATTTCGGCAACATGACCGTGCACTTGTCCTACGCAAACTCGACCATTCAGGACGAGACGGTCGAGTATCTCGTTCAAGCTGCCCTCCAGGCTTGAGCTTTCCACTGAAAAGCTAGCCCGGCATCTACTCTAGCCCTCACAACATGTTTCTATCTTTCACTCGCCTGCTCTATCTTTGTTCAGCTTGTCCATCAGTCACCGTCGTAATGTATCAAAATCGTTCTTCCTACCTTGCATTGTGACCTTTTGATGTCAATTCAAGACTGTGACTGTTGTGCGAGGCATATCATGGCGAGGCTAGCAGGATCGTGATAAGAGGGAAAGGATGGACTTAACACTCACCAAAATTCTCATGTGCCCACTTCTTTTGTCCCCCCACCTAAGGCAGCATTCCAGCTTCGCAACGTGTCCACATCATGACGTCCAATGGATACGGAACCCGGGACTCACATCCGCATCTGGCGAATCTTCGGGATTGCAGTGTGTTCCAAACGGTGACGACACATTCAACTCAGTGACACAACTTGTTGTACAGGGCATACCGTGTCACCGAGGCAGCGGGTGGTGTGGGGGGTTCGAGCCTTAGAGCGACCCTTGTCTGACCTGGGCTCGAAATTTTTTTAGAAACTCAGAGGGCTCTGTCAGGTCTAGATTTTCTGTGCTGTGAAATCCATTTTTGTTTTGAAAGCCAGCCAGACATGGCTCAACCAAACTCACGGATCTCGGAAAGCTCCTCGAGAGCGAATCTTAGAGGCTTCTAATGCTCGCTCAAACTCACTTGCTTTCTCAATTCATTCGTTGTACGCAGGATTTAGCTCGGTGCGAGTCGACTTCACACTGTTCGTAACATATGAAAGCAGTTCTATTAAAGCGAAACCTTTGCAACCGGTGACAATTCGAGAAGAAAGACGAATGAAGCGATAGTGAAAGACCTCCAAAAACTTAGAAGGTGAAGCGCATGAAGACGGGACTGAGCAAGATCGGATACAAGAAATGGCCAGCAATGCTCATAGCTCCCGGCCAAAAGAGGTTGATGCCGTAGATGCAGAACTCTTGAGAAAGCAGATTCGTGCCAAACAGCAACATGAGGGCCAGGAAGCTGGTCATGACGAGGTAGCAGTCCCAGTATCGCGCAGCAATCTCCTTGATCTCGTCCAACAAACTTGTCTCCTGCACATCCTTCTGAGTAGCCGCCCAGGTCATGTTGTACTCGATGGGATGGGCCAAGATGGCGAGTAGAATGTGGAATGGAAGGCCCGAAAAGAATACCAACATGGGCCAGAAGTAGACGAACTGTCTCTTGAGGGCATGGAGGAAGCCTTCCTGTTTGCTTCGAAGGAAGCACAGGAGTCGAGCAACGGTACCAGCGGCGGAGAAGACGACGAGAATAGAGAGCCAGATCTTGAACGAGTCGACAATGTACTCGTGAGTCTCGTTTTCGTACAGACCGACGATGATGAACATAGAGATGGCGAAGGGCAGACTCATGGCGAGAGCGTAGTAACTGAACATGTACGACGAGACGGTAATCTTCTGGGCAAGACTGCACTTGTCACTGGTGATGAACTTGAGGAAGAGAGGAGTGAGAGGGCCCTTGGTGAACCACAAGCGCAGAGGGTGCATGATGATCTCGGAGCAACCGAAAGCGTACTTTTGCCATCGGTTGAGCTCGTCCGAGGGTGTGAGCGAGACACCCTCGAGATAGCCCAAGTTGGAGTAGGTAGCCCATCTGACGACGTAACCTTGGAGCTGCAGACGAAGTGACATGTCGAAATCTTCCGAAACCGAGTTTTCGGACCAGGTGATCAGCTGGCCAGTCTTGGGATCGCGTTCGGAAACCTGGAGGAGAGCAGAGGTGCGGATGTAGGCATTGTGACCGACGAACGGAGCAGTAGCGCCACAAGCGACGAGCCACGAGATGGACCAGTTGACAATATCGGTGAAGAAGCCCATCATGTTTTCGAAGAAGTGGTCGGCCACGTACATGACACCGGAGCAGTGCTGCAGAATACCGACCTCTTGACATTGTTCCATCTCGCTCGCAGCGTCAAGGAAAGCATCCACCGGAATACGAGTGTCGCAGTCAATAAGGAAGATCAGGCTTCCGAGGCGCACGTCTCCCTCTGCCTGAGCGATGCCGTCACGAGCTTGAAGCGCCATCTCGAGTGCTTCGCCGTAGGATTGAGCTCGGCCGCCATCGAGGAGCTGCTGAACGTCGTAGCTGAAATCGATGACAAAGTTCATGTTCGATGCCTTCTTGAAACGACCAGGACGAACAAAGCCATTGTGACCATGACCTGGACGCGAGACCCAGCCGCACTCGTGAGTTCTATAGAACTCCTTGCGCTCTTGCTGCTCTTCTTCGCTGATAAGTTGCATTCCGTCTTCACAGACGAGAATGTTGGCCTTGCCACCTTGAAGCTCGTACTTCTTCATGGCTTTCTTCATGTTGATGATGGTGGGTGCGATGACACCTTCGAGCGATTCCTTGTAAACGGGCACTTGGATCGTGATCGAAGGCAAAGGAACATCGATGGGGAGGGGCACGGGCTTCTCGCCCGAGTAGTAGAGCGAGTTCTTCTTCATCTGGCCGTAAGGAAGCAGAATCTGAGCGATACAGCCAAAGATGTTGTCGGTGAAGAATTGTGTAAGCATCATGAGGAAAGGAATGACCAGAAGGGCGAAAAGGTACCAGTAGTTGTTGAGCGTCACGCAGGTCACGAGGATACTGCGCATGAAGATACCACTGAACAAGAGGTTCAGACCGAGGCTGAGGCCAGTAAGGAGAGGGGCCAGGTGGTAGACAGGGCGCTTGGAGTCGGTGAGCTCCTGTACCATGCCAGCCTCCATGGCCTCGTCCATGCTCTTCTCGGAAAGATCGTGCGACTTTTCGTTGAAGCTATGAGTCTGAGAAGGCGAAGGCCTGTGGCTACCGAGTTTACCGTGACCGAGGTCAGAGTGCGAAGCAAAGGAGGGCAGTTGCGTTGTCGAGGATGCAGCTGAGCTCGTCACGCTATTCGATCTAGAGTGTCCGTAAATCGACTTCTTCTTCGAGCTGTACTCGATCAGACTCTCTACATAGTTGCCTTTTCGGAGGGTCTCAAAGTAGTCGAGCACCGAGTCTTGAAAGGCCAAAGCAGCGTCCATGAGGTCTTTTCCGTCCTCAGTCCAAACGACCATGATGGCCTCTGCCTGGATGAAGGCGGCTCCCTGACCCTTACGACACGACCAGAGGTTGTCGAGGTCCTTGACGACTTGCACACGCTGCTGAGGCGTGAGGATGAGCTCGGTCTGACCAGGTCGCAGCGTGGAGAGTGCAGAGTCGATGATGTCCGAATTGACAATGATGGCTGCCTCACAGCGAAGTTTCTTGATACTTTGCATCGCTACACCACGGTAAGCATCCATCGGGTAGGCAGCATATGTGTTGTCATAAGCACGAAGAAAGATGCCGTCATTGCCACTTCCTTCTCGCGCCAAATTGATGCGGCGAGCTTTGAGGTACATGGACTCAGCAATTTGCTGTGCCAGATGGAATTGGAGCGTGACCTGTTCGGGAGTCTGCGAGCCGGACGAGTTGGCGTTCGACTGGTTGTGAACATACGAAGCAGATAGACCATCGGCCGGAGAGGCAGTGTCGCTCCCTCTCCTACCACTTGCGAAGGTGGACGTGGAGATGGCCTGAAAGGCCTGGGTTGCGTGGGTCATAAGACCGCTGCGCGAGAAGGTGGAAGCCATCGTGCTGTTCCGACTCGAAATGCTTTACGACTTGGAAGCTTGATGATATGTCTTGCGTCAGCCTTATGACGACTCAGTAGAAGTCGATGTGGTTGCGATGACCACTGTAGGCTGTGAGCGCGATGGTAAGAGGGAGGTAGTGGTGGAGAGGAGCTAAACAAAGATGAGGTAGGAGCAGAAGGAAGGGATCGGTGTTGGTCCGAAGGAGTTGGCGGCGAGGACGAGATGTTGCAAGGGAGGAACAGGCGTCGAAAGCTATTGCAAACAGAAGAACTAAGGTGGTAAAGGGGATCACTGAGACGAATGACAACCAAAGCAGTTGCTAGACGGCAATCAATCACGGATGACTGCTAGAGCCAGTGTTCCGCTTCGTTTGAATTTCTCCCAACTGAGCGCCAGATTTTACCAAGCAACAAGTGGTATGAGCCCGACCTCTCATGGCCAATTGATCGATAGCTACGGCAAAATACGCACCTCGGCTGTCCCGTCTTTCTGAGCCCCAAGCTGAACATGCGCCGAAAGTCGTATCACACAAAAGATGTGGGAATCGAGGGTCGTCGCTTGTGTCGCCGTCGGCGAAAGATTTGGTGTCAGAACTCTCTAAGTCGAGCCATGGACCCAGGCGCAATCAACAGAAAGGTCGCAGAACTGACCCAAAATTTTATCATAGAATAAATTGTTTATGGGTTCCTGAAAATGGACGACCTGTGAAACCTGAGTGTGGTCTCGATATTGTACACGTCTGAAACATGGATGGACGGCGGCAAAGGCATGCGGCTCCTTGTCACTGGGCATCCCCAGCAGCCATTTGGCAGCTGCAAATGACCAAAGCTCAAGTTGAACGGCAAATCGCTACGAGGATGCAGCGTCGACCATGCCGCTGAGGCACATCTTGCCAAGCAAGCTAAAGTGGGCCGGTTCCACACGCCTGACGTTCCCGCCTCTGTGCAGTAGACAGTCCCGGTGGCTGAAAGTGACAGGGGCGGCGCTAGCTCTCGCTTCAGGGTCTGTGTGAGCTCGCACGCCTTCGCCTGGAAAGACCTCGATTATCGGATGATCTCCTTGGCCGAGACACCCTCGATGTCCACGCCGCGCCTTTGTCTTGAAACTTTCAGGCCTACGTCGATGCGAAGTCAATGCCCGTATCAGAACGATGATAGGCAACGAATCCCGTTGAAGTTGACAAGCCTTGGTTCTCTGTGTCTGTGCGCTTCGGAAGGGCATCGATATGGCTTCGCTACGAAAAGTTTACAGGTCGCGTACAGGTTTTCTCTGGTGACGGATTTTGGCCCAAAGTCAACCGCAACACTTTCTGCTCTTCGAAACATTGAAGTCACCCTTCCTTTTTGTCATCGACGACACCATCATCTTTCCCTCCCGTCTTTCATCATCCATATCGCTTTCCAGTCTTGATCCACTTGACCCTCCTGTTCAGAATCAAGACGCACACATCGCTCCGGATCGGCAAGACCCCAAGAGGCGCGCATCATAATGGAGAAGCTGGGCGCAAACTCGGTAGCAGCGCAAGAGCGTCTTGCCTGGATTAACGGCAAGGAAGCGAAGCGCATCAACACAAAAAACAGGCGAGTCGTCTTGATCGGCGTTGTGATGGGCATTGCTGCCATGATCGCTGTCGTTCTCGACGGCGTGCTCCGCGTAGAGAAGGCAGATAAACTCTGTCTAGTCCTCGATGACGATTTCTCGAATGGGTTCAACAAGACGACATGGTCGCACGAGATTCAAGCCGGTGGCTACGGTGTAGGCTCTTTCGAGTGGACCACCGACAGCCCAGCAAACACCTACGTCGAGGACGGCAAGCTCTACCTCGTTCCCACTTTGACTGTCGAGAACTTCTGGCCTCCTTACTTCAACATGGACGGTCTCAAGGTCGATCTCGGCGCCTCTGGCAACTGCACCTCCAGTTTGGCCAAGGACTGTGTGATGGGCAACAACTTTGACAATGGTCAGATGCTCAATCCAATCCAGAGCACGCGTATCACTACCAAAAAGTCATTCGCAATCCGCTACGGAAAGGTCGAAGTTCGCGCCAAGCTGCCCACGGGTAACTGGTTGTGGCCTGCCATTTGGATGATGCCGCGTGACTCAGTCTACGGGATTTGGCCTGCCAGTGGTGAGATCGATCTGATGGAGTCGTCGGGCAACATGCCGCGTCACCGAATGGACGAGCGTGCTGTCGGCGCTGTGCAGTCGTCCTACCACTTTGGCCCAGACTGGAGGACCAACGCTGGTACTCATCACACGGGTTATCAGTTCCGATGGCGCGACTACTTCAACCAGGGCTACCACAATTACGTGCTCGAGTGGAACGAGAAGCGCATGCGAGTCTTCGTTGATGACCCGCGCAACACCATTTCGACCTTCACTTTCCCTAAGGAGCCAATGTGGGACTATGCAAAATTCGCCGATATCCAAATCGAGCCTCCCATCACCAATCCTTGGATCCGCAGCGAGACGCCGAACGTTGCCCCATTCGATCAACATTTCTACCTCATCCTCAACGTTGCTGTCGGCGGCAAGTATTTCCAAGGTGCCGGCGACATTCCATGGAACACCGAGTCCGCCTACCCTGCCACCACCTTCTGGAACAACATTAAAAAGTGGTACCCGACCTGGGCCACCGACCCCAGGGACCGAGGCATGGCCGTCGACCGCGTTCGAATGTGGCAAAAATGTTGATCAACGAATGCAGCGCAAGCCTGTCTTTCTTTTTGATCGTAGATAGTGGTTGGTCTATCCACGAAGTTCTCTTATATAGTGTCACCGTTTAGTTTAGTCGCAGCATTCGCATACCAAAAATCATCTCCTTGCAACACATACAGTAATAGTTCTGACTCATATCCACGCCATGAAAGAGATGTGTCCGCCCAAGGACCGCCGGAACATGAGAACGGACTGCAACAGGTCATCGATGCTATGATCATTCATGGCCATTTCACATCGGACAGTTCTCGGAGACGAGATGATTTCTGTGATCGAGAATCACCGATCTTAGTACAAGACAGGTCACTTTTCGGCAAGAGCCTCTCTTTCCAAGTTGATGTGATCGAAGCGTCACACGAGTTTCACATTGCCGAAAAATGATGATCATCTATTCAATTAGCTTGAGAGTGCGGACGAGAGACAGCATGCGTAACGAAAACCCTTGACACAACAGAGCATGTACAAACGACGTGAAAGAAAAGGACGACGGTCTGATTCGTTGCAGGAGGCACAAGAAGCGCTCAGCATCGCTGCCACATCTTGACCGAATCAATGGCCATACCTCGCTGCTTGGGGTCAGTGGGCCAAGTAGGCAACCAGCGCGAGCGGGCAGCCCAAAAGTCTGCCACAGGGTTGGTACCGGCATTCTGCCAGGGCTTGTTGCGGTCGGAATCGGAAAAGTAACCATTGGTTCCACCAACGGCGACGTTGAGGATAAGGTAGAACTTTTGGTCGAAGGGAGCACCCTTCTTTCCTTGCCAGGGGTCCTGGATAGCGGTACCGTTCCAGAGCAGGTGCGAGAGCTTGCTGAATGCAAAAAAGTCGCGGTTCATGTCAAGCGACATGATGCGACGGCTCGGCTTGTCAACCCAGGTGGTCAAGGAGTTGGGGGTCCAATCCAAACCAAAAGTGTGGAAGTCTTCGGTGAAGTATTCACGAGGAACCGAGTAGTTTGCTGTGGTCAAGCCCCATCTGTCTGTGGCCGCCGAAGGTCCCCAGTGCAAGGTCGAGGTGACCGAGTTGCGGAAGATGTCCTTGCGAGACTCGACGACGTTGCCCCTGGACTCGATCATGTCGATCTCACCGCTTCGAGGCCATTCGCCGTACACCGAATCCTCAGGCATCATCCAGATGGCAGGCCAGATCCAATCACCCGCAGGAAGGCGAGCGCGGACTTCGATACGACCACGGTTGATGGAGGCTTTGGAGCGAATTCTTGCCGACTTGATAGGCTGCAGAACCTGTCCGAGCGTCGAGTTGGACACACTCTCACAGGCAGCGTCGGTCATCGGGCTGGCGGTGCAGGTGGTATTGAGGCTGTAGGTGTAGTTGCCGGTGATGGCAGCCTCCCCGACCTCATCCGAAGTAAGCGTGGGAACCAGGTAGAGCTTGCCGTCCTCGATGAACGAGTTTTCGGGCTTGGTGGTTGTCATCTCGAACTCTTCGTTTCCGAAACCATCGGTTCTGACCTCGTACTCCCAGTTGTCCGTGTTGAGCGTGGTACGTCCGGTGAAATCATCCTCGAATGCCAAGCAAAGTTTCTGCTGAGGAGTGTTGATCCAGCCGAAGGCAATCACCACACCGGCGAGAACGACGGAAAGCAAGCCGAAAAAGGTGAAAGCTAGGTTGTGCTTCCTGCCTGCTTTGGCAGGCTTCTCGGCTGCGGTGATCGAGGATGCCGCAGAGGGCTGACTGGCTGTGGGGGGTGTCTCTCCACCGAAGGCGGGAATAGTTTGCGAGGCAACAGGAACAGCAACCTTTTCGTTGGCGCTCGTGTTGCGTGAGTGCGAGATGGGCAGATGGATCACTGAAGAGGCAGCGCTGCTCGATCCAGAGCCTGGCATTCGACCATGGCCTGTGGAGCTTGCAGATCTGTAGTGATTGCGTAGGAAGTGTGGTACTTGCGACGATGGCGAGAAATTGAAGTTCTTCTCCTCCATAGGAGTGGTATGACCTGATGAGGAAGCCATCTTGCGTGTTCTTGAGCTCTGACTACGATGCGAGGAGAGGATGGAAGGAAGAGTGTATATGGAAGGGAGAGAAGAGGGGAGCTGGGACGAAGGAGATTAAGGTGGTTGGACGATGAAGCAACAACAGTGTTGGTGCGAGGTGAAGACAGTTTGGTGTCTGGAAGATGAGAGCGGGTGATATTGCAAAATTGAACAAGGGTTTCAGGCCAGTAAGTGTCTCCTCAGCGCCTTCGTCGTGTGTGGTCGTACAGCCTGCAATGGCATTATCGATACCAGAGGGTAGATGTAAGAATCACGTCCCGCGCACACAGCTCGAGCAACATCGGCTGAAGTTTCACACCTATCTTTGCATAGTCCGCCTCAACGGCCTTCTTGTCTCGGCTTGAAGATTCAGGCCTCACCTCGCCAATCGTCCATACGATCTTTGACGCTCGGTCAAGGTTGGACAGAGGAGCCCACGCAACGTTTGTCTGACCGATTCCAGGGTGTCCTCGGCTCGGCCAAACGCCCCCAAACAGAGGCCAGAAGCCTTCATGGAGCAGACGCGGCCAGATCGAGACGCTGAGACGTCGATCTGAAACTTCACACATATAGGTCTGACCTGAAGAATTGCAAGCAAACATGCCGCCCGGTCAGGACTGCCTGGTACGGCTATGCTTCTCTGGGAGATCTTCACAAAAGCCATCCAGGCGAACTTTGCGGACACTGGATTTCGCCAAAGGGCTTCTCGACCAGAATTGGGCGCGTGTCTCAGAGTTGCAGGATTCCGAATTTTCCCTATCGAATTTTACGTTGGAGGAACAGGAGAACTGTCAAAAGGCGACGATGACCTCGCCGGACAATGGCGGCCTTCGAATTGAGCTAAGCTGAAACCTGGATTGATGCGCGACGGGGCTGCCATACCAGGAAAGAGGTTCATGACCCAGACATCCACTCGGCATTTCGAGCCCAGAAGTCAGCCATCTGGACCCTGGGAACGAAGCCCGCTGCGCCAAGGCAGAGGATTTCAGGATTGGCCGCCCAGCCGAGACATCTGTGTTGCTAGGTCTTGAAGTCAGAGATGCACAAACAAGCCTGTCGCACACCGCTGTGTTTGTTGTGCCTGTCCCCAAGCCTGGTCGTTGATTCTACGCCCTCACCCACCTGTCAGGCAGGGTCCTGAAGGCCGTCTTGAACCTGTTCCAACGGGTTTCTTTGAACTCTCGTAGTAGGCTTCCAGCGAAATCCCGAGCGTGCTCACTGGTGAAGACTCCCTCGCCTTCGAAGCACAGCGCATCCCAGTCCAACAATTTCCGTTCAACGCCGCTCCTGCGACCCATAGCCTGCCCTTTTCGAGCCTTCGAACGTGTCGATCGACCGCATATCACCCAGGCCGGCAATCTTGCCATTCAGTGTGCATTTGGCGGCTGCGGTTGTCCGAAACCAGGACGGTCACCCATGCTCATCCGTATCTTGCAACTGGCGAGGACTCTCAGAATCCGGATCTCGTCCTAGATATGCGATCCATGTATCACATCCTCGCTCTCGAGAGGCTGCAGTCTCACACCATCTGGAGTCCAAGACAAGGCTACAGTGACATTTGCGCGTGCCTCCGTTCCCTATCTCGTCGTCAGAAAGTTCCGTTCGTTCGCTTCCTGGTCGCGATCCTTTGTGTGTGTCTCGGCTTCTTCCAAGAGCGCCCTCTTTTTCCCGAGATTCCCTGGTCTGACATCGATACGTACCCGCGCGAGCATGCATCGGCGTGGGCCCTGGTCGTCAGAAACCTTACGATTTGTCCGCCGATTGAAGTTGACCAGGGTAATGTACAGCCAAAACTTCATCTCTTGCACATTTCTTGCCGCTTTGGCAATCACGTCGATAGCACGATAGGAGCCACATATACCGTTGACCGTCGTGCACCTTCGTCTCTTAACTCCATTGCTTCTTCGACCTTTCCTTCGTCTTCTCCCTTTACTACTCAAGCTCACGCCAGCTACTTTACATTTTCACAACCGCAACACATTCCTTCCTTCCCTTCCTCAATCTTTCCAGTTTCCTCCTCCCTCAAGCTCCACGACATCTCTGGCTCGCTGAGGATTGTAACGGCAAGATGCAGTCAAGTGACTCTAGCTCGAGCATTTCTTCGCTCCCTTCGCTTCCCACTTTCAACCACACTCTCACTCCGACTTCAAGTGTAGCGCACCATGGCGGAAACTACTACTTTCAAGGTGAAGAGGACGACATGGAGGTGATGGAGTCGGATGACGAAGATCGCATCGTTCCATCGTCGTCGGCTTCGTCTTCGAATAACCACAGCTATGGCCACTCAACTGCGAGCAGGCAGTATCACAACAGCCCCAAGCGCCGAACCGATTCTTATATTTTGGCCACTGCTCCCTCGGCTGGCTTACCAGGATCGTACACATTCCACTCGACTGGCGAAGACTCTGCTGAGGCTGGCCACTCCACCGATGCCGTCCACGCCTCCCTGGTTCTTGCACGCCACATCTTTTCGGTCGCTACTACGGAAAAGTGGTGCAGGCCAGACAACTTCTCCAACGCCGTGGCTGTTCGCGTGCAAGTTGGAAGCTACATCCTATACCCGCAGGAGGGTGCGTCAATGCCTGCCTTTTCTCGAGCCATGCTCGAGCTCAACTGTGATGCCGCCATCATCATCAACACTCCCCTAGTCGCCGCTGCGCTCTCCACCCTCAATCCGGGCGAGAGCGAGATCCGCCTGAGCTCCTCCAAGCGAGTCCAAGTAGTCCACAGCCTGGACTACCTTGGTGGTGCCAGACGTGCGCAAATGGCCGCTTTCTCCGACACGGAGCAGGTCCTGGTTGTCTGGACAGAGTCGTGTCGAGACCTCATCGAACAGGTGCGCAGCTTCGAGCGCCTGCTTGTTGACTACGTTTGGTCCATCACTTCAGATCCCACCGCCTCGGCTCGTCACAGCATGATCTCGCGTTCCCCCTCGCTCATGTCGCTCAACACCGCGGCTGATAACGCTGTCGTCACTCCCTCGGCATCCGCCGAGAAGGACCTTTCGGAGCTGGAGCACTACGTCCCTCAGGTTCGCAGTGTCGAGACTTTCGCTGGCGCAGTGCGTGGCCTTGGAGTCTGTATCGCCGCCGTTGTAGTCGCCAACTGGATTCGCGTGATCGTCCAGACTGTCCGTTTGGATGGAGAGCCTATCTACTTGGTCGCCCTTCTGGCCATCTTTCCCATGTTCCTCGTGCTTCTTCCTCTTGCCGATAACGTCGCCAGCTGCGTTGCCATGGCTCTCGGTCCCATCCGTCCCATGATGCGAAACTCGCGCTACTATTCGGGTGTCGCTCCGGAAGCACCGGCCGGCAAGATCGTCCTTCCTCACGTCACGATTCAGGTACCTGTATACAAGGAATCGCTCAAGCATGTTCTTCAGCCCACGCTCGACTCGGTGCGTGCAGCTATCACCGAGTATGAGTTGCAGGGAGGAACTGCTTCGATCCTCATCGGCGAGGACGGTATGGCCGTCATCGACGAAGAGGAAAAGCAGGCTCGTCTCGACTTCTACCGTCGTCACGACATTGCCTGGATTGCTCGTCCTCGCCACGGCGACATGTTTGTGCGCGCCGGTCGTTTCAAGAAGGCTTCCAACTTGAACTTCAGCATGCAGATTGCCAAGAAGTACGAAGAATCCATCCTTGCCAACCCTCACCAAGACCGCGAGGCTCTGTTGCAGCGCGTTCTCAAGGAACGTCACCCTCAAGCTGAGGGTGAGGGCGACGTCAGCATCGGTGAGCTGATTCTGCTCATCGACTCGGACACCCGTATTCCTGCCGATTCTTTGCTTCCCAGTGCGTGGGAGATGGCATCGTCCCCTGACGTCGGTATCCTGCAACACTGCTCTGGTGTGCTGATCGTTGGTACAGGTTTCTTCGAGAAATCGCTCGCCTACTTCATGCGCTTCGTCTACTTCTTCATCTCGTGGCAAACGGCTACGGGCGAGGTGGCCCCTTTCGTCGGTCACAACGCCTTCATCCGCAAGTCGGCACTAGCTGAGCTTGCTGACGAATCGCTGAGCGCCAAGAACAGCGATGGTTTCATCCAGCCCTGGTCCGAGGAGACTGTATCGGAGGATCTCGATCTCGGTCTGCGTCTCCTTCTTAAGGACTGGATCATCCGATGGGCTACCTACTCAAACTACGGCTTCCAAGAGGGTGTGTCTCTGACCTACGTCGATGAGCTCAACCGATGGCGCAAGTACACCTACGGTATCTTTGAGCTCTTCCTCAACCCACTGTGGCGATGGCCCGTCCACGGTCCCGTTCCTAAGCTCATCCGTACCGTCTTCTGGTCGAGCAAGATTCCGACCCATTACAAGTTCAACCTCCTGGCTTACGCTGCAAGCTATCTCGCCATTGGTGTTTCGCTACCCAGCGCTCTCGCTCTCTACTTTGTCCAAGGCTGGATGGGCGCCTGGCTGTTGCCATTCTTCGTCTCCACCTTCCAATACTGGATTGTCTCGCTCGTCGTCTTTGGCGCCTCAGGCTTCATCGGTGTTACCGTGGCCCGCCACCGAAGCGGCGACGCCAACATCTTTGTTGCACTCGGCCAGCACCTCCTCTGGTACCCGATGAACCTGATCACGATCGTGTCGTTCTCGTTCGCCCTTATCAAGGCCTCGCTGATCTACCTCGTCTCACTTCCCATCTCGTTCGGTGTCACCGCCAAGGACGACAGCGACTTCCACTTTGCAACCGAGGCGCCGTTGGTGCTGCGTCAATTCTGGCAGTCCAACACGCTCTGCGTCGCCATTGTCGCTGCTGTCAGCGTGCTGGCAACCTCGGCGGTGCCTCTAGGATGGCAGATCGTCGAATGGCCCACGATGGTTCCGCTCTTGTTCATCACTGTAGCCACGCTCCTTTCGCCGTTCATCCTCAACCCTGCGCTCATCCGCTTCTCTTTCTGAGCGTCACGGGCATACTCAGTCTCCTTCTGTCTTGTCTCGCTCTACGACTTCCGCTTGTCCCTGCTTTCGCAATGGTCTTCTCATGGGTCTTGTTACGGTCTTACGGTCTCGAACCCCTCTTGCTAATGATATTCTTCAGGATGGATATGCTGCCATCGCAATGCTGGACTGAGCGCTGTGTGTGCATGATACATTTGACATCCAAGGATTGCGGAGCGATCGAATAACATTCTTTGACTGCTTAGCTGGGAGCAACGATTCAAAAGAACGATCGTTGAGTCCGCTCGGCAAGCAGACGCTCGCCTCTAAGCGAGCTTCTGCGATTTCAATTCAATTCAACAACTCGTGCCGACGGTATCGGATCACCAGAAGTCGAACACGAACAAATTCGTGGAATTTTCAATATCGTGTAAAGGGCAGGCGAAGTAACAAAATCGTAAATTTCTCCCCTCACTGCCCAAAAAGAAAAGCCAAAAAAAAAAAAGAATAAAACTGAAATTCGGGCGGGTAACACACAGATCAGTCGGTCACAATCACAGTCCGATGCGAAAAAGGTAAAAGAGAAGCTTCGCAAGTCTGTTTGTACTGTGCATAGAATACCCTTGCGCGATGCTTTCCATACTTCTCCCGTCGCTCATCCCCTCTACTGTGTCTCCTTCGCATCGAGAATAGCCAGACGACTCATCGACAGCCTTGACGTTCGTGGAGATGGTCACTCAACGACCATGTCAACGCCGCAGTTTCTGAGCTGAAGCTAGTCGTTCCCGTCACCAGGAAGGGGCAACCGTCTGGAGCCCCGCACTACATAATCCCTCCTATTCTCGACCGTTGATGAGCGTCGTCGCCACGTGTATCAGCGATGACACAAATCAACAGGCAAGTCGCATCTTCGGGTCATGAGGGTCATTCCGATCATGACGACAGCCGGGATGAGCAGAGCATGAGTGGCCTCAAGAAGAAGCGTATTCAACAAGCATGTCGACCTTGCGGCATCAAGAGGGTCAAGTGCGATGGATCGAATCCCTGCATCACATGCATCCGGTCCGGTGAAGTCTGCGAATATGGCCAGCCAAAGAAAAGGGGCCCTCCGAAAGGATCTACCCGTGGTGGCAGCAAGGCCGCCAAACGCAAAGCGGAAGTGCAGCAGAATGCTGTTCGCACTGGCGCTTATCAGGCAGCAGCGGCCTTGCCATTACAGTCCACTCGCGACTATGCCGCCACCTTGTCCTCGTCCACTGGAACAAGCTCGTCAGGTGTTTCGCTGCCACGTCCGCCTCCTCTACCACTCCCAGAAGCCGAGTGGAATCGGGCCGGTGCATCCGCACCCTTCGCCTCCTCCTCATCTTCCAGTAGATTACCCCTGCATGGCTCAGCATACCCTATGCCGTACACTTCGATACCATCACATTCTGCTGCTACTGTCCCAGGATCAGGCCCCAGCAGCGTTCGACCGCCGATCGCTCAGAGCGACGCATACCCTTACTCGGCCCACGCTTCGCCGAACATGCACCATCGCACCGAAGGTCGTCGCATAGCCGGCTCCACGCACGAGGGAAGTGTTGGCAGTCCGAGCTACGGCAGTGCCGGCAACACGAGTCCCGGCTACCATCCGGCCTACTCGTACCCGTCGAGATACGATCCCGCTTCAGCTTCGCTCGGGTCAACCAGGAACCGCGCTGAACCGTTCTATCGTGGCAGCAGCAGTGGCCTCGGCCTCATTCGCCCACCTGCCGCCACTTCCGATCGCAAATTGCCGCCTCTGGAATTCCGCGCTGGTCGATCGTCCGACCGGTCCTCAACATCACCAAGCAACTACGGAAGACTTTCTGTCACGTCAGATACGTACGAGTCGGCTTCGTCTGCCCGCTCAGGTGCAAGACCCCTGACAAGAACTGCTGGCTCTCACATCCGTCCTACCCTCCATGAGTCTGCCGGTGCTATTCCAGCAAACACAGCCAGCATCCACTTTGGCGCGGCTGAGGGGTCAGTTCGCTGCGATCCGGCCAACACATCCGCGGACGGTCGTCACACACAGAGCAAAGCTACAGAGATCTCGGCGGCGTCAAGCTCTCAGGCTGCATCCAACTCAGCTGAGGCCCGCAAGCATGCGCCTGACCGTCCAGCCGGTGCTCGTAGACTGTACGGCGCCGAAAGCAATCACCTACTTGTGGGCGGCACGCTCCAGCAGCTGCAGCGAGACCGCGATCGCGAGTCTGCTCCAATCACAGGAAAGACCTCCGCTAATGACAGCCTGGACGACGTCAATCTCGAACCACTCCTGTGGGTCGAACCTAGTGACGAAACTAGAAACGGTGTCAATCGGTCTGGTGTCTCGCTGAACAAGCCCGAGATTCCCCCGCTTATCCAGGAGCGCCTGTTTACCATCTTTTGGGGCATTGTCGAAACCATCTGGCCCGCTCTGTACAAGCCAGCCCTTTGCCTGACGGGCTTCAACGTCATCGATCCGCAAAAGCATCCGATGCTGCACAACGCTGCCTGTGCGCTCGCGGCCGTCGCTTGGGATTCGGGCGAGTTCGGTCTCTCGGAGGAGGACACCGAAGCGACCCAATCCGACTGGGTCGAACGCACCGCCTCAGATCTCACTTTCAGCCACGGACCTGCCCAGCTGGCTGACGGCACCAGCCTCGGCCGTCTTAGTGCCGCAGATCTCGGCGACATCTTCCTTGCTAGGGCAAAGTACTATCTAGTGAAGACGAACAACGAGCCCAGCTTGGACACGATTCAGTCGCTACTATTTATGGCTCTGCGAGAGGGCGGCAATGGTCGAGCGAGTCAGGCTTCGGCGTATATCTCGACGGCATGTAGGATGTGTATCGACTTGGGTCTCCATCGACAGCGAGACTTCTCTTCCGTGCTTGGATTGCAATTCTCGCACGCCGAGGAGCAAGCACGTCGCCGGATCTTTTGGTGTTTGTATCTGCTCGACAAGACATCATCAGCATCACTGGGTCGACCTGTCACTCTGCGCTACGCCGAGATCGACTCGCCTCTGCCTCACGTCGATGAGTCTGGCGAACACGAAACCTGGGCAGAGACGACCAACAACAGCTCGCTCATCAAGGACCAAGCGCGCAGCATCTTGCTCAAGACTCCAGTAGCCGCCATGACCCATTTGAAATTCGGCGTCAGACTAGGGCACATCTGCGAGCAGATCATCGCCATCTATACCCGCGTTCAACGTGGCGAAGAGGACGAAGATTCAACTTCAACCCATAACGGCGATGCTGAGGCAGTGCCAGAGTGGGAAACCCGTCTGATCCGACTTCACGCAAAGCTCGTAGCGTGGGAACGTGATCTGCCTTACCGTCTCCGCTTCGAAGATCCATCTCATCGTCTTCCGAACACGCTCTCGCAGCATCTGTGGTATCAAGCATGCAAGGTGATGTTGCATCGTCCTTACATTCTCAAGCAATCGTCTCGTCCAGATCTACCTCCCTCACATCGCATCTGTACTGACGCCGTCGGAAGGATCCTAGAGATCCTCACTGCGTATGACAACAACTTTGGTATGCGGAAGTTGTCATCGACTTTCACCTATTGCATCTTTACGGCTTCCACGATCGAGATTGCCAACACGACTTCGACGGATACAGCGATTGCGCTAGAGGCTAAAAGGAGGTTGCGTCAGTTCATGACTTGGCTGTCAAGAATGAGCGGTACATGGCAGAGCGCCAGCCATCATCTCAAGATTCTGGAACAGCTTGGTCACGGAATCGACGCGGATCTGGACGGAACAGGTCTGCCGAGTTTCAAGGAGGCGAGCGCGCCGGGCAGTCTCAGCGTGAGTCGGGCGGATAGTCCATCGAATTCAGACGCAGCGGTCAGCAAGATTGCAAGCAGTCGTGTGGGCCCATCACACGCGCAAGGCCTTGGGTCTTCCATCGGTAGCAGACCGGATCAGCACCATCAACAGTCGTCGCAAACAAGGCGAAGCGATCCTCCAACTTTGGGTGCGAGCGATACCCCGCTCTCCGAAAACATTCCTTCTTTGATTGGAGATGACTTGGGTGGATTCTCGGTGCCGGGTCCAATTGGTGCACCCATGCATCTTTCTAGGCCTCGCCTCAGCTATCAGTTGACACCGGCACTGCAAGGTGATCTGCAGGCTCAATTTCAAGCTTCCGGTCAGAATCCCGGTCTGCTGTACGGATGGCCTGCGTCATCGCGTCTCGACGCGCCTGGCGCCAGCGCCATCACAGCGGTTCCTCCGGTCTTTGATCCGACTGGTGCCGCTGTTGCCGCTCACACGATACCCGACACCATGGCAACCACAGCTGTTGGAGCCAATGGACAAGTCAATCCAACCGCCTATCTCAAGCTGCACGACACGTCGTATTGGGGAGCCATGCCACTGGCCTCGGAAGATCCTCTGTCTTGGGCCAACTTTACCAGCTCCTACATTGAAGCGCTCAATGGGATGACGCAGCCTCTGTCGTCGAACCTTGCCGTCAATATCAGCGACACCAATACCCAACGCTAGAAGACAGATGGCTTGTCATGTATTTGTAATTCGCTCTTGTCTTTTCATCCTTTGAACTCCTGAAGGCTTTTTGTGGCATGGTTATTATGTGAAATAAGTGAGAGGGACTTTCACTCTTCTCCTCGCTTGATGCGCTCCAGCTGCTGCTTCCACGATTCGAAAAGCTGGATGCCTTCCTTGCCCTTTGTGAAGCTGCCTTCTCTGGCAAGGGTGTTCTTTTCGGCTTGGAAAAGGCCAATGACTTCGTCGAGACCAGCTTCGAGCTTTGTAAGGGCCTCCTGCAAAGCGTATGGATTCTCGATGGCGCCAAAGATGGTGCTCTTCGGTCGGTGAGCCTCGATCGGGTCCGGATCAGCTGTGGATGTCGAGCGATAATGCAAGCAGTGAAGACGCAACTTCAGTGAGTTGATTCTGGATCTGAAGTTAAGCCAGACGATTGCCACTTACGTTGACGAAGGTCTCGAGGGAAGGCGCCTGCTGGGTTCTCCGCCGATACACCTGGCCCTCGGAAGTCTGTGGTTTGGTGTGGGTATTTGCTGCTCCGTCGAGGATATGGAAAGTGGAGATTGGAGCAAGAAGCGTCAGAAACACCGAACTGCACAACGATATAGCAAGGGGAAGTACTTACGCTTCGCTCTGGAATGCCACGTTGGGCGTGCCCTCGTTCTGTGCTGACATTGTGGTGTTTCAAAGCTAAGACGACTGCTTGCGATGCGTATCAAAAGTGGCTGGTCGATAGAATGGAGCGAGGCTGGCAGTGAGGAAGGTGAAGTGGTAGAAGCTAAACACGAGCTGTGTGACAGGCTTGATCTTGACAGCCGCTGCTGAGTCAATGATGCTTCGCAACTCGGAAATCACAGTGTCATTTGCACAGGATCGGCTGTGGGAATGCTCGACACAGACAGGCATAGCCGAAGCATGATCCCGAAAAAGACCAAACTTAGAAGAAAGAGAGAGAGAGCGCGCTCTGGCCAATGATCCTGCTGACGTCGGCTCTTTGCCGTCCCGCCTGTACTGCCATGTGGAGCAGATGAACCTCTCCAACGCACGATGACGCGCGACCGTTCGATTCTGTTTGTTCATACGTGTTACGCCGAGAGTATTCGCGCAATGAACAACGAAAAAAGTGCGAGTCACGGTCCAAGTCCGAACAGGGTCCTCGCACAATCTCGTTGTTGGTCAAAGCTTCTTCTTTTTTACCTCTTCGTCTCCGCCCCATCAAACCGTCTTCACGATCCTCTGTCATCCCATCGTTCTGTCCGAAGAGCAAGACTCTCTCTCCTTCATCATGGGACTGCCCATCACCGTTTCGACGTGCTCACTCAATCAGTGGGCGCTCGACTTTGATGGAAATCGCGAGCGTATCCTTCAGTCCATTCGACTCGCAAAATCAGCAGGGTCACGGCTTCGCGTGGGTCCCGAACTCGAGATTCCCGGTTATGGATGCTTCGACCATTTCCTCGAACCAGATACCGTGCTGCACTCCTGGCAAGTGCTGGCCGAGATTCTCTCGACTGACGACACTCATGGCATTCTTTGCGATGTAGGGATGCCTGTGCTGCATCGCTCGACGCTGTACAACTGCAGGATGCTCCTTCTAGATGGCAAGATCCTCCATATCCGTCCCAAGATGTGGCTCGCAAACGATGGCAACTATCGAGAGATGCGCTACTTTACCCCTTGGACTCGCACCAACCACACCGACAGTTTCACGCTTCCCCGCATCGTATCGAGCATCACTGGACAGCACGACGTACCCTTTGGGGATGCCGTAGTCAAGACAAGGGATACCGTGCTGGGTGTTGAGCTGTGTGAAGAGCTCTTCACTCCAAATTCGCCTCACATCCGACAAGGCTTGGACGGCGTCGAGATATTCACCAACTCATCGGCATCGCATCACGAGCTCAGAAAGCTCTACAGACGGGTCGAGCTCATCAAGGAAGCTACGCTGAAGCTGGGAGGTATTTACCTCTATGCGAACCAGCAAGGATGCGATGGTGACAGACTCTACTATGACGGGTGTCCGCTCATCGCTGTCAATGGAAGCATCGTTGCCCAAGGCTCTCAATTCTCGCTCGACGATGTTCAAGTCATCTCGGCGACGGTCGACTTGGACGATGTGCGTGCTCATCGCAGTGCAAAGAGCAGAGGCATGCAGGCTGTCAGCGAGAGTATCGGTGCAGGCTGTCCACGCATCAGTGTCGACTTTGAAGTGGGAGAGTCGGAAGAGTTCGGTTCCAAGACTCCGGGCACTTCCACTCCTGTTCCTTCCCAGAGTGGTGCTGCTGCCGTAAACGGCACAAAGCATGACGCGGAACGACTTTACAAACGGTACTTCACCCCTCTGAGCCAGCCAATCGAGGTGCACTATCACTCGCCAGAGGAAGAAATCGCGCTGGGCCCTGCGTGCTGGTTATGGGACTACCTTCGCCGTTCGCGCACGCAAGGTTACTTTGTGCCTCTCTCCGGAGGCATCGACTCGTGCGCGACAGCGACGATTGTCTTCAGCATGTGCAGACTTGTGATCGCGGCCATCAATCCTTGCGAGCCGTCCACCTCGGTTTCGAACAAGGCGACTTCTTCCCTCACGACCGACACCCGCGCTCAAGTGCTCGAAGACGTGCGTCGAATCTGCAATGAGAAAGAAGGCTCTACGTGGATCCCAAAGACACCGCAAGAGCTCTGCAATCGCGTCTTTGTGACGTGTTACATGGGCACCGAGAACTCATCCGCCGAAACACGGCAGCGAGCCAAAGATCTTGCCTCTGACATCGGAGCCTACCACATCGATCTCAACATGGACATCGTCATTCGCGCCATCATCGCGCTCTTCTCCACCGTCACTGGCTCCACACCCCGCTTTCGGGTTCATGGCGGGACGCCAGCCGAGAACTTAGCTCTCCAAAATATACAAGCTCGACTGCGCATGTTGCTCGCCTACATGTTTGCTCAACTCACGCCATGGGTACGCGGTACATGGGGAGGTCTGCTCGTGCTCGGATCTGCTAACGTCGACGAATCGCTTCGTGGCTACCTGACAAAGTATGACTGCAGCTCAGCCGATATCAATCCGATCGGAGGGATTTCCAAGACCGACCTCAAGGCATTCATCGCCTACGCAAGGGACGCATTCTCGCTTCCCATCCTACACTCCTTCCTGACAGCAGTACCCACCGCCGAACTGGAACCTATCACCGAGACTTATGTGCAAGCCGACGAAGCCGACATGGGTATGACGTACGACGAACTTTCCGTCTTTGGTCGACTGCGCAAGAACCTCAAATGCGGTCCCTATAGCATGTTTAACAAATTGCTCCAGCAATGGGGTCCAAGTATGGGAGCTGAAAAGGTAGCAGAGAAGGTCAAGCTCTTTTGGTCTGAGTATGCTAGGAATCGACACAAGATGACCACTTTGACCCCGAGTTACCATGCAGAAGGGTACAGTCCAGACGATAACAGGTTCGACCTGAGACCGTTTCTGTATCCTTCGCGATTCCCGTTCCAATTCAGAAAGATCGATGAATTAGTTCAGCGATTGTCCGCCGTCAAGCGAGTAGGGGCAACAGACGAAACAGAGGGTAAGAAGCAGATGTAAAGTGGTGGATCATACGAAGTAGAAGCAACAAGCGGAGTCTAGATTGCATGCTGTTGCAAGATGCGGAATGCTAGAATATCTACTGCACGTTCCTTTCAAGGAATTGTATCAATCGTCTTCTACTGACGCTGCCCTGCCTGCATGTGCGCCGTCCTCTCTTGATCTTCTTGCTGCTGTTGCTGCCCGACCCGCCAAGCCGCCTTCTCGGGCGCCTTTACCTTCAACGTAAACACCCATACAGTGCCGCTGATCGCCCACATGACCAACCAGCTGAATTGTCCGCCCAACAAACCTTTGCTTGTACTCAACGCAAACAGACTCGTACTAAACGTTGGACCCACTGTTCTACTCAAACACCCGGCCATTTGGCTGATGCTATTCATCGTTGCCAAACTGCTCCTTGTCGGGGCCGAATTGTTGACCAACAAGTTACTACTGACGATCGACATGTTGCTGATACCCTTCAAGATGATGGCGACGAAAAGCGCCGACATGGGCCAAGCTTTGTTGGTCGGATGCGAGGCGGCCAATTGGTGTGCGATGGGAAAGCAGAGCCAGAGGAAAGGAAGGCAGGCCGTGACTCGGGTGTAGACTCGTTGCGGTCCACCCAGTCGACGTTCGAGCGTAGGAAAGAGTATCAACTGGATGAAGATGGTGAAAGCTCCATTGACAGCCAACACTGTGCCGATATCAGACGAGGACAGTGAAAGGCCACCATGAGCGATGGCAGTGTAGCAGAAGAGCGGAAGCAATGCTGCATGACAAGCGTTGAGAAAGTTGAGACCCAACTGCGTTCCCAGCACTCTACGGATCAAAGGCGAAGCCAGCAATGACGGGATCGAAGGAGCAACCTCTTCCGCCAAGGCGTGCTCTTGTTCGACTTGCTGTGGTGACCCTTTGCCTTTCGACAGGGCCTTGTTAGGCAAGGTCTCCTTGAGAAAGAGACTGCCAAGCACAATGGCGCAAAGGTTGAAGCAGCTGGCAATACCACAGGGCAGCCAGAAGGGATGCTTCTCCCACCACTCGCCCTGTCCGACACCCACCAACCATCCTCCGAGACCATTGCCGATGATCGATCCCACAGCAAAGCACAGGGGGATCAGACTGAACGCTCTCGCCTGATTGGTCTCGTCCGTGATCTCTGCCAGGACGCTCTTCAAGATGACGATGTTTCCATTCATCAAACCAGCAATCGACCTTGCTAACACCATTTGCGGGAATGTCTTTGCAAATCCAAAAGCATTGACTGACAAGAACGAGCCCAACAATCCGATCAGAAGCACCGGTTTTCGCCCCACGCGATCCGATAGTCGAGCCCACCAAAAGATGGTGAGGAACTGAACGAAAGCGAATGCTGACTCAACCAAACCAGCGTAGTAGCCAAGCTGTGATGAAGGGACCGATGCTGGAAGATTGGCGCGAAGCATGGCATTGACAAATGGAAAGATGACGGTGAACGAGATCGGTTCGGTCATGCGCATCAGACATAATACGAAAAGCTGTTTGCGCGGGAGCGGCGTCGATTTGGGGTGGGGCAAAGTGTCGTCGTCATTCTGCGATGTGTTTCGAGGCTGCGCTGAGAGCAGCGGTGTGGTCTCATTTCTCCGATTCGTCATGATGATACCCGGAGTGATCGTCTGGTCCAATTTCGTCGGGTTGGAGGATCAAGATTTCGTCTGAGGAAGCACATCTATCTACGAGCTCCGTTATAGCATCGACGGACCCGGTGGTGAGGAGAATCGTGAGGAGAAGGAAGATGAAGATGATGGTTACAAGAACAAGCGAGGATGGAGAATCTCGGTTTTGAAAGCTGTCCAACATGGAAAATTTGGAAAAGCCGCGGCGAATTCGCCTCGGCACGACCGCATGGTTCGCTCTACTTTTTATCGGCTTTGTTAGTGGTGTCCCTTGGATAGCCGACAGGGTCAGGGTGCGAAGTCCTCGGATTCCAGGAACCCTGCCTTGCAGTAAGGAGCTGATATAACCGTCATACGGATGCTTATTCATTGCCTCGTCTTGAATATCAACCTCCACACCAACACTCCCGGCTTACAGTCGGCTCGACGTAGCCACGCAAAGTATTTGACCCACACCTTGATCATCGTGAAGCATCCACCCTTCCGGACTTTGACCGTTATTGCGCTCAGATCGGTCTTGCGTGCGCCACCGGTCAGAATGGTGAGCACTCGCTCTTCTACCTGTACCTCCGCTGGCGCCGCTTCTACGTCTCCTTCTGCTGCTGCATCAATACGGACGAATTGCGAAGCTCGTCAACCCCGTTCAAAAGCCAACAAACCGTCTTCGGCCGCATCATCGAGCTCGTCAAAGTTTCCATACTCTCTTCCTTATGCTTCGCTCGATCTCCGGGCTCACCCACATCTGTACCGCACAGGCGTGGGAGAACAAGGAGTGCTCATGGTGGAGCCGTACAAGTCGGAAATCCTTCCACATTGGCGCTTCAAAGATCCTCTCACAGCCACCGCCTCGTCCGACAAGCTTTACGAGATCTTCCTCTCTTATGTCTCTGAGGACGATTTCGTAGGTGCAGACATGACACGCAAGTTTATCCAGATGGGATACACGCGTGCCAGGCGATATGCGAATCACAAAGGTGGTAAAAAGTACATTTACCACGAAGAAGATGGTGATGACGACGGAAGGAAGAGTGGCAATAAGGACAAGGCTGGGAAGGGTAAGAGAACAGAGATCGCCCGTTTGGCAGTGAAAGACCAGGAGCCCAACAAGGTGGAAGCTGCCCGTATATTCAAGGCTGTCTTGGACGGCAAGGTGTGGAAGAACGAGGAATACGTGAGAATGAGAGAGGATCACATTGCATGGACAAGAGCACAACCGAAGCTGACGGAGGGCAGTCAAGAGGTGTTACAGGCGATACTTCAGGATCCGCAGAAGGAAAGGTCGGTGAAGAGGTGGTGAGAAAGCATGAGGGTTCGAGAAAATCTTTCTGCTGTTTGATCATCGAATATGACAATTTGAAAGGATAAAAATCGTTTAGTCGCGTAAATGAGATGCGAGAACGCGGTGTTGAGAGAGAGTGGACTTGTCATTCTGTGCCAAGCGAAGCACAGATCATCCTTTGCTCCGACAACTTTTCTCAACACTTTCTCAAACGTTTCCGCTGACAAGTGCTGAAGCGCATTTGGACCAGATAGACTCTCAGCAGACTGAGTAGACGCATAAAGATGAGTGATACAGTATCCTCGACATCGGCAGTGGCAGCGGAAGGCAAGATCGCAGAAGGCGTGGCAGTCGCGCAAAAGGATGTTGCAGAAGAAAGCTCGGCTGATGCTGTCGAGAACGGCGATGCCGAATCAGAAGAGGAGGAAGAAGAGGACGAGGAGGCGGTAGCTCCGGAGGAGGCTGATGAGGGAAGGAGAGGGGGAGAGGGAGAGAGAGAGGAAGAAGAGGAAGAGGAAGAGGAAGAGTATGAGTCGTCTGACGACGCGAGTGGTAATGTAGGACTTTCGTACCTGCTCGAGGATGTAAGTTTGACCTATTGACTTTGTTGGCCGTCGATCCGGCCTTTCTCGACTCGCTCGTAGATCTAACTTTATGCACACGTATATCTCGGTCTTTCAATAGCACGACGAGGACGAATCGGAAGACGAAGACTTTCACGAATCTCAAGAGGATGATGACGAAGACGATGATCCTGGTAAGAGCATCAACCTTCTTCTCCATACATCGCTTGATTGCAGCATGACCACTTACACTACCACTCTATGCACTCCGCGCTATCATCCTGGTTCGCTTCTGCGTTGGCAGAAATCCAAGAGTCTGACGAAGAAGACAGCACCCCAGCTTCTTCGAGTACCAAGCGCAAGCGTACATCCGGTTCTGCAGAACACGACTCGAGCAAGCGATCAAAGTGATACTTGGCCCGTGTGTTCATCCGTCAGGAGGCACTGACTCGACATCTCGCCTGTACAATGCTTGTTGCTCGATTTTGCGGGTGGGTAAACATATTGATCTTTGTGTGTTGCAGAAGTGACCGCTGTCATCGAATGTGAAACAATCCCGGCTAAGTTTGACAAGCACTTGAGATCTCGTTGAACTTTGATCATATCGATCTTGCTCGGTGAACCGCTTGTTGAGACAGGAAATCTCGCAGGATGTCTCGAACCAGCTTATACATGCGCTCGAAGATGAGAATCTTGAGCAAGAGCTTGATAAGCGAGACTAGCTCATCATCCTCCAATCCAATCGTTGTTCTGTCATGTGTCATAGACTGCATGATGGCTGACGTTGCGCTGTCTCAAATGGCGTCAATCTATATCGGAGCCGGAGCACTTATCGCCTGCAACGGGGCTGGATTTCGCTCGTCTTGGTTTCGAGCCTGGATTGAGAGTCGACAGGCACTCGTCTGGAAGGTTTGATTCGACTCCGGCAAGCGGCAGAAGACGGTTGCGTGTTTCAGCAGATTGACAGCCGGCCTCGGTGCTGATTCGCACTTGCTTGCCACATGAGCGTTGCGAGGACAGATACCAAGTCGCGCCGGCGCAACATGAGATTGCTTCGAGCATGTGCACCGTCCTCCACGGTGATCCAACCTAACAATTCGATCCTCGTCGAACCTGGAGGAGCGTGGCATTCATTGCATTCGGCGAAATCGCCGTCGGCTACCACAGAATTGAGCGCAACGGACGGACATCTCCGCTCAGCCAAGGTCCATGACAGCCTCCTTTAACCATACCCGTGGACCACTTGTCAAGCATACAGTCGCTCGAGATTGAGCGTGTTTTACCGGATGTCGGAAAAGCTGCTTCAAGGACTTCGGAATGGACAACGAGCCGACGAGCGGTCGGAAGTCGATGGTTGCAGGCTAGGGCAAAGGGGGCGGAAAGCACAATGATGCCAGCTTCAACATGAAATTGATTGTCTTTTCCATGCTCCGACTCGCTTGTGTACAGGTAGGAAGAGAGACGAGAGGCGATGAGTTCCGGTTTGGCAGGGAAGTCCAAAATTCAATTTTCCGTCGTCACGGATTCCAAATGAGGCAAGTCGTGACTGAAATTGGGCGTAAATTCTAGTGCAGCTCGGGTACCTCGAGTGCAAACAACCCAAAATTTTGTCTGTTTGCGCGGATGCAATCCTCGACTTGACTCGACAATAGTGCAGATCTTGGTAGCATCGGTCGCTCATGACTGGCATGGTGAGAAGCTGGGTGAGCGCTCGAAAGCACAGTAGTCGACACGGCAAGAGGACCGTTCGAATAGCGGAGTAATTGGCCGTTGGGACCGAGGTTGAGGCGGTTGGAAGTGGCGCATGGCTGGAGAGCAGCTGACCTGCATGAAAGCCTCCCTAGGCTCTTCCTCACTCGCTTTTTCATGCCCTGTACTGATCTGTACAGGTGCTGTACATAGAGGGTTGCACTGACGAACAAACAGAGACTCATCAACGGCCAACCCACCTCAGTAAGACCCTGGACGCGGAATTCCGCCAGTCCGACTTTCTCGTCCGGCCCTCTCCGCACTTCTTCCGGAACTCAGAGAAGCACGCTAGTTTCCAGAGGCGCACCAATACATCATCTTGTCTTTGTGATCCCTTTCGGAACCCGGCAATCAAAATCAAGCGACGATAGCGTTGGAATTCCGATGCGATGTTTCGTTCAGAGTGGGCTCGTGCTTCTTGGCAGTCGAGAGATGAGAATCTCTTCAACGATGCAGTTGACAAACAATCCTCGTTGAAGAGAGCCAGATGCTGTATGCCGTAGCGAAGCAACCATACCGAGCTCCTTGACGCCCACATCGATGTTCCTCGCCTCACCGTCGATCGGTCTACACCGAACAAGGGCGTTTCAGCGGCATCGGTGTCAGCAGCAAAATGGTCTTTGTGCTCTCGTTCCGCCACACTTCGGATCGATTCTGATTGGACCTTTGCGGTGGGAGACGACACAAGAATAGATGAGGTTCCGCACCTGTAGCCGACGAGACGGTTCAAGGTGGGGTTCGCCTCTTCTCGGCCATCATCAAAATGAAAGCCGATAGGTCGGGAAACGTCCGTTCTACCACTGTCGCCGTTTCCCTCGAAGAGCACAGCGGAGTTTGTAATGCACCCCTATGCCCCTCGACGAGGTATCCATCCGGCGACGCTAGGCAGGAGGGGAAAGGTATATATGCCGGTCTCATCATGATCTATCAACGAGATGCCTCCTCATAGGGAAACGTTCTCGCTCATCAGCCCATTCGCTCTACTCAGTGCCCCGCTTTCTACGCATATCCCGACTTCCTATGCTATCCTCGTTCCTTGCCTGAGCCTTTCAATTTACTCTTCAGAGCTCCGAAGATAGTCAAAGCAAAAGGGGGGGCCGTGTCCAAGATGCACCTCTCGAAATCATTTGCCAGCCTCGCGGGCGTTGTATTGCTATCTGTCTCTTCAGTCTCGGCTGGAATCTTCACGGATGCATCAAGCCTCGCCAACAAAAACTACGACTTTATCATCGTCGGTGGTGGTCTCACCGGTCTCACTGTTGCCAATCGCCTCTCCGCCAACTCCTCCGTCAAAGTCCTCGTCATTGAAGCCGGGAATGATGACCGTGCCAACGTAGACGTTTACAGCGTCGACAATTACGGAAAAGCGTTCGGCACGGATTTGTGTTACAAGTTCGACACGGTTCCACAAGTCGGTGGTCATACTAAAGCTCCCCTAGGAGGCCGCACACTCGGTGGAAGCACTAGTATCAATGGAGCTGCGTGGAATCGTGCTTCCAAGGCACAATACGATGCTCTGGGATCATTAATCAATTCGACTGACGCAGGATGGAATTGGGACGCCCTGTTGGGATACATGAAGAAGAGCGAAAAATTCGTTGCGCCAAACCAACAACAGCAAGATCTGGGTGCAAGGTACGACGCCAGCGTTCATGGAACCAGCGGCCCCATCGAGATCGCCTTTTCCCAGATCCGCAACACCAACACAAGAAAGAGCTTCATCGGTGGAGCATCGCAACAATGGAAGCGCATGTTTACAGGCCCACAACAGCCCGCTTTTATCAAAGCTGTGGGCGAGACGCTCGGTGTTCAGCACGTGGATGACCAGTGTTCCGGTCAAGCCAACTCGGTAGCTTTCACTCCCAACTCGATCAGTGTCGATGGAAGGCGAGTCTCTGCCGCTTCTGCCTACTACACTCCGGTGCAAAACAGAGACAATCTGACCATTCTCACCGGCACGATGGCCAAGAGCTTGTTGTGGGATGCAGCCAGCTCGAGCGGGTCGCTTCGCAGCTCGGGTGTGGTAGTACAACAAGGCCATGACGGCAATCAAATCCAATTGATGGCCAACAGAGAAGTCATTTTGGCAGCTGGTGCTCTCAACACGCCTGTATTGCTGCAGCGTTCGGGTGTAGGTGCCAAAGCTGATCTGGACTCGATCGGTGTCGACCAAAAGATCGATCTCGCGGGAGTTGGAAAGAATTTGCAGGACCAGACCATGACGACGATCGGATCTCGTGGCAACATCGATTACTCGGGAGGCGGACCCTCAGCGACCATTGCTATGCCGAACATTCAACAGATCATGTCCAACTCGACCGATGTCCGCAGCTACATTAACTCGAATCTAGACGCTTGGGCTGATCAACTGGTCTCGCAAGGTCACGTTGCTACGAAAGCTGGAGTACTTGCACAATGGCGTTCGGCCGTCTCGTTGATGATCGATCAACAGGCTCCCATCGTTGAGTTGTTCTTCGACACCGGCTTTCCTTCCAACTCGTACGGACTGGATGTTTGGACTCTACTACCCTTTTCGCGAGGATCTGTTCGTGCTACCTCACAAAACCCGTACGACGCTGCTCGAATCGATCCAAATTACTTTGGCCTTCCGATCGACATGGACATGCAGGTAGCGTCCCTTCGAGCTTCTCGACGCGTACTCAAGAACGCCAATATTAAATCGCTCACTTACAACGGAGAAACCACTCCCGGCTTCTCGCTTATCCCAGATGGATCTAACTCGGGCAGGTACAGCAGATGGCGCGATTGGATTCTCGGCAACACTCCAGGAGGTGGAAGCGGGTTTGCCGCAGTAAGCCATCAACTGGGGACCGCAGCTATGGGCAGCAAAGACACCGGTGGAGTGGTCGACAGCAAATTCAAGATCTACGGTGCATCCAACGTCAGAGTAGTTGACGCAAGCGTTCTGCCAGTACAGATCTCGGCCCATCTCAGCTCAACCTTGTACGGCGTTGCAGAAAAAGCTGCAGATACCATTCTTACTCAGTAGAGCGTTGAGCGAATAGCGCATCTCGTCATCTCTTATACTCCTCATAGATTCATTAGTACTGCAGAATGATCATATCTGTTTGGCCGAGCTAGGTGCCAGTTTGTGTGTGATGTCAGGCAAGAGCGATGAGAGCGCTGCCTGAAGACCTGTCAGTGCGAAGCATCCTAACTCACAACATTCAGTTCGAAATGGGTCTATAACTGCCGATAAATCCGATGTCGGTAAGCCTCCCAGTTAGTACAATGGTTAGTATAGGGCACTCTCATTCAAAAGTTGTACCTACAGCTTCTGTGAACTGCTCAGATCAGGGTTCGATTCCCTGGCCGGGAACTTTTTTTTTCGACTTCTTGGCCCCTCTCAAGGTGAAGATCGCGGTCGAACCTGCCTGCCGACTCGCAATTTGTTCAATGACATTGTCTCATACGACAACAAATGCCGTGGGCAAGCTTTATCAAGAGAAGGGGAGGCAGACATGGCATCGGTCACGTATGTTTCTACATCTACAATATGATCTTTTGATTTATGAGATTCCGACTTGGCGCTATTCAGACATCAATCCCAACCAGACCCGGCGTAAGGGTTAGCATTCTGCGACTGGTACCCGTTCATGTCACCGCCTCCACCGTTCACATCCAGTCCGTTCGCACCGCCGCCCATAGGCGCGCCATAGTCCATCATGCCATTATCCAATCCATTGCCTCCGAGCCCTCCAGGTTGATCGTCCAGCATGCTCAACTCCTGTACGATCTGTGCCACTCGATATTCCAACAATCCCAACCCCGTCTCTACGATCTCTGCCGGATGCATGCTTCCGCTTGCTTCTACGTCAAAGTAGAACTTGTTGGCCTTCTTGTTGTAGTCGAACGGAGCTCCTTCTTGTGGCGGCTCTTCGAACTCAGCATTGGGTCCTTCGGGCCATTCCTGCTTGGCATCGAATTCGTACCAGTAAGTTGTATGGCGCAAAGCGTTGTGAGGGTCGTACTCGAATCCAACAGCCGAGCAAGGAGACCATTTGGCGTGCTCTTTGGCGAATCCTTTTCGTGCGATGCAGCGAATATCGATTTCTTGCCCCTTGGACATCTTGACCAACATGATGGGTGGGATGGACCCATCGTGACCTACGGGACGCCCAAAGTCGGGGTGCTTGGGCGCTGCTGGCTCGGCCATAGCATCGTCATCGTAGATCGTAGCGTTTTCAATGGTGTCTGAGCGTATCAAGTCGCGAGAGGTGACTTCGAGATTACCGCGCGTGGTGCAGCGGGCGCGTATTGTGAGCTCGACAGAGCAGCGATCGCAGCCATCTTCACAGGCGCAATCCTGTACAGCGACAACAAGAGAGATATTGACAGGCACGAAAATGAGTCTCTGCCTTCAAACTTTTTGGGACGCCATCCATCTAGCGGAACGATTGGAAAACTTACCCTGTGATCCACCAAGGCCTTAGCGCAGTCCATGCTGAGCAAGGGAATCATTCCGAGTCGATGCGCCAGCATCTCATCCGGCAGTACGGAGGTGTTGTTTCTGATCTCGACCATGTCGATCGCTACTGTGGGGATATCGGCGATCATGATCCTCCGCAACGAATTGGCAAAGGAAAGGTCGACATTCTCGAGGATGAAATTGGCGTGATCACGATTCAGCTGTCGCACTGTGATCTTTGGCCGCGAGGATGTCGCGTCGTATCTGCCGTTCATTGTAATAGAGTCGTTCGGTGCCGTGAAAGCTCCCTGCTGTTGTTTGCCGATGCGAAGAGCAGAGACGAGCAGAATTACGAGACTGCGCAGCGAAAGGATCCCTTGACTGGAATATAAGGTCTGCTAGCCTTCGAGGAAACGAGACTCGCTACGTGTGAGCTTTGACAGAGTGTGATTCCAAGGCGATTCAAGATGGTCGATCGAGGCGGATGAGCAGATGGCCATCAATTCCGGAGGCGAGGACGAGGACGAAGAGAGGCAAGTCCAAATTGATGTCGCAAGTGAGATCTTCTCGAGTCTGCAAGTCAGAGTTGGAAGCGCCTTTACAACCCTGCCGTGGAGGCCCTTGTCACGTGATAAAAACCGGCATCAAAATTCCAAGGTCTAACATACTCATTTTTCTCCCAACCACATTCATTCGTCGCGATTTTCACAGCTGATGGCAACCACTATCACTCTCGACGACGACATCAGACGATCATTCGGCTCCGCCTGTATCACTCAAGGATCGCATATGAGCACGAGTCAAACTTGCATTATTGACTAGAATCCACGGCTGGTCCAGATTTTGAAATCGTCAGCTGCAGCTCTTCTCGCGTTCGCTGCTTCCTCTCTCTGCTTGTGCTCCTGCTGCCGCTGAACGTGCTCTTGCTGCCTCTGTTGCTGCTCTTGCTGTCGTTGATGATGCGTCAGCGACGTAAAAGAAGGGAGACTCTGCTGGGACTCCGAACTTCGCTCGTAGGCCAGCACCTTTTCCTTCAATTGTTTGCGCTCGGCTTCTTCCTTGAGCTGCATGCTGCGCGTGTTGACAGCGATGGACGCTGTAGATGGCACATTGACTTCATGTGTCACTTGTTTCGACCCTTTCTTTGAAAGAAGAGAGAACTTCATATGCATACGGTCCACATCGTCGCCTTGTCCCTGCTCAGATACCTTTCGTCTGAGCGGTAAGCCGATTTCGCCCAGACCTGAACTATTGCTGCTGTGATTGTGGGCATAACCGCCTGCATTGCCCGAGGGTAGCGCCGTGCGCGTAAAAATGTGGGCGCGCTGGGTGCTGGAGCCCATGTTGTTAGCTTGCGAAGGTGCTGCACCAGACGAGGCCAGTCCCGCCATCATTTTGGCAAGCTCGCGATCAAATTCATCATCGGCTTCTTTGCGAATGGCCAGGTCCTCGTCTCTCCCGTGACGTCCAGTCTCTTCGTCGGAGTCCTCTTCCTCGTCCGAGGAGCTCGGTCCATCGGAATCTTGAGAGTCACTGGAAGATGTTGTCGACGGCGAAGAGGCGTCAGAATCAGGCGAGGCATCTGAAGAGGTCGCATGGTCAGACGAGTCATCGCTGTTCGATGCGTGATTGGCTCCATGCCTGGCTTTGCGCCGCATGTCACCATCATCTCCATGCTGTCCATCTCCTCTAGGACCTGTGGCCCCTTCATCGGAGCTGACTTCCTCGCTTTCGTCATTTGATCCCTTCTCGGTCGTTTTGAGCCTATTGGCGGCCATGACTTCTTCGAGACCGGCAGCTGCTTCACCAAAGGCCCCCTTCCACTTCCAATCGGGGCGCAACGTCTCTAGCGTCTCTCTGAGCATGAAGTCGATGTCCATCGGGAGAGGCTGCTGCTTGCACAGTACGTAGACATTCAAGAAGACCAAAAAGTCGTCCAATTTCTTGCGCAGCGACCCTCTATCGAAGCAGGCACCACACGTATCGAGCAGCGTGCAGATCAATCGAATCCGGAACAAGTCGTCAGGAGCATCCAGCGGCGCCACCTGTCCTGGCCACGGTCGGCCGTTAGCATGGCCAAAAGTGGCAAGCGACCATAGCAGCTCAAAGACGATTCCGCTGTTGATGAGACGATAGTTGTAGAGCTCGCCAAGATAGCAAACTGTGGCAACTCGACGTTGGTTGTGCTTGAAAATGTTCTCCTCCATGCCAATGCGAACGTTTTCAAGCACTTGATCGATCACGTCGACAGCAAAGGCTGGGTGAAAGCGCTCGAGGTCATAGATCAGGACGGCAAGTAGGTGAATGTTCGAATATCGAATCCGCCATGCGCGAGTGAAAGCGTCTTTCAGCCAGCCGTAGACAGTCGCGTCATCCCATGGTAGCTTGCGGAGTTGGAGAACCACAGTGTCGATCGTTTTTTTCTGCAAAACGTGGTAAACGAGGTGGCGAACGTACAGTTCCATCGGCTCGCGCGCCTTTTGTTCGATAGCCTTGCGCTTCGGTGGATTGCACTGGTAGTAAGCATTGTTGAGTAGGAGAAGCTGACGGGAATCGAGATTGGCCGCGGCACGTTTACGACGAAGCATTTCCAGCATGCTCCTCATTTGTGTGGACGTCTCTTCTGTGCGCAAAAGGTATCTTCCGCAACCCTCGAGAAATGAGGCGAGCATATCGATATTGGGCCCAGAGAAGTCCTCGAGGCAAATTTTGAGGCAGTGAAAAGTCGCATGCATTGGTGTCACCTTGAATTTGGTCAGCTCGGAGATGAATCGAGCATTCCTCGCGCGTGTCTCGGTGAGATCGACGTTTCTCTTCCGTTGCAAGTAACGAAACTCGTCTTCAAGCAATGCTGAAAGTCCAGCGCCGATATCAGGCATGTACCTGGTGAGAATGGCCGTGAGTCGGGCGTAGTAAGGCGCGAGGTCGATGCGGTTGCGTGGAAGAGAGGCGAGGTGCTTGACCAGCTTACGGCGTGCCGGCTTGGTTGCAATGAAGGCGAAGTCGACAGCAGCGCTGTCGATCATGCTGCGATTGGTCATATCCGGCAATTTGGCGATCAGCGTCGCTAGCTGGGCTGCCGGCCCAGACTTCAAAGCCTCCTCTGGCGGGTCTCCCTCGAATTGGGGCGAGCCAGATGGGGTTGCCGTCGACTCTGCTGCTTCAAGACGCCCAAAGCCCTCTCCTGTCCCGTCAGCTTTCTCGTTGCCAGCAGACGGAGCAGCAGCGATGCCGGTCGTTTGTGCCAGGATAGCGGGCGGGATGATATCGCCAAGGTTCAAGATATCTTCATAGAATTTTTGCGAGTCTTGATCCTCCCAGGGACTCAGGTCCGCGGCAAACCCCTCGTCAGCACGTTCAAAAGCAGACTTGGAGTCGAGATTGACGCCGAGACCTACGACGGTACTGCTTGGTGCAGAGGACTCGAGCTCAGGCATGGGCACGCCGAGCAGCTCGGATAGTATTCGACCCCAATCGCGAACGCGCTCAAAGCTCTTTGTCATGCGCTCATAGTTTTGCTGGCGATCTTCGAAGATCTCGCCGGATCGGATATATGCTTCGTGATTCCTCCGATCCTGATCTTGCAGGCGCTGATGCTCCTTGACGATGCGACGGGCGAGAGTCTGAAAGTAGGTCTCAAAGAGCTTGCGAAACTTGCCCTTCCATTCGGAGGATACCAAAGGTGCACTGGAAGGGTCGAGCTGTTGGATTGCTTCTACGTTTACGACATCGTCTAGGTTGAGAGCCGAGTCGAGCTTCTTCGGGAGAGCTCCTTCAAAGTCATGCGAGGATGCAGAAGCAAGGATGGACTGTCCAAGACCTTTGAGAAGGGCGACGAGTAGTGGTACATTTGAATGCTCCTTGTCCGTTGCTAAGAGGTTCTTGAGTATCGCAAATAGCCAAGATGGCCCAGTGTCATCTCGAGTGTGGCCGATCGCCTCGACGAGAGCAAGCTCGGCGACTGCACGAAAGACGGGTTTCTGTCGCGCAACTCTGGCAGCTTCGTCCCTTTCCCTTTGATCTGTTGCTGCGTTTTGGTAGATTGTTTTGCTGGCTGGTGCCAAAGCCTGCTCGAATGCCACGGTCAGTGGCGAGCTGAATGCTTCGCCTCCGAAGCGTACGTGAAAAGCAGAAAGGACTTCGGTTGCAGCGAAGCAATCTTTCGCCGTTATGCATCTAGCCAAACCTTCCGGAACGGCTTGAATCAGCTCTTGTAAGTACTTTTCGAGATTGAGCAGAGGCAAGTCTTTGAGCAACGCATCGCGAGCATCCTGCCCGAGACTTTGTTTCACCCTTTTTACGAATGCTGTGTTCTTTTTGAGATTGGAATCGAGCGCTTTGGAAGTGGGTGCTGGGCCCGACTTCCAGATCTGTTGGTTGAGAGCACGGAGCTGACGCCGTTTCCTCTCGCGTTCCTTGTAGACCGCTTGGGCCTGAGACTCATCCTTGGCAGGTGGTGGTGCTGGGGACGTCGTTGAAGATGACGGCTGAGACAGAGCCGCTGCCCTTGTGCTGCTGGTACCAGCTGCTGCCATCGGTCACAGCAAGAGTACGATGCTGGGAAAGCTACGGCCGTGGCATGTGCATGTAGCTTGTTCGTCTGCCGAAAGAGGCTGCCGGAAGAAGAGCTGAGCGGACGCTTTCCTTGCGCGAGCAGATTGAGGTGATGCTACTGAGGTATACTTCTTTGTTCAGCAAAGCAAGATCCTTTCTCGTAATTTGGTGACACAACAAGGTCAAGGCGATGAGGTGGGCTGAGTCGTGGAAGGACAGAAACATCAATCGTTCAATCTTCCATCAGAGCAGCGGTCAACTCGTCCGCAGGCCGATACGAAGTGCCAATTCAGGGTCCAATTTGGGCGCGATCTCACATCCCCAAGGTTCTTTTCGCCGGGATCTAACAAATACAACAAATCCGATTCGACGAGAGGCCATGTGGTTCGAGGCTTCCCGTGCATTCGGTGCACGCGTGACGGCATCCGGTGTGTCATTTTCTCGAACTCGCAAAATTCTAAGTTTTCGGATTGAGCTTAGCCGGCTGCGCTAAGCTCCACAGGTACAATTCGACCCAATATGACCGGCAAACAGAATTGACCTGATGGCCGGACAAGGAGGCCTACACCGTACATCTGGACATTCGTTCGAGGATTTGTTCTCTGCCAAGACAAGGCGAGGCGTGTCCTGTGGCTGACCTGATGCCATCTTGCGGTATCTCCGGATTCGAGACGGTTCTTCCTTTTGTGGGGGTGAGCAAGAGTGAGCTGTATGCGATGGTCCGTGGAGCTGGTCGAGCTGGCTGACGAAAGAATAGCCGAAGACGATACCTTTTTTGAAGTACATAAACAGCTCGTCCACATCTCGTTGACCCATCTCCTTTCTCTCCTTCGTTCCAGGTCAAAGTCATCTCCGACAAATACTTCGTCCGCAATGTCGTTCTCCATCCCATCTCAGCAAACACAGATCGTGCTGCGCGAGCGTCCTACCGCCGCCATTAAGGACACTCTGGGCGACAACGACTCGACCTACGAGAAGCGCACCGTGCCCGTGCCGCAAGAATCTCAACTCAAGGACGGCGAAGTTCTGGTTCGCGTCGAATATGTCTCGCTCGATCCAGCCATGCGTGGATGGCTTCGCGATGCCCGTTCCTACCTCCCACCGGTTCAAATCGGCGAGGTGATGCGTGCAGGGGGTGTCGGTGTGATTGTCGCTTCCAAATTCCCCGGTCTCAGCAAGGGTGATCAGGTCAGCGGTACTCTCGGCTGGCAACAATACGCACTCGTTCCGGGTAAGAGTGTTGAAAAGCGAAACATTCGCGAAGGCGGTTCGTTGCTCGACTACCTCGGACCTCTCGGTTCCTCTGGTCAAACCGCCTACTGGGGCATCTTCGACGTCGCTGCAATCAAAGAGGGTGACGTCGTCGTTGTCACTGGCGCTGCTGGATCCGTCGGAAGTATTGCCGTTCAGCTGGCTAAACTCAAAGGATGCAAGGTCATTGCTGTCGCTGGAGCAGACGACAAGTGTCAGTGGCTCAAAGATTCCCTCGGTGCCGACGAAGCTCTCAACTACAAGGACCCCAACTTCAAGAAGACTTACCGCGAGATTGTCACCAAGAAATACGGCTACATTGATGCCATCTTTGAGAACGTCGGAGGCGAGATTCTTGATATGTCTCTTCTATGCATGAAGCCTCATGCCCGCATCGCGCTGTGTGGTGCCATCTCGGATTACAACAACCCCAAACCTGATGGGTTGAAGAACTACCAGACAATCATCGCCATGCGAATCAAGTTGCAGGGCTTCATCGTCTTCGACTACCTCAAGCGCTACAGTGAGGCGGAGGACGACATGGCGAAATGGATGAAGGAAGGAAAGCTCGCAAGAAAGTTCCACGTCGTCGGTGAGGACCTGGACGGCAAGGCTCGGGAGCAGGGTAAGAGTCTCGAGCAGTGTCCTAAGGCCTTGAACGATCTGTTTGCCGGCAAAAACGTCGGAAAAATGGTCGTCAAGGTCGCTCCTTGAACAAGTTCGGGATCATGTACTTCTATCATCTCCGCAATCGGAATCGCTTTGGACTTGCACAAACCCGTCTGTCGATGCTTTCCATTGAAGCAGAAGTTACGGCACAACAATCAACATCTCGCGCACGAGTTCATAACGGAACGTTGACTTTTGCGTACGATGAGATTAAATTAGCAATGAACAAGAGCTTGGTACGAGTAATCCTTTCCCCTCCGTGTACTGGCAGGCAAAGCATATTGCAAGACTGAAATGTGAATCATGAAATACGTGTTGCACCACACTGAATACTGAGCAACACAGAAAAAAGGCGACAAAAAAATGGCCACAAAATTAAAAACACAATCAGACCGAAACGAACCATACGAACATCCCTTGACGACGACAATCGAGAGGCGGGCGAGCGCGTTAACTCTACGACCCACTACCAGCGCTAGAAACAGGACTCAAGATGGTCGACTTGGTCTTTCTGGGTGACCTTGTCAGATCCCACGCCCTACTTGTGCCGACACCGCCCAAATTGGCCATGCTGCGTTTGCTCTTGAGCGGGCTACCGCTGGAGCTGCCGGGGCTGAACAACAAGTTCGGACGACTCGAATTCTTGCGAACTTTCTTGGTAGGGCTTCCTGGGGTACCGCCTGTTGTTGAGCCGGGACTGTCGCCGTCATCATCCGAGCCCATCATGCCTGTTCCACCGGTCACGTTGGACGTCGTTCGAGTACGCATGGAACTGGCATCATCATCAAAATCGTCGTCTTCCCCGGAAGAGCCGAATCCTCGAAGAGGAACTTTGTAGCTTCCACTGGGCGCCACAGCAGAACAGATCTCGTCGGCATCGTTCATGCCGTAGTTGACGAACGAGAGCTGCGCGAATCCTCCACTGCCCGAGCCCGAGGCCAGCGCTGAGGGAGTCGGGGACTTGGACTTGCCAGGCGAGCTGGTGGTTCGCGACGAAAGGGTGCTCTGATGCGAAATGGTTCTTGCACGCGTGGGAGATGCCGAGGTGGTGAGCTCCAGAGTGAAGCCTCCAGTGGTGCCGATGTTGCTGCTCTTACCCTTCAGCATGCCAGTAGACGAGCTGGAACTCGATGATGTTCCAGAACCGCCCGTGGTGGCGGAAGACGAACCAGCAGTATTGATCCTACGGTTCGAAGCAATCTTTCGCAAGCCCGGTGCCGTAGGCTTGCCTGGTGACGGCGGCAAGCCAATGGTGGCACCTAGTGGACTGCGGAGATGGGGCGTTGACTTCATCTTGGCTGGTGATCGAGGCGGGCTCAATGGAGCAGAGAGCGTACTGGGAGCCTTCCTGGTCGTGACTTGCGTTGAGCTGCTGCTGCCCGCCTGCTTGCTCGCTGCAGCCTGATTTTGCATCTGAAGGAATTGCAGCTGCTGCTGTTGGAGCTGTCGCATCCGAGTTTGCTGCATCGCAAGGTGCTCCCTCGAAGCATCCGCCGGTGCAGATCGCGGCGTGCTCGCAGCCGGTGGCATCAAACTAGATTCTGAGCTCGCCATCAGCTTTGATGGCTCAAGCGTCGTCATTATGACCTGCTGCTGTTGTTGTTGTTGCTGGGTCGCTTGCGCTTGCTGCTGGCCGACAGGATTTTGCAGCTGCATGGGATTAGCCGCAATCTGCGAGGCCAAAGACGGACTTGACTCGGCGCGATTCAAGCCGAGATGACTCGCTCTTCTCGGTGCCAGCAGCATCTGATCGGTGCCAATGTTGGCGCTTGTGCCAACCATTCCACTCGCCGTCAAGGTCAAGCCGTACGTGCCACCACCTCGTTCGTTGCCGACGCTGCCGCTGCTGATGCTGTTGTGTCTTGGTGGCGGATAGACGGACGTGTAACCCGACATGGCTTGCGAGTTGACGTTGGCTTGTCCTGCAAAGAGGGTCGTATCGTGCTGGTGAAGAAACTGTGGAGTGAAGATGCCTTGCTGCTGTAGGTGAGACTGCTGAGCCAGATGAAGATTCGAGAACTGATTTTGGATCGAAGGGGCAAAGTTGGCGGAATCGGCAGACAGAGGCATACCGGGTATACGTGGATCGAAGTTGGACCCAGGGTAGCCATGCATCTGACCGGGCAGGTAGTTCTGCATTTGTTGATGATAAGCAGTGCTGGCCATACTGCTAGGTCCAGGTTGCAATGGGTGCTGAGGTGTGATGGGGGTGGGCAAGCCAGTCGAGCCGACGCTGAGCTTTCGTGGGGAGTTGCCCTCCATTCCGTACATGAGCGCCGCTTGCACTGCTTTTGCCGCACGCTCGCTCGCCTCTTGGCCGGCAAATTGTTGAGATGGCGTGACGAAATCCTGGTAGACGCCTAAGCGTGCCGCTTGCTGTGCAACATGAATCTGGTGAAGCTGCGCAAGCCTTCGACGCTGCTCTTCGGTCATCTTATCGGGATCCGCGGTTGAGTCTGTCGGATTGTTGATAGTGACGGTGCGACCTGGGGCCACTTCGATCGTCTGATCGATACCGTCCACGGCAGGAACAGCGACGGGGGAGGGAGCATGAAGGTCACGCTGAACCGCACGGCGTTGGAAAAGGGCCGACGATTGGGCGACACTGGCGTTCCCTGATAACTCTGTTATGACTGGCATACCATCCTTGTCAAGACCACTGTCGCTGCTGTGAGGGTCTCCGCCTTGAGCCGGGCTACTGGTCGCACTGGATCGAGGGCCTAGCTCGAGACCAAGAGCGTTCGGCTCTGGAATACGTTCCGAAGGAAATCCGGCATCGACGAGGTAGTCATTGATCAGGTTCTGCGAGCCGGCGGCGGTCAAGACTGGATCGTCGCGTTGCAAGAGAGGTGCAGAGATGGCTGCGCGAAGGGTTCTAGTAGGGGCGCCAAGCAGACTGATAGTATCATTGCGGGTAGTGGATGGTGTTGGGTTGAGCGTCTCGAAGCCGATAGAGTTGAGTGCACCCGGAGATCCGATGTCGTCGGACTGTTGAACATTGAACGCAAAGCTAGGTACATTGGGACCTCTGCGAGCGATCTTGTTGGTGATGGTTTGTGTTTGTCCATACCAGATCCCTTCAGGTGAGTCGACATCGGAGTCGAGTCCACCTACCACCTCGGGCCCATTGTTCCAGCCAGGGAGGTTGATTGTGGTGGTCATGTAGGGACTACTGGCGTTCGAGTTGGATGCACTCTCACGGAAAAAGTCATCCACATGCAGCGTCTCGGTGAAGGACGATTTAAGGTCTAGTGATGGAAAGATCAAGAGGAGAGAGAGAGCCATCGCGGTCAGCCAAAGGAGTCCTGTTGAGTTCTGGTCATCGATTCTGCGGCAAACTTACCAATCGAGTGCTCAGCAAGACTGGATAGATAATCATCGGCATTGTTGAGTCCGGCGAATTTGGACTCTGCTGTATTTGACCATGTGAGCATAGGTGGTGAGACCATGTCGAAGCCATCGGTGAGGCTGGCGAAGCTATCCTGTCGATGAAGGCCTTCGTGCGTGGTCACGATAGAGGGGCCCTTCGGCGTGTTGTCGTGAGATGTGCCGTTGAGCCAGTCGGATACATTGTCGGAAGCAACGAGATTGTTGTGAGAGTTGTGTCGGCTGCCGAGCGACTTTCCAGTGGAGGCAATCATGCTGCTCGCCATTGTGACAGTGGCCGGGGCAAGGGAAGCTGATAGCCTCCCTCTCTGAGAACGCTGGACCAGAGAGCGGCGCTGGATGCGTGCGCTTGTACGATTCAAAGTCAAGGAACGTTCGTATCTCGACCGACCTTAGAAGAGCCGCTGTTCGGTCCTGCTGGGTCCAGGCGAGGCAAAGACAGGGCGGTGTATCGGTGAAAGCTGGGGTCAAAGATGGAGGGTGGTGGCGCTGAGATTGTGAAAAGTTTAGGTGATAGGAGTGATAGCGAAAGGTGACGGTGTCCGGATGTGCGAACGTGGTAACGATGTGTTGTTGGGTGGAGTAGGAACGGAAAGAGGAAAGTGTGGTCGGAAGCAAAGATGTCTCGCGAAGAGTCAGTGGGATGGGCGTAGAGAAATGTCAAAGTCGGTCTGGGTGAGACAAAACCTTAGGTGAGGGAGGTGAGACTCGAATGCAGCATGCGAGATGCGAAGGGCAGGGTGCAACAGGGTGAGCGGGCAGTTGAGTCGTGACCAAAAGCTGGGAGGATAGGCCGGCGACCGTAGGACGGCAAGAAAGAGAAGTTACAATTCGATGACGCCTCGTTGACTTTGACGAAAGGCGGGCTGGATCTCGAGCGGCGCGGTTCTCAATAAACGGGTCGTCATCCACCGCAGACTTGATCAGAAACTCGGATGTGGCCCAAGACGGCTACAGATAGGGGAACCAGGCGAAGCTCAAAGACCAGACAGGAACTTGCGCCCTGAAGAGGTCGAGCTGGGATTCCACAAGGCAGAGCGCGATATCAAAGCGAGCGGGCTTTGTGTTGAGCTTGGACTCGCTAGCTTGGCTCACCAACACAAAGGGGAGACTCTTGTCAGCACGGAAGTAAAGGAGGATCGAAGGGAGAGGTCCTTCTGTTGTGACCCTCGAGACCGACACGGAACATGGCCTAGGTTGGGTGAGAAGGGAGGGAACTCAAAGGCGCTTGTCTGGAGAGTCGGACATGAATCAGGGCCTGGCCTGCATTGCAGCTAGAGGTTGAGTGTGCAGACGAACTTAAGCTGTCGTGATGGAGGGCCAAACAAGACTGCAGAGTGTTTGCGACTGACGACAGCAGTCCATCTTTAAGCGAGATGAGGATCGACAGTCTGTCAACCCGAATGATTGGATTTTTCAGCCGGTCTGGCCGGACTTTGCTCTCCCCTTTCGCTGCTTTTCCTTGCTTGCCTCAAAACACAGAGTTCTGTCGGAGAATCGGACATTTAAAAAACGAGCGCACCGCTGCTGTTCAAAATTTACATGAAAAAATAAGGAAAATACAGCCAGTCAAATATCATCCCCACACAAGATCGAATCGAGACCCTGCTGATCACTTGCACCTCCCCGCTGCTACTGAGTCTTCAACTCGATACGATCCAAGATTGAACAGGACGTAATCGCTACAGCTTAATGATCCAGGATCGGGGTCAGTATGCATTAAGATTCGGCAACAGGATAGGCTCCGAGGGGGTTCCCGTAGCCTGTCCGTTTCACATGGTCTCGGAGCACAAAAGTCTCAATCGCCGCTGCCGCTGCCTCCAGTCTTATAATGGTCGCTTTGTCGGCTCTGGGTTTCTCTGGTGTCTGCAAAGTCATGTTCCTCCGACGGAGCCGCAGAAACTTCGGAAAGTTGAGACGCGTACACTTTTGCGACGCCGTCGCTTTGGGCTCACTGACCGACGAGCTAGTTGCTACAGCATCGCTCGTGTAACAATCACAGTCTTGAGGTATGCGTTGGAAGGGCGCCAGCTTCTGTGGTGTCGAATGTCCGAAGCGTAGACTTGACCAAGTGGCCACCGGTAAGGGGACATGAACTCCGCGCTTGCCGCGAGCCGTACGTTCTCAGACTCGCCCAGCAAAACATTATCGCCATACCATACGAAAAGATCGAACGACCTTTCAACTTTGACCAGCGTGCGATACCCGAGCGCAATGCTAGCTCTCACGTCTTTCATAAGGCAAAATGGAGCGGAAGCACATCTTGCTCGCCAAACAGACAACAAGATGTTGCTTTGTTTCTGGGTACGGCCTGGGCAGAACTATATTGACTGAGTCTTGGGCCGATGACGGAGGTACTTCTATGGCCATGTTATGTTGCCTCTGAGGTCATCTAATGCTTGTTCCCGGCGATCTAGTCTTGTTGGTTTTCGCTCTTGCTCCTGCTTCTCTATCTCCTTAAACGTTCATGAGCACGAGCTCAAAGCTTTTCCACGACCACTGCAGACAGAGCACTCTGATCGAGAAGTTCAAAACAAGGCTCGGATCATGGCGCGTGTTCATGGAAGCCGCGCAGTCCAGAAGCTCGACCCGCGAAAGCCACGTCCCACAGCGGAAACTCATGCGAGCGGGGTCTCGAGCGATGAAACATGAAATAAGCAGATATTGCTTCGTGAATGATGCCTTGTGATGTGCCGGACATCGTCTCTAGTAGTGATGAGACACAATGGATTGGAGGGGCTAGGCGGTTTCTGACGTGGGTAAAAAAATCGACCATTAGTTGAGTTGAGTCAAGGAGAGACAAGGTTTAACTTAGATTCTAAGTTGATGCAGCTCGGAGCAGTAAATGTAAGTCGATGATTTGAAATGGATTTGTATTCAATACGGACTACTGTACGACTCGCTTCGAGTTTGACACCTGCAAGGTTGATCAATAACATGCAGCGGCCCGCCACTGAGTGCCTCGAAGCGGCAGAGCGTTCGTCATTGATTCTCCTCTTGCACAGTCGAAGTGCTTGTGCAGCAGCGTAGTCTTTCCGAAACACGGCCCTTTCAGCTCGCAAGTTCCCGCGTCTTTCCTGCCTCAGTGTCCGTAGCAATGGATCTTTTCCTTTCTCTTGTCTCAAATTGATCACTTGCTAGCGAACTCGGCGGATATACCAAAGCCAAAAGCCGATATCATTATCAAGCTCATCTGAGCAAGCCTCTCTTCCACGCTTTGTGGCTTGCGAGACGAAAAGGTCTAGAAGATCCGCCACCTTTATCAGCCATGATACCAGCGTCTTGCACGCGCTCACTCAATCACCGTTCCGCTGGTGATCCACCTCACAGCTGCGGATTCGATCTGGCGATTGCCGCCGCCTCTTGACGCTCTACCATCCCGAGTTGACCGAGCCGGTCGTTCGACGGACAGCCAAGACCGGCAATCTCAGATCTTGCGACACATCCTTGGTGCCTAATCTGGCAGGTATAGCCGCTCGATCCTTGGCGGTTGGCGGTTCAGTCGGCCTTGTACAGTAGTGCCTTTATTTCGACCTTCAAAGCGAATTTTCGATCGTCTTGGTGATTTTTCGGCCTTTGCTGTTGACCGAGCTTACACCGCCCGAGTTGGGCTGCTAGTGACCACCAGACGCCGGTGAAGTTACCTACAGCCGCAACATCGTAAGATCTGCACCAGACACCACATTTAGGGCGGTGGTGAAAGTATCCTTGAATCATACTGCGTAAACTGTTCAGGCCTTATCGTGAGATTTCATGTTCAGATTGGCCCCTGTCTTGGTTTTGCCGTGATATCGAAACTCAGCGAGATTTGCAGTGTACTGCACAAGTGAATCGATCGGGCGTCACTAAGTTATTTTGCTAAGATCACGATTCGTTTAAAATCTTGACAAGTTAGATCGCGGTAAGCTCTATTTTGCCAATAATTTGCAGGAAGGATCGGTTCCGAGTTTGGCGGATAATTTCGAGAGACGATTCGAGGCCGCTTTGACACATTGACACCCTCTGCACTCGATTCATATCTTTCCTCTCGACCCTTGTCAACTCAATCCTATCGCGACCACGGCAACAACACGATCGGTCTCGTTCAAAGCATCGCACATCTGCACATTCGACGTCCTGACGGCTTGCTCGGTTGGATCAGATTGGCGAAAGAATCAGTTACAAATTGCAAAAATGGCGTCCATCTTCTCGCCCTTCCGAAGCACATATCGATACCTCGTACGTTGGTCGAGTCCTTTCCTCTCTTGCATGCCGTGCATTGAGCGTTTCAGCGCCAGGTTGCTGGAACTGTTTCGTGATGCGAAGTGAAGGCAAGGTATACTGTGATCAGAGCATGAATCTACTGACACCAATTCACTTTTTCCTGTCCAACGACGTGTGCTTGCCATTCCGCACAGCAATATGCAGCACACGAACATCCAGTAGTGTTCTTCTCGATTGTCATTGGATCCGTCGGTCCTTTGGCTGTGGTGACGGTACCACCGATTCGAAAGGCTTATGGCTGGAAACCTGCTGACAAGGTGCCTACTTCGTATCCTCGTAAGTTCTATCCTCGATCTCAGCTTGCTAAGAACAGGATCAAGTGGGAAACTGACATTTGTTTGCCTTGATTGCGGTTGTGGATGATGATGATGATGATAGTTCCGGCTCGTGCACGAGAAGAGATCACTTCATACGACGATGAAGAGTAATCGTCTCGCGCTCAAGTTCACAGAATAGCACAGAATGCAGCAATGGCAAGTTCATTTCAAGAAACAAGTCTTTAGAGTCTGGAGGCGGAGTACAACCACAGATATGTGTGTGCAGGGTTTCGATGCAGAGCAGACGATCCAGTGTGGGAGACGAGTAATAAAGGAGCAGAGTCGAGCGAAATTCGTCCAAAATCCACAGTTAGAGCGGAGGATCGTAGTCGCGAATGATGCGGAAAGCTCGAACTACGAGTCAGATCTGTCGGAGAAGGGGTCTATTCTCAGCTACGGCCACCATTCAATTGAGAGAAAGGGCGAAACACTTTGCCTCTCCGCCGCTGTGCTTCGACACTGAGCCCTGGCATTCAAGCAACAATGCACCAACTGTGATTCCGACACAGAAAAGCTACGATCGCAAACGCACAGACAGTGGAACGAAGAGCGACATGCGTAACTAAGAATTGTCTTTGATCGAAAGCTACAAATCTGCAGTCCTCACCAACCTTTTATCCCACGGACCAATGTCACTCTTTCTACAACCCTTACCATCCTTGCACTCGCACTCTCCTCCCAGATCTTTTGGCCAATCTTCCTTCTTGACGTATTCAAAGATGCTCTGCTTGTAATCGCTTCCTGCGATATCGATTTTCTCCACCGTTGCCGTCGGTAACCATCCTTTCACCCAACTCCAAATCGTGCTAAACATGTAAGGCGCATTGATGATCTGCACTCTCCCCGATAGTTCGGGAAAGTTGTTGTCCAAGATGCTCAACAATTGCTGAAGCTGTCCCTTCATCGACCAGAATGTACTGAGACCTAATCCAGCCAAATTGACCACCATCATATTGTCGTCGACCCATCGACCACTCGATACTGAACATGCTTCATATCGATGTCGGACCGCCAATTCGAGGGTAACAGCAAAGTTCTGTATCACCCTCTCGGGTGTCGTCTTCTTGAAAACTTCAGTACAATTCATCTGGCCCAGATCTTGAATAAACATCGGTCTCCCCAATCGGTCTACCTTGTGGAAGTACATGCACCATCCGTGCGCAGCCACTTCATCGCGTTCCTTAAAGTCGAATTCTTGAACCAATCGATCCAGTTCGATCTCTTTTTTCCACGCTTCCGCTTTTAGATACATGGTTCGTGCTGCTGAAACGTTGAAGCTTCGGGCTCGTAGGAATCGAAGAAGCTGGGTCTCTTGATAGGAGGGTGGTTCAGATTCGGGATCTTGCAATGCACCATCTTGCTTGAGTGCGACGGTCAAGTCGTGCAACGCTTGCGTTTGAGTAGGAGTCAAATTACCAGGGTGCCCTGGAAGCGGTTGCGCGTTAGGACTGTGAAGGATGCGCTTCAAGGGCGAGTCTTCGTAGACGCCCGCTTTGGACGTCGCGAATGGCGGGCCGAAGACGTCTGCTTCGTCCTTTGTCATGCTTGCTCTCCGCGATACTGGCGCAGATGGTGCATGGAGGGAGGAGGATCCGTTGGTTGTTCCGGCAGCTCCCCTTTGCAGATCCAACTTTTCGATGCGTTGCGGGCACTCTTCGACTGGTGTTGCTGAAAGAGGAGACGCACTGGTGGAGAGGGGGGCAGATGCAGATTTACCTGCTGAGCGTGTGAACGAAGCAAATCGCTGACGAAGTGAAAGAGGAGTGACGCTTCCGGTCGGTGTGGAAGCGTCTTTCTCAGGAGTCAAGGCTGCGTCGGCGGCAGCGGCACTACGGCTGGCAGACCAGGTTGCGTTGCGATTGAAAGGAGGAGTGACAGGTTCCGATGATCCGGATGAGGTGAAGGAGTCCATCGACGGTGGCATAGTTGGCCGCTGGAACCACAATGATCTGCGCTGTGTAACTCGACGTCCGTTTGTGTCGGAAGAAGATCCGATCGAGATTATCGCCGGAAGAGCCGTGCGCTTGAAACCATGTTAGGTCTATTCAAATGGGATCACGCCGTAGTCCTCTCCGTGCTTGCACTTGAAAACGAAGGATAGCTGGACGATATCGATGAGGATCAGCGAGGTGGAGGTCGAGAGTCGAGTTGCTCACTCTCAGCTGTCGACGTTGGATCTATGTCTTTATCTGATAGTCATTACTTCGGCTGCGCCTCCTCTCATGAGACAGCTGATCTTGGATGGACGAAAGAGAGGGTCAAGATGTGATCGGAGGAGTGACAAAGGTGCTTGCTCAGTCATATCATGGGAAGAGGGTCTTTTAGGGGTCCCAGGAAGAGGGACGCAGCGCACTGTCACACGATCCCACTCTGCATCAGAGAAGAGACAGCCTTGCTGCAGCAGTCACCACAACATTCTATCATTCGGCGCGCTGTTGCCCGACGAAATTGTGAAATCTGACTTCCGAATTCGGCTTCGCACAAACCATGGCGGTGGTGACTACAGGATGCAAGGCAGGAAGAGAAAAATGTCATCAATTCTGTCAATTTCCATCGGCTGTCGCAATTTGATTGACTCTGCTGCCATGAAATTTTGACCGTCGCAACCTCCACAGCAAAGAAGCCTCGAGCGTCTCGCCGGCTGCGAAGACCCGAGCTGCTGGTGCCCACCCTTGCTCATCGTCCAATCACAGTTTGATCGCCATATGTTCGTCGAACACATTATCTCAGTCACGAACGCAGAAGATAGAAGCATGCGGGTCTCGGGAAGGATCATACTGTAAATACCAACATTTCTTCTGGAGAAAATAGAAACAAGGGGTGAATCTGTAAAAGGTGGATGAGGTGGAAAACGACATCTAACCATGCAACTTCGTCGTCATCCGTCTTCTCCGAGACAGTCTCGATTCCGCCAGGGAGACTCAGAAGAGCGACAACAGTTTCGACGGTTGAGGGACCACTCCATCAAGCACGGTGGTGGAGCACCATGGCAAGCAGAGCCATGCGCAGGTACAGTCCGTACTTGACCTGTCGCCACCAAGCCGCACGAGGGTCGTATTCGAGGTCGTCGGCCAGCTCGTTGTTCTTGGGCAAAGGATGCAAGACGATCGTGGTAGGCTTGCACTTGGACAGGGTGGCGTTGTCGACCACGTAGCTGTCCTTGACTGCTTCGTACGAGGCAAGGTCGGGGAAGCGTTCCTTCTGGACTCGAGTGACGTAGAGGACGTCGGTGCGAGCGAGGATGTCGTCCGTAAGCTTGGTCGACTCGTACTGCTTGATGCCCTTGCGCGCTACAGCCTGCTTGACGTCCTCGGGCATCTTGAGCGATTCTGGGCTGACGTAGTTGACGGTGACACCGTACAGGCACAGCAACTGGACCAAACTGTGCACGGTGCGTCCGTACTTGAGGTCACCCACCATGGTGATGGTGAGACCAGCGACAGTTCCCATTTCTTCTCGGATGGCGAAGGTGTCGAGCAGTGCCTGAGTAGGATGCTCGATCGACGACTCGCCTCCAGAGATGACGGGTACAGGCGAGTGTTTGGCAGCAAGGTGGACGCTGCCAGCAGTGGAGTGACGCATCACGACAGCATCGGCGTAGCAGCCAAGCGTGCGGATCGTGTCGGGAATCGACTCGCCCTTCTGGACCGACGACTTGTCTGGGTTCACCTTGACCACCTGACCACCAAGACGAAGCATGGCAGCCTCGAATGAGCACGAAGTTCGCGTCGACTCTTCGTAGAAGAGCGTTGCAAGAACTCGTCCACGCAGCAAATCCACAGAGCCCTGTCGCTCCACCATGACACGCATCTCGGTGGCGACCGAGAAGAGAGCATGCAGGTCATCACGTGTGAAGCTCTTGACAGACAGGATGTGTCGTCGAGCAAATGTAGGGTGGTACAGAACCGAGCCGATCGAGGGAGCCGAGGGTGCAACAGTGAGCGCAGTCGACTCGTTAGCAAAAGCAGCCATCAGGCTGCCGCTGCGAGCCTGGCCGGGCTCAGTGGAGCCAAGTACTGGCGACTTGAGTCCAAGCGAAAGAGGTGGTGGCGACGTAGGAGCATCCTGTGCCGAAATCACACCAGAGCCAGTGGCGGCCGCGGTGGTCGCAGAGAACGACACACGTCGACCAGCCGACGACTTGGATTGCCTGGACACCGCTGCGACGCTGCTCATGTTGCTACCGAGGGAGGCGTCAGAGAGCACCTCGCCATCGACAAAGACGGTCTTGCCCTTGAGCGTCACTCGGTTGATTGAGCCGACGGTGGCGCGCGACTCAAGAGGCGACCAGTAGTCGCGGCGCACGAAAGCAGTGGGTCGGTCAATTTCGATCTCGACCTGTGTGTTGGCCTGCGCCTGGACACCGAAGATCTCCTTCGGCTTGGTGTACAACCTCCAGAGGATGTCGTCCAGGGTCAGTCGGTGTTCATTGACAGCATCGAGCAGTAGCAAGAGCGTCTCCTCGATACCCGACTGGGGCGCAGCAACTCCCCCGATCTCCTTGGCGAGCTGGTAAGGCGTGCTGCCGATCGAGAACATGTCAATGTCGTCAAGGTTCTCCCACAGCGCCTTCTGATCGTCGGTCGACGGCAGACAGGTGGCCTGAGGGTACATCTCGGTGGTGAAGAAGAGAGCGTAGACGGCCACATCGCAGGTGACCTGCAGACCTTTCGCTTTGGCAAGTGCGATGAGGTGGATGTCGTCGCGCGAAAGCACGTTGGTGACGTGAATCGAGCGGTTGTTCAAGCTCGCCAGCAACAAGACAGAAGCAAGGTCTGTGTTGCGAGCATCCGTCACAATAGGGCGGTCCGCGGGCCACGAGGCAAAGTGCGAGGCGATGGTGGCAGCCTTGCTGACATTGGAGCCGAGACCGTTGAAAGAGATGAGCAGGGAACGAGCGCTGTCTGCGAGCTGATCAATCGACTCGTGATTGTCGGCGGTAGCCGAGACGCCGAGCGAGACATCGCAGTGAGCGCCACCGGCAAGCTTGCTTTCAGCGTTGGCGAGCGAAGCAGCGTCAACAACGCTCGAGGAGACACCAGCAGGCATCACCTGAACGGTCGTGAAACCGCCAGCAATCGAAGCCCGAGTGATGGCAGCGAGCTCATCAGCGCTGACATTGCCGTCAGCGATGCTGGGCAAGAAGGCGTTGACGTTGATGAGACCGGGCAGAGTGAAAGCGGTATGGCTGGTCTTGAAGTCGACGGGCGAGATGTCAAAGCTGGAGCCAGCCTTGCGGTGACGAGCAAGAGCCTCGACGAAGAGCTTGGCGTTCTTGACGTTGGTGATCAGCGGGATGGATCGGTCAATCGCCAATCGACGGGCACGGTATCCCATCGAGGTGAACGACACAGGACGACGGTACTTGTTCTTGCTTGGCAGTGAGATGAAAAGCGACGAAAGACCCTGAGTCAAATGTGTAAGCAGCGAGTAGGATGCCTTGGCCGTGTCTTCAAACTTGGACTCGTCGTCCTCGGGAAGCGCCTCGAGGTGGATGACGGGAATTCCCTGCTCTGAGTAGAAGTCGGCGGAGCCGGACGAACCGTAGAGCGTGAAGCCGAGCTGGTGGAGCGTGCGCACAGCCGGCAGAAGCTCCTGCTTCTCGCTGAACGAGCCAATGCTGAGCAGGACGTTCTTGGTGGGCAGGCGGATACCCGAGGCGATCATGGCCTTGAGGTAAGCTTCGTACTTGTCGCGACCGAAACAGGCCACCTCGCCCGTAGAGGCCATCTCGACACCGAGAATGGGGTCGGCACCGGCGAGACGGCTGAAACTGAATTGAGGCACCTTGACACCGACATAGTTGCGGGGCAAGTCGACCTTGGGGTATGCCTCGACGGGGAGGTCGAGCATCAAGTCAGTGGCCATCTGAATGGCATCGACGCCAGTCACCTTGCTGACGAAGGGGAACGAACGCGAGGCACGGACGTTGCACTCAATCACCTTGATGTCGTTGTTCTTGGCGATGAACTGAATGTTCATAGGACCGGTGATGTGGAGCGAGGCGGCAATCTTGGCAGTGGCTACCTCAATGCGGCGAACAGTCTCAGGATCCAAGTCCTGAGGAGGCAGAATGAGCGTTGCATCACCCGAGTGGACACCCGCGTTCTCGACGTGCTCGGAGATGTAGTGCATCATCAATCGTCCATCCTTAGCAACCGCATCCATCTCAATCTCCTTGGCGCCCTCGAGGTACTTGGTGATGACGACAGGGTGCTCACGGTTAATAGCAGCAGCCTGCGACAAGTAGCTGTTGAGGTCCTCAGGCGAGTAAACGACGTTCATGGCGGCACCACTGAGAACGTACGAGGGACGCACTAGCACCGGGTAGCCGAAGCGGGCACAGGCGGACTGGGCCTCCTCGAAACTGGTGAGCTCCTTCCACATAGGCTGGTCCACGCCGATCTTGTCGAGCATGCGCGAGAATTTGTATCGATTCTCGGCCATATCGATCATTTCGGGCGAGGTGCCGAGCACCTTGACGTTCTGGCGATAGAGCGGCAGCGCAATGTTGTTGGGCGTCTGGCCTCCCATCGACATGATAACTCCGGTCGACTGCTCCGTGTCGTAGATGTCCAGCACGGTCTCGAGCGAGATATTTTCAAAGTAGAGACGGTCAGCCTCGTCGTAGTCGGTCGAAACGGTCTCGGGGTTGTAGTTGACCATGATCGTCTTAAAACCGCGCTGACGGAGGGTTCGGATGGCACGAACAGCGCACCAATCGAATTCGACGGACGATCCGATACGGTAGACACCGGAGCCAAGTACCATGACACCCTTGTCAGCAAAGTTGACGTCGTGCTCGACAGCATTGTAGGTGGTGTAGAGGTAGTTGGTGTAGGCTGGGAACTCGGCGGCGACTGTGTCGATCTGCTTGACAAAGGGCATGATGGCGTGCTCCTGACGCATCTTGCGAACGGCAAGCTCGGTCGAGTTGAGCGCCTTGGCGAGCTGCTTGTCGGAGAAACCGAGTTGCTTGGCCTGTCGAAGCATAGAGGGAGGGAAGCTTGCGGCGCTGTGGGTGGCAAATACCTTGCTAGCGCTCATGATGCGCATGAGCTTGCTGAGGAACCATCGGTCGATGTTGCTCAACTTGTGGATCTTGTCGACCGAGTAGCCCTTGGCCATGGCGTTGGCGATGGCAAACATGCGCCTGTCGGTGGGATTAGTGAGCTCCTCGTCGATCTCCTCGTCAGCTACAATGTCGTTCTGGCTGAAACCGTCGTGAGCGTAGTCGACGGATCGAATAGCCTTCTGAATGGACTCTTCAAACGTTCGACCGATGCTCATGACTTCACCAACACTCTTCATGGACGAGCCAAGCTTACTGCTGACACGAACGAATTTGCGCAAGTCCCAGCGAGGGAACTTGGTAACAACGTAGTCGAGCGAGGGCTCGAAGCAGGCGCTCGTCTCGCGGGTGACGCTGTTGCGGATCTCGTTGAGGGGAATGTTGAGACCGAGCTTAGCAGCAATGAAGGCAAGTGGGTAACCGGTGGCCTTAGAGGCAAGCGCCGACGAACGCGAGAGACGGGCGTTGACTTCGATGATGCAATACTCGCGCTTGTGCGGGTTGAGAGCGTATTGGATGTTGCACTCACCGACGACACCAAGGTGACGAATGACGTTGACGGCAGTCGTACGAAGCATGTTGTAGTCGTCGTCGCTGAGCGTCTGCGATGGAGCAATGACGATCGAGTCACCCGTGTGAACACCGAGAGGATCAAAATTCTCCATGTTGCAGACGGTGATGCAATTGTTGCGGCAATCACGAACGACCTCATACTCAACTTCCTTCCAACCCTTCATCGACTTCTCGACGAGGACCTGGGGCGAGTTGGCAAAGGCGGCAGAGCAGAGTTTGCGGAGCTCTTCGACGTTGTTGGCGAAACCGGAGCCGAGACCACCGAGAGCAAAGGCGGCACGCACAATGACGGGGAAGCCGATCGATTGAGCGGCGGCGAGGGCTTCGTCCCAGTTGTTGGCGGCAGCCGAGGGTGCGCACTTCTCACCGATCTGCTCCATAGCCCTGGCGAAGAGGTCACGGTCCTCAGTTGTGATGATGGTCTCGATAGGAGTACCGAGAACGCGAACACCGAGCTTGGGCAGCTCGTCCTTGATCTTGATACCGACGTTGAGCGCCGTCTGACCACCAAAGGTACAGTAAATACCGTCGGGACGCTCATGCTCGATGACTTTGAGCACAAACTCGGGGGTGACGGGCAAGAAGTAGACCTTGTCGGCCAATCCAGACGAGGTCTGGATGGTGGCAATGTTGGGGTTGATGAGCACGGTGTAGATACCCTCCTCCTTCAGCGCCTTGATGGCTTGCGAGCCCGAGTAGTCGAACTCGCCGGCCTGGCCAATACTAAGACCACCGGATCCGAGCACGAGAACCTTGCGCACGTGGACGCGGGGGACAGCAGCAGCGTTGTCGGCCAGCAGGCCGCCAGTGAAGCCGACGGGAGGGAGGATGGTGGCGGGAGTGGCACCGGGAGCAGCCTTGACGGCAGCGCAGTCAACGACGCTGCGGATGAAGACGTCAAAGAGGAACTCGGTATCACGAGGACCGGGAGTGCTCTCGGGGTGGAATTGGACACTGAAGAAGGGGCCTTCGGTGCAGTAGATACCCTCGTTGGTATCGTCGTTGGCGTTGGCAAAGAGAGGCTTCCAGCCGGCAGGGAGGGTGTCTGCGTTAACGGCGTAACCGTGGTTCTGGGAAGTGATGTAGCAGCGGCCGCTGATCTGGTCTGTACAGGGAATGTTGTGGCCACGGTTACCAAATTTGAGCTTCTCAGTCTGGGCACCGGCAGCGAGGGCAAGCAGCTGGTGACCGAGACAGATACCAAAGACCGGGATCATGTTGGCACCCTTGAGCTTGAGCAGCTCGGCGATGCGTGCAATGGTAGGACCGCACGAGACGGGGTCACCAGGACCATTGGAGATGAAGAGACCGTCGAAAGCCTCGGCCTCGGCAAGGAAGTCGTAGTCCCAAGGGACGACCTTGAGCTCGACACCTCGCGAGGTGAAGCATCGAATCTGGTTGTACTTCATACCGACATCGAGGGCCAAGATGCGGATGGGGCGGCCGGATGGGTGAAGAAGAGGCGCTTCGAACTTTCCGAGCGACTCGCCGGAGGCCGTGTTGGCAGGAGTGTAGAGCTGGGGCTTCTTGCACGAGACGCGGGCGACCAAGTTCTGAGCGTTGGGATCGGCAAAGGGAAGATCGACGACCGCCTTGCGCCAGTCACCTGCGGCGGCGGCCTGGAGGATAGAGGCGCCAGGCTGGGGCATGAGGAGCTTGCCAAGCATGCTACCTTGGTTGCGGATCTTCTTGGTCAAGGCTCGGGTGTCGATCCCATAGATGGCGGGCACACCGCTCTCCTTGAGCCAGTCCGAGAGGCCGGTCTGGGCGAGGTAGTGGCTGAACTCGTGGCTGTAGTACGACACGACGAGACCGGCCACGTGGATGCGGCTCGACTCGAAGGGAGAGGCGAGCAGCTTCTGGATGCTCTGCGCAGCCTCCTCTCGGCTAGGCACACCGTAGTTGCCGGCGAGTGGGAATGTGAGGACGAGGATTTGACCTTCGTATGAAGGGTCGGTGATCGACTCGACGTAGCCCACCATACCTGCGGGAGGGTGCGGGATGGGAAGGGATGCAGGTTGAGCGTCAGATGAGATGTCATACTCCGGCTTTTGAAAGGAGGAGCATGAGGAAACTTACCAGTCTGGAAGACACATTCACCAGAGATGGACTTGCCTTCGGCGCCGAAGCTGATACCTCGGTAAGCGGTGCCATCGGCAAGTTCGAGAACCATCTTGGTGCTGTCCTCTTGACCAAGAGGAGGGCTCGTAGCGGGAGGGAAGAGGGTGACCTGACCATTGGCGGCCGAGGCGAGCTGACCTGCGCCCAGCGAAGGGGTGGCCATTTTGTACGTCTGAGAAAAGAGGTTTGGTAGGGACAGAAGTTTCTGGAGGAAGAAAAGAGCAAGGAATGAAGCTATTCCTGTGAATGCAACAGGAAGCTTGCGAAAAGATCGGGGCGGAACTGGGCTAAATTGAAGGTAATGAACCTCGAACAGCGGCAAAGCTGAACAGAATGGAGGCTATTTTTCGGTGGTGAAGATCTCGGTGAGGGGATCCTTGAGGATATGCGGGGAAGCGAGAAGATCGGTCTGATGGAAATAGAATGAACTCTCTGTGATGAAATTCGCAGCAGCGAAGTTCGTCAGAAACGACGACGATGAGGTTGGACGATGAACACAAATCAAAGAAGGAGAAGGCGTCAAAGGGATGCGATTTGAATTGGCAGATCAGATCGAGTTTCTTGAACCTCGTTTCGACCTCCTTCCTGTCTTGCGTTGTGTGTTGTGCTCGCTAAGAGAGGAAGGAAGGAGGAGAGGAGGAAGAAGGAAGAAGAGAAGAAGGAAGATGGTGGGAGCGCCGTGCAACCGACTAAGCTTTCGAGGAGGCCAGCCTGCGAAGAATCACCAAAAAAAAAGTTTTTTTAGAGTGTGCTCCTCCATTTTCTGGCCCTGACAAAAGGATCTCTCCGCTTTACAGAGGGAGAGTCATTTTCTAGCAGTGATCATCAGCGTCCATCGGGATCTGCACCAACCACCGCTCAGTGTCTCTGCGAGTCAGCCATAAAAAGCTTCCAATCAAAATCGACGCTTGGACAGAGAAATTGATTTTCATTTCTTCCAACTTGAAACTGACCGTGAGAGAAACGGCATGGCTAGAAAAATTTTCAAGTCTGGATGTACAGAGATCCGACGCGCTCGTGCATTTCGCATCGACTGACTCGTCTTCTGCCTGCCCATCCGATCCATGGAGGCGACCGACAGAGGGTCGAGTAAAGCTGTCGCGCGAAACGCTGCTGGTGCTGCTGCTCTGCAGTGACTCTCTCCCAAAGCCTCTTGTTTCGGTCTTTTAGTGGGTGTCTTCGTGCACTGCTGTCGCGTCTCTTTGCTCTGCATTTCCGACAGCCTACAACCGGTTCGACCGCTTTTCACCTCTCGCTATGCCTCTGAGTCCGCTTTGTGAAATCAAGCGAGCGAGCAGATGAAGGTTTGCATGAATCCAACCGCTTCATTGTATCAAATGGACTGGCTTGAGCTCTTCTCCTGCCCTGCCCTGTCGTGCCTCGGCGTACGCTTCGTAGCCAATCCAAATGCCGCCCTGGCCTCTCCGTCCAGCCTGATTTTAGAGCTCGGCGTTCCCGAAAGCTTGCATCGATCCGATCCGACGCCCGGGCTCACGCGGCTCGGCCATTCGCTCTTCTCGAACCGCTTCTCGGTGCATGGCTCATCTGGATGCCACCTGGACGATCGTGATCAAGGGTATATGTATTGTTCAAAGAAGTATACAGGGAACATGCTGTCGTAGATGGTACGAATGGGTGATCGCTCCTCCGAAGATCGTTTTGTCTGGCATTCATTGACGTCTTCGCTTGTTTTTGAGCTTGGCCAGGCACTCGGAACAATACCACTTTTGCGGTAAAGGCTTGGTGACACCCACACATCCAATGTGGAACCATTCCTTGCAGTCCGGATCGTTTTCGGCATTGTCGCATCCGATCATCTCGCCGAATGAGACCCGCTGACAGAAACAGTACGGCGTGTCGTCCTTCTCCTCGCCTTCTTCGCCCTCGCCGCCTTCGCCTTCGAACCCTTCCAATCCACCCAGCCCTCCCAGCTCGTTGCTCTGCGACAGCCCCGATCGACCGGGTCCACTGGCCGACAGCGATCCCCCTCGTGCCTTGCGCGAGGCGCCTGCTCCTCGCATTGGCCCTCCCAGTCCTCGCTCCGGTGGCGCTGGTGAGCCAGAGTCGACAGGCGTCGTGCGTCCACCAGCTCTCGCCCGCGCTGCTGCGCTCATCGGCGTGCCTGGTGTCAATGTCCCAATACCTGGCGATAGCAAACTTCCCTTGCGCTTAAGTCCCGCCAGCGGCGAGTCGAGCTCTACCGCAGGACTCTTGAGCCCCGCTAATGCTGCAGGCAAAGCCGCCAGCGACGGAAGTACGGGTGTTCCGATCGATGCTGTTGATGAGTAGTTGCTGAGCACAGCGGGACTGATTTTGTTCATCTCTTCCTTAAGATGCTGATGATGCTTGTGGATCGCACGCCAGAGTCGTAGACTCAGCGCTTCCTTCTGAGAGCTCCACTCGTCCGCGCGTCCATAGTCAGTGCGGATCTTGTCGGCCAGCTTCTCCGCTTTGACTCGATCTGCTTCGGAAAGGTTGCCCGCCGGATTTGACAGACCGCTGCCACCCTTTTGCAGAATCTCTCTCAGCTGCGACTCTCTTGCCGTGATCTTCGGAAGCAAGTCTTGGATCTTTGCGTCCTTGTGCTCGATCTCTTTTACCATGTGGCTGACCTCCTGCGGCAAGTTGTCTAAGTTGGAGATGAACTCGGTTGCAATGGCAGCAATTTCGGCTGGATCTTCAATGTGCATCATGATGACGGGGGTACAGCCGCACACGGCAGTGTCGGTGAGCCGCGACTGCAAGATACGACCTGGCAGCCGTTCTCTTTCTTCGATGTATTTCAGCCTTGGTGCGAGATTCTCGGTTGAGGGGACAGCTTTCTTACTGTCAAGAAATGAACACTAGCTCTGACTGCAGTCCACCCAGACGGGCCCGGAATGAAGAGGAGGCGGTGGCTATCACCTAGTCCGCCACCGTGATGTTGTTGAGCCGTCGTCGTCGATGTCGTGAGGGCAGATGATGTTCCGCGGTCTTGACCCTAAGATGGTGATGGTAAGGGTCCCAGCTGCAAGTGCGACATCCGCATGCTTTTTCCAATACTTTGGAATCGAGCTCTTGCTTTTGGCGCCGACTTCCGATATTTCAGCCAAAATTTTCAGATTCAAGAATTCGCAAGACAATTCTTCCTGCAGCTCGATTTCCTCCACACTTTTCCAGAGTACTCGTCAACAGCATACACAACACTGTATCCTCCCCAGCTGCATCCTGCGCTCCTTTCGGACAAATATCCCTTCGATTCGAGATAGGTCTAGAGCGAGGCAGCATCATTCGAATGTTTGATCCGTCTGCTCGGACGAAGCGAAGATGGCCGACACGCTCGAAGAGAATTACCTTCTTGATGAGAACGATGCAGGGTCCGTGATTGGCTCCGATGATGGAGCGGTCAGCATTCAAGACGAGCCTGAGCACTCCAACGAGCCATTTGAGAATCAGCCTGGAACATCGACACAGTCAGCAGAGGACAACAAGGACGAGGCTGCGCGCGAGCAAGACAAGAAACGAAAGCGTAAGGAGAAGGAGAAGGCTCGCAAGCAAAAGGTAAGTTGAATACTCACGTGTCGCACTTTACGGACGATCTGAAGCTGTATGCTGCTGTTTCAAAAAGTGCACAAGCTGACATTGTCCAATCATGGCATGAAGAGAGCCGCAATTTCAGCCGAGCTTGCGCAAGGAGTAGGATCCGTAGCGACGCAACCGCCCGACATGCAAGCCGACTATCTTGCTACGAAGCAGAGCGCCTCTTTCGCCAAGCTGAGCGAGCTCGAGCTGGAAGAGCTTCGTCTTCAGCAATCCATGCTGCTTGATACGACCTCCTTTGCTCACCCTCGTACGCTGGACAGCCTTGCCGACTTTGTGCGTTCGTGCACACCTTCTGTCGTCAAGAGCGTCAACGATGCCAGGGACCCCTCGGTCAGTCAACCGGGACGACCTGCTCTTATCATGCTGACAGGCAATGCACAGCGCGCTGCTGATATCGCGCGCAGCTTACGTGCTCTCGGGCCGCAGCTTCCCAAATCGGCAGAAGCTTCCGACGGCGACGATCAATCTGCACCATCTGCAAAGAGACGCAAGCTCGGTAAGAAGGACAATGCACCTGCAGGCAAGAAGGAGGGCAAGTCGGTGGTCAAAGACAGCAACACGAAGGAGCTTCTTGGTGGATTTTCTGTCGCGAAGCTCTTTGCGCGCCACTTCAAGTTGAAGGAGCATGAGGCGTGGCTGCGCGAGCAAACGACGCCCTTGGCAGCTGGTACACCGCAGCGAATCGCCGCGCTGATTGCATCGGGAAGCCTCCAGCTCGATTCGCTCCAGGCGATCGTCATTGATCAGACATGGGTGGACGCCAAACAGCGGAATGTCTTTGATAGCTTTGAGACGAGGGACGAGCTGATGAAGTTGCTGGCCCTTGATCCGGTCATGACTTCGTTCAAGAGATCCAAAGCGCCAGCGAAATTGGTTTTATTTTAGAGAGAGGCATTAAGTTATGTTCTTTGTCGCGATCTGCACTGCATGTTCTTCCGTAGCATCATACAATGTCATCAGAGAGCTTTGTCCATCACTACGACGCTCATACAACAGCCGGTCTGTTACCTGCTGCTGTCTTTGTCCTTTGCGTCACGAATGGCCGTTGTTCCTTCCCTCTACAAAGTCATCCGCAGGAGTCAATGTGCATGAAAAGGCTCATTCGCTTGACAACGATCAATACGTGACGCCTAGCACGCCAATTTGCGACTGCAGAGAGCATACACTCCTTTGGCCTCAGGTTCTTCAAGCCTTTGCGAGGTTCTGTGCGTTCGTGGCGAAGCATTGGCCTCTGCGGTATTGCATCGAGTCCCAGAATCCTTCCGACGATCTTTGCTCAGACGCGGACACAATGCCTTTGCCTAGCTTGCGTAGGGACGAAGCGCTCTTTTGCCTGTGACCATGATCAACTTCTCCTGCTGACGATTCTTGCGCGCACCTGACCTTGATTTGTGATTGCGCCACTGGATTCGTTTTTGTGATTACAGGGAAGGTTCAAATTGGCAGCTGCTGAGGGTACTCAGACCGAACCCGAAGAATTCGAACCAAGAATTCCCAGAAAATAGAGACATAACTTACCACTTCTTAGCCGTGTCGCCTTGTTGACAGCTATCAAGGTGAACATCGATTGATTAGCGCAACGACACATCCGTAAATCAGCTTCTCTCGTCCTTCGTCCCTTTGCTACTTCTGGACCGTCGCTGGGCTCTACAAGGAGCATCAACGTAGCCAAGCCCGGCCTAGCAGAATCGCCCGTTCGTGCGGCGAACAGTCCCCGTGAAGCAGCTTTAGACGAACGCGAACAGTAGATCGAAGCCCTCGACTTCACGATGCACAGCGCATCTACAGCAGTCGTTGCATGGTCTTTCGGTCTCTGTCTTCTTTCCTCCCGTTTCCGCCTCCTACGGTCTTCATCGCTGCAGTGAGCTTGTTGAGCGTTCGAATGCGCACTCGATAGCCTCGACTGGCCCTCACCGGCTTTCACAGTTGCTGTTTCATGGCAACGGTAGCAGATTGGCAAGCCCAATCCGCTGGAGTCCATGGAAAGTCTAGCAGCAATGCACAGTCGTAACAGCCGCGTCCCCTCCCCCCACAGCAAGCTCAGCAGCCTCAATCAGCGTGAGGGGAAGGAAGCATGCTGCGGTGGTCTCTCTCTTGGTAGCCTCGGCTGCTCTTCGACCGAACTGGATGCAGTCGGTCGAGATGGATGCCAGCATTTCACAATGTGGAGAGAGGCTAGCTCAGCCGGCTGACGGCGTGCTTTGGGGAAAGACGTGGATTTCAAACTTATCGACAAGAGAAACGAACTTCGAGCTTTGCCTCGACTTTCTCGGCAAGCCTTGCTACAGCCTATTCCAGAAAGGTCTCTTGCTTGCTGCAAAAGACTATTCAGAGAGCGGCCTCTTCCGATCTTCCTCCTTCGCCTCTGTTCTGTACAAATAGAGACCATTTTGTACAACCTTCTTCGTTACCTACACATCTCGGTACCACTCTTCTCCTCACCTTCGCCTGGGACATTCGATACTACCTTTGAGGACTCTAGCATTGCTTCATCAACCGCTCGACTCCTTCTTTTCATCATTGCTTCAAGTCTACTGAACCGCCTCCGAGAAGCGCAAGTAAACTCAGCTCGCCTTAGTTCCTCACGGACCCCCTGTCATCGTCAGCTTTCAGGGAAGCAAATATGGCCGGATCTAGGACACGAGCAGTTCCTGACAATGCCAATGCAGGTCTGCACCAGTACGAGTGTATCGTAAACGAACTTTCAGCAGCAATAGGCTCACCGCAGGCCTTTCTCGGTACAGCTCAAGCCTCGTCACATTCAGAGCATGTACATTTTCATCCGCATGATGCACTGAACTTTCCGCCCATCGCTACCTTCGGACAAAGTCTGCTTTCTCATGCAGCCTGGAACAGCCGTGACAGCTATCATGGAGCCTATGAGCAATCGCAAGCTGCAGCGCCTCTTCACTCTGGAGATTTTACTCTCGCGTCCTCGTACGAGGATGCGGAGGGTGAATTGGACAGTTCCTTCCCAGAGATAATCCCTGACGTAGCCGAGTTCTAGTGCAAGCAACTGAGCGGGCTCTTCAAGGCAGTGGTTGAAGATTTTCTCATTATGCGGGTACTTGTGCGGCTCCTGACCCGGAGCGGATTCGAGAAGGGTGCTGGCTGTGTTGCAGACCCTTTTGAAGAATACCTTGCGGAGCTTGCAGGTACAGATGGCTGGGTCAACCGCATTGGCGTTGCTAGGAAAAGCATCGCGGTTTCCATAGGAAATGAATCAAAGGAGTGTTTTGTGTTTGCACTGAGCGGTCAGGGCTGTTGGGAGGAGGTTTGCAAGCTGCTCAAACCATGCGCCCAAGAAAGCAGCGACCTGGAGATCACAGCAGTATTTTGGCACTTGCTTGCCGTCCTTGTCGGGTGTCTTTGCGTTGAGTTTATCGCCAAAGTACTGAGCAACTTGGCTGTCTCCTTCAGGGAAGCCATGCAGTGAAGTGCTGCCTGGGCGGCGCAGGCAGAGGTACAGAACGGGAGCGTAGTTGGCGGCCTCGAGGATCATATGGGTCTTGCCCGTACCACTAGACTGGACAATGGGAGTACCATTGAAGTACAATCTGCGGTTGGGCTCCCCATCAAAGAAGTTTTGAACGCCAAGAACGAATCTGAGGAAACAAAGCAGGGCTTTTCCTTTGTAAGGACAAGCAAATTGGACAGAAAGATGTTGAGAAACGTCAGTGGAATCAGGGTCAAGCGTGGATGGCTCTTGAGATGGTAGCCGTAGTGTTTTGAGAAATGCAGCGACGCTCTGTGCGGGATTCAAGAGCACAGACGCATCGCCAGCAAAGGAATTGAGGATGTCCTGACAATGGACTTTTGCGGTGCTGGAGGCAAAGGGCACATCAGACTTGGAAAGATTGTTGAATATGAGGTAAAACTCTGGGATGCTCGTCATGCGGTCAAGCCTGCTGAAGATGAGGTTAGACAAGTTGTCCAATGCTTTGTCTACGCCTCCGTCGTTGTTGCAAGGATGCAATTTTGAACGGTGTTTGCAATATGACTCGAAGTAAATTGAGAGTTTGCTCCAGGCTGTGGGAAAAGCGTCTTCCGCCTCCTTAGCCACCTTGCTGACAATGTCTGGTGCAGGCATTGCAACAACAGGGCTTGACTGTGAGACATTGTGCAGAAATCTGATCATGAACAACGAGGAGGCAGAGGCGGAGGTGGAGGCAAACGAGGGGGAGGCATATTTGGTTGATCCTGCTGCAGCTGCTGTTTTGTCTGCCGAGAGAGGAGAGGGACTGGGTTGACTGTTGGAATCCCGCTTCAGTCTCCAATAAATTAGCTCCAAGAGGTTGCTTGCCAAATGGCCATCATTGGCTGCTCCGATCAAGGATCAGGTGAGATTCAGCGCTAGCAAGAAGGTGCACTGACGATCAGGGTTCAACGCCCTGAGACTCTGGAATTCCTTGGTGGGGTTGTCTTTGAATTGTTTGACCAGCAATTGGATCTCGGCTCGCAGTTGATGGCTCAGAGCTTCTGTTGGGCCCATCTTGGCTCTCAGAGATGTGCTGAATTGGTTCAGATGAGCAAAGATAGACTCGTGGCATGTGAAGGAAGGAGGGGAGAAGGGAGAGGGAGAGGGAGAGAACAGGCGAAAAAATTTGGTTTGGCTGAGGTGCAGAAAGGGGTGAGACAGGTGACATGCGCAGCTTGTGGTCAAGTGACAAACCGTTGTTCCCGTTGACACCGGGCTTCTCCCTGCAACTGGCAAGACCCAATCTTTTGTTCCTTTTTCCCAGTCTCTTGTTTCGGACAAAACTTTTGGTTTGGGCTGAGTTTTTTGGCAACACGCATGTAGCTAGCTTTTGTTGTCTTAGGCCTTTTTCTCACACCACAATTAATCAACGCTTTTTCCGCAGCAGTCCCTTGGCTTGTCGTTTGGCCTTTGTCATTGGGGGGCCAACCGGGAAGACAAGGTGTCAACAAAAGCTCATCATAGTATTGCATTACGCATTCCTGCTCTCCAACAACTCAACTTGTGTCAAACACTTTGTTTTGAGATCGATCTTTCCTTTGACCATTCTGCTAAGAAGTTGCTCTGGCTTGAGTATTGCCCGGCGCTCAAACATCTTTGCGCATGAGCTGTAGTCACAACAATTGTTACGGCCAACTTCTCAGATGGCAAGCAGCTTGCAAGCAATTGGCGCTCAACACAGCAATTCATAACTCTCAGTTCCAAAGCGAGACAACTCAACTCAAAGATTTCCACAACAAGGAAGCAGCAGTAACATCAACGGTCCCAACAACTCATCAATCAGCGCCTCCTTCACCCACACAGCCTACGGCAAGCTTAGCATATCAATTGCCCACACCATTTGTTGTATCAAGCAACAAACCCTCACCCCCATCAGAGTCACTTGCCGCTCTCTCATTAGGCACACTTGCTTCCCCTGCTTTTATCGAAAATGGTTGACACAGAACCCGGAATCTTTAGTGGATTGCTTGCTGACGCAAAGTCTGGTAATGGCAGTGCTCGCAGATTTGTCAAAGATTTTGGCTATCACCTTGTCGAACGTGGTTTGGACGACAATAACAACCGTGCTGCACAACTCTTTGCAACTCAACTGGACGGCGCGGCTGAAGCGTGGCTCAAGACCTTGTCTGTTGCGGACAAGCAAGACTGGGCCTGACTCAGGCCATTATTTTTGGAGCACTTTGACAAAGATGTTGGCATCGGTAGCGCCAAGCAGAGCCGCCTCCAATGTTTCAATTCACACTTGGGCCCGGCTCTTGACCTTCTTTGCAACCTCAATAGCTGGGATGAATGGCTTCAACGCCTATACAAGCTTGCATCTGAAGTGCCAGCCAATTTTGGGCCTCCAGCGGCGCTTGCATTCAATGCTTGGGTCTCACTCCCAACCAAAGTTCAGTCTATTGTTCCTACTTGGTCAGAAAACGCCACAATTGCAGATCTTGTCAACACGTGTCAAGCTATCCCTCCGCAGACATACAACCGTGTTGTGGCAGAACACAATCTGTGAGCTGAATTTGAACGCAAGATTCAAAACCGCTGTCAACAAGACATCAACATTGACCGCAAGGCCAAAGACAAGGTCCGCAAGATGATACTCTCTATACAAGAGTCACACTTACCTCCGTCTCCGCCTCTGAACAATTCAGGTTTTCAGCATCAAATTGATCAAGCGCCTGCCCAGTATGAAGCACCCCCTTCGCCTCCCCGGTTTGTTGAAATCCGTCAAATGACTTTTGACGACACTGCAGAGGGTAAAGCTGCATACCAGCGGGCCCTCAACAAGTATTGCCGTATTCATCCTCAAGTTACAATTTGCCCGCCCACTGACAAGCCCTATCCGCTGACTCCAGGAACTGCCGCTGCCGGAATGAACGAGTGCCATTGCTGTGGTATGCAAGGTCACTTTGGTAATTTGTGCTCTAATGCCCCTGTGCCGCAAGCCTGAACAAAACTATCAGCGCAACTACGGTTTTGGCATTTGTGATGCCAGGCGCCAGGAAAATGCTTAAGGTCCTCAAGTCAATCAGACCCGGTCTCTGGGGCTGTGGAATTGAGTTCAACAGGTCTACCAGTTTCTCAGATCTCCCCAACCCATGTAAATTCCAACATCGCATCTCAATCTGGCCAGCTTGCGTGGTCAAAATCCCAAGTTCTGTTGCCGCCTCAGGATGCTATAGCGCCTAGGCAAAGGGGGGAGTGTATTTGCTCTCCCCAGAATCTTTTGAAAGTCTTCAAAAAATGTCTCAGTCTTGGTCTCAGTCTTGGTCTACAAACTCAGAAAACTTGCCTCTATCAGCGCAGGCGTCTACAGCGCTACCATACTTGCAAAAGCAAGAAAAAATCTTGTTGCTGACGGCAGAGTTGGCTGCTGCTTCACTTGTATTGCAAACCATCACAGAAGACATTGCATTGGAAGATCCTTTGTCAACAACAGTTGCAGCAATTACTTGCTGCACCACTCAACAAACGCAACCGTCTCCAGCTCCCTCTTCCTCCATTCAAACCCCTTCCCTGCCTCCACCGCATCAACAAACACAGCAGCACCGCAATGTACCGCAGTCCCTGCAACCTACGCAAGTATCGCCGCAACCCCCTATGCAACATACGCAACCGCCGCAACCGTTGCCGTTAGCCGTGACGCAAAGAAAGGTCAAAGTCGATCTACAGGCACTCCAGCAACAAGCTTGCAAGCACAATCATGATCACTTCACATTGGAGGTGACTGCTATTGCAACAGAGGCTCAAAGTGACAAAACGCAATCCAGGCAAGCAATTGGCCGGAGTTTTGTTGGCAAGGCTGTACTTGATAGTGGAGCTCTTGTCAATGTAGTCCAAAAAGACTTTGTTTGACAACTCATGGACCAGGCAAACACTAGTGAAGTCTGGATGCGCTTAGCTAACAAAGCACCTGTAAAATCCAAAGGCAAGATTTGTTTGACTATCATGCTCACTGGCGCCCATTGCAAGGAAACATTGTCAAGCTTCCATGAATTCAAAATCATGGATGGGTTAGCACCGTCAATGCTACTCGGCAAACCATGGATGATGCAAGCTGGCGCAATTCATCTCTACAAACTTGATGTAGTATACCTCCCAGACTTCTCCCAACCATCTTACTCTCGTAACTGGGTCTGGCTTGTCTTGACCACCTCAAAGATACCAATCCTTGAGGTACCATCAACTCCGCTTGCTGCGTTGAGGCTTCTAGAATCCGCTCACAAGCCCATGGCTACTGCAGCTGATCTTGAAGTCCTATACAAGATCACCAACAAGTCATTAAATGCAACAGCCAATGTCAACATTGAAGAGATGGACAAAGTGGACAATGACGCATATGTCAAAGACAATCTTGATCAGACATGGGCAACTCTGGATGACGAGCCAATTGTTTGAAAGGCTCGCTTTAGCAAAACCAGCATCAATATCGATGAACTAGATCAGCTAAGAAGGTGTCTACCAATTGAAGACCTGGACAAGGACTACATTGAAGCTCAACAACAGAAAAGGCAAACATACAAACCTTATTGTATTAGTGGTTGGATGGACGATGAGTCCAAAGAACAAGCAGAATGAATCGCCTGTCTCCTCAAAGCTCAATTTGGTTCGGTGGGCACAGCCGCAGAACGCTCACACCTGCAAGCCTTCTTGAAAGCAAAACACTTAGCCTTTGCTGAGACTTTGGCGGACTGCAAGCAGAACCAAGTTGTGGTTTGCGACCCTGTCCTAGCCAAAGAACCGCCGCATACTATCCGCCGCTCCAAAATGCAAGCCTTATCACCGCCGCAGAAAGAGTTTTTGCATTGCCAAGTGCATGATCTAATCGAAAACAGTTTTCTCAAGAAGATCGACAAAGACCAAGTTTGATGGATCTCCACGACTCAAATAGTACCCAAACCATCTGGGGAAATTGACGCAAATGTTTCTCTTGATGAACTTCATTGTCAAGTCAACGCAGCACTCAAGGAGGCCAATCTTGAGCACAATCCAAATATGCTGCCGCCTAAATGCCACAAAGAAGCACAGCAAATTGCCCAGACAACCAAAGCAAAATTTAGGCTTGTACATAACTACGCGCCCGTTAACCAATTCATGCAAGACGCTTCTTTCATCCTTGGAGACATTGCTATCAAGGCTGCCAAGCTTGCAAATAAGCAATATCTCTTCAAAGGGGACGGTTGTGCCGGCTTTTTCATCGTCACAATTCATGGAGAGCTAGGCTGCTTAGTGTTACCTACATTGAGGATCTTGGCTTCTTTGGTTATACTGTCATGCTGTTTGGCTTCAAGGTTGGCCCATCTCTGTACTACAGGTTCATTACAAATGCTTTTGGTGACCTTTTTGACAGGGATAGCAACTTCTGGATGGATGACATAGCCGCAGGACATCAAGACTTTGGCGCCTACTTCACCTGGTTACGTGCCTTCCTCAATCGAACACTTGTTACAGGGTTTACGCTGTCTGTTGGCAAATGCCGCTTTCTGCATGAAGACATCACCTTTTGTGGGCAACTAGTTGGCCGCAATGGCATCCAAATTGATCCAGGTTGTCTCAAGGCAATTGTGGACTGGCCAACACCAACCACCATTCGAGAGCTCATGACTTTTTGCGGCGTCTGCTCATATTTGCGGTCAAAGATTCCAGGGTTTGCCAAGATCTTTGGACCAATGGACGAGTTGACGCAAAAGACAGACAACTATGACTGCAGCATCGTAACAGCTTGGTCAGACAAGCATACTGCTGCGTTTCTTCAAATGAAGCAGGCTCTTGTCACTGCTGGAGTCTTGAAAGAACCCAGGTATGATTGTCCTTTCATTGTCCAAAGCAATTGGAGCGCGGAAGGCATAAGCGCAGTACTCATGCAGGAATATGACATTGTTAAGGGCCAAGACGGTCAGTGGAAGATCAACACCTCAGAAGCAATCTCAACGCCAAACGGACTTGTTGGAGACGACTCTGTCAGAAAACAAGTGGCATTTCCTGTAGCATATGCAAGCTGCAAGTGTCTGCCTTCCAAAAGCAGATATTCAGCTCATCTAGGAGAGCTAGCAGCAGCTAAGTTTGCACTTGACAAGTTTGCGCAGTTCACGTTTGGACAGCGGATCATTCTGGTAACCAATTGCATTGCTTTGCAAGATATAATCTGCTCCAACAAAATGCCGGCTGCACATGCACGCTCGAGAGAACAGTTGTTGGCACACAATATTATTGAGGCTTGACATTGCGCAGGACGCCAACATCAACTTGCTCATGGTTTGTTGCACAGACTGTCCACCGCCACAGATGGCCATCCAGAATTGATCAACGATGTGGGTCACACTTTTGCAGGCATAGTCGACTTTTCTGACAAAGAAGCTTATGGAAGAGTGCAATGCTTCCTTGAATTTGATGATTATACCGGTCCCCTACTCAAACGGTTTGAAGGAGACAAGTCAGAGCCGTTGCTGAGGTTCCTTCTTCTTCTTGAACAACCTGAAGAAGCCTCAACTTGCTCAAAACTCCAAAAGCAACATTCCTATTCAATCAACAACAGGCATCTTTTGTATCAACAAGACAAGCGCAAGCTTTGGGTCTTACCTCGCAAAGAAGCCTTGTTGCTGGCAAAGGCAGTTCACGACCAAGGGCATGCAGGAGTAGGTACAACTGTTGTCATCCTTTGGCTTCAGGAGAACGTCATGTGGCCAGGCATGTGGCGTGACGTCAGAGATCTAGTCAAACAGTGCCAAATTTGTCAGCAATTTGGACCTCGACGCAGTAGCAAGATACAACCCGTCATTGTGACATTGCCAATGCAATCCTGGGCAATGGACTTTGTCAGCTTGCCTTCCTCTCACAACTGCAGCAAAGTCTTGGTCATAGTCAACTACTTTAGTCGCTTCATGTGGGCCTTTGCATGCACAACTCAGAGAGCAAAAGATGTTGTCAACGCTCTTGCAGAATTGCGGGACAAGCTAGGAGTTCTTCCAGCCCAAATCATCACAGACGGTGCTTCCCACTTTGACTGCGCAGAGGTAGCAGACTTTCTTGCAGAAAACAAAGTCGAGCATGTGGTTGTCAGTTCGTACGCACCCTGGGTAAATGGGCTAGTGGAACGGCACAACCGTCTGCTCATCAAAAGACTACGCAAGCAATCATCACCACGCCGCTAAATGAATCCTCAATTGGCACTATCTTGTGGGCAATTTACCTTCCTGCCGCTGTTTGCAAACTCAATTGTTGGCCAATTGAAAGCATGTTGCAGTGGTCACCAACAGAGTTATTGTACGGTTTCACAATCTGCTATGCCAAGAGCTCCACAGCGACACAGTCTGCAAGCAAGGAATTAGTCAAGACTCAACAAGCTTTTGTCGATGCGTTATGGGTCAAAGCCTCTTCCCATTTTGAAGAAGCGCAAGCAAAGCGGGTTTCACAAAGCAGACCTTATTGCTCCTCTATCAAGTACAATATCGACAACTTGGTCCTTTGTCACCAAACATACTTGGAGTTGACCTACTCCACGCATGCAAAAATGGCACCACGCTGGGTGGGTTCATATGCAGTTGTATTGCGCCTCTCAAAGTCCTATATCATCCGCAATCTGGTGACCGACGAGTACAAAAGAGTCCACCAAGACAGACTCAAACCGTACTGGCCAAGTTTGGTTGACCCTATTCAAACTTGGCACCCTTGATGCATTCTCGAGTTGGTAACCTTTCTTTAGCCAACATTGATTACTTCTGCAAGCTCAAGACTACGCAACCCCCTCAATCCCTAACAAAATCTTTTGCAGCAACAAGGTTGGCCTCCAGGACGGAGCCTATTTGTGTTGGGGCGCTGACACGGGGCTTCTTCCGCAACTTGCAAGACCCAATTTTTCCTTCCCTTTTTCCAGTCTCTTGTTTTGGCCAAAACTTTCGGTTTGGGCTGAGTTTTTGTCAACATGCATGTAGCTTGCTTTTGTCGTCTTAGGTCCTTTCTTGCTCACCACAATCAATCTATGCATTTTCCGCAGCAACCTCTCCGCTTGTTGTTTTTGCCTTTGTCAACGTGTGCCTCACCTGCAAGGGCTCTCACGCCCTCATCAACTGCCCGAGCCACGCCAAGCAAGCCAGCAGCGGCAGCAGCAACGCCAGCAACAGCAGCCTCAAGAAAGCGTAACATGGTGAGTCCGCTTTCTCACTCAGGCAACATGCCTTGCCCTTGGCTCGCGCCGCCAACAACAGCGCCTCCAATTTTGCCTGCGCTGCTCACAACAGCGCCACCTTCTCTGCCTGCGCCGCCAACAACAGCGCCTCCCCACCAGCTTGCGCTGCTCCCAACAGCGCCGGGTCCCTTGTTGGACCTCATTGCCCCTCATGGCATTGTAGACATGTCGTCTGACCTTGCCTTGAGTCTTCTCCCTGGCCTGCTCACAGGTCCGCCACCCTTGCCTAGGCCCAATACCTTGTGCAAGCTGCCCATCTTCAACGCGTCCAACGTGCCAGCCACCGTTGGTACGCTCCAACTTTGTCATTGGTTGCGGTTCCTCGACCTCTACCCCAACTGCACCTTTGCAGCTCAACTGCGAGGTGCTCTTCAACATGGCGTCAAGCTTGGCTACAACGGTCCTCTGTGCACTTCTGCCAGGTTGGACGTCTCCAACTTGCCCATGAGCGCCAACGACGCTCAACACCTGCAACGTGAGATCGAGGCGCGCCTGACAGAAGGCCGTCTTTGTCACGTCAACAATCCAGCAGCTCGACAACTGGTCTGCTTGCCCGTGGGTGTGGTCCCCAAACCACACAGCAACAAGAAGCGTACCATCTACCACTTGTTGCACCCACAACAGCCTGAGTTGCGCCTGCTGTTGGTCAACAACAGTATCAACACCTCCTTTGTCACCATCCACTACAAGGGCCTCAACGCAATCATGGACTTCATTTGCAATCATCCGAGCGCCTCTCTGTGGAAAGCAGACCCGGAGGACACCTTTCAGCACGTCATTGTGGCTGAGTTGGACGCTCAACTCATGGGGGTCCACTTTGACGGCCAACACTACCAAGAATGCGTGCTTGCGTTTGGAGGACGCTTGTCACCATTCTTGTTCAACTTGTTTGCCAAGTTCCTGCATTGGCTTGCTTCCTACGCCTTGCAATTGGTGCAGTTGTTGTCGACATTGCATTCCAACGTCTCGCACTACTTGAACAACTTTTTTGGCGCCTCTGATGCCACTGCCCCTCCTGCCGTTCCCATCCAAGTGCTCAGCCTTGCCGCAGAAGCACTTGGTTTCACAATCAGCCGCAAGAAGACGGTCTGGGACACCACGCAACTAGAGATCCTTGGCATTGAGCTCAACTCTGTTGCCCAGACCGCTTCTGTCACGCCAGAACATTGGCAGCGCAACATCAACATGTGCTCACGCATTGTTGACTGTGGCCATGCTTTGCTTCTTGAGCTTCAACAGGTGGCTGGACATCTCCAGTTCATCACTTGAGTTGCTCCCTACGGCTGTGCTTTCCTGCAGTGCCTGTACAACGCCGTCAAGGCTCACTACAAGGCCCCTTTTGGCCGCCGTATCAGTCAAGCCACACGCGCAGAACTGGTATGGTGGATCAACACTTTGCATTCTTGGGACGGCGTGTCCCTGCTCCAACCATCGCCGCTTGTTGTTGAGAACATATGGACGGACGCCTTGCCTTGCGCCATCAGCGCTCACCTTGGCAGCATGGAGCAGCCCACTGCTGCCTTCTCAAAAGAGCTCTCTTGCCGCCATTGCCGCAAGAACATCCGCTTCTTGGAGGCTTTGGCCGTGCTAGAGGCTCTCCAATGCTTCTCGCCGCACTGGACTGGACACTGCAAGGTGATCGTCCATGTGGACAACAAGAACGTCAAGTATGGCCTCCGCAAAGGCTCAATCCGCAACCCGGCAACCCAGACCCTGTTCCGCAAGATCTTCTCCCTCTGCCTCCACCAGCACATTGACCTTGTGCCTGTCAGAGTCTCCTCTGAGGCCAACATTGTTGCTGACGCCCTCTCTTGTTGTTGTTTTGCCTTCCTTGCCCAGCACTACCCGACCACTTTTGCCCTCCTCTCCTTCACCGGGGCTTGGCCAGTCAGCAACCACCCGCCACCTTCACCGCCACCGTACAGCTCAGCGGCCCAGCAGCCTTCCTCCTCTGGAATGGGCTTGCCGGTAGCACGCGGTCTAGGTTGTCCGCCGTCTGCAACAACTACACCTCCTGCGCAGCTAGGTTCTCCTCTTCCTTGCCTTTTCCTGCCACTTCCTCCACTCTCATCAAGTGGTGCGCTCATCACTGCGCCAAGAGCCGGTCCTACAGCTTGCTCAAACGCAACCTTGCCACTCTCAAGTTGTGGCACATCAACCTTGGGCTTGACACCTCCGCCTTTGACTTGGATCGCCTTGCTTGCGTTGCACAAGGCTACAAACGGGTTGTTGGCATGCCAGCCCCAGCCGCCAAGCTGCCAATCACGCTGCCGCTCCTCTGTCAGCTTGTCCTGACGCTCTACACGGTCTGCCTGTCCAAGCACAACGGAAGGATGTATCGCGCCACTTTCTGCCTCGCCTTTGCCTGCTTCTTGCGAGCTGGCAAGTTCACTTGGGAAGCGCAAGGCGCCACAGACATGCTCACCGTTGGCTCCGTCTCCTTTGCTGTCAACTGCTCCTTTGCCACCGTCTTCCTTCCATCCAGCAAGACGGATCCCTTCCGGACGGGTGCTACGCTCACAGCACCGGCCGTCCCTCTCTTCACATGCGCAGTCTTGGCCTTGGAGGTCATCTGCCGGCGCCGCCAGCCGTCCGGGCCTCTCTTCTGCCTTGAACGTGGATTGCCTTTCACCCGCCACGCTTTCTTGAGCATGTTGCGTGCCTGTCTTGCTCACTGTGGCATCCAGCCGTCTGCATACTTGGGCCACTCCTTCCGTTGCAGCGCCGCCACTTGGGCTGCTTCCAATGGCGTCAACAAAAACACCATCCGCGCGCTTGGTTGTTGGCGTAGCAACTGCTTCTGTTGCTACATCAACAAGTCCGCCACTGAGCGCGCCGCCACAGCCAGATCTGCCTTATATGCCAACACAAGCCACCACCTTGACCTCTCCATTGCCGCATGGCGCAATCTCTAGTCCGCGTTCTCAGCCTTTCTTGTTGGGAGTTGTCTCTTGTTGCTCTCCAGCTGCTGTTTTGCAACCGGTACACCTAGCGGTCTGCTGCTCACATCAGGTGGCCACAGCTGGGAGCTTGCAAGCAACTTGCTCAAGTTAGGCAACCACATTTTCATTCTGTGCTTCGTTTCTGTCTCGTGCGAGTGGTGTGATGGCGTGTGTGTGTGGCTGCGTGCCCGCAATAGCGATTCAGACAGGAACAAAGTAGAACTCTAGAGGGAGAGATAGAGTTTTGGGCTTTAGAGATAGATTTGCTAAGGATTCAAGATTCGCTTTTTTACACTGTGCACTGATTTCGCATTGTCCTTTACAATTTTTAGACTTGCAGTTCCCGTTGACAGCGATTGTTCATCGAGAAAAATTTGTGATGCATTGCAAGTGTACGATCCATGATGACACGAGAATAGTAGAAGCGCTTCTAGCTTACTCACCTCGAAGTGCTCCTCCACGGACTGTCTCTTACAGCATTGTACAAGCCTGTTGGACCAACTACTTGATATCTGTAATGCCAGCCTTGGAATCTACCTCTCAAAGCGGCCCAAGCGACGAGTCCTACGACTACCAAGATGTAGAGCGTGATGATGCCCTGATCTTTATAACTGTCCCTTTCGAAACACTTGGCCCAAACATCGCCTTCGAGACCTGTTCCGACATCGTGATCTGTATGCTCCAGTTTGGCACCTTTGCACATTTCCAGGCCTTGGTCCAGACAGAATTGTCGAGTGCAGGTCGAGCAAGGTTTGGCTGGATCGACAGGTGAGTAGAGAGGTACGAGGGTCGAATTGGTTTGGAAACAGGTACATTTGCAGAGGTGCAAATGGCGATTGTTTTGACGAGGCGCAACGATCGAGTCGGGTGCTTGCGTATCGCGCGAGATGAGAGGGTATGTAACAGGATTCAGTGCCGGATTCGGCGATGCAAGGGTTGGTGAAACAAAGGTGATGATGCAAGTGATGATGGCAACGATGAACGTGATTGTGCTCATGAATCGACTGCCGCGACCCCTGCGTGGCGAGCGAAAGTCTGGCCGAGGACGCGGACTGGAGGAACCGCGAGAGCGCGAGCTGGGAGATCCTCGAGAACATGAGCTTGGAGATCCTCGAGATCGCGAACTAGGAGAGCCTCGGGAAACCGAGTCAGACGAGCCGCGAGACCGTAAGCTCGAGGAGCCCCGGTATGGTTGTGAACGCGAACCAGATGTGCCACCTCGAGAAGCTAGCGAAGTCCACCCATATGAAGTGGAAGAGGCACTGGATGGAGTCAAAACAATGTCCGAGTCGTCTTCGACTTGTTCCCACAAAGAGGCTGGATCAACGTAGGCTAGAGCAGAATCAGAGGACGACGATGCATTGTTGGAGGTAGCTGCCGCAGAGGCAGGCGCAACAGCGACTTCCGCTTCTTCGCGAGTAGAAGCAGCAGCAGCAGAACTGGGGACCGGCGTAGACGCAGAAGAGACTGTAGCGGCGGAAGCATCCGTAGCAGCAGGTCGCTGTGCAGACAGCATTTGTGCAAATCCTTGGCTCAGCTCGTGTTTCAATGATCCTTCAATATCGGATGGAAGTTGATCTGCTTGTGGTGCTGGATGCGCGGTGAAGGCTGAGGTCTGCTGCTCGCGTACTCGTGCGAGTTCATTGAACATGCCTTGCATCAGTGACTGCCTCTGAGCCGCATCGTTCCCTCCTCTATTCACATCGGCTGAGGTCGGCGCAGGATTCTCGACCGTGGTTGTGGCAGGCGCTGCGGTGGGTGCAGAAGCGCTTGAAGAAGGCGTCGCCATGGTGCTATTACTGGCGTCTGCGGTCCGAGAATGTCCTAGCTGGGCAGACACTAGGTTGAGAATGGCTGACGGAATGCCCTCGAGCTGTGGGAAGGCCTGAAGATGTGGCTGTAAAGCTCGCATCGAAGAGGCTACGACATTGTCGACCAGGCGAGCTGCGTATTCCGGCGTCAGTGGCTGCGCGGGAGCAGCCGTCGAGTCTTGCCGCGTAGCTGTCGGTGCCGCCGCTGAGGTAGACTCGTCTTGGCCCAAAATGGTGCTAGACCCACTGTGCTCCTGTCGTGTCGTTCCGTTACCGGAAGGAGCTGCAACGGTTGATCTTTCAGCTGCCGAAAAGGCCTGAACGTCGGTAGCGAGGGCGCTCGTTCGTGAAATCAGATCGTGAACTGTCGGAATGCTAGGGCTCACTCCGCCAGCCGCGGCGAACAGCTCGCGGTAGGAAGGCAGTGACGCGGACTCTTGGGCTGGGACAGCTGCTGGTGTAGAAGCATCGCTGGATTGCTGCTCTGCGGCGACATCCACGAGAACGTCAATTGAGACAGGCTTGAAGGTGAATTCCTGCTGCCTTTTGCGAGGTTTTGAGCTGGAGTGGCCGTAGTCGGAGCATGTTGAAGTCGGGCTGAAGAAGTAAGCATTGGTCCAATCCTCCCAATCGTCGTGATCTTCGATCAGAACTCGCCTGCCATCGAGGTTGACAGAGAGCGCGCGAATGACGTCCGGATCGATGCCCCAGCGCTTGGCTATTTGCTGCTTGTAGCAAGCATGCGGCTGAACAAGGCGTCCGTGACCATCACCGGAGAAGATGACCTTTCCGGTGCCACAGTGAGCCGAGAGCTTGATACACTTGACTGAGTCGACTTGATTGACATCGAGCAGACCTGTGCTTTCGGGACGTGCAGAAGCTGGAAGGCGAACCAAGGCGGGAAAATTGATGATGCCATTCTCGAGGGTGGCCCACATCTGCTGCTCGGGCTGCGAGATGATGTCCATTGCGTCGGTCGGCTGATGGTGTTGAGCGACGTAGAAGAAAGTGTGTAGCCAGCACAGTTGGAAGCGTCTCAGGGTCCGGGATGGCGTACTGAATCAGTGAGCTCTTTTTGAACGGTGAAATGACGGCCGATCTAACAAAGACAACAGCGTCTCTTGTGTGGCTGGCCTGTGCGAGATGGGTGTGCTTTGATAGCAGAGGAGGCACGCGTTCTTTTTTTGACAGAAGAGAGGACAAGCCAAAGCTCTGCTGCACACACATTCTCTGCACAGCTTTCAGAAGTCGCGCAGCAGCAGACCGCATCCACCGCAGCTGCGTTGAATCGTAGCCAACTCAGGTCAAAGCAACACCAAGGTAGATTCTCTTCGCGATCCACCATCATTTTCGTTCTCTCCTATCGTCGCAACGCAGCCGGATCATACATCCAAGATGGACCAGTGGAAGAAATTCACCAACAACGTCGCCAGCAATGTCGGCCCTCAGTTCCAAAACATTGGCAAGACCTTTGGTAACCTCAACCAGCAGGCTCGTGAGCGATTCGGAGCTGTCGACCAGGACGATATCACCGAGCTGCCGCAGGAATACAAGGATCTCGAACGTCGCGTAGATGCGCTCAAGGGCGCTCACACTGGCCTCATGAAGGTCGCCAAGGTGTACGAGACTGAAAGCTACGACTACCCAGTAAGTGCAGCGAAGCGTATGACATCTTCTTGATCGGACTACACTTTACTCAAGCGCCATTCTGCTTGCTTTGCCTTTGCAACAGACTCAGCTTCAGGAGAGCATCACTCAGCTCTCGGCGAGTGTCGGACACAGTGTGACCTCGTGGGCTGCTTCGGCAACTCGAGGTACCAACCTTCCCAAGGTCTCTCCCACCGCCCGTCCTGAAAAGGTCAACAAGACGCTCCACCACGCTCTATCCCGTGCTGCTGCCAGCGGTGCTTTGCAGCTGGGTGCCGACCCATCCAACCTTTCCGGCCTGCCCAAGCTCGATACGGCTCAAGCACCCGGTAGCGAAGCTCCACTCAAGGACGACTCGAAACTAGGCGAGGCCTTGCAGAAGTTTGCTATTGCAGAAGACCGTCTGGGCAACGCACGTTTGACACAGGATGATCAGATCACCCAAGGCTTCAACGTCCCCTTCAACTCGTTTGGAGCTCAGATCTCGCTGGCAATGAAGGCACGTCAGAGCGTCACTGATGCACGCTTGCACCTCGACAGTTGGAAGCAATCGCTCAAGTCGGCCGAAAACGCCGGTGCGAGCGCCAAACTGGAGCAGTACAGAAACGAAGTCGAACAGGCCGAAGACAAGTTGGTGGCGGCTACCGAGGAAGCCATCAGCTTGATGAAGCAGGTCCTCGAGAACCCAGAGCCCATCAAGAGTTTGAGCGCCTTTATCAAGGCCCAGGCTGAATACCATGCTGCTGCTGCCGAGTTGCTCGCCAGCGTTCAGCAGGAACTGGCACAGTTGGCTACCAGCGTCGAGAGCGATTACCGTCTTTCGCGTAGCTAGATCTTCGAGAAGGTGCAACATGCCGGATGGTCTCTTTTCTGTGTACATATTGAAAACGTGAAATCCTTGTCTTCTCGATATCCTCGCTGTTTCCAGGTGCAAAAGCCGATTGCATTCGTACATCGAACGAGTATAAGTATAAAGATGAAAACATTGTCTAAGCTGGAATCTGCAACCCTGCTTCACGCCAAGCCTCCTCTACGACGGCTCTCAACCTGGTAAATGCGGTGTCGACCTGGTCTAGAGGGACTTGGCTGAAGGATGTGCGTACGTAGGCACTAGATTTGCGCTGTGCATCTGATGAAGGTGGTTTGAAAGCTACACCCGGTAGAGCGAGTACGCCAGCTGCTTTTGCTTTGTCGCTGATCAAATCGAACGAGTCGCCTTCCTGACTGTTGGTGGAAGGAGGCAGTTTGAGTTTGATCCATAAAAACATTCCTGCCGTTGGACGGACCCAGGAGGCAATCGAGGGGGAAGCAGTGAGGATGTTGCTTGCAGAGGATTCGAAATGTTGCAATCGATCCTGATAGAATCGCGCAACATTATCTGCGTGATTCAAGAAGCCATTGATGCCCCATTTGTTGAGCAGAGCATATGCAATAGCTTGACTCGTACCACTGGTTTGAAGGTTTCGACTGCTAGTATCCAGATCGATCGCATCCAAGATCTCTCTAGGACCTGTAACAAAGCCCAGTCTCAGACCCGCACTGAGGATCTTACTGAAGCTATCGAATCGAATCACTCTACCAACACCAAACGAGTCTTCTGCTTCCAGACAAAGGTAACTTTTTCCTCGACTTCTCGAAACTGCATCAGCCCCTAGTTCGAGTCCCTGGAAGCTCAAAAAGTAGTAGGGATCGTCTTCCAGAAGCAACAGATTGTGTTTACGAACGATGGCCAGAATGGATCGCTTCCGATCGTCCGAGGCGCTTGTTCCGGAAGGATTGGCCCCTGTAGGAGTGGTGTACAAGAACTTTGGAAAAGGTGCATCCTTTGTAGCCGAATCCGTCTTCCAGTTTGTCAACAACCTGTCCAGCGCACTTGGCTCGACACCTTCAGCATCTGTTTCTGCTTCGAACAGCTTGGCTTTATGGGCAACCAGGCTGGGTAGGATTCCCGAGTACGCCGGCGATTCGAGCACGACTGAATCCCCAGCATCCACTAGAGCTTCAAATGTCTTTGTCAGCAGATCTTGCGATCCGTTTCCAAACGAACATCTCCACACCTCTCCTGGTTTCTTGCTTTCTTTTACCTGCGCTCTCGAGTGTATTTGAGATTGGAATCGCGTGATCCACTCAACCAGTTTCGGTAGACCGGAAGTAGCAGAGTACTGCAGAGCAATGTCGAGATCCGATCCCTCGATCGACACAGTTTCGCTTTTGCCCTCGGGATGAATGGAAGGTTTCAGCTCCAGCGAGATGCGTTGAAACGGAAAAGTCTCCGAGTTGGGCTTGCCAGATAGCAATGAGACCATTCCAGGGATGAGTTCGGCGGGAAAGAGTGATCGGATGGCTGAAGGCATACGATTGCGCGCCGAGTCGGAAAGCAGTGACGCATAGTCTGGCGGTGACGATGTTGAAGAGGTCATCGTGAGACGTCTTTGATACGAGGAAGCGGTCGTGGCGATGCACCAGAGCAAGTGCGGGACAGAGATGGTCAAAAGTATGATGGAGAGAGAGTGTGGGGTTGTCGAATGGGATCAAGTCTTGTCTTCCGCACTGACCAAGTTTATATAACCCGCATTACCGGACAAGATACCGGAGCTTTCTTGCTCCACCTCTTTCCACTCTTTTTTTTCTCATTATACCATCTCAATCACAATCATTGAGCACCTGATGCTCTCTTTCGAGTCTGTGTCCATTGAAAGTCGTCAAGATATGTTCAGAAACAAGAGCCGGTCAAGACGCTGCTGAGACGCCGTTCAAAGCTGTGACCTGGACCGATCAATCTGACATCGGAATGGCTGCCGATGGATTTTCGGCGAAATGCCGAGCCTCACATTTCTGATCATTGGTGAACGACAGATCTTTTGTGACGTTCTCAATCACTAGTTGTGAATCCTACTTCGCATCGATGGAGACGTCACAAACATTCTGAGACCAAGACACCAAGTATAATGGAGATATTTGTATGTATTGAAGTCCGCACTGTCGCTTGCAACTGGCTTCCATCACAGTTCCCAACGGCCGAACATACGATCAAACAAGCTCATGATCGTCCATTTTCGGTTCTCTGCTTCCGGAAAGACCACTGAGCGATCCGAGTAGAAGACTTCATCGTCCACCTCGTCCCCCTTGCGCGGCAAGCAATGCAGGAACTTCCAATCCGCTTTAGCACCACCCTTCTTGGCCATCTCTTCGGTGACCTGGAATCCAGCGAAATCTCGCAGACGCTGTTCCTTTTGCGCCTCGTCGCCCATGCTGATCCATGTGTCGGTGACAATCATGTCGGCATCCTTGACAGCCTCGGCTGGATCGTTCGACCAAGTGACTTGTCCGAGGGACACTGGGGATGAACCAGATTTCGAGAGGGCGGAGAGACCGTCTTGCATAGTACCCCAGACGAGCTCGTCACGTTGGTAGGCGGGGCCCTTGGGGGTGGCTACTGAAAGGTTGATGCCCAATCGAGGATAAGCGACGAGCATATCGTTGAGAATGTTGTTGCTGTCACCCACCCAGGCAACCTTGAGACCAGCGAGCGAGGTGAGGTCTGTACGAGACGATTTGGGCGCGTAGATCTCGAGCATGGTCTGCAAATCAGCTAGGATCTGCGTCGGATGGTATCGAGCCGACAGAGCGTTGATGACAGGTACAGTGGAATGTTTTGAGAGCAACTCAACTTCGTCGTGCCCACCCACACGAGCCATGATGCCATCCACCATGGAGCTGACCACCTTGGCCGTATCGTACAGGCTCTCGTTGACGCCCAGTTGGATATCCGAGGGCGCCAAGAACAGGCCAGTGCCTCCGAGGGAAGCAACGCTGGTTTCGGATGCGACGCGCGTTCGAGTGCTACGTTTGCTGAACATGATGGCGATCGATTTGTTCTTCAAGCTTTGCACAATGGGCGATTCTCCCGATGCAAGCTGCTTGCGAGACGATTCGGGGAGCGCCAACGAAGAAGCTCGAAACTCCGACTTGAATTCGATGGCTGATTCCAGCACAGAGGCAATCTGAGCGGGTGACAGATCGGCGAGCGTCAAGAGATGAGGCGGCGTGCGGCTGGCAGTGGCAGTCGAAGTCGAGGCAAATCGACGCATCGATGGAGATGCTGCGGCATTGCGCAGAAGGGAGCTGGCTGCTTGGCGACCCGTCATCGTTGGTAAGTAGGTTATCGTCTTTGTTCGCAATGGCTATAGTGACTGCTATGCTGGTTGCTTATATGATGGTCAAGGCACAAGGACGAGGAAGTTGCTATCTGTTGTGATTCCTCTGTGACTCAAAAGGAAAATCGTAATCTTCGCGCTGCTCCTTGCTTCGAGTCACCTGCAAGGCGGTACGTCTGTCTTCCTGCATCCTCTCGAAATTCAACCTCTGCTTCCGCCGAAAAGATTAAGGCTTTTATTCTGCTCCAATTCAACCGAGCTCCAATCGGAAGATTCTCATTTCAGTCACAGTCGACTGTGCAGCATGTCTAGACACCCACACCTCTGCACATCTCGTGTCGTGATTGCATTTGCCCTCGTCACCGGCTGAGCAAGTTTGCCATCTCACAACTGCTTTCAGGCACCTTGGTAACGCACATACAGAACACACTGACGTCCAAACAGCCATATGATAGAGCGGAGAAGAGTTTCATTGAACTATCGGGAATCTGTTTCTGTACATGCCATGCGAAGCTCCGATCTCGAGAGCGCGCAACGATCGCTTTGATCCCATCTGTGAGACAAAGTGCGTGCGGGAAATCCAGGATGCAAGAGCTACGTGAAATTATCGGCGAATGGAAGGAACTTGCAGATGCGAGGGAACGGTGCAAAAACGACTTGGAACCATGGATGGGAAACGTCACGACATAGAGAAGGACAGACCAGCCCGAAAGGGGCCAAGTCCGGCCCCCTTCGAAGTGCGTGGGGTAGCAATCACCGGTGCGGAAGAGGTTTTGGACCGACATGGACAACGTAACCATGGGGAGCCGGTCCGAAAATGGGTCGGACATACTAGTATATAAACACAGTGCAGTAGAGTAGGGGGGTATCAATACAAATGAACAGAACAAAACAAGAACAGACCAGCTGCCGCAAGGAACCGAAGATTGACGCCGCGAACCAGTCGCAAGTCTATTTACAGACCGGCAGGCGGTGGCATCGTCGGTGCGGTCTGCTGTTGCTGTTCCTGTTGTTGTTCTTGCTGCTGCTGCTGCTGAAGCGCCTGAGTCAAGCCTGAAGGGGGCGAGGTGAGCGTCGGCGTTTGACGCTCGCTCTCCTCCTTGCGCGCAGCAGCGGCGGCTGAGGCGGCAGCAGCTGCTGCTGCTGTAGCAGCTGCACTCTTGGCGGCCTGAGCCTGAATCTGCTCCTGGGCCAACTGCGCAGCCTGAGCGGCGGCAGCGATCTCTTCTTGGCTGAGCGTGCTCGTACTGACAGGAGCACGGCCAGAGGCATCGACCTTAGCGCTGGCGCCTCCACCGGACTGAAGGAGCTGCAGGCCAAGCAAGCCGTGCGAGCCAGAGTGAAGGTAATGGTATCGCAAGCCATTGAGGTTCTTGTAACGTTTGCCGCAAGCACCCACCTGGCAGATGTAGAGGCGGTCGCCCAGAGGGATGGGAGCCTGCACGGCAGGGCTAGCAGGGTCCGGCGATGAGTTGACGCTGGCTGTAGGCGACGAGGGAGAGCCCAACGAAGGCGTCGCCGCGTCGTCCTCAGTCTTGATACTATCGGCAGACTCGGGCTGCGGCGATCCGGTGGTCGAGTTGGTGGTGATGTGGATTGTAGGTGGCTGAGCTGCGGCCTGAGCAGTGATAGGCAGATTGTTCTGGTTGCACGCTCCGTGGAGGCGGTGGTATTTCAGGCCGTTCATCTGCTTGTATGCCTTGTCACATCCAGGTGCGGGGCACTTGTAGGGCTTGTCGATGTTGGCGGCTCCGGCGCGGAGGGCGTTCTCAAGCGCGATGGTCGAGGCGCTTGTCACGGCACTCGTCTTCTCACGCTTGGCAGGGGGTTGCAACGATGACGAAGCGGTCCCTGAAGCGGGGAAAAAGAGATTTGGGGGCGCACACGAAGGGAGGTCGTGCGAGTCGGTGTTGCTCGAACGGATCGAGAGCGCCGAGAAGGCGGCGGGATTGAGACCGCTGCTAAAGTAGCCATCGTTTTCAGCATCGAGGGAAGGAGTGCCCGGAATAGAGCTGCCGGGTGTTGAGAAGGGCGAGTTGGGTGCGTAGATGTTGGGGTTGCCAGGCGCGCGGCGGCCAACGCCGCCGTCAATGAGAGCTCTCCTCAGTGACTGGTGGATGGCGCCGTTGGGATTGGACGTAGATGCGTTGGCGTACTGACCGAAGGAACGCTTCTTGCCCTTTGCGAGTGACGGCGAGCGCATCACTGCCGTGTCGAAAGCAGATGCCTTGTCGGTGTCGTCAAGACCGGTGGGGGTGGTGACGCTGTCGGCGGAGACGGAGCCAGGTGTAGTGATTGCCGTAGCAGTGGCGGCGGCCGAGGATGTTGAGCCGGCGTTCGAAGTGCGTGGGCTGGAAGGCTGGGATGTGGAAGCGTTGGAGGAGCCTGACGACTCGACTTCGTCATCAGCGATCATGGCGGGCATCTCGTCGTCTTCAAAGCGAACGTGGCACTCCTCGTAGTGTTGAAGGAGGTCGTGGAGATCGTCGAGCTTCTGCCCACAGCATGTGAAGTTGCGGCAGAAGGTGGATTCGAGACGAACCGACGAGGGAGCAACGGTGACATCCGACTCGGTAGAAGTGCCGAACCTCGAGATAGAATAGTCCATGATTCTGTGATGCCAGAGGAGTGGGTAGGGACGTCGGTTAGACAATGCTGCCAAGGTGATCGAGAGGCTTCCGATCAAGAGCGGGCGAATACTTACTCCGAGACGTCTTTGCCAAATGAGACGGCCATAGGCTCTTTGTAACTTGCGCTGCCGACAAAGCTCGACGAAGCACGCGGTGTCAAACCTCCTGGCCGTTGGAAGCCGAACGAGTCGAGACGGCTAGGAGCCTGTGCGATCGGGATGGGTGCTTGCATCATGGGCGGTGTATATGTGGCGGACGACGAATTTGAAGCTGTCAGGATGTGCCGCTGAGGTGTCGAGATGAAGTAAACGCCTGCTACAGCGAGGTGGCGACGGCGCAGTCTCAGTCGACGACAAAGTCAGCAATGGTAGTAGGAAATACCGGCAACGTAAATGGTTGTGTCGGAGGTGCCGATGCGAGTCGGTACGGAACGTATATGTGTTTAGGGTCCGGGGGCGATCCGAGCACTGTGCGGAGGTGATAGATGTAGGGTGTATGTATGTATGTATGTAGGAGAAGACGGAGACGTATGTACGACGTGTGATGTGAGGAGATGGGGGAAGGAGTAGAGGTGTGACTATAGCCAACAACAGTTGGGTAATATGGGATGAATGGGGAGAGAGATGCTTCTCGAAGGGGAGCTTTTGGATCTTGAGTGCTGGTTGACTTGGAAGCCTGGCTGTGTCAGTGGTTGTGATGCGGGCGCTTTCGGTGTAGTGGCAATGCTGCGCTTGCTGTCGCTGTGCAGAATCTAATGTGTGAGCCTATTTTGGATGCGCAAGACAGGCGAGGCGAGAATAGTGTAGGTATGTGCGTATTGTATGCGCAGCAAGAAGGATGTGTATGAGCGAATGCGAGCGCGAGATGAAATGGGATGAGGACGAATGAGAATATCGAGAGATGGGATTTCAAAAGAGAGAGCCGGATGAAAGGCTAGCAGATCGTGGGTGTGTCAGGATTGTTCGTGCGTGTGAGAGTGTGCGTAGGCAGGCGTGGGGCGTTGGAAGGGTAGCGGAGGACTATAGCAAAGGTATTCTCCCACGAGAAGGAATTTGATCCTAAAAAGTGGGCCGGCACAAACGCTGAGGTATCTCCTCTGGAAGAAATGGACAGAGAACGGGCTGCGGGCGGCGGGCACACGGGCTGGGTACAGTTTCAGAGGGAGAGAAGACCCAAACACAGGCTTGCGAGGAGAGGGAGTGTAATTGCTCGCCGCTGCGCCCGCCTCGCTTGCCCTCGAGAAGGTTGCGACGGTCTCGCCTGAAACCGTCGAGCGATGCGCGTGAGTTGCTGCTGACGGGTCAGGTCTATCCTACTGAGTGGCGAAACGCATGCGATGCCATGTCAAGGCAGCCAGAGAGCAAGAAGTACGAGGGTGTGACTTGTGCGTAGAGCTGCGCAGCCAAACTGCGAATTCAACGTAGGGGTTGAGGATCCCGGAAGAAACAGCAAGTGGCTCCAGGTCAGAGCTTCCACGCCTCTCACTTCTTGTTTTTGCCAGGCGAGGCATGCGTTTCGCTTCTGCAACTTATTGTCTGTAACTTAGCGTGCAACTGCGCCCGAAACGTAATTTCCACGGATGGGCAAATGGGGAGGAAAGCCGCACGACTTGGATGACTTTACAAGGGGGGAGAGAGGGACCAAAATGGAGACTGAAGCGGCGGGCGGAGTTGCGAGGCAAGTGACAGGCCCAACTCTCCGTGAATGCCTTTTTGTTTAGTTTTCTTTAGAATTTTTCTAAATTTTTTCAAGATTCTGGAAGAAATGAGACTTCGCTTAAAATTTTAAAATTTCAGAAGAAGATCAAGAAGAACAGAAAAAGTTTAGGCACAACGTCAAGAGGAGTGGTCAAAAATAGTCGATTAATTGCCCGAAAGGAATTCCATCCCTCTTTCGAAGTTTCATGGACAATGGCGGCGATGACAGAGCCGGCGAGATGCTGTAGATGTAGTCGCACCTGCAGATTCCATAGACTGATGATGAGCCTTGGTCGTGGCATCCTTCAACCTGTTTTGTCACAGCCTCTGTGTCTGCCATGACTGCAATAGGTGGTCGACCTTCGGCAAGCTGCTGTAGCTTCTGCTTCCTCGGCGGCTGCCCATTGTTTGTGGCCTCTGCAGCCTTGCCTGTCACCCTGGAATTCTGACCGAGGAAAACAATGGAAGTACAGTAAAAGCATGTCATCGTATGTTTGTTCCCGCTAAGTGAGTAGCAGTCCCTCATTGTCCTTTGGCTCGTCTGACGGTAAAATGGGTCTTCTACCGGGCAACTCCACAAGGAGTAAGCTAGAGATTGTCACGAGGCTATCTGTATGAGCAACGAAGGAGATCAAGACCTGTCCGTGCTACCGCACACAGATCCAGGGAGGGGTGGGAGGTGCCGAAATCGAGCTAGATGGCGCTATCAAGGCATTCGACAGCTTCTTCAGGCTGGCGAGCTTTGGCATGGCAACCAGGCAGGCAAATGCTTTGGTTGACCGGCAGCGCGCAGATCCCGGACGCCACTAACGCTGTTGCGCACATCCGAAAGACCGCTCGGGTGCAGGCAGCGCTATATGTCCAAAGTCCTCTATTAATTACAGCACAGGACGCAGGCAGAGAGGGCGGGCTTGGCTCGGAGCCCAGATCAGCAACGTCTAGCTAAATTTCACTGCTGAGAGCCAGATTCGCCAAACAATTGCTCTCGCCGTCGGCCGCTTCTTAACCACAAGATGAGCCTGGCCTGCGCTCGCAAAAAAAAAAAAAAAAAAAAAAAAAAAAAATGTCAACAGCCAGGCTCGCCCACCAACGCACCAACGCCATCAGGCTCGTCGAGAGGAGGTGGGTCAAACATTGTGGGGCCTCGTGCATAATGGGAGCGCACTATTAACTGATTCTGCTTGCGCAGCCACGGCAATACCAAGCCAGGCGGAGCCAGCTCGAGTCGTGGTTGGTGGCTCTTTTCAGAAGCCACAATGCCATCACCGTCAAAGGTATGCTGTGTCACCGTCTCCAAATTGGTCTCCCTTAATTCGTCTGACAGATGCTGTAGTTGTAAGCTGAATTGGAATTCTGACGACCAACAAATCACAGGGGCAGGGAGCGAGTGAGCGGCAAACAAAAATTGAGCCGAGGCACAGCACAGAGAGTACCTAGGGAAAGGAGAATAGAAAGCAGAGCGGGCAAAAAGACAGAGTGAGTCGGCTCCCTCGCCGCAAATGACACTCCCAGGGGGCCGTTGCATAACTTGACGTATTGTAGCTTCAGTCAACCCTCGCCAACAGCAGGCGTGGCAGCTTTGTGCCGCTGCAAGAGTAGTACCAGCATGCAGCCAATCAGTAGCACGGTTGACGCAGCTCTCGGAAAGCTGTTCCGTTTCAAAGAGGGCACGCAAATCTTGCATCTCAGAGCTGCACTCGCTGGTTGTTTGTGTCGTCCGACTTCTTGTCGGCCAACACGGCTGCAGTGACCTTCGTTGGGACAATGCCAAACGAGCATCAGCAAACATACTCTTTCTGTTGCATCTGGGTCAGTTGCACATCTTGAGTGCAATTGCTAGCTTGTGTCCGCATCGTTTGGCCCAAGGGAGAGCAACGGTCGGCTCATCTAACAGCTGTAGCCAAGAACACAATTGTGTGCAACACGCTCTCTTGCTTTGAAAGCGGGAAAAATGCCAAGGCAGTCTACGCCAGTAACAACCTTTGTCAGTGCTCTGCATCAACGGACACACATGAGCCTGCTCAAAAAGCTTGATCCAATGAGATCACCTCTGTATTGAACACTGTTGCTTTGCGGCAGATCGCATCCGCGAAAATGTCTCGGAAAGTTTCCTGCCACGCGAGCAAAACGCAAAAAGGGCAAAGCGAACAGATCCTTTCCTTGGTCTTAGCCGAGGTGGAAGAGTTTCATCACTCTACAGCTTCAACATCAAGGTGGATGCTTTGCCGAGGTTCGAAAGCACAGGTCAAGATCTGCAAGCCATGAAGACGACAATGGATGGGTTTGGGACCCGGGCTGTCGTCACACAAGTGACGAGGGGGTATAGTGAGTACAAGCTTGACTTTTGCACGGTGCTGGAAGTCTGGTTTGTGAACATCGCACGGTCCTTCCCTGGCTTGTGGACGGACTCCTCGGACCGTAAAGCCAGACCAAAGAAGCAAAAATGCAATCTTCACCATGCCATTGTGGCTTCCTTGCTTGCACTGTGTTTGTAGACCTTGATAAGGGCGATGACGAAGACATCTGCCACGGACAGGTAGAGCGGTCGGGAAACGGACGGACCGGACCATCCAATCAGGAATTCACCGTCATTGTCATCGTCACCGTCACTGCAATTCGCTTTGCTGTCGATACGAGCGGTAGATTGCCGACGCTCTCTCCTCCCCATGGCTCTATTACGTCCTCAATCCAGCCTCCCCCAATCCATCCATTGTGACACTCTCAGAAGCCAGCAAACTAGCCGGGAAAACTGACGCCAAATCCTCGATCCGATGTCTTGCTGCCATTTGTTGTCTCGACCATGAATAGGCAAAAAGTAAGCTTTCTCGGTCATTTGGCAGGACACAATCAAGCTCTGTCACCGAACCAACTCATTTCTCGTCGACTGTCTGTCATGTATCAGCCTCTGTACCAGCAGTGGACTGTGTCTTGTGCGTTTCGTCTGCATTTGAATAGTCGATCTGTAGCGCAAACATCTGCGTTCTGGTGGTGGACAAGGACGAATCTATGCATTCCTCTTCACCAACCTGAATGCTACGAAATCAGACGTCTTCCCACAACCTTTTCTTTCGCCCCAGTACGCCTTCTTGGCAACCTGAAATCCATCGATCTCTCAAAGAATCAGCAACCTACTTAGAATCGTGTCAACTCGAAGCAATCAAACAGTATATAAATACATATGTGTAGATGGCGAACATCAAAAAAGGATCCGAATTAGTTTAGTGGCTATGACGGCGCCTTGTCATTCAATTGACGCTTTCTTCTCCGCGCAGAAAATCGGCGCAGACCCGGGTTCAATTCCCGGATTCGGAGAATTTCTTCCAACCTTTTCTTGGTTCCTTTTCTTTTTTTTTGGCCAGTCGTCGTTGCGCGTTTGTTTTGGAGATGCATTTTTGGTTCTACCTGCGCTGTCATGAAACACCCCATTCAGGGCCACGAAGCAATCCCAGCTTCGACAACATCAAGATGAACCTTCGGGACCATAAGCAAGCAAGCAAATTCAAATGAAAGCAAGTCACCAAGGAGAAAGAAGGATCCTAGAATGCTTGTAAGTTATATTGAAAAACAGATAAAAGGGATCGCTATGAATCGACTTCAGCTGGAGATTTCTTCACATCGTCTTTGTCGACCGCCATAACTGCTGCTGCGGCTGCGGGAGTACCGTCTTGAGGCAATGACAAAGCTTTCTCGATCAACGTCTTGGCCGCAGCCGTCTCTACTTTCTCGTCGACGACGGGATCGACCGCGACGAGGGAAGAATCGCTATCGGAATCGCTTCCACCTGTATCACCTGCATCCAGTGGACCCGATCTAGAACTCGACGAGACGCTGCTCGTGCCTGATCCTTCTGAAACGGTCGATGTGATAGCGTCCGGCTTCTTGGATGGCAAAGCTGTCGTATCTTCGGCTGCAGCGGTGGGTGCTGGTGCATCTGGAGATTCCTTGGCCGAATCAGCTGCTGAGCCTCCACCAGTCTCTGCTGGTAATGGCGTGGAAGTTCCGACCTCTTGCACTTTGGCCGTCCTCACCGCGGATGCAGGTGAGTGAGTGCTACTCGCCCTGCCGCTCCCACCTATACTCATCAACTGCCTGCCGCGCATCGAGCTTTCCTTTGCATCGCTCCACTCCATCTCATCGCTCGTATCCTCCCCCAACGGATGGTGGCCTTCTTCCCAACCGTCAATCTCATTATCGTTGATTCGGATGCAGTACGGTTCATCCTCCAACTCCTTCCTATGCTCCGCCAACCATTCCGGATCAAACAGCTGCCTGGGTAACAGCTTGCCATACAGCTTGATCGGAATCGGCAAATCGACCGGATCATCTCGTCGCCATCTTGCCATTTGTTTGCTCTTGCTCACAATGTCCGCCTTGTGGTAAGCCCTCGTCAGGTGCTTATTCCGCCACTTGGGAGTCACCGCTTCCCAACCTTTGGCGATTCTCAATTTTCGCAATCGTTGACGTTTCCACTCTGACTTTGTCAAGCCATGCAGGTCTTCATCGCTGGCGGCATCGTCCGAGTAGGCTCCCGGAATCAACAGTTGCTTAGGGATGGCGTGTCGTAGCCGTCCAGCTCCGATCTCTCGATTCCGACACTTGGTCTTTGCCCTTTCAACACCCCGGTACTTCTCGTGCTTTTCCTTGTCTTCCTTTTCAGCCTGCAAGCCGGTACGAAGCGACATCCTGAAACCGGACCTGGCCGAATCCATGAGATCCTTGGCGACGTCTTCGAGATGATCTCGATCGATCGTGCCTGGCACAATCGCATACGCCTCTGGCTTAGCTTCCACCTTTTTAGAACCTTCCGTAACGATCGCATCGATCAACGACTGGTTGGTACGGTAGAAATCTCGACTGGTGAAGTCAACGTGGAAGATGTGCGTCGTAATCGGAGGTTGCGCCACTGCTCCTGCGGGTAAGGCGGCCAAAATCTGCTCCTCTTCCTCGGTCAAGTGAGGATTGGGGACCCATTCAGCTACTTTGTAGGTGTTTCTAAGTTTGCGGAATTCATCCGTACCCAACCAACGGTAGAGATGTTCTCGCAAATCGCGTAGTAGCTTGCGATTTCTGTAGCGCTTGTCTCCTTCCTGTCGCAGACCGACGCCAAGGGTTGGAATGCGCTTCGAACTGTCCGATGGTCCGGCCACATTGTGATTGTTAGGGTTACGATCAGCATGGCTGGGTGAGACTGAAGGTTTCGAAGGAGCGATGTGTGGGGTCGCGGAATGGCTTGCGCGGGCGGTGGCTGCGTTCGGAGCATCGGGCGTCCGAGAAGTCTGCTTGGCACCTGCCGCTTCGGCGGCGACGTGGGATGACGAACCGGTGGCTTTCGAGCGACCTTGCTTCCTCTTCTTGCGCGCCGGCTCCGAGAAGAGATCGCTCTGGTCTGGATCGGGACTTTCATCGCGGATGTCGGGGGAAGTGCGCCCTTGACTGGAAGACCTGCTCGGTTCCGGTCGTTTTTGACGACCATCGCTAGGTGCATCGAGCATCTGCTGTGCCACGGATCCAAGGCCGAGGGCTTCCAGCATGGTCGGGGTGATGCCGAGCGAGGTCAGGGCGGCAAGAGCAGCGGCATTGGTGAGCGGTGCGCTGTTGGCAGGCTGTGCAGCAGGTTGCTGATTGTTTTCTCGACCGCCATCCATGTCCGAGATGGCTGAGCGAGTTTGCTGCTGTTGCGATTGCTGTTGCTGAGATGGAGACGGTTGAGGTAAGGTTTGGTTCAAGAGTGCCTCGAGACCTTGCATCGAGCTGGGGAAAGGTCCGTTGGCGTTTCCATTGTTGAGAGATTGGAAAAGCGACATGGCGCCATTACGGCTTGACGGGTCGGAGCTCTGCGAGAGATATTGCGCGAGAAGCGCAGGCAAGAAAGGCGAGCTGGTTGCGCCGGGAGCCTGCTGGCCGGCGTTGCCTCGTCCGCCAATTTCACTGCCAAAAGCGCCGTTGAAGCCAGAAGAACCACCACTAGGTGTGTGTGTATCGCCCGTACCATTGAGATTGAACATGCCGTTCGGGGCCGGATTCTGAAATCCCAGCCCAAGATCAAAGGGAAGACCATGCGTATTCTGGTGCTGCTGTGCTGATGACTGGTTGTGCTGCGACATGCCGGTTCCAGGCATGCCGAAAGAGTGCAAAGATCCAAAGAGATCGGGGGCCGAGCTCGATGCTTGACCGAGCAGGTTTGCGCCAGCGGCATTGAAGAGCCCAGCCATGTTGTTGTAGGCTGGCGAGCTCGAGAGCGCTCGAAGCTTGATGACACCTTGATCTAGCTCGGAGGCGAGAGCTTTGGATGCGCGCTCGAGGATGGAAACGAGGTTTCGAATGTCGCCTCGATCTATTGGTGTTGCCTGTTTTGCGTCTTGCAGCGACTGCGAAAAGCTCGAGACGGAAGTGCGGGCATCGTTGAGAATCGAAGCGTGTTCGTGAAGGAGAGAAGACTGGGCTCCGCCGAGGCCAACCGAGCTCGAGCCGAGCAATTGCGCCAACGTCGTTGGAGGTGGTTGCTGTTGCGCTGGCGAAGGGCGCTGTTGATTGGGAAGTATAGTGCTCTGCTGCTGACGCTGCTGGACTTGTGAGCCTGACACAGATTGATGCTGGTGTTGGTGCTGGGCTTGCTGTTGTCTTTGCTGCTGCTTCTGATGGGATGACTGGCGCTGGGCATGTGGACGCTGACGCGATTGCTGACCATCCGAGTTTGGCGTCTGTTGAGAGGGCGAGCTGCGTGGCTGCTGCTGAGGTAGTAAGGACTGAGGCGTGGGTTGCAGTTGATTGTGCACGTGAGCTAGCAGCGAAGTAGAGGGGCCGGGCTGAGACGAAGCAATTTGAGCGAAGGAGGGATGCATGTGTTGCTGCTGCTGATGTTGTTGCGACTGCAACAGTTCTGCTGGCAGCATACCGAGCGCAGAAGCGAGAGGGTCGGTGGCTATAGATGGGTGTGATAGGCCATTGGAGAACATTACCGCTTGATGTCCGCTCGAATCAAGACCGACATTGCACTGGCCCAGGTTGAGGGGAATGTGCTGTGCCGGCTGCTGCATGCTGGGCAAAATCAAGCGATGACGGCGGATTCCGAATCAAACTGGATAACCATGAAGACCTTGAAAGCACCTCTTTGATTCAAGGAGCAAGCTTGGTGAGGTCGGAAGCCACCACGAGAATGAGATGATGAATCGAAAGAATGTGTGGTAAGCCCACCAGGACGAGACGGCCGACTTGTTGCGGTGATGATGGCAGATGCTAGTGATGTTGTCGATTCGCGTCGCTGCTCCGGCTTGCGCACGGTAGCTGGCTGGTTGGAGGACCACAGCCTGCAGACTTGAGCCGCATACGATGATGTGTCAACGAGAAGGGAGCGATGGAGAGATAGCGAGCGAGCGACAAAGCATTGGCGCTGCTCTTGCACGACCTAAATCGACAATTTCCGGATTGCGGAGCACACGAATCTAACTCCATGTGATTTGTGACTGAAATGCAACTGTGACTGTGCCTGTGTCTGTGACTGCGACTGTGTGCTTGGGTGACGGTCACTGCCACCTCGAATTCTCTCTTTTTTGTATTGATTTGGACGAGCCTCGTGTCCCCATTCCCTGCCGTGCCTGTGCCTCGGTAAAACTAACCTTGCGAGCATCGTCTAGGTTGCTGATTCCTCAATGATACCGTATACTGTACACAGTACAGCATGCCTTTTCAGTGCAATCCAGCAACTTGACCTCTCTTCCCCATGTCAATGCAAATGATCACCCGAGACCACCTATGTTTTTGGCCTCAGGAGCGATGCAGTCCTCCGCATCTCGTACGCTCGCGGCAGAACCAAATGGCAAAGACGAATGTATTCAAGTTGACCTTGTGCGATACTGTTGTGCAAATGCTGTTGTCGATGGACAATGGTATGAATTATGGTCTTGATTCGGCTATCTACGAAAGAGCTTCCCACGAGCCTTCACTGATCCCTTCTACCCGCTGTCGAAAGTCCCACAGGCGGTCTCTCAGTTTAGCCCACACGGCCTGACCTCCACGAGTGATGCAGAGGCGAAAGTTGCGACCGAGCTCCGCTTCGCGCTGAGCATCCTCCAAGGACGTAGCCACCTCTCTGAGTGCTGATGCTCTGGCATCCTTCTGCGTCGTGACGGTCGGGCAATTGTCGGCATAGGAAGTTGCACCAATTGGACCTGCCAAGCATCGTTTGAGGAGCATCTGCTCTGTTTGTGGTACAGCAGCCAGAGGCTTGCCCTGCAATTCGTCCACCAAGACTCGACGCAACAAGTCGTCTTGCAAAATACTGGAAAGCGCATCGCACAGGTTGAGTGTAGTCATGTAAGCACTCCCAGCTCCTGTGTCGTAGATGGTCGTCGCCGCGCCTGCAATGTGATCTTGATGCAATCTCTCGTTCTCATCCGCATCACGCTGCCGCTTTGACGGAGGGAAGGGTGGCGTCATCATGCAAAGCGACGCAAACGTGGTGGAAATCCTCAGCCGTCGTATGGGCGATTCCCGCAGGCTGGCAATCAGTCGCAAGATCTTGGGTGTATGTCCGGGTGTAGAGATGTGTATGTCGAGCTCCTGTACGCGGTGCCAAATAAGCATCTTCGGAAAGACTCTGGGATCCTCATGCTCGAGCAGAGGCAAGCTCATCATGATGCTCAAGTGCGTCGGTTGACAACCCTGCTGACGTCGTGTGATGCGTCTAGTCGGCGTCAAGTGAGCTTTGTGCCGGATCGTGACGGCTCGAGTGCCCTGCATCCGAATCTCTGCTTTGAGCCAGCCTGGCATGTCATCGAGCTCCTCTTTGCTGAACAAATCATCGGCATGCGCTGCTTCAGGCGGCGCTGGATGCTCCTCTTCGAGTCTGTTGACTGCATCTGCGTCCGCTTCCGCCCCAGCGTCGGCGCCTGCATCTTCCCCCCAAACCTGCACGGGCTGCGAAGTGCCGAACCGATAGCCCTCCCTGACTTGGCCCGGATCACGGAGCAGCGCCATGGACTCTGCGCGCCAAAGCGAAAGATGTGTCAGCGATGGCCCACAGTAGTGAAGAAGACGCAACAGCTCGTGATCCCAGCCTGCTGAGAACGACGTGAGCGCTGATACGTCGTCCAGAGAGCAGAAAAGCGCCCGAGTGAACCCTGCAAATTGGTAGGCTGGCTGCGCCTTGACCGATCTCGCGTACCACTTGCGAAAGTCGCGGACGTGACGAGGCAAGATGATTACCGAGTACAACGTTTCAAGTGCCCAGTAGCGTATCAGCCTGGAGACACAGCTAAGTCGAATCAAGGTGACGTGTGCGACAGGGTCGCCAACCAATGCGCCCGGTTGCAGATGGCGTACTACTCTTTCGAGCACTTCGGGCGGTAGGTAAGGTTGAGGTAACAGATGCGAGCTATCATCCTGTTCAAGCTGTGCCAAAAGGTGTCCGGCCGGTTCGTGGATGCTGAGGCTAGATAGCTGATCTTCCAGCGTCTGTCTGGAGACGCTCTCGTCCGCTGTTGGCGACATGTTGACGATCCTGAGCTCGCGGCTCGTCTGAATACAAGACGCTTCCAGATTCAGGATCTCGATTTATCTCTACGTCATGGTCGGTGAGACTCCATCTTTGTGAGAGGGCGACCGTCTTCCAAGAGGGTGGTGGTGGTATTTGGAACAAAGACAATCTTCTGAAGAGGACCGGCTTGTTCATCTCGATTTGACGAAAGAAAATCAACCAAGAAACAAAAATGACATACCTCCACAAGCAATTGATCGCCGGTGTCGTGCTTCCTGTACACAAGCACCCGATTCGCCCAAGAGCGGCTTTGTCTCAGCTTCTTTCACATCATCCTCGTCATTGGTTTTTGCATCTGCGGATTTGTGTATGTCCCTCACTTTGTTCGCAAGTGATGATCTTAAGACAATGCACAGAAGTGATCACATCGTTGAGGATTTTGGTCATGTCAGGAGCATGCTGTCATTTTGGGGGTGGCAAGGGGGAGTAAGAGAGTGCGAGTATGCCGTGTCCGAGGCGATGAAAACGTGACGACAGAACACGTTAAACAGTAGCGCTCGCCTTTCGCAAAACAGATGCGTTATGCGGTGTGTAGATGTGTGTGTATGTGTGAATATGAAATACAAGAGTGCGAGGTGAAGAGAAGGCGGGAGGGAGACGCTTAGACGACGGTACCGGCGTTGGAAGCAATTCGTGGCCAGATATCGGCGCACTCCTTGGCAACGGGACCAGTGATGGCGGAGCCCTTCATCTCACCTTTGGGGTTGACAATGACACCAGCGTTGTCCTCGAAGTAGAGGAAGACACCATCGCGACGTCTCCAGGGCTTGCGCTGGCGGACAACGACAGCGGGCATGACTGTGGTGGAGATCCGAGTGTAATCATAGGAGGGAAAGGTCAGTAATCGTTCGTTGAAAGAATAGCCGAAGAATCGACGTCGTAGGACGACTCTGGCCCATCGCAGCAGCTCTTGCAATCATGGGGTCGCCGGTGGTTTCCACAACCTGTCGTCAACGTCTGCGAGAGTGACTTTCACCTGTGTGGCGACGGTTCCTCGACCACTGACAGATAGATGAGATTTTGTCGTTGTCGAACGTCGGATGCATCGATGCTGTCGACAAGCGTTCTGCCTACGCTACGGCTGTCTCTGCAACTCTACGTCGTCCGGACGATTCCTCCAGGATGCGGATTGGTGCTGCCGCGTCATCGTCTGGAGCGTCGTTTCCTTTACTCGGCGTTACAGTTCTGCGTCCGTGGTCCTCCGGCGATCCTTGATTCCAACGTCCCTGATTCCCGAGATGATCCTATCAGCAGCCATGTAGCAGACAGTGCTATGATACGTCTCTTAGACGCCGACGACATGAGACCAATGAGAGCAAGAATTGCTTGTGCGGGGTTGATGATGGTGAAACTTACCCTTCTTTCGGAGCTCGGGCTTACCCTTCTTGACGGAAGCGACAACCATGTCACCGGCGGCGGCGGCTGGAAGACGGTTGAGACGAGCACCAATGCCGTGGACGGCAATGACGAAAAGGTTCTTGGCGCCTGAGTTGTCGGCGCAGTTCATGACGGCACCGACTGGCAGAGCCAGAGTCATTCGGAACTTTGTACCAACGGCGGCCTTGGACATCTTGAATCACTGCAGAGATGGAATAATCAAGAATCGAATAATGGTTGGAAGGTGTTTAGCGGTTTGTCCGGAGGGCGAGGCAAGACGGAGAATGTCGACGGCAGGGTGCTTGGTTGATTCGAGGCTGAACGTGCGAATGAAGGTCAAAGTGGTGGCAATTATGGTGAGAGGAAGTACGCAAGGATGATTGCTGAGAAGACAGGCCCGCGCAAGAAGCAAGCTTGATGGAATCTGCTCCTAAGATGCTTTTCTTGAGTTTCACGGCAGAAATGCGTTGATCTGATGTAGTAGTAAATAGCTGGCAGCGAAGGAGCGCAGACACTTTGCTCTACTGCACAATGTCCGTAGAAAAACTGCTGGTCCGAGATGTTTGTGAGAAGCGGTGTCTGCAGTGTTGGAATGAGCGCAGTGATGGGATTGCCGTTGCTGGTGACTGTTGAGAATGCAATCTATGGCGGCTGAGGTCGTGTATTGTCGACGCAAATGCCGCTATGCGCCAAAATCAAGCAGCATAACCCTGCCGTACATGTCGAAAATGCTTACCTTGATGGGGTTGGTGGATGATGATGGTGAGGAATAGGTGCCGATGCAATCTCGAAAGCCTCAGCGACCGCACAATCTGGGCTCAGCGGATCTTGGTCGGCTTGCTACTCGACTAACTTGGTCAGGCCGATCTTCGAACTTGGCAGGCTGGCGACACTATCGCTCTGACTCTTTCTCTTCACACTGAGTTGCCGCCAGCGTACGCACTTTGACGCCCTGCCCTGTAGCTTAGACACAGCCAGATCCACGGTCGTTCTTGTGAGCGTATTTTTAGCGTCGCTCAGGAGATTATTTGATGCTGGGAAGCGACGTTGCGAGTCCTCGGCCGAAGTTTTTTTGTCACGTGGTGAAAGAGTATTTATGAGCTGGGATGTTACAGCGAAATCGATCGCACACCTTTTAAGAGATTATTAAAATGTGGGTAATTTTCCTGGGTCGGTTCGTTGCGGCTCTAACAAATTTTATCGCTTTTTACTTCCACAACCCTGAATCTCCCGTTGATGACTGCCGTGCGTGATGTTCAAGCTGTACTTGTGTCGAAGTCATCTCATCGTGGAAAGACGTGGTGCTACGGTGGACATGATCTTGGCATGCTGTCAGTACGAACGTCGTTCAGTGCAAAGCCCGTGACGTGATCATTGAGAGCGATTCATCCTTGTCGTACACAATCACAATCGCAGTCACAATCACAACCACGATGAATCACGAGCAACGCGACCCGACACAGAGAATGTGGAGAACACTGACCTTTTACCCCAACTTTTTTGGGACGGGGTCGATGCACGCTGGCTGTGGTCCCTGCATGAAAAGCTAGCATGATGATCGCGGCAGCGATACAGGATGCAACACCTTCCATCTCTCCTTTGATCAGCTCCTTTGATCAGAGCAATCCTCTTCTCATCATCTTCATCTTCCGACACCGCATCATCTGAACACTCTACATCGTCATATGACCCAGAAGCCATGCTCGAATCACTGCCGTTGGAGCTCCAAGCCTACATCCTCGTTTTCTTGCCCGCCCAGACATTGGTTCGCACTCTCTCGCTCACCAACCATCACTTCCACGATCTCGTCGAGGCACACGTTCAACGGTATTGCCTGCGCTACCTCGGTCTGGGCTCTCATTCTTCGGATCCTTCCGAAGCGGCCGTGCTCGAATTTGAGGCACAGAGACCCATCGATACCGTTACCGCCAAACATACTTTGCAGTTCTCCCACTTTGCAGCCGTATCGCCCAGCTCTTACCATGCGAAACTTCCACCACTGTCCTCGGCCGCCATCTTTGAATTTGCAGGAGCTTCGAGCAGGGTAGCCACTGACTCAGAGAGATTGCGCGGCACCAGAGGCACGGGCAGAGGTCGTGGAAGCAGCGTATCTGTTGGACCTGAAAGGCTAAGGACTGAAGGAGCGGGACCTTACGTTGCTACACCGTATCAGCCTTTCTTGCCCGGATTGCACGAGGACGATCAACGCCGCGCTGCCAATCAAGTCATCGTCTCGAGCTCGCTGGACTTGGAAGAGCGAAGATCCGCAAGACCAAGGCTTTCGCGTAATCCGTCGGCAGCTTCACGCTCGACCAGTCGTTCCAGTTCAACCGCCAGCACCTCGAGAGCGAGAGCCATCGCCAATGAAATCGCCAGCGCACCTTTCCCATTCTTGCGACAGAGCATCGAGGCCGCCAATCGACACGACATGCTTCGATCATCGAGCAGCGCTTCTCGAGCTCATCCGTCTTCCAGCACTGCCACGTACACAGCACAGAGTCTGGAGGAGCCACTTGACGCCTACGATTGGGCAGGACCGCCGGGAACACGTGCAGCCCCTTCTGGACTTTCCACCTCTCGACAATCTCGTCGCTTGGCTGAGAAGTCTGCGTGCTATGCGTTCCAACTCGACCCATTGGACTCGTTTGAAAGCCTGATTCTCACCTTGACTGCCCGTCGCAGTGTACCCGATGCACAAGCTACGATCGCTGCCATGTTGCGAGGGGAGGACACCTCTGCTTCCGGCGGTGTTCGATTGCGATACTCCAAGACGCTTGCCGAAGGGTTGGATCGGGTGTTTCGAGATTGGTTCAAGCCTCCTGCCCAACACGAGGTGGAGCCTGAATCGAAACTGCTCGAGTTCGATACTCCTTCGTGTACACTGCTCATCCAACCTCACGCTTCGCCTTTGGCGCACGTAACTCACCCGGCTTTAGCATCTTCTTCTTCCCACGATTACCTCTCACGACCCCCTCTCTCGGCTCAATATGCCAATTTGGCTTCCAATGAAAGAGTCGAATTGACCTTCCACTGCAAACACATCGTCATCAATGCAGCACGATTATTGGCAACCTTGGAGAGGCTGGAACACGACGTTTTGGCGAACCAGGCAAAGAGTAAGTTGGCGCTCTCAAGGTTGCCTAGGATCATAGCGGCGAATTCATCGGCAACCTCGACAGGATCCGGGTTCAGAGTGGCTCCAGGAGCTGCATTGGTCAATGCAAATGTAGGTTACTTTATGGTCGGTCAGGCTTCCAGATCGGCTGCTTGACGCTCCGTTAAAGCCAAACCTTCACACATGAACCCGAATGGCTTTTGTATGCCCACATAAACGGGTTCAAGATGCTGTGTGTACATGCTTCCAACAGTCTTATCCGCTCTACTTGGCCTCACCACCCTCTGCTCGCACCTCCATTTTTGCCAATTGACCGGTCAACTCTTCCATCTGCTTCTTCAATACTAAGTAGCTCGCCAGTTGAGCCTCTACCTCCTTTTCCAACTTGGCTTTGTCCTCTGCTTCGCTCGCCTTCTTGACCTCTTCCTTCAACTGTTTCAAGCTTTCGCCTTCCAATGCAACCTTGTTTTCCAACTCGATCAATTCCGGCGTCTTGTTCTTCACCTGAGGCTTGCTAGCTTCCAGTTGCTTCTTGGCTGCTTTGGCTGCTTTCATGGCTTGCTTCTTGCTCATCTTTGGCTCCTCCTCCTTCTTCTTAGCGCTTTCCCCACCACCAAATTGAACCCGCCAGACATCCTCCTGTTTCGGATCAATCTGTTTGAACAGATGAGAGGCTTTGCCAATCTTGTGACCTGGCATAAGGTCGAGGTGGAATTGGTCGTCTTCAGGAATGGCACGTGGTGGAGCATCGAGTTGCTTGAGAATGGCATCCGAAGTTTCGGGCATGAAAGGATGAATCAGCGCCGAAAGAAGCCAGATCAAGTTGAGAGCGACAATCATGACTTCATCGCATCGTGCGCGCGATTCAGTAAACAGCGTATTGTCGAAATGCGATTCGACCAAGAAGAGGTTTCCTCGCGCAGATAGGGCCATCATATGCTGCAGGCCAGATCGGATCTTGACCGCCTCCATCGACGAAATGTACTGGCCCAGAATCGAGTTGACATCGCGTGCAAAGCGAGAGATGACGCTGGACGAAGCATCGTCTGCTCCCTCAGCAGCCGCCTTGACAGCTCCATCTTGGTAGCTTCGCAATTCCGAATCCGATGGGATGGCGGGGATGACATAGTCGTACTTCTTCATGAACGTCAACACGCGGTTGCAGAAGTTGCCCAAATTGGCCAAGAGCTCCGAATTGTTACGAGCGATGAAGTCGCGCCATGCAAACTGACTGTCAGCGGTCTCGGGACGATTGGCCAAGAGGTAGTATCGCCATACGGAAGGCGAGAGGCCAAGATCACGGGCCTTGTCACCAAACACGCCAACGTTTCTGGATTTTGAGAACTTGCCGCCTTCGTACTGCAGATACTCGGTGGTGTTGATATGGTGCAGCAACGTCCAGGGATCCTTGCTTCCGATCAAGCACGACGGGAAGATGACTGTATGGAATCGGACATTGTCCTTGCCCATAAATTGATAGAGCTTGACATTCTCCGGGTTTTTCCACCACTTCTCCCAATCGTCGGTGTAGTTGGCGGTGATGCTTGGGTATCCAATAGGAGCATCGAACCATACGTACAGCACCTTGTCCTCCATGCCTTTGATTGGCACGGGCACACCCCATTTCAGATCGCGCGTCAAACTGAAAGGCTTGAGACCTTCCTTGAACCAGCTCTCGGTGATGAGCTTACCGTTGGAGGACCAGCCACCCTTCTGCGCCTGGTCCCTGGCCCACTTTTCCGTCAATGGTTGCAGCTGGTCGATCCGGATGAACATGTGCGAAGAGTCCTTCTGAACGGGAGGCGAGGAGCAGAGCTTGCAACGAGGCTTGACGAGCTCTACAGCGTCATAGAGCTGACCGCACTTGTCGCACTGGTCTCCTCTGGCATCATCGTACCCACAACGTGGGCATTCGCCCTCTACGTATCGGTCGGCGAGGAAACGAACGCACTTTTCGCAGAAGAGCTGCGTCATGGTGCGCTCCTCGAGATAGCCGTTCTTGTGCAGCTTCAGGAAAACGTCCTGAGCAATCTCGGTCTGCTTCGGTGTTGTGGTGCGGCCAAAATGGTCAAAGCCAATCTGGAACCACTCGTAGACCTGAGCATGCTGCGCATGGTACTTGTCGCAGAGCTCCTGCGGCGTCACGCCGTCCTCCAGTGCCTTGGTCTCGGTGGCAGTACCATACTCGTCAGTACCACAGATGTAGAGGGTGTTGCGATTCCTTGATCGAGAGTAACGGGCGTAAACGTCGGCACTCAAAGTAGAGCCGATGATGTTGCCGAGATGTGGGACATTGTTGACGTAAGGGAGCGCGGAGGTGACGAGAACGTTGGGCTCGCCGTCCTTGGGCAGGATCTTTTCGTTCTTGCGGGCGGTCTCTGTGGTGACCTTCATGAGGACGGAGGGCGAGTCGTTGTGGGCCCGTGTGTTGGACACGGGCAATGCGACTGGGAAAGGCGACGCCATGATGTCGTGCGCAAGCTGCTCGAGCGTCCGCAGCGAGGCTCGAAGATAGCGTTGAAAGGTGGCTGCACCGGGTGTGGCGGGAGAGCCTGATGTAGGTGGTGTGAAGGCCAAGAGTCGAGATAGAACCTGCTGTGGTAGGGTTAGGAGGGAAACGGGTGAAGCATTCGCTGAGCCTGAGAAGTGCGTGTTGGAGATTTGGACAAGTAAGGCTTCGGCTTGTCCAGCATAGACGCAGCTGCAGAATACAAGAAGAAAAAAGGGCCTGGAAATTCTTGATTGGCGCGGCACAACTCTATTTTATTTTGTCAGTGCGAACACACACACACACATACGCACACACACTCTCTCTGAACGAGTCACAATAATGACATACTTGACAAACGGACGTAGTTGCGCAGCAAGTCGAGAGCTATTGCTCCAATTCGCTGCAAGGAGTTTTACACCAGCCGGCACCATCCGACCAGCCAAACTAGACCTGTCCCGTTTCCATGAACCATACCGCCTCTCGGTGTTCGCTATCGTGCCAGCGTCAGGCAGGACCGATCGACGTGACTCAACGAGGGCGCTTTGGTACGGGGATCTGCCTGATTTACGCAGCAGAACTTGCGCTCGACAAGACTGACTAAGTCGCACATGCAAGACGATATAGCTGAAGTGTCTATGCAAATATGATGATCATTGATGTGGCGTGCATGCCCGAGATGAATGGTGGATGTGCAGACTAGCGCGCTGAAGCTCGTGTCTTGTGCTGGAGAGAGATGTTGATACAGTATTAACACACAGCGAGTATCGCCGATTTTGAATCCGAGAGACGTTCTTTAGAATCTGTGCAGGTAGCGCCTCTGCGATCTCGACAGGAGACGATCACGCTTTCTTGTCGACCTGCTCCGGCTTGCTCTCTGATGTAGACCCCTCGCCGGTCTCAGCCTTCTTGCCTGCATCCAACAAGCCCCACTCGGCTTCAATCCTCTCACGAGCTCGAACCACCTTGCTCTGAATGTAGAAAGACCCGGCTCCGCCGCCCTTTTGACCCTTGGGCGCCGGGGGCGCGTTGGTTGCAAAGAGATGATCATAGTTCTTGACCATAGCTTCCCGGACCTGATCGAGTATTGACTTGCCTTCGCCTGATGTCGCTGCCGCCCCTGCTGCTGAGCCTCCAAGTCCTGCTGCCGAAACGTCCTGCTTAATATTGAGGATAAGCTTAGCCTCGTCCAGCGTCATTCGATGTGTTCGTGTGAGTTGGTCGGATGGCGATGCTGCCGAGCCAGATCCTACACCTGCAGCTCCGGCCGCCGACGCTTCCACTCTGCCTGCCCGAGCATTCCTTCCTGCTTGTCGTCCGGCTTCTAGGAGCGCCTTTCCAACGATTTGTGTTCCTACGAAGAGAATCTGTGCCAAGGTCTTGGGGAGAGACTACGGTGTCACGAATTGCAATAGCGTTCGAGATGGTCAACGTCAGCAACTCCACTGCTTAATTCGCTCCGTCAAAGAGGAGGCCTTGACTTACCATACTGAGCGAAATCACGACGTCGCTGTTCTCAAAGAACCGCGATTCTGAAGGCTGCTAGAGCAGAACTTATCCAAGTGGAGGTCGAGGTCAAGGAATGTGGGATGTTGAGGCGAAGGCGGGAGAGCGTCGAACCAAGTGACCGTTTGTTTTGATGAGAAGCCTCTGCTATGCTGAGCGCAAGAATGTAGTAATAGGATGGGCGAAAGCAATCGGCAAGGTGATGGTGCTGAGCAAGTGGTGGTGGCAGCGACGCAACAGCCGCTACGTTGGAGAAAAGTGAGAGAAAGGGTCTCATTTGTTGAATCGTCCAATCTTGAATCGCTTATGGAATTTCTCGGAATCACCAACGGCTCTTTTGGAAAAATTGTTCCGCTCCGGGCAGCCATCTTACAGGCAGCTTGCATTCACCGTCATCGGGCCAACCCGATCGCCCTTTTTCCCGTCCAACACAACTCAAAGTCATGGCGGCATCGACACACACATGTCGCACACGCTCAACGGCCACCGTCGCGGCAGTACGAACATCCTGGCGAGTCAGAAGATGCAAGGTCGAGAGACGATATGCTTAGGTGAATGACTAGAATACAAAAGAGGATGGCACTGTCGAGGATCGTTTACGCCTTGTTGGTAGAGTTGAGCTGCGTCAAGCCGATCTCGACGATGGCGGGCAATTTGTCTGCAATCGCCTTGGTACCAGCTGGGAAAGGCAGCTTGTCCACGCCAGGTGCCAAGTAGATCGAATCCGGCTCCTTGCCCGAGAGCGCCTCGCCGGTTGGCAATCTTCCCCTTCTGTACATCTTTTGACCTTTCCAGCCAGGGCGACGGGCATCTTGCAGCGTGACACTGCCTCCTTTCGGACCGGGCACATTGCCTTTTACATAGATGAGGTCTTTCTCGGCATCTACACGCACCACGAGCAGGTTGTGGATGGTTCCGTGTTTGTTTCCACCCATGCGACCGGCCATCTTGGTGCCCGGCCACACACGGCCTGGATCTTGATTGGCACCAGTCGAACCGTGACTTCGATGAGAAATAGATACACCATGCGATGCGCGCAGACCGTGGAATCCATGTCGCTTCATGACACCCTGGAAGCCGTGGCCTCGTGTGATGGCGCGCACGTCGATCGATTGGCCGGGCACAAAGTGCACCGCCGACAATTGAGTGCCGAGCGGTACAAGCGCATCCGAGCTGACGGGAAACTCGCGAATGATCTTTTTGCCCTTGGAGATGCCGGCAGTCTGGAGATGACCCTGAATCTGTTTCGTGACGTGGTCGGTGGATTTGGTGTCAACAGCAGCAACCTGGAGTGCGGTGTACGTCGACTCGGTAGCGTCAGGGCCGAATCCAATGTGAGCCGAGACCTGGTTGGAGTGGACCTGCAGGACGGTTGCCGGAATCCGCTCGCCGTTGGGCAGGAAAAATGAGGTCATGCCCCGTTTGACGGCGATGAGGCCGACACGCTGCGAGGTAGGTTTCCATTTGGACTCTTGCGTTGTCTCTGTTGCTGGCGGCGCGGCCGCTGCGGCAGGCTCAGCCGGAGCCGCTTGGGAGAGACGAGCCGATGTGTGGAGATAAGACCGGGATGAGGATGGCCGAACAGTCGGCGAGTTCGAAGAAGGTCGGGCATTGGCAGTGATGACAGCGGCGACTCTTGATGGTTGCAGACTCAGGTTTGCAATTCGCTGTTGCAGCATACGGCTACCGGCCCTTGAGGTAGAGGCGCATGCTCGCATCGTGAAGGTGATGCAGCGTTTGTAGCACAGCCTTTCGAATGTTGAGGGTGGGCTGAGGAAGATTTAGGTCGTTGTTTGCGATCAAGATACCGGTTCGAGTTGGTCAAGAGTGAATTAGATTCTTCCATTCCATCTCGCTCGGGAGGTTGACAGAGGACTTTTCTTCGCAAGCCTCCTGAGCTAGCACCTTTCAGAATGACATGAGTCTTTGTCATGCCATAGAGGATGTCCAAAATTATGCGGTTAAAACAACTGAGATCTTACACGTCTGCTAAAATTCGTCGCCGACGTCATTTGCTGCACCCTCAGTCACACCTCTGTCTCATCGATGTTCTGAGGTCATTCCGCCTGGATGACCTCGGATCGTCGTCTGCTAGACAGGGGTATGCATGGATTTGCTTCGTTCATGACATAGTTCAACCACAATCGCAAGGATGGTGAGTGAGGTCTAGGCTCGATTGAGTTCAGTGACGATGTTGAAGAGCACCTCGTGACCAAGCCCCTGTGGTGGTACCGAGCATCCGCTCAGCTTTGGCTGTAGACGGTGGTCCCCTTTGCGGAGAAGCCGAAAAATGAGACAAGGGACCTTCGCCTCTTGAGAGCAAGCAGGCACAGCATCGTATTAGACGCAACAGAACTTGCTCTGGCTCCTGACGAACGTGGAGACGTTGATCTTGGCAAGCCAAAACACGGTGACGACACGTTCTGCCTTCTGCAGCCGCCAATTATAGAGTGTCTCAGCACTACGCGGAAAGAGCTGGCGAGCGTGTAGCGCTCTTTGAAACCCTCGTTGTTATTTTTGTTTCAGCCTTACCCCAACAAAGGAAGGCGTGTTTACACGCTTCACACTTCCTTTGTCTCTCTGCTCTTTGATCACAGCTCATACACGGCACCACCTGTCGGCTCAGCGTGCAATGCTGCTGCTGCTGCCAGATTGAATCGTGAAGGTGCCGTACCTGTCGCCTTCGGTAGGTGTGGCATTGGTGACAGATCAAAGCGATGGGGTATGCTTAATAGTCGGTAGATGTCTCCAAGTCCTCGACTGGAAAGCGGCGAATTTTCAAGCATCGGAACGTCCTTGCGAACGTCGATCCTTTTCACTTCGCCTTTCTCCGACCGCTCGTTCATCATCGCTGCTGTCCCTTCCCCTATGCTGTGTGGCCACTTAGGGGTTACATATCGTCCATCCCTGACACATGTCACACACGTTTGAGCTTGCATCCACCCTGTATTGTTAGAAAGCTTTTTCCGGTCCACAGGGTCGGCGGATCCAAAGTGAATTGGCACGATTTCTGAGAACTGGCCGTGCTGCTTGCTGTCGCTGTCGCTGCCGTTGTCTGAGCCGAGTGTGATTTTCACACACCGCCCTGGTACCGCCGCTTTTCAGGTCCGAAAGAGAGCTTTAAATGAACGAGGCGGAAAATCATCACACCCTCAGACCTGCGTTTCTCTCAATACACCTGACACACGCACCGTGCCGAAGACGAAGTCAAGAACGCTCTTGCTGCTCCACTTTATTCAAACGTGGCAAAAACGGCTTCGGCCACTCCGCATAACTCACAGAGTTTGTTGATGACTTTGCAGTATGCACTTGTGATCCACCCTTGACCTAACGTCATTCCTCTACAACCTCCATCACCTTGCATACTCCACAGACTCATCCCTTCTACGGTACCTACGGACCTGATTACAATCGACGCTGACAGCGCTGACCAGTCCTGGCAAGGACGACTCGCTCTCAGAGCATCCTCTTTGCACTTCGTCAACTGCTTCCATGCTTTAGAATCCGAGACGCCAGCTCACATCAGAGGTCGAAGAGGCTTCGTCTCCCAGACTGCGTTCGGTATGCTGCAACAGAACGGCGCAAGATTGGACATGATCGTGCGCTCGTTGCTACGAGAGCGACTGCAGACCTCCATAGATGGTGTTGTCCGTGGCGCAGAATGTTCTCGCAGCGTTGCTGCCAACCACTCACTTTTACGCTCAAAAGCTGGAGTTCTTGCTCTGTTCTGCTGGCTAGCAGCTTATTCTTGCTCATCTCCTGCGCTATTTCGACATTTCCTCAGCCCGGCGTCCAAGCAGAGTTCGCCCACCTCTCTTCGATCGAATGCCACTAGGCGCGTTCTCAGCCAGGCTTCGGCTTCGGCGCGACCGACATCGATGTCCTCGAGCGTCACTGGCGTCCCTCGTCGAGCAGCCATTCTTAGGAGCGTCCACACTTCGGCACGTCCGAGGACGGCTCGTCACCTACCCATCGCATCGCTGCAATCAAATTCGTCCAATGGTCGAGCTTCAAGCCAAGCTCAGTCCAACGCAGATCGTGCATCGCTTAGCTCTTTGACGCACCCACACGCACGCCCGCGGTCCAACAATTGGCTAGACCGACTATCGAGCACACTCTCCTCTCTCCTCGGGGCATCCGGACACCGATCAGAACGCGAATCTTCCCGTTCTGATGCGCCACCATCAGGTCGGCATCATCGCAGCCGTGGCGTAGGCCGCATCCACAGCGTGATGCAGGATCCACGAATCTATGACCCAATCGTCCTTCCCCGTCATCCTATTGTGCTTTGCCACGGCTTGTATGGCTTTGACGTACGCGGTCCATTCCTCGGACTTGAAATCCATTACTGGGCTAAGACGCTCGACATCCTTCGCAAGAAGATGGGCGTAGAAGTCCTTGTCCACGGCGTTCCACCCACAGGCTCCATCCAAGAACGGGCCGAATCGCTGCACAAGTTTCTGATTAGCGACGAGGCCGACGTGCGTGGCAAGAAGCTCAACTTTGTCGCTCACAGTATGGGCGGTCTTGATGTCCGACATCTCCTAACTCATATCCGCCCACGACCCGAAGACTACGTTCCGGTCAGCCTCACAACCATCAGCACGCCACATCGCGGAAGTCCCTTCATGGACTGGTGCAACGCCAACATTGGTATTGGAAATGATTACATTGAGCAGGCCATCCAGGAAGCCCGCGCAGAACGAGCTCATCTTGCCGATCGCGAACCTCACGGACCCCCGCGCAGCACCGCGACCAAGGTGCCGTACTCGCTCAAGTCACCACTCTTCACTCGACCTCGACCGTTGGAGGGCTCGAGCAGTCTACCCAAGAAGAACATCAGGAGCGGTGGTGCAGACGAGTCAAGACGTACTGCCTCTGCGACCGGGCATCAGTCTGCTAGCGAGACTTTGTTCTCCGCTGCTTCCTCTGTCGTCGACTCATTGACCTCGTCTGACAGCCACTCCGCCTCTGCAGAAAAGGTGAAAGAAGCTGTCAAGCAAGGCAAGAAAGACGACGGATCTCTTCCCTTTGGCTTGTCTTCCTTCATCGGCTCCCTTTCCACCCTCACTGGCTCCTTCAGCTCCTACATGCTCTCCCTCCTCGACACACCCGCATACGCCATGCTCTCCACAAAGTACATGAACGAGGTCTTCAATCCCAAGACACCCAACGTTGAAGGTGTCAAGTACTACAGTGTGGCGTCTCGTACACCCAGTCTGGCGATCTGGCATCCGCTTTGGTTGCCCAAGTTGATCCTGGATGCTGCTGCAGAATCTAGAACCGCTGGAGGAGAGATTGACGGCAGTGCCGATGCGTTGGGAGGTGCAGATCAGGGCAATGATGGCCTGGTCAGCGTAGAGAGCGCTAAATGGGGAGAGTTCCTGGGTGTGATGGAAGGATGCGATCATTGGGATCTGCGAGGAGGGGGAGCGCCCAGATGGAAGCAGAACATCAATCCTTCTACCGGTCGACCGTATTCTTCCAAAGCGGCGCAAGAATCCGTCTCGGCCAAGCAAGAACCAGATTCGAGCTCCAACAGTAGTTGGACGGATATCAATCGATTGTTATTCTCCAAGTCCAGTGAAGCAGACCAATCGAGCCAAGGAGCCTTCAAGTCATTTCAACAGCTGGCGGAGTCCGAAGGCTGGAACGGCGTTTCGTTGCGCGATCCTGACACCGCCGAAGACGCTTTAGACAACGTGGAGAGCAAAGCCGATGATGGGGAGGGAGAGTCGGACAATGCGGCACTGTCGTCTTTCCATCCTCAACATCAGGATGATACACTGGTTCACGAGATTGCCAGTTGGATTTCAGATCGGTTGCCCTCGGGAAACGCCGAGAGGAGGGCGATGGCTTTGCAACAGGATAGAGTGATTGAGCAGACCGTGTTGACGCTTTATGGTCCACCTGGCAACGCGAATGGCAACAGTATACCATCGGAAGGTCATTCGAACAACGGTCTAGCAGACTTCACCGCTGCCGCCAGCAACAACGCGAATGCAAGTCATCAATCCTCAACGTCTTCTCAAACGGCGTCGTTTTCGACGCAACAAATTGCGTCGGCTGCAGCGGAGGCAATGTCCCGAGTGGTGGGAAAGCAGGATATTGATGAATCGAACCAGGGGCAGGAAAAGAGTAGGTCCAAGAAAGAGGTTTCGGAGTTGGAACGTTTTTGGATCGCTCTTTGTCGACATTTGCATAACGAAGGGCTGTGAACACCAATCATCCTACCTTTCGTCTTTCTTTGCTACCATCTTTATATTTCTTTTGCATACATTGATAATCACCGAGCAATACACACTGTCATTCACATCTTTCCGCATGGAATCACGTTGATCTGGCGTGATGTGAGGATCGAATCGAAAGACTTTTTCCATCAGTTACGAGCCAGTCTGCCTTTGATCCAATTTGGCGACGAAATTCGTAAAGCTTGCAGCTGAGCAGGTTAAAACTCACTTGTCTTCCAAACGAAAAGTGAATCCCGAGCCGGCCCGGTGGGAAACCAAAGGCTTCTTGCACAGGCTTGGTCTTTGCGCGAATCTACAACCACTTGATGTTCACACTTCTAATCAGAGGAGCGATGTGTTTCACAAATGATGCAGAATCTGTTTTTGACGGAATCGTGTATTTGGCATGGATGGCGCGTTTCAACAAAGCATAGACATTCGAAACAAAGAAGCGGTTGCTGCTGCTGTTACTGCTGCTGCGATTAAAGAAGGAGGGTGGTCTCGGCGACGATACCGGTGACAAGGTAAGGGTCGCAGTTGGAAGCGGGACGCCTGTCCTCGAGGTAACCGTAGCCTTGTGCGGCAACGTGACGAGGGATACGGATCGAGGCACCACGGTTGGCAACACCGGACGAGAAGTCGCCAATGTGACCAGTCTCGTGCTTACCAGTAAGACGCTTGTCGTTGTCGGCGCCATAGACGGCAATGTGCTCGTTGTGGCGCTTGGCGAGCTTCTCAATGGCAGCCTCAATGGCCTTCATACCACCCTCCTTGCGCATCGACACGGTCGAGTAGTTGGTGTGGCAACCGGCACCGTTCCAGTCACCGGGGACAGCCTTGGGGTGGAACGAAACCTTGACACCCCACTCCTCGGCGACTCGGATGAGGAGGTAACGGGCGAGGGTGAGGTGGTCACCCATCTCGATACCCTCGCAAGGGCCGACCTGGAATTCCCACTGAGCGGGCATGACCTCGGCGTTGATACCCGAGATGTTGACACCAGAGTAGAGGCAGGCACGGTAGTGAGCCTCGACGAGGTCACGAGCAAAGACCTTTCCGGCACCAGCACCGCAGTAGTAGGGACCCTGAGGACCGGGGAAACCGCCCTTGGGCCATCCGTACGGACGGTCGTCCATGTCAAAGAGCGAGTACTCCTGCTCAAGACCGAACCAGGGCTTCTCGGCGGCGACCTGAGTCATGATCTTGTTGCACTGGTATCGGTAGTTGGACTTGTTGGGGGTGCCATCGTTGTTGTAGCACTCGGCGAGGACAATGACGTTGTCACCACGACGGAAGGGGTCGGGGTAGTACGCAACGGGGCGGAGGTAGACATCCGAGTTGCCGCCGGGGGCCTGGTTGGTGGAGGAACCGTCGAAGTTCCACTCCTTCAAGTCCTTGAGCGACTTGACGGGGCCGTCGAGGGTGGTGGTCTTACCACGAATCTCGCCTGCAAGTCAAGCAAGACGTTCAGAAGAGAAGCGAAAGCGATCGGACGGTCAGCGTTCGGTATCCTGACCCGCACAGGCCGTCGAAGGAGTGCCTTTCAGAAGAGGACTCTCCTGCACGAAGGGAAGTAGGAGAGAATGTGCTTACCATCGCCATCAATCCAGATGTACTCGGCCTGAACCTTGCCGCGCTGGTCAAGCTCAAAGTAGGGGTTGACGAGACCTATCGTTGTAGAGAGCGGACCAACAAAGAGGGCAAAAACGAAGGGGGAAAGGTCAGAAAGGGCTCGTTCAAAGCGGAAAGGGGACTGTGACGATATCCAACCACGGAGATCGTCTGACGACGAGCTTCGGAACACCTAGGACCGGTTGCACTCAGCGATAGAGGGCAGTAGCTGTCAAACGCCGCCGCAGCAGTCGCGCAAAGTGCGAGCTGCTCGTCATTGTTTCTGCTGCCGAGCACAGCTAGCATAGGAATGACGAGATGGCTCGCCGAAGGTGTCCAATCCTCCGACTTGATGCAGACTTGCTAGCTGTGAGTAAGGACGAGCTCGTCGTCGCCCTTGAACGAGCTGTCAAAGCTGCTGTGGATTCAAGAGTCGACAAGTCATGAGGGAGAGGCTACGTACCAGGGTTCTTGGTGTAGGGGACAGCCATTGTGAATACGAGTGTGGGATTCGGTGAGACGGAGAAGTCTACGTGAGGATGATCGGAAGGGTGAAGTAGGATGGTGGTGGAAGCAAGGGGGATAGTAAGCACCGATGATGCTGAGAACAGATAAGTCAAACCAAGCTAGGAAGTGCACACAGACGCAGAGAAGTTGGACGGGCTGGCGATGAAAGCGATGAATCGCCTGTTCCGTCGACTTTTGTCACTGATAACGCACTGCCGGTCCCCTCCCTCATTGGCAAACGACGACGCAAAGGCACACAGCCAGCTAGCCTGCCAGTCAGTCAGCCTGCCGACGAGATAAGTTTGTGGGCCGATTGGCGATTGGGCGTTCGTCTGGATTGACCGGACCGCCCTTCTTGGCTCTTGCTGCTGCTGGAAGCGATGGAGCGAATTTCCACCGACAACGGTTAGATTGATTTCACTCTGAGTAAAGTGCGGGCCACCTTGGCTGCGATGAGAGCCTGACTGTGCTCGTTTGGCTGCGCGTCAGGTTGCCTCGACAATTCGCCCCAAAAGGTCGACCAAACACTACGCATCAACTCAAAACAGCATCCCTAATTGTGAAACGCCCTTGGGTTTGGATCTACTGTACACTGCCCAAGTTAGCCACCGTCAGATGGAACACCGTCATTTCCATCGGTTGGCATTTCATTTGAAAATTAAAACTCGAATTTCGATTTGAACCCGCACCGTGTTGGAACTGCTGTCTGAAACCCTCACCCCACGTAACCAAAGTGTACGACCCAGCAAACTCGTTCACAGAGTGGCTTTCCGCGTCATTGTGACCAGGCCCGCATCACCGCTCGCGTGAGACGAGCACAGAGGGCCATGCTATATTCGAACCCTAGTACCCTAGCCAAGAACCCCTGTATTCCTGCCTAGGATTGCCCGTCTTGCCAGGACTGGTTTGGCTTAGCCCGACGCCCACTTTCAAAGTGGGCGGGGAAGGTCTTTGCTTTCTTTTTCGGCTGTCTCCCGGCTTTGGCCAGGTCGGCTGCGACAGGTACAGTGAGCCCCCGCGTTCTCGACCTTTCAAACTCTATTCTTCGCCTCGTCCGACCCCCTTTTTTTTTGATCGTCAATGTGACCAATGACGCAGAAGAAATCCTTACGGAACGAAAGGAAGCCTATCGCGACTCAGTACAAACTGGAGCCGATCGTCGACTCTGTTGGCATGCTTTGCCGGTCGATCGTCTCCCCGGGAGTTCCGACAAGATATGGCCTTGCAAGTTTTTGGCGATTGGCGAAAAAGTGTAATCATGAGAGGCGGAGGGCAGAGTGTAACCAAGCCATCGGAGCTAGTTCGGCGCTCGAAGAGCTAAAGCCAGCTTCGCACTTCTCTGTCTTGGGCTTCGCAACGGCGAAATTGAACTTCAGTCGAAGCCAATCTCGACCCTGCTGTGATTACAGACGCAGTCGAGACGGGGAACCTTGTGATGGTGTGGGGGTCTTACCGACCAAGGGAGAGACTTTGGCCCACGAATCACATTGCAGACATTTGGCGAACAGCTCGGCCCAAGCCCACATTTCGTGATTGTCAACTCGAGCTTTTCTCAGCAGACGACGAATGGCAGACTGCGAAAAAGGAGCCCCACATGACTTAGTGCGCTTTTCCTCTTCTGAACACATCGTTTCTTGCAGTCTCGCTCGCTAACACCTCGATCGCTACGCTGCTATACTTTCTATCGCATCTACGATCAAGAGCCGCGACTCGTTCCTGAACAACAGAGATCGTCGAGATTCAGAGATAAAATAGAGAAGCGTAGATTGGTTGCTGCAAAGATGCGAATGATTGGCTTTTTTCGAGATTTTGCATTTTATCGGTGGTCACTCTCACGACTTGAGCTTCCGACTTTCCCGCTCATTTCCGCTAGATTTGCGCGTGGAACCATCGGGAAAGGCAATCCTCGTTCCAACCGAGCGACCAGTGCTGAAAGATTGCAAAAGTAATCTCGCCCCTGCTTGCAGCCACGACGGTTGGTTGATCGTTTCAGCGAATCCAGAACGGTCGAGGCTCTGCTTGGTCGTTACAAGCTAAACGAGAATCTTCTGCGGTGACAGTAATGACAGGGAGCTGGTGTGAACAATTCAGGAGGGATGGAGGCCCTCGATGCTCCGACAACTTTCTTCCAGCTCTTCCACGGAAGGTGACATTCGAGCGAACGCTCGAGACGGCAGCGGGCCGCTTCGTCTTCGAACGGTTGTTTCGGCAACCCAAACCTTTTCAGGATTTCTTCTCAAAGACCCTCGTTTGATCTTTATGTAGCGGTGCCGCGCTTTAATCGTGGCAAGGCCAAAAGCAATGAGGCAGCTCTAGCAGCGCAAAGAGACCGATGCGTCTGAGAAGAAAGAAAGAGAGGCTGCTGTGATCAAGCATCCACCAAAACGCGACTTCTGATTGGTCCATTTTAGGATCTCTTATCTTCTTCCTCTGCTGCACCTCTGTGCACGTAGACCTGCACTCTGGGACGACAGCCATGTCTGCCGCTGGCTCCCTCTTTCGAGTCACACCTGATTTCAAACATTCTCGCTAACCTGACGCAAAGTCAAGCACTGTGAATCAGTGGCTCGACCGCTCCTCCGTGTTTGTGTCAGGAAGAAACAGGATCAGGAGAGATTAGATCTCTCGGTCGAGTTTCCTATCCATTCCGCGCGCATTTCCCGCCCTCCGAGCACTGGAAGACTCGATCTCACACACTGAATTTTTTTTGGCCTGAAATTTCCCTCGTTGTGTTCCTTGCATCGACTCTAACAGCATTCCCATCTGACAACCGGCCGGATAGGAATCGCACCAAAATAAATGCGTGGCAGCGAATCGGAACCGGTCGGTTTGTCGAAACAATTTGGATGCAACAGCTCTGGCAGCTGGTCTTCCGAAGAATCGCTTGCTCGTCGTTGCCGTCGTCGTCGTCGTTGTTGTTGTTGTTGTTGTTCGTGTGGATCGCTACCAGCACGTCTATCTCGTCTCCATTCACGGTTCTCGTTTCAGTCACCTATAGTTCAAGATGCGCCCGACTCCTATCTCGTACCGCGCCAAGCCTTCGTTCCAACCTCACGTTGGCCGATTGTAAGTATTTCGCAATGAAGTCCAGTGGATCTGGCTGGCAGGCTAGGGTCATAGATGCGCGATGGGGTATCCCTGAATGACCGCGGTGGCAGCTGTTCAGCTTGGCAAACAAAGTCAAACGATTGCGCAACGATCAAGTTGGTTCTTTGGGATGGCAACGTGTAGCAGCAGGGCAGAGGCACAGTAGCATGGATCCGTGGGGGTAATCGTTTGTTCGATACACCCCTACAACGCTGCTTGTCGAACTTCTAAGCATCGCCTTTGATCGTCATGCAGCGCATCGGATATCCTCATTCAACCTCTGCAGATGGCTCCCGCCGCATCAGTCCAGCTCTCAATACGTCCAGGTCAGACCAAATCATACTGACCCAATCTTCGAACCCTGACTCTCCGTCTGTGTCTTCCTCTGCTTCTCGAAATCAACTCTCCTCCTTTCGCAACGCTACCAGCACTCCTACGGCGGTCTTCAAATGGGCTCCCACTCTCGCCCTCTGGGGAGGCGCAGGTGCCGGTGCTGTTATGCTCTTCATGTCCAATGTTCCCATTTTCAAAAAGGATGTCTTGATCAAGCTTCCCGTTGTAAGTCTTTCCCCTCTCCAAATTTCCCTCGAATCGCTCAAGGCATCTGACCCCTGACCTTTGTTGACGTTGGTACTCGATATCAGATCGCACCTTACTTTGAGGACAAGACTCACCCTGCAGACAACGCTTTCTAAAAGGCCCCTTCCTCGTCTCAGGCCTTTCTCTCGCATCTCTTGTCTTCTGCAATAACATTTCCATTCATAGCACCAACAACGAGTTCCAGATACAATCCGGGCAATCCGTTCGCTTACCTTTCGTCCAGATCTCTACAACCATCGCAGGAGTCTGGTGGAAGGCAATCTCAGTCGTGCTTCGAAGCAGAGCTTGCATCGCATTGTCTTACAACCTTGTCATCACACGGACAATGCTTCACACAACACGCTCGCAGAGGCAGCTCACAATCGTCAAGATCATCGCAGCGACATGATTTGCATTGACACGTGCTACTCGTTCCATGGAATCCTACATCCAGCTGAATTCGGGAACCTCCAAAAAGCTTTGCAACCAAGTCCAGTCTACAGGAGTAGAGCTACCTGTTGCACCGGTTGGGGTTGCCGTTCCACCCGCACCACCGCCAGCAGCGCCGCCTGGTGTCGCTGTACCTTGTGGTGGTAGCACGCCATTGCTTTGCTGCTGACCTGGTTGTGGGAAGCCAAATTCTCCACCCCCTGCGGCCGCATGCGTCGGATACGCTCCCATCCCGCCATGCTGAGCATGCGAATGGTACTGTTGAGCCCCCTGATGAAAGTGAGGAGAAGTCGGAATGGATCCACCCGATCCAGCTGATGCATGGGTCGCAGCGAAATGGCCAAACATTCCACTACTGATGAAGCTTCCCGGTGAAAACCCAGCCGTAGACGAAGGCGGCGTCGAACCAGATGCCCCTGCCACACGCTGAAAATGATGTTGCGGCGCTGAAGAACCGTAGTATCCTCCTGCTGCGTTGCCGAGAAATTTCCCACCAGCAACGGGAGACGTCGAATTTTCCCCTATCGTTCCTTCGCCCTCTGCTGTTCCTTCAGCACTGCTGAAGGGCGGCTCGGAATGAAGATTCAGCAAAGTCTCGGCAGCTGAAGTGTCCATGTTGGAGTTCCCTGCAGCCTGCGTCTGACGATGATGCGGGAGCGGGTGAGATCGGAGCGCTTGACTCTGAGCGTGAGAGGACGACGTTGATGATGCTTGAGATTGAACCGCGCGTGACGACAATGGCGTGGTACCAGCAGAACTCGCCCGTCCCAGCACAGCATCAGAAGTCGACGTGTGCGTAACACCTCCAGCAGCTGCGCTTCCACCTTCGTCATCACCCGTACCAGAGCTCTGCACATCCAACGAGCTCCTCGACCTCTTCGATCCCGCCAACAGGCTCGAATTGCTCAACACTGACTTGGCCGGTCTCGCCCCTACCACCGCGCTTTCTTGTACATCCCCTTCGATCACGTTCAACAATGAATCAAAGTACTGCGCGCACAAACCGACGTGATCGTCCGTACGAACCTGTGCCAAACGGAACGACTCGCGTGCATCCCTCATAAGCTCCAAGCATTTCCTCTCGTACTCCTTCCTCCTTCGAATCCGCGTCTTGACTTTGGCATATTCGTAACTGAGCCGTTCGGAAGCCGCCGCTGCGCTGGACGCAAAGTTGGGAGGAACGGATGGCAGCGGTAGAGAGATGAGATAGGTGGCAAGTAGGGCAGCGTGAGGCGCGAGCACCATGATCATGTCCTGTGCATGCCGGAGGATGGATGGTGGCATCTGCATTGTGTGAACCAAAAGGTTGAGCGCCGAGTCGAGACAGGTGTAGTAGATTTGCTCTGCGCGGTCGTCCATGGCGGACAGGGCTGAGGGGGAAAAGGCCGACGAAGAGGCACCGCCGCTCGCCTTGCTCGAGGCGGCAGTGGGTTTGGCCTTGTTGATGTCCCTCAACGAGGCGCGGAAGGCAATGCTCGAGATCTGCATCACCAAACTGCTGCGCATCACGCTGAGCAAATGCATGCGTGCATCCAAAGGCAGGTGACCAGCAAAATCCTCTTTGCTCTCGGCGACTCTTACATCATCTGGGCTTCCTCGCCTCTCTCCCTTATCCTCTCCGCCGCTTGCATGTGTCTGTGCTTCCTTCGACGTCGCTCGTTCGGCATCACGACTGAAACGCTGATCAATCTTTCTCGCTTGCAGCTCCCACCTGCTTGTCCAACCTTCCAACTCATCCATAAAACTCTGCAGCAACAAGAAGCACTCGCTGCCCCCATACAGTGTGTCCTTCTCCTGGGCCTGAGCACGCTCCATGATCGACTTGTACTTTGTCTGCAACAAGACAGAGTCAATGTCTGCGCAGAGCAATATGTCGTCCTCGGTAGCCAGCGGATCATCCGCCCACGCTAGCAGATTGCGTAGCAGACTCGGACCACGGTCAAAATTGGGTCGCGGAGCAAAGTGAAGCAGATGCGTATGTTCCTGGATGAAATGGAACAGGAATTGACGCTGTTGGTTCCGTCGCAGTCTCTGCTGACGCAAATTTGCAGCCGTGTTGGCATCTTCGGCGATTTTCCCACCGTTCTTTGTTCGTGTCGAGGAATTCGGGCCAGATGAAGGCAGGAGCGAAAGCAGCTCGGTGGGGATGTCACTCATGATCTTGGCAGCGTAGCTGCAATACAAGATGGTGAAGTGGTCGTCCGCCTCCTTCCACACTGAAGAGAGATACATTGCCACACCTGTCTCCATCCTTCGATCACCCATCGCAAACGCCGTGATGGCGAGACTGCGGACGTGACTGCCCAGCTGAGCGGACATGACGGCTGTTACGCGATCGTCGTCGGGACGTGGTCTCGACAAGGTTGAATCGTAGAATGTGGAAGCTTCGACGTGGGACTCGTCCGACTCAGCGAGGTCGATATACCTTGAGGCGAGGTAGAGGATGGTCGAGTAGAGAAAAGACGACGAGGTTCGCACTGCATCGTGCGAGACGAAAGACGGATCAAAGTTCATGCCCCAAGGATTGAGATGTTCAAAATAGTATGCGTAAAGTCGATGAGCAGCTGCCATGGACAGAATGCCGACGTCAACAGGGTCTCTGAATCCGAAAAAGTTGAGTGTCTCAGGCAACCTCGGGTAGCGAGCGGAAACGGCGGATGCTGCCTCTTCGGCAGCGGTTGTAGCTCCCGCCCGTTTGTCCACTGGACGCAGAAGATTGCGAAATGTAGAGGCAAAGTGCTGAGATGAAGCGGAGGTATTGGCAGCGGACAATGATGAGACTGTGGTTGTGTCGGCTGCTTGTTGTCCGATCGAATCCTCCGTCTTGACGTTGCCCTTCCCATCGGCATCATCATGTCGTCCATCGACTTGAGCGGGTCCGTCCAGCGAGGATGCTTTCTTGCTCCCCGCGGAGCCGTTTCTAGTATTGCTAGAACTGGACTTGGAGGAGGAAGCTTGAAGATTGTCATGCGCAACTTCGCCCTTGCTGACGAACGTGTAGGTAGAGCCGCGTTGCGGGATCTTCTGAGCTAGCATCTCCCAGATTCGTCGGCGAGCGTGAATGTCGAGCTCGTGAAGGTTATTTGCCGCTCTGTGCGATCTTGCCTTACTGTTTGAACGGCTTCCGGTCGCCTTAGCGGCGACAGCATCTCTGCCTTTCCTCTGGTTTGACTCTGAAACAGCGGTAGCGGAATGCGGTTCGTGGTCCCGGTTTGTTGCCAGATTGCCATCCGGTCCATCCTGAGCGTGAGGATCGTCTTCGTTGGCAACTCCAGAATCGAGCTTGGTTGCGCTCTCCTCGTTGGCCGAATCACTATCGTGATCCGTTGCCATCTCGTCGTCAGATGCGCCGAATCGGGATGAACCGACTCCGAGATCCATATCGTCGGCATCCATGGACGCCAGCTTCGAGACCGGTTTCCTACCCCTGTGGTGCCTCACGAATCGGCACTCAAACGAGAACTTGGCACAACGATCGCATACGTCCTGGGTGTCGGTGACATGGCACTTAGTCTTGGCGAGCCGGCATTCAAGACAGGCTCGGCTGCTTCTACGCTTCTCGGCCTTGTCGTTGTTCATCTTGGATTTGCGACGAATGGGCGTAGATCCGGATGCTGAACTACTGGAAGGCGCGTTCCCGCTGATGCTTCTGAGTCTGCTTTGTTTCGAGGGAGAAGCATGGACAGCGGAAGGTGCATGGCGAGCTGAGTAGAGGTCACGGCGTGCGTTCTGGTCGTACAATTCTGTGCTATATTCCCGCGGATGAGCTCGAGATGGCGATGCGTGGTTGCGCAATGATGATAATGATGATGATTGCAATGCAGATCCGTCAGCGGGCGGAGGCGCACCACGCCTTGACGGTGTTGGAGCGTTTGCGTTGGAAGACGAAGAGGAAGAAGAAGTGGCGGCAGTCATGGCCGATAGCAAAACCTCCTCCAGATACAAAACTTGACTGCAGACGATAAGCCAGCAATACAAGACCTGTGGAGAAAGTAATCGCGGAAGTTGCAGTAAGTTGCGGGCAGGCTGCCTGGCGACTAGACCGGGAAGGACCTCGAAGAAGTAACACGTCCGATTCTTCTTGCAGACCCTCTCTGCGTCCTCTTTTGCAGCGATGTGATCCGAATCAATGGCTATCTGTCCTGTCCTGAACCAGATTTGCGGATGTCAGAGGCGTTTGAAGATGCCTTATCGCTCAACCCGTCGAAGCTGTCTATCGACAAGAGGTTGACATGCTGAGCGACGATGTCGTTACGGGAACAAAACCGGATGCTGTACGACACTTCGCGTTTGGAATGTCGACTTCATTTTTCTTTTCTTTTCTTTTTTTTTGGTCCCATTTTTGGCGCCCGCTTGCAGACCGCAAGATTAGGCCGTCTGGCTCAGACAAACCCCGCTTCCGAGCTGGTAGCCGGCCACAGATTTTTCAACTGGAAATGTTAGCAAATTGGTTCTGCACATACTCAGTCTCGCAGGCCATCATCAATGCTACAGCATCGTCTCGTCGACTTGAATGAGACACACGTCGAGGCAGAACACACACAAATTGGTAGCTTATACAACATAGTACTATTGACGAGACTGGTATGACGCGAGGAATAGATGGAAACACGACAGAAAATGCTGGGACACGATGGTCATGACGATGCAAAACGATGAAATACGTGACGACCCGATGTGCCTCTACAGACGGCTCGAGCCGTCATTGGCGCAACAAGCGCAATTCTTTGGATGCGATGGAGACGCCGTCGACGAGCCCGAAGCTTTGGACGGCGCCGACAGACTGATCCCTTGCCTTGGTTGAGTCGTCGCCGTCTTCTTGCTCGAACAGCAACCTCCCGCCGATGCTGCATTTCCACTTGACGCAGGCGCGGCGGGATTCGCCTTGACTTCCAGCTGCGGCTTGCCTTCATTGCTGCCAAAGGCGCTCTTCGAGAAAGGGTCGTTGAGAGCAGGCAGATCTTGTGCTGGGTTGAAATCGAAAAAGTTGGCTGGCTTGAGCCACACGTTCAGGTGCTCCACTGGCATCACCGGGAACTGCTCAGCGTGAGGAATATGTGTAATACCATAGACGGCATGTACAGTGATTTCCTCGTCGCTGACCTTGCTCTTCTCAGCTGCCCAGTGACCGAGTGAATCAGGCGCAGTACCGCGCTGCTGAGGAACGTATTTGCCAGCAGGCCACAGTCGCTCCTCGTCGAACTTGGTCACCCACAAGGCATGCTTGGAAAATTCGGCACGCTGCGCCACCATCGAGTCCTTCTGCAACGCCAATGGCTCCCAGTCGCGGGTATGGATCTTGTAGCCAACAGGCAAGCCGGCAGAGTAGTGCTGCTTGTTCGTGTTGTAGATGGCCCAAGTGCGGTGGCGAGACCAATCCCAGTCGTAGCCTCCCGAAACGTCGATCGGCGTCTTGACAGTGACAAAGCCATTGCCGAGGTAGTTGCGGTCCGATCCGGTCGGTGCTGGTGTTGGCTCGCAATCGGTCTGGATCACCGTATTTTCGCATCCGTCTACCATGGGATCGATCTTGAGCGCGAACAGGTGCTGATGGTAGTGTGCGTTGACCTGAGGAGCGACCTCAACACCATATGGGTTGGGCTCGTCGCGATCCTTGACGTAAAGATTCAAGATACCAGAAAGCTTGGTCTCGAGCTGAATGCTGCCGTCAGTGTGGAACATGTAGGCAAAGATGTACTCGTAGTTGGCGATGGTGCAAATCATCTGGACTACGAGTTTCCTACCACGAGCCGAACGAACCTTGCCGCCAGGTCGGTAGTCGGTATGCTTCCATGCAATACCGGCATCCTCCTCATGAATGCAGATGGCATTTTCGACTGCAGTCGGACTGCCGTCGAGCGCCACATAGTGACCATCGAGGTAGTGGATGGTGCCGAGACAGTCGCATCCGAGCTTGAGACTGTTGGCAAGCGTACCCATACCGTACTCTCCGACGTCAAAGGCGAACTTGCGTGGATGAGGGTGCTCTGTGGAAGCATAGGGAACTACCATCTCGGCAACCGACATGCGGTACACGATGGGACGGACGTTACCCTGGTCATTGTAGCTGATCGTGGATAGAACGAGACCGTCTCGAGGGTGGAAGCCAATGTGCATTTTCCACTTTTGCCATTCGAGCTCGTTTCCATTGAGCTTGAAGCTGACACCTTCCGGCTGCACAACATGAAGAGGCTTGAGGTCGGTTCGGAGGGGAGGCATCTTGGGGTCGAGGGCCATGAGCTCAGGGAGGTAGTCGAACGATTCCATAGGAGGCGGGATACGCTTTCGACCGGAGTATGCGAGAGCCTCGTCCCTGTCCATGGTGACAGGACCAGGTTTGGAAGTGCCGTTGGGCGTGGAGAGCAGGCCCGTGACTGGGTCACGGTGACCCGGAAAGTCGATGGCGATCACCTTGCCTGCGTTGCAGTCGAGAACAGGGTAAAAGTCCATGGGATGAGCGTAAAGGTTCTCGTGCTCGCTCTTTCGGGCGTAGACGAGGCACTGCTGGACACGAAGACTCTTGTCGAATCGATCGTCATATCCGAGCGACCAGCCGTCACACCAAAGATTTTCGGGCTCGATACCGACCTCGCGGGCGATAGCGACGATGCGAGGATCAGCGCGCATGATGTTCTCAGCCTCGTTGACTTCTTCGGGCGTGAGGATAGGCTGAATGCCAACTTCGAGCTTCTTGATGCTCTCAACCTTGCCGAGAGCATCGGCGGTGGAAGGCGCATACCTGCCGTCGCGACCAGGAAGAGGAAGGTCATTTGCGATGGACACCTTGACCTCGTACGTATCGCCGGTGACAACGTCGATCAGTTGCACTTCAGCGCGTCGATTGAGCAGCTGAAGTGCCTTTCGATCATCGAGCTGGATATCACGGGGCAAAGGAAGGCCCAGAGCGTACAACACAGCAGCCTTGACAGGTGGAATAAGCAGGGAGCTGCAGAATTTGACGGCCTTGACCGAGGTGCGCGCAGCAAAGTGACTTCGCACAACGAGCGAAACCGCAGCGATCTCCTGCGCAGTGAGGGGATCGAGGGGATGGTGGTCGAGCTGCAGGCCAGCCTGGCGGGCAGCTCCCGAGGGATTGAAAGAATCAGACTGTGTGGACGACATCATGGCTTGTTCGGAATTATCAAAGGAGTCATGCAGATACTTCAGAAACGATTAGCTAGATGATCTGGCGTGGGATGGAGATGCTTTGAGCAGTCGGGAGGGTGCTGCTTGAGGTGTTTTCGCTAGCTTGACGTGGCACGTGCTCGTTCGTGGGACAGGTTGAAATTGAGAGAGTGCTTTAGGCTGGAGAAGTAAAAGAAGAGGGAGGAGATTGTATGATGGCTGAGGGTGAAGTTGAGAGGTTATATGGCATCGACACTAGACCGAGCTCAGTCTATGGGGTCTCACGTTATCACTAGATCGCACGAGGTTGAGCAATTATCGAGCGAGATAGAGGAGCAAATACAGCTCAAGACTGGCCAGGGGGCGAAGACGGGTATGCAAGCGCGAATTTGCCTCACACCAACCGAAAGGGTGAACGTGAGGAGGGGTTTTCGCTTCTACATGGACGCAATGGGTCTTAACGAGCAGAGCGCAGGGTCGAGGTCGCAAGCTCAGGGGAAACGCCGGGACAAGATGACCGCGGAGGGACGGAGTGCTTAACGAGGCAAAGAACCGTGTGTGCTCTGCCGCTGTCGTGCTGCACAGGCAAGAGCAAGAGCTCGTTGCTGCAGAGACCGAGAGAAGAGCGACTGCTCTCGACAGTGAGCGGAACACATGATCAGTCATTTGGCCAACGTACCGCGCAGAGAGACGGCGAGTTCAACCATCCTACATCCTTCATCTCAGGATGAGAGGCGACAGACCTTGCAGAAATGCCGGCTGGTCGGACGAGCGGCAACTTCATCGGCAACTCATTCGCATTCGTTGATAGCCTTGGACAGGGGACACATGATGATAAGGACCGAGCCGAGAACCGGGCTAAGGTCTCATAGCACCCGCCAATCCCAACGTTCGCTTAGAAGGGGCATGGTGCCAGAGGCTCGTCAAGGAGCGGAAGTGCTTAACGAGGTCACATCCGACGAGCCACTTGAACAGTCAAGCCTGACACAGAGATAAGCCGCCCGACACACTGATTTTATATTTTTTTTTTATTTTAAATATCCATTTCACGTTCTGACGGCCTTCTCATGGTGTGGGGGAACAAGCAAGAAGCTGCAGTGGGTCGATGAACAGAGTCCGCCATTGCATCGAGAGGGGGATGCGTCCATCGGATCTTGCTCTCGATCTCCAGCAGGAGAAAGGAGAATGGAGCGGATGGCGTTTCGAGCGACTCGCTTCCAAGGACGAAGATGTCCCGCAGATCAGATGAGAGCAATGAAATTGTGAAGAGTTAGAAAGACTGTGACGGAGAGTCGGTTGAGGCAAAGGACCAAAGAAGTTCCAATGCAATCTTCCCTCCTGGAGTCGACTGCAAACGGCGAAAGCTTACAAAAGAACAACTTTGTCGGATCTCTCTTCCCACCATCTTTCGCATGAGGACATCGCACGGACACCATGAACACATCTCAAGCGACCTCAAGCCAAGCTGCAAAGTCGGTCGTGATCTCGACGCCGACAGGTAACAAGTGGGAGGTCCCCTCTGGCATTTTCATCAACAATGCTTTCCACCCAGCTGCCTCGGGCAAGACATTCGACTCGGTGAATCCAGCCACTGGGGAAAAGCTCTGCACTCTTGCTCTCGGCGGAGCTGCTGATATTGAGGCGGCGGTCAAGGCGGCGCGAGCTGCATTCTCGACTTCGTGGGGAAAAAGATCGACGCCTACTCAGCGATCACAGCTATTGCTCAAGTTTGCCGATCTGGTGGACAAGCACCTCGACGAGCTGGCTGAGCTCGAAAGCATGGATAATGGCAAGCCAGTATGGATGGCAAGCGCTTTCGACGTTCCCGACTCGGCGGGATGCCTGCGCTACTATGGCGGCTTGGCAGACAAGATCGAAGGAAAAACGATCGAGCAAACCGAAGGTGAAAAGATCGCTTACACGCGCATCGAGCCGCTGGGCATCTGCGGTCAGATTATCCCTTGGAACTATCCGATCCAGATGGCCGCATGGAAACTGGGTCCTGCGCTAGCAGCTGGTAACTGCGTCATCCTCAAACCGGCAGAGCAGACGCCTCTGACGGCCCTCAAGCTTGCTCAGCTCTCGGTCGAAGCTGGGTTCCCACCCGGTGTCATCTCTGTTGTCAATGGATACGGTGCCGAGGTGGGAGAGGCTATCTCGAGGCACATGGACATCCAAAAGGTTGCCTTCACCGGCTCCACCGCCACGGGCAAGCGGATCATGAAGGCAGCCGCCGAGAGCAACATGAAGAAGGTGACGCTCGAGTTGGGCGGCAAGTCACCCGTAGTGGTCTTTGAGAGCGCTGATATCGAGCAGGCGGTGCGATGGGTGTGCCTGGGCATCCTCTTCAACCAGGGACAGGACTGCACTGCAGGTTCGCGTCTGTTCGTCCAAGACAAGATCTACGAGACATTTATGAAGCAGCTCGTGGCTGCCTTCAAGGCTCACAAAGTGGGCGACCCGTTCCATGAGCTCACTTTCCAAGGACCTCAAGTGAGTAAGCAGCAGCAGGACAAGATCCTGGATATGATCGAGTCGGGCAAGCGTCAGGGCGCCAAAGTCGAGGTGGGAGGCCAGGCATGGAAGAGCGCCGATGCCAAGTTCAGCAAAGGATTCTTTGTTGAACCTACGATCTTCTCAGGATGTCGCAAAGGAATGCGCATCGTCGACGAAGAGATCTTTGGTCCTGTTCTGGCGGTTGCCAAATTCAGCACCGAGGAAGAAGCGATCAAGCTGGCGAACGAGACCGAGTACGGACTTGGTGCCGGTGTCTTTTCAGAGAAGGCGAGTCAGATCCAGCGCATGGTATCTGCCATCGACGCAGGTACAGTGTGGGTCAACAATTACGTAGCGCTGAGCAACTCGGTGCCCTTCGGTGGAATGAAGGCGAGTGGGTTCGGACGGGAGCTTGGTGTGGATGCCATCAAGGCCTACTGCGATGTCAAAGCGATTCACTGGAACTATGGCGAAAAGCTTGATTGGCCTCTGCCCAAGCTCTAAAAGACTTGTCTGTATATTCGTTCTGCCTCTTGCAATTGCCGCAATCTTAGCTCAGTTGACTTGTGATCTTGCCTTGCCTGCCGAAGGACGTAAATCGTGTGTCTCCTGCTTGGTCATTGGCCTGCACACATACAAGAGAGATTCGGGTAGCCCGAGCCAGGAAGCCTGTCCAACATGGCACGCCTGGAATCCGACCCGAGCCACATCCTCCTCAGTGACAAGCAGACATCGCGATGCCACAGCCCCGACTTCTGCAGCAACGAAGCACACCTTGCATCAAGGGCGATTGGCAAAGTATTGTCTAGCGAAACAAGAGCGTGGCTAGAGCGGCAAGCGCGGCAACATGGGTTTGGCTCTTGTCTATCTCGATCTCGCTTGAGTATTGTTTCTTGTACGACGGCGAAATCCGAGCAACTTTATTTTGAAAAGTTCCGAAGTCTCGTTAAGCATCTTGTAACACCAACTTCATCAGTGGATATGCCGAAATCATAATATTATAAATCACCGCCCACGCGACGCTACGGAAAGGGCAATCAAAAGGCAAAAGCAGCTCAACCTTTCCCAGATGTTGATACCATGTGACGCCGGCTTTCCGAAACTTGTTGAGACGGCGTAACTTTGCAGAGGTAAGCCGAGTGTCGCCTCGAAGGAGGGCGGTCATGTCGTGACAAGTCAACGGACAAAGCTGTTCGGATCGCAAAGCTCGCGCTGGTTCAAGAGCAAGGTCCCGTTGTTGCCGAGAGACATCATCATCGACAGGTTCGTGAATCTGTGAGAGCATGCGACCCGTTGCCGTCGCACACAGATGTGGTTCAAAGCGGACCAATCAGTCCGTGACAATCTGAAGAGCGCTTATCTCTGTGCACAGAGTCACACCGCGTTGCCACGGTTCAATTGGCTGATACTGCACTATTTACCCCGCACTGCATGTAGGTCTGTCCACAGTCTTGTCGTGCCTTGCTTCCTGTCTGCGTTGATTTCCCAGAAGAGAGATAACCCGGTGCCAAGTGGGCGAAATGCCCGCTCTTTTCTTCGATGGGTTAGCCGATAAGCCTCTTTCCTCTCTCGTATGGCCTGCCTCCCACACGATATCGTACCCTCTTCTCCAGTCAACAGCTTGTAATAACATGTTCTTGACGAGCAGTGCACCTGACCCTGCCACCGGTGCTCACTGAGCAGTTGAACCTCTTCCGGTTGCCACCGACAACGCGTTCCGAATACACTGAGGTGCGCAACCTGTCTAGCCTCGCCTTGGTTATCGGTGTGGGCGCGCAGTCAATCTACGGCATCTTGCAGAGCGACAAAGCAGAACTCCGATGTAGAAAGACCCTCGCATATCAACGAGGGCCGAACATATGCCGGTAATCGGTGCCCATCTCTCCTGCTTCATCACTTGACCTCGTTAAGCATCTCAATCCTTCTTGTACCTTATCCTTCGTCTGCGAAATCCTGAGACTGTGATTCTGCTCGGACTGGAATGGCGCACTTGCTGGTTTGCGGATCCGTATCACGAGGACGTGAACCCTGCTGCTCGTGTGCTCGACGTTCCTTATCGCTCTTTCATTGCCGAACAGCTTCCTACTCGACCTTTCGTTCAACTTCTGCACCTATAGCTCCATTGTTTCGACTCTTATACCCGTCATAAATCTTCAAGACCGCCGGTCGTCCGCTTCTCCTCGGATCCCAAGCAATCTTCCCAAGACACCAGCAAAATCCTTGCGTTGCTATCAAATACCCTCAACTCGATATCTCACCCTGCCAACTTCCGCAGTCAACTATCCACATAACTTGGCCTCGTCTCCCGTTTAGTGAATGATCGCAGCACCGCAAACGTCGACGTTTGCCTGGTTCCTATTCGCAGACCATCCTTCGCTTCGGTGTCTGCCCTTCAAAGGCTCTTGAAGCTCCAATTCATCGTCCCCTCATCTCTTGAATTCATAGCAACGCCCTTGACATCTGACCATTTTGCCCATCATGGCCAGCCCTAATGCGTCAAGCTATTCGCACGACATTAAGGGTGCCTCCGCATCGGACATCATCCAGCCTAGCAAGAATGCCAACGCCTCCTCCGTCGTCGCTCCTGCCGCTACGGCTGAAAGTCCCGGTCGTGGGCCAGGCAAGATCCACCTCTCGAAAGACTTTATCGAGCAAGCCGATGCCGAGTTGCTCGCCACCCTCGGATACAAGCAAGAATTCAAACGTGAATTCTCGTCCCTCGAAGTGTTTGGTATCGCCTTTTCCATCATGGGTGTTGCCCCTTCCATTGCTTCCACTCTGCTCTACTCGCTGCCAAGTGGTGGGCCCATCAGCATGGTGTGGGGTTGGTTGATCGGGTGCTTCTTCATCTCTTTCACCGGCTTGGCGTTGGGTGATTTGGCCAGTTCCATGCCTACTTCAGGAGGACTGTATTACTGGACCTACGTCCTTTCCAGTCAAAAGTACAGGAGGTTCTTGTGTTGGACCGTCGGATACGCCAATACGCTCTCCACGACGAGTGCGGTGGCGAGTATCGATTGGAGTGTAGCCATCATGATCCTTGCCGCTGTCTCTGTGGGCACCGATGGTCGATACGTCCCCACCGATGCCCATACCTACGGTGTCTATCTAGGCGTCTTGCTTTTGCATGCCATCTTGACTTCCATTGGTACACGTGCACTTGCACGCCTGCAAACCGTCGCTACCGTTCTCTGTGCTGGTCTCGCCGTTGCCATTTGCATCGTGCTTGGCACCACCACTCCTTCCGAATACCGCAACACGGCATCTTATGCTTTTACGGGTTGGTACAACGAAACCGGCTGGTCTTCGGCAGGTGCTTTCTTCCTCGCCTTTATGACTCCGGCTTGGACGGTTGCGTCGTACGATTCATGCGTCCACATCTCGGAAGAAGCAAGTAACGCAGCTAAAGCGGTTCCCATGGGAATCTTTTTCAGCATTGTCTCCTCCGGTATCCTGGGCCTCGGAATCATGATCGCCTTGACCTTCAACATGGGCACCGATCTCGATCCCATCATCAACAGCGATTATGGTCAACCGATGGCGACGATCATTCTGAACAGCTGTGGCAAGACTGGATTCATGGTCATCTGGGTGTTCATGATCATCGTCAATTTCATGATGGGAGCAAGTATGAACTTGGCGTCTTCTCGACAAATCTTTGCATTTTCCAGAGATGGTGCACTGCCGTTTTCAGGTTGGGTGTACAAGATCAACAGCTACACCTTGACCCCGGTCAACAGTGCTTGGTGGTCAGCTGCTTGTTCGGCCGTCTTCTGTTTGTTGGGTCTGATCAATGCAGTGGCTGTAGGAGCGGTCTTCTCGCTCTCGGTCATCGGGGCAAGCATTGCGTATACGATTCCGATCGTAGCTCGATTGATGGCTCCCGAAAAGTTCAAGCCGGGTGGATGGTATCTGGGCGATTTCTGGTCCAAACTGGTCGCCTGGGTCGCCGCAATCTGGCTCATCTTTATCAGCATCATCGTCTGCCTACCCAGCTACATCCCCGTAACAGGTGCAGCAGACATGAACTACGCCTGCGTAGTCACAGCGGCAACGTTCATCTTCAGTTCGGCTTGGTACTACTTTCCCAAATACGGCGGTGTGCATTGGTTCGAAGGTCCCAAAAGCAACATCGACGACGAAGAGGTGGCAGCAATGGACGTGGCGAATCAATTGCAGCACGAGGAGGATGTGAAAAAGGCAAAGAGCCAACAGGACCAGTTGCGGCAGACTGTCGAGGTGGATGATTTCAAAGAGTAGGTGGCAAAGACGTGTAACTTACGTTAAATGCACTGGAATGATACTTGACGACAAAAACTATGTATTCTGTTACTGGTCTTGTATCGACGAAAAGAGATTCGTCTGCGTCTCACTTGAGGAGTAGCCATCGTCATGACGTGTACGAGACCATTTTGATAATGCAGTTGCGTCGGAGAGAACTATGACCGCAGCTTGGTTTTCACCGCAATCAGTCACTCGCCATTGATTCTTCTCCACCATGGCCACTGCTACCCCTGCTGTTGTTCTGACTGCCTAGCAATCAAAAGGCTTCCAGCATTAAAATTATGCGGTCGCAACTTGGCCGCCAACTTCTTATCCTCCAAGTACAAGGCCTTTTCGAAGGCCATCATGATATCCGCATGTCCCAACAAGTCAAAGCATTCGTCCGTGTTCAGGTGCTCTTGCCTCGCCGCCTCGCGCATCTGCTGTATTTCCGCAGGTGTAGCATTCTCGAGTCGAGGATCGGGTCGGATGCCCTGTGCGGAGGTGGACGATGGCGTGGAGGGTTTGCTGCTGTTGGGTGTACCTGCTTTGGTGGGTGTAGTCTTGTTGGGTGTCGAAGAACGGCCTGAAATGCCGCCAAATAGTTGGTCCCAGCCTGACATGCTTTTACCGAAAGCGGGTTTTCCGCCTGCCGATGGGGCGCGTTTCACGCCCGCTGCAGCTCCAGCGCCGGCGGATGCGGTGGTCGAGGTGGAACCACCGAGGGGCCGACCTGCGCCCGTAGGTGTGGACGAGCCTCCAGGACCAGATTTGAGATTGCCAAGACCACCGGGACGGAATGAAGATGCTTGTGGGTTCAGTTTCGTTGCAGCACTGGCGGGCGGCTTGATCGACTTGTTGACGGCAGCGTCGATTGAAGCTCGCATTCTGGCTTCCGCCGACATGGCCTTACTGCCACCGCTAGCGGTCGTCGAGGTTGATGCCGATGCTGCGCTGCCTGCTTTCTTGTTGACCGGGGCGCCAGATGCCTTGGACGCTGCTGCGGCCCCAGAGGCACGACCACCGTTCTTCTTCGGACCGTCGCTTGCAATCGTTCTTCTCTTTCGCGTCGCCTTTCCGCCTGGAGTAGGAACACCGTCATCTTGGTCGAACGCGTCATCGCTATCCGAAGCAGCGGCAGCGTCCATGAGGTCATCCTCATCCGAAGCGGCATCCACCATCTCCTCATCGTCATCGCTATCATCGCTGTAGTCCACCGCCTTCTTGCTGCCTTTACCTCGGCTTGAGCTGGACCGAGACTTGCCCCTGGCATCTCCTTTGCGTCCACCGTCTGCTAGCTTGGCACGCTTCCTTCTTGGCGCTGCTGAAGCTTCACCTGCATCCGCCTCCTCTTCGTCTTCGTCATCTGCAATGACCGCCCTTCTGCGACCTTCTGCCTTGTTTCGTGTGGTTCTGTCCCGCTTGCCGTATGTCGACTTGCTTTTCGTCTCTGCTGCGCCTTCGTCTGGGATAAAGTCATCCCCAGACTGAGCCTCGTCCTCCTGTGCCGATCCGACATTGTCGCCGTCCTCTTCATCATCGTCGGCAAGATCGCGCAGATCGTCAGCCAGCTTCTTCTTGCGTGCAGCACCCACTTTGAGAGTCACTTTGGTCGCAGAGCTCGGCTGAGGGGTTGTCGCGCGCGACTCGTCACCATCGCCTGTCGAGACGCTATTTCTGTTTGCTTTGCTCTTCCTGCTCAGCATGACTTTGATCTTTGACTTTGGCGTGTCTACTGCGGTGGAAGTGCTGGCAGATGCGGTGGCTTGAGTCGCTTTCAGATCTTCTGAGGGCGAGCGCGACCGCAGCTTGGCTGACGGTTTTCGGTCTCGTGTTGAAGCCCTGCGTCCGGAAGCTGGTGTAGATGTCGAGGGTTCGGCTTTGGTGGCGGTCGATGCTGGCTCGTCTTTGACTGGAGTAGTTGTGTCGAGCGCGGAAGTGGGTGCTTCCGTTACCCTCTTAGACGCGCGTCGGCTCGTAGTTGGAGGTGGCGAAGGGCTCTCCAATATCGCTGCCTCTGTTGGCTTCGATGCTCCGGGAGATACAGCTCGATGTTGAGAAGCTGGTCTTGGAGTAGGAGGAGCTGAAATGTCCGAAAGATCGGAATCTCCATCGAAGGCGTCCATCGCGGGCTGGTCGAGGCGTCAAGCTGCTGCTTGACGGCTCAGCGGTCTGATTGCTCTCTTCGACGACGGCGAAAGAAAGGCAAGAGAGAGGGATTCAGAGACGAGCTGCGTGTAATGAGGAGCGATGAGAGAAGAGGAGACGATGGTTTTTGACTTTTGGACAAGGGTCTCACAAGATCTTCGCTCAGGCCCGGGACAGTGCATTTCGTAGCGCGAAATGGCTTTCGAAATGTGGAGAAGCATTGGAACAGAAAATGCGGCAGCAGGCGGCTTCATGTCTAAATTCGCTTCCTGCGACGCCGACTATGTTGCCAAACCCACTGTTCGAGCGGCTATGGCAAAGCGAATCCGTCATATAGGTCAACAAAGCCAACGCCCGCTCCGACCTGAACAGTGGACAAGGCGCTGGCTGAGGTGGCGGTGGTATTCTCAGGTCCGAAAGTCACCTTCACACACACAAACAAGCGCAATGTCTATTCAAAGGAGCATCTCGCAATCTCTTTGAAGGAGCTCCTAATACTACAAATACAGAACCTCCAAATGTCATCGCTTCTTTTCAAGCAGACGCTTCGCCCCTGATACTCTTCAGCTGACTTCCAAAGGTGACCAAAATATTCTTGAGCAGTTCATACATTCCATGCGCACCACCCTCTCGATCCAACCAATCCAGCATGTATGCTCTGAAATCGGTATGAGTCCATCCTGCTGGGATCCCGTTCTTCTTTGCCCCTTTTAAGCTTTTTGGCGTGATCGGGCCTCGAATCCACCCTTCTCTTTCTGCCTGCTTCCTATCCTTCTGCGAACAATAGACATTTGCAAACCGTTCCGAAATGTTACTCATTGCGCGTGAGAAGGGTGTGTTTGCCAACGTAGTCAACTTGAGATTCAACACATCGCCACGCTGCGTCAGCTCGGCAAGTGCTGAAGCAGCCAACCCAGGCGGGAGCGAGCCAGGCTGGTCGTCTCCTTCGACGATCTTGCCCATCCAGACCAAGTTGGCCACCAGCGTCACGGTGCTGTTCAACACGGCAAGATTCTCTTCTTCGAAAAAGGTGGATTGAAGCTCGAAGAACTTGCTCTCGAGTCCACCATCAACTCTGGCTGGAGAATGAGTGCCAGCATTGTACTCCTCGAATGCTGAGCGCAGATCCTGTACTAACCCACAGAGGCGCGAGACCGGCATCAGCGTTGTAGCATGCAGAGTAAATGCGAAGAGTGGCAGAGCGTGAATGCGGGCGGTAGAACGCTTGCCGACCAGTGGTCCAGAAAGCGTCTCGTAGACCGAAAGCGCCGCATGCTCGATCAGCAGGTGGCGCGGATAAAGGCCAATCAGCGTGGCCGCCAGCGAATCGGCTCGAGCAGCAACACTCGAGATGAGTTCGGGATAGTCGATAGCAGGATCCAGATTCGATATCCCCCATCGGTAAGAGTAGCGAGAATCGAGCGTGCGGCCGATCTCGGACCAGTCGCGCACGCTCCAGTTGGACAGCAACCCAGATAGAGCTAGCAATGCAGCGGCCGAAGTGTCAAGTGAGACTCTGCTCGACGAAGTCAGGACGTCCAGCGGAGCCATGTACCTCTCTTCGAATATCGCAAGATCACTCGGCTTGATCAAAGGCACGAACGTCAACACTTCCTGAGCCAGCTGATCCCATCGTTCCGACCATCCGTCCATATCATCGACGCTCGAGCCTTCGTCTTTCGCTCCTTCTCCATCGCCTTGAGCCACCTGAGCAATGGCAAGCAGCACGCTCGAGGTCAACTCCTCCAACTTGGCTGGCATCTGGTCTGCCAATTCAAATACATATCTAGTCCTGCGCAATAGAGCTGCTAGTCGCTTGAACTCTGCCTCGGTCGATGGAAGTTTGAGACGTCGACGCTGTGAGGAAGTTTGTACTCCCAACTCGTCGCTCAGGACGCTTTCCAGCCAGTCCGACAGACGTGCCCAGCAAAGGTCCTGTTCCGCTTGCCTGTTCCTACGCCCTGCAGGTATCGTCTGGCTCAGCGAGTCCTCGTTGGTGACCGTAGCACCTGCCAGCACTGCTACACGCATCAATCGAGAGCCGAAACCACTGCCCAACATCGCTGCTGCTTGAGAAGGCAGCACCAGCCGATCAAGACTGTGAGCCAGATGTCGCAGCGAGGAGAGTTCAGTGATGAGCGACGGATGAGTGCCAAACGCTTTCTGTGCTGAATTGAGAGGCTGAATGGTCACCAAATTGGGTATGGGGATTGTTGTCGGAGCGACAGCGCCACCAACGGCTCCTTGATCTCCTCCGGCACTTTCCTTGACCGCAGTAGACGATAGACGTTGCTTCTTTGCCGCCCTTTGGCCAGCGTCAGCGTCATTATCGGTCTCGGCTTCGTCGTCCGACTCCACCGAGTCGCCTTGGCTACGTCGGGTGCAGCGTGCATGCGTGAGCAACACCGCCGCGATCCAGTCAGAATCAGGATACTTGAGGGTCGCCGCTGCACCTCCTGCGATCGCTGAGCTGCCGGCGCCACCCCCTCCCAGCAGCTCCGGGAAAAGTAAGTCGGGATAGAAGTTGGCATAGGTAGACAGCACAGCTGAGACTCCCGCCTCACCAGCCAAATTGGCTCGCATAGCCATCAACTTGGTTATCCTGTAGTGTCGCACATGTCGTCGCTTGGTCAGCCGGCAGAGGAGGTAGCACAAATGAGGACGTAATGCCTGATAGTCGATGTAATGGAACAAGGTCGAATAGCACTTCTCCAGGATCGTCTTTGCTGCCGTGGTAAGATAAGAGGTCGGAAGATTGCCTGGAAGACTCGAATACTGCGCTGCATGACGCTGGAGTCGTTCTAGCTCGAGTTCGGATCGTTGTCTTTCGGATCGCGATGCTGTCTCTCGGCTCCCGGCTTCGTCGTAAAAGTTGGCGGCGACATAGAGAGGCACCGATGGCGACTCGAGCAGCACGGAGAGCAATTTGAGCGCCGCCACCTGGACTTTGCCGTCTACTTGCAATCTTTGTGGGCCGAGACTGGGCCCTGCACTGGTGGTGCCATCACGCAGGAGGCCGGCTGGTTTGATGGTGTCTGCGCCGGGTGATGGGCCTAAACATGCAATGATGTCGAGGACGGCTTGCCTGCCGATCCTCGCGCGTGGCTTCGGAATGACGGATCGCAAGAGGGCAAGTGAGACTGATATCTTGGGAGCTTTCTGCTTTGCGGCGCTGCTGGATCCGGTCGATGATAGAGGTCGAAGTCGGCCCAGTAAGGCGAGTCGGATGAGCTGTTCGCACTGCTTGGACGAGAAGCCGAAGAATCTCGCGTGCTTTTGGATTCCCGATAATGCTGTAGAAAGGTTCTCAGCGACGCCAGCTCCTGCAGATGGCGCGGACAGCGCTTGAGATGCTGCCAGAATAAGGCGATCTGCGGCGGATGCCGCATCGGCTGTGGTCGTTACCAGAGCTGGCATGGTCCGATCGACACCACCTGAACACGAGCAAGATCCGTTTACTGATACCTAAAGCCTCCCAGGGCAGCACGATAAGTCTCTGTCCAGCAAAATCCCAATTCGTCCGTGTGTCGTACCAATGTACGGGTTAAAAGGGTCGAGTCGCGCCGTATGTGTTGCAAGTAAAGGTCGGAGGCCGGAAGGAGATCAGATCGGAGCGGACGCAGCACAGATGAAAGGAGAGTGAATCGGGTATCTGCGGGTTGATGACAGGGGTACGCTTCTGCCTCTGCACGTTAGGCTGGATGTAAAAGAAGTGCACCGTATCTGGTAGCACGAGATGGTGGTGAGTACGATGCCATTCCATGCTGTGTAAAGTGTGGAACGTGCAAAAACAGCAACACTCTCGACTCCGCACTTTGTTTGTCCTACACGCGACGTGACGCGGTGATGAAATTATTCGGGCTGAACGTCCTCAGCACTCTAACAATTTCAATGGAAAAGGGTACGGTAAATTTCCACCGCAGCTTCATTGCACCAGGCTCTCTGTCGAAAGGCATCGGTGTGTTCAAATGGTAACAAGCATCCGTCATCCGTCACAGTGGATGCCAAGAACTCGCATTCAACACAACCCGACTTGATGCGCAAGGTGCTTCAGCCTTTATTGGCCTTTGCAGCACAGACTGCAACAAGATGACCAAGCACATCGAGCCGCAAACACAGATGTCGAATGGGTAGAGAAAATCGTATTGACGTTAAGCAATCCGGCTGTTTGGAGCCAGGTGGCATGAAAGTTGTAGGCGTAAAAGGGAAAGGCGGATGAATTCGAGCGTCGGAAGCAGTATGAACGGATAGGCGTGACTGAAACAACGGACGTGAGATTGCAGGTTTGGAAGATAGGCGATCAGGAGAGCTGTTCCTATGCGGCACTGGGCCTGCAGTGACTAGGTGGCTGTGATGAACTACACCGACTGCAGAGCGCGGCACATTCGACCTGGTAGGGTCGACACTTTCGGCAGGCCATCGGCTCGAAGCTGCATAAACTGGATGATAGCTGCGAGCCTATGTGCGTCTGTCGAAAGACTGTGGACGATGAGACCATTTAGTGGGTCTCGGCAGGAGCGGCAGGGGTGCTCGCGTTGGCCTGGTGGACGGTCTTTTGGGTGGTGAGGAAAGCGGGTCGGATGACCTTGCTGTAGACCATCTTGGCGCCTTGGGTCTGGGGAAGCATCAACCAGACAATGGCGAGCGTCTTGATGGTGTAGTACCAGGGAACGTAGTAGAGGACGATGCTGGAGAAGGTCTCGAGGAAGGTGAACATGCCGAAGACGACCCAGTAGGTGAGCCATTGAATGTCATCCTGGGGCTGAGGGCTCTCGAGCGCCTTGAGCGAGAAGTAGGCGGGGATGAAGAAGCCGATGAGGTTGGTCAAGAAGCCAGCGGCGCTGTTGAACGAGGAAGATATAGGGTGGAAGGACGAGTTCGAAAGGGTCAGCACGAGGATTCTCGATGGGTCAACGCTTCAGTCCGTTCGGCTGCGGCGCTGTTGCCAGAAAGGAATAGCGAGTGGACCCGGAACTTACATGTTAAAGAAGACAAACTGTAAAATTCGGAGCGAGGAGTGAACGAGGAAGCAATGGCGAAAATGCAAAGAGTGTCAGCAATTCCGATGTTGCGAAAGAGCGAGTCCTTGTGCAGTAATGACCGACATCAGGTCAGAGAATGAACCGGAGCCCAGCGATAACGGAGGAGAGGCGCATGCTTGACCATCCGCGCTTCGTTCGGATGCCATCGAGCTGACGAAGCATCATCGCGAAATGTGGGAATGGCTGCAGAGATCTGCGTCTGACCTGACTGGAGCGTGCTTGTGTCAGTACGTACCAGGGTGAAGATGCCGAAAGCACCGATGGCGGCGTAGGCCTTGGGTACGGGGACGGTCTGCTCGAACTTCTTGAGGGCGGGGTACCTAGAGAGCTGTTGTGCAATCAATCAGAATCATAAGCGAGAACAGAGGCTTTGTCAGCGGATTGTTCCAGCGACCAGCAGCAATGGATGATAGCGTTCGGTGTCAAAGAAAGAACTTACTTCCTTGTCGATCTGTTATCGAGTACAGCCGTCATCAGCGATATTGTGCGACGGCGGAATAACAAAGTGATGTCCATTGGGAAAAATTCGAATGGGACCCGCAATAGCGTGCAGCGACAAGCAAGTGATGCAGGGCGTAGATATATCGAAGACGTAGTCCCAGATCGTGTACGACGCGAGGAAGAAGAAAGCAAGAGACAGAACGACTTGTCAGTGATCCGTTGTATACTCAATGGTGAAACATGTCGTAGTACAGATGAGTGCCAGAGCCATGTCTGCTCGGTGTTTGAGCTAGTAGTGTGACGACGAGATGATATGGTGGATACGAACCTGGGCGACAAAGTATTCCACCTTCTGCTGAACTTGCTGAGCTTGAGCGGCCATTTTGATAGATTTGATTGATGGGAGGGAGGGATTCGTGCTATCGAGCGTGAGTTGAGGTATTCAATTGAATGGAGGACGAGTGATGCGACTCTTGTGCGATGTCGAATGGAGGATGAGAATATGGATCGATAGGAAGGAAGATAGGAAGAGGTGGAGCAAACGAAGCGTAGGTGTTGAGTGGATGTGCGCGGAGTGGGGCTTGCCAATTGCGAGTAATCCATCGATCCGTCATACACTGAAGACACACAGATCAGTCAAAGTTTCAGAGTTGGCAGATTACAGAAAGAGCGGCACAAGAGCGGAAGAGCCAGGCGAGAGTGACTGAGATTCTGGAAGCACAGCCTGAGCCAAGACGAGGCAAAGTGACGAATTCGACTTGTCTGACGCACTGACACCGGCTCAACTCGAGTCTCGACAAAAGACGGAAAAGTGCGCTTGTGTGTAGGAAGACGAGAGCAAAGGCACTTGACCTGTCACACGCGTCAGATGAGTTGCCTTAGAAGTGTGAATCCGAACTTTTCAGCGCTGTGTGATGCCAAATTGCTTTGTTGCTTCCGATACCGACATTCCACTCTCTAAGATTCATAGTTGATCCGTCTGTGGCCCATCCGTGACTTGTTGGGCTTCATTGTTGAGATTACATGTGCGAGAGATTCTTCTGTGCGACAAATTGGCCAGTCTGACCTTGATGGAAGCTGCAATTCGTATACACTGGAGCGATCTGGCCATGTGAGGAAAGGCGAACATCGATCTTTGACGAACAAGGCGTCACCAAGGAACAGCCACCGACGACACCCTTCTTTTCCTTTTTGGCTCGTTTGGTTGCACCGCCAGAATCGGCTTTCAACACATGCCAGAATTTCCCGCATCTTTCTCTATTTCACACACGCAAGCATGGCCTTCAGCCAATTCCAGGTTGTGAAATTTAGACTTCGCTCGGATGTGGAATGATTGTATTGGTTGTCGTGCAGCTTGTAATCGATGATTTCAACCACTTTCTTCTTTTTGTATTAATAAGTCTGTCATAAAGAAGAAGATGTCGCCTACGCAAAGGCCACACTGTCCACACGACCGTGGATGCTTCTTCTTGTTCATTTAATGGTAGCGCGGACGGGCCACAGCAGCTACCGAAGCATCCCGTTCTGACGAGATAGATCATAGAACTGGAGACCAACATCGAACCAAACGCGAATTCTCTCGTCTGGGGAGCTCTCGCATCTGGTAGTACGCAAAGAGCGTTGCGATCCGCAGCTGGCAGAGAGGTCGAAGCTACTTGAAATCCATATCTTCCGTGTGATCTCCCTTTAGTCGGCCTGGATGGTCGGGCTGATCTTTGGGCACCATGATCTCGCTCCACACTTCGCGTAGCTGCAAAAGATCTGTGATGGTAGCATCGCCGACCCTCGACCTCTTCTCGTTGCTGCAATCCGAGTCGACCCTGTTCTCGACGTGGACAGGCGACTCGGGTCCATATTCTGACCCGACAAAGTGGACGCGATAGATGAGTCCATCGGCACAGCCGACCACCACGCTCTCGTGGTCTAGCTCCATGGCCGTCGGATTGCGCGCCGGTGTTGCAAGATCCACGGACCGAGCCTCCCACGCTCCCCGAATCGGGACGGTGATGGACGACCCTGAATCCTCAAATGCTTTCTTTTGGTGCACGCCAATTCCGGTCTCGGTTTGATGATCGCCGTTTGTAGCTGTGACAAAACTGCTGTCGGCGCCGTTACTGGAGAGTTGTGTCGAAGTTCTGCCTTGGTCCGAAGAGAGACTGCTTGCGAATAGCTTTCGCTCGGCGCCAGCACGACTGCTGAAGCGTGGCGGTGGCGAAGAGTTGTCCTCTTCTCGATAGAGGATGCACGAATGCCAGCCGAGTTCTTTGGCGGCCACAACGTTGATTGAGCTATCGTCGACAAAATAGTTGCGAGTGTCTTGATCGGCTTGAACGGCCAGAAGCGCCGCACGATAGTAGTCCAGCTCGGGCTTGCATGCAAAGTCGGGGACAGCATAGTCGCAGTATACTATACCTTCGACCTGGTCCGCAAGATCGAGAAGGCGCAGCACCCTGTTGGCATGGTATCTATAGGCATTTGTGAGGGCAAATACGCGCACGCGTGTGCGATCAATGTCGGTCAGCAATCTTTTGATCTGATGATCCGGCTGTAAGATGTCTTCGAGTGGCAAGCTGGCGTCGCATTTACGGTCGTAATCGAGAGGATCAATTTGGTGATGCTTCACAAGGCCACGAATAGCGAGACCGTAAGTTTTATAATAGGAAGCGTGGAGCGTCCTAGCCTCTTCTTCGCTGAGACCTAACCCGTTGAAGTAGGCGGAAATGCGTTCTGCCATGAGGTCGGCGATCTTTGTGCTCCGTTTGTAGAGAGTGTTGTCAATGTCGAGCCAGACAATCGCCTCGTTGGTACGCGTGGAGGCGTCTGGCAGGCCAGAGATGGAGCAGGGCTCAAATCCGATGCGACTGGTGAGGGTTGCGAGATCGTCGGGGCTGGTGCTTTCGTCTAGGTGGAGCAGTGATGACGGGGGAGATCTTGCAATTCCCGTGCTTGGAAAGCCAGTGGGTTTCGTCATTGATTCAGATTGGCTTCCGCGGTTGGATTCGGTCTTGTCCGTGAGACTACCATTTTGTACTATTGAGCTTCTTGATGTGGCCGGTGAGGTTTTAGTGCGACTGTTGGGAGTGGTAGGTGTGCTTGCCAGTGCCGAATTTATGGCTTTCCGCACGACGAGGGAGCCAGCCGCAGGCTCTCTCCGACTCGGCGAGCTGGAGGATGTTGCTGCATTCTTGGATGAGCTTGCGAGTCCTGTCTTAGTGGAAGGTGCCGAAGCGCTTGACCTCGATATTGCTGCTTCTCTTGTCTGTACGGCTTTGCTGAGTGTCGGAGGTGAGCTAGTCTTGACGGTGCTCCCTTCGGCGACCATGCTTGTTTCGCGCAAGATCCGTTGAATGTAAAGTAGTCGGTCACGAGCAACGAAAGCAGTCCCCAAGCTCAGTGCGACAGCAAAGCGAACCCCGTCCAGCCAGTTGAATGAGCGGAATTTCGGATCTGGAAGGCCAACGCTCGTTCAAGCGCTAACGTGTGCAACATGCACTGTAACGCTCAGAAGAGTGAGAGTGCAGCCTTGCTGTCAAAGGCCTGTGCGCCTCGTTCTGGAGACCCGACATTCAACGTTGTTACATTTCAGACATGTGGAGGTATCCGAGGGAAAATCGATATAAGCTCGTCACGCAGCGCCAAGGTTGCGTATAAACGCCGCTTTGCCTCCGTCTCACCGTCGCCTGGCTGCTCTGTGCGAGGCAAGTCTTAACGTCGACCACGAGAGAGGTTCTTGACCTTGCTTCTCGTTCAATATACATTGTGGACCATCTCAATTGCTACCGATTGCGACCGAGAGCAGCTCATCATGACATCAGCAACCCTGTCCATCTTTGTCGTGGGCGGCCATGGCAAGGTTGCCCTGCACTTCACCCGCCTCGCCGCTGCACGAGGACATAAGGTCTTTAGCATGATTCGTCAGCCCGAACACGCTTCTGACTTGCCCGCTGGCAAGTCAGCTGATGCTGTCGAGCCAGTCGTCGCATCTCTTGAGCAATCATCGGTCTCTGACCTCGCCTCGCTATTCACCCAGTACTCGCCCAATATCATCCTGTTCAGTGCAGGGTCCGGCGGTAAAGGTGGGCCCGAGCGTACCAAGGCCGTCGACGAGCAAGGTGCGATCAAGGTCTTTGACGCCATTGAAGAGAGCGGTATCGCGAAAACACAGGATTTCCGTCGTTTCTTGCTCGTCTCTGCCATCGACGTTCGGGACAAGACCAAGCCTCCTCCTTCGTGGTATCAGCAGCAGGACAAGGATCGTTCCGAGAAGACCCGTAGCGCAATCGGAGCCTACATGGATGCAAAGTATGCTGCCGACAGGAATCTGTCGAACAGAAAGACCTTCCCTTGGTTCGTCCTTCGACCCGGTGGTTTGCTAGACGAGCCTGCGACAGGCAAGGTCGCACTTGGTGTTCATCAGAGTCTCGTCCATTCGATCCCTCGCGAAGACGTTGCTGCTACGCTCTTGGAACTGGCTCAACTTCCCAAAGGTCAAGCTGATGGTCTCATGCTCGACTTGCTCGCCGGAGACAAGGACATTCCCACTTCTGTGAAAGAAGCCGTCGAGCGCGGACGCACTGATTTCGATGGCTAACGAATGAGCCGCTGGAAGAAGATGCACGTGCTCCTTTGATCTCAGAAACCCGTCAGATTATCCCACCGCTGTACAAACGACGTATACCCTTGTCTCATTTTTCTCTTTTCAATGCCAGAAAGTCCCACCCTGCGGGCTCCTCCCGCGGTCGTGCTTTGCAAGATTGGAACGGAGCGTGATGGATGGCTGTCCGAGTGACGGGAACCTCAGACCTCAGATGAATGCCTCTAAAAGCTGCGCTATGGCGGTGGGGGAATGCAAGCTACGGCATGCCGAGGTGGGCGACAGACAGCCATATGAACCGATCTGAGGGGCTTCAAGGGCATTACCGACGCCCTTGGGAGGACAGAGCGCTGGTGTGTGTAGAGCTCGACTAGCCTTCCTGTGTACGAACCACGACGCGCGAAGTGACCTTCATCGATGCGCAGATGGCTGACCTTCCTTCGAACCTCCTCGCGCGTGGGGGCCCGTGTGCTGATTCGAACTGCCTGACTGTGCACTGCTGACCTTATGAGTGGCATGGCTTGCGTCGTGCAATGAGAGCAAAGCTATATAGGCAGCAGTCTCAATACTTGGCCACAGTCCCGCAACACATTCTCCAGCTGCGGTCCCGTTCCACCATCATTCCTGCCGAATTCGCTCAGACTTGTCCTCGTGCGGCACTACGCGTTCATAACGATCATCAACTACACTGGTCTGAGACGAGGATGATGCGGGTTACCGCCCTTTGCATCGTTTCTGGGCTTTTGCTGGCTAGCGCCAGAGCCCTACCTGCTCCCAATCAAAGCGCTTCACGACGCACCTCGATCGAGCTTGGAAAGCGATGCCAAGCACCGAAAAGCTCTTTCCGGGATCCACTGGATGGTTGCCCAAACGGGACCGTCTTTGTCAGCCAGTCCCATCCCTCTGCCAACCATTGGACCATCGATTCCGCTCTATCCTCGCTGTAAGTGTCATCTGCTTCTCGATCGACTCTTTGTGAGATTTTCAAAGTGACGACCAGAGGCTCTCTTGAGTGCCGCACGATGCGACGCGTGACGACAATAGGTCGATGATCTGCAGCCCACTGAATTCAATCTTCCGCATTTGACGCAATCTTGTCCTTAGTCCTGAAGACGGCACCACGCGGACCATCCTGATCGATGCTGGTGAGTACAACGAAAAGGTCGTCGTCAAGCGCACATCTCCCACCATCTTTGCCGGGGTCACCTCATTCCCCGATGACCCGCTCTCCAATCGCGCTCGAGTCTGGCAATCCTGGTACGTCAATCAAAGTGATCCAACCAGCGATCTGCACAATTGTGATGCTGCAGTATTGGAAATTGGCACGGGTTCTTCTTTCGGGTCAATGGATTTCAAAGCGTACAACATTGATTTTACTCAACGACAATACAACCACGGTGAACTCGTTACGCAGTATCAACTAGGACCTGCTGCCGCACTCTGTGTTCAAGCATCAACCGCCAGTTTCTATGGTTGCAGTTTCGAAAGTTATCAAGACACCATTTATGTTGGATCTCAATCCAGAACGTTTTTCGTGGGCTCGATTGTCAGAGGAATGACGGATCAGTTGTATGGATCTGGAAAGGCATGGTTTGAAAAGGTCAAGCTGTTGTCAAGAGCTTGCGGTGGTGGAATCACTGCTTGGCGAGGAGATCCGAATCGACCCAACGATCCCAACACCGGTGTCTACATCAGCAACTCTATCATCGACAAATCTCATGATGCTAGTACACTGCGCAACTTGACCGGTCAATGTCACCTAGGTCGACCATGGGATAGTAATGCCCACGCAGTCTACTTGAATACTTGGATGGGCAACATTGTCAGTCCAGCAGGATTCAGGACTTGGTCGAAACAGCAGAGCAACTTTGTACAGGGGAAAACGAGGTTTTGGGAGTACAACTCCAGTGGTCCTGGTGGTGATTTGACCAAACGAGACTCGAAGCTGGAAATGGTACTATCCACGAATGAGGCAAACCGGATCACATACACGTCAGTGTTTAATGGATCAACGCAATGGATCGATGAGCAGCGTGCCAAGGAATGGCAGTAGGATCGCTACACGAGGCTCATGCAATTTCATCTTGATCGAAAAAGATTGCCGATCATCCCATCTTGATATCGTCACCCTTCACATTCGTCTCCTTTCGCATTGTTGATGTCAATTTATACTCGCACAGCTATCGAACAATGATCTGTCTACTCTTCCGTCACATTACGATCTGCTCACCTTCTCTTACCAAGGACTTTCACCGCGCTGGCCTTGATCGCATTGCCCGCCTTCTCCATCTCCTTCTTTGTGAAGGCCGTGCTGACAGCCACCCTGATGTTCGGTCTGGACTCGGGCGCCACCTCCAAGGCCTTTGGGTTGATACTGGGCAGCCTTTTCATCCTGGTGATGAAAATGCCGTGCTCCAAAGCATCCTCTACAATCGCTTGCAACAATCTCATTTGTTCATCCACCGACAAATCGTGCTCTGATGGACCGGCAGCAGCGATCCTCTTTTCATCGTTGCTATTGGCCAGAGTCAAGCTGACGTCTCCGACAGACAGCCTATTCTTACCCTTCTCGAACTTGTCGACGGGGGTGTCGGGATGGCGATCGGTCTTGCTGCGAATCTGGATGTGGACCAACGGGCTTCGTGGATCGCTCGAGATACGCAGCGATTCGACGTGATCGAGAATGGATCGAAGCGTCTTGACGTTGTCCTGAAGTGTGGTGAGGATGGATGGCTGGGCAACCATGTACGAGATGGCGGTGCTAGCAGCTACGGCGAGCAAGGCGGGGAGTGCGGCGGAAAAGACAAACGAAGTACCATTGATACGTTGGTGGAAGACGACTTCGTCGGAGCCGGCGCAGAAACCACCTGCTGCACCAAGCGTGTTGGCCATGGATCCAACCAAAATCTCCACTTCGGAAGCAGGGATGTTGAAGAGCTCGGTGAGACCGCGGCCAGTAGCCCCGACGGTGCCGAAACTGATACTCTCGTCCAGGATGAGTCGGAACTTGTATCGCTTCTTCAACTCCTGGATTTTGGGCAAGTCGCTCAAGGCACCGTCGGCTTCGAAGACACCTTCGGTGACGATGAAACGACGAGTCAACGGACCGTGTCTTCTTTTAGTGTCGCGCTTGACCTGCTCGAGGACGGCCTGGAGCGAGTCCATGTCGTTGTGATCGTACCAGTAGACGGTCGAACGCGAGATCTGAATACCTTTTTGGATAGCATAGTTGACGCCTCGATCGGCAACAATGATATCGCCGCGTTTAGAAAAGGCAGGGATGACGGAAGAGACGGTGCTAAAACCTTGACTGTAGATGATACAGTTCTGAGTCCCGAGGAAGCGAGCGATATCTGCCTCGAGCTGCATGTGCACGTCGATGGTACCGTAGAATCCGGGAGGCGAACAACTTCCAACACCGTAATTTCGAAGCGTCTCAATCGCTTTCTCTTTGACTGCCTCGTGACCGGCCAAGTTGGTGAAGTTGTAGCTGGCGAGGTTCATGACTTGAGTCGGTTTGCCGGCATTGTGAGAAGCAAGGCTGATCTTGGGTTTGCTGCTAGCGCCGCCGACGATGGTGGGGATGGAAGCGAGCTCTCTCGATTCAGCCGGAGTCAAGGGAGCACATAGAGGTTCCGGCTTGAATTCCGCAACGAGGTCGTCGATCTCTCTGGCTGACAGGTTGACAAAGTTCTTACCGCTTGCACCTCCACGCGTTCTGCTTTGCAGTACAGTGCGCAGAGCGAAGAGGACGAGAAAGAGCTCGAGCAAGGATCGGATGGGATCATTCTGGTAGCTGCTGGCGACGTATCGTGCGATGATGGCGCTTCCAGGAAGCTTCTTGAAGTTGTCCGAGGCTAGGGTGACAGCCTGCTGGAAATAGTCGGTCAGCGCTGAAGCAGCTGCGGACGCGTGTTCCGAAGGTATCGCTTCTGAGCCCATTGTTGCTGTCCTGTTCGGGAGCAAACAAGATGAAGGCGGTTGGTGAAGAGGCAAGCGACAATACGCGAGAGAGCTGGCTGGTTGGCTGCGCCCGAGTGTGTGGTGCAGGAAGTGTAAGAGCACGATGGTCGAACAGCATAAGATTCGGAGCTCGGCTCGTTCCAAAAAAAAAAAAAGGAGGAAACAGGAAGAAGCCGTCTGCCGCCTTCGCTTTCCACAAAGAGTTCCGTGTGACGTTCGAACACGCGTGTGTGTGTTTGTCTTTGTGTGTTGTACGCCGCGCTTACCGACCCAAGTTAAGAGCGGTCATTCCGCGGGGTTGCTCTGCCCAAAAATCGACTCGTTTGGAAGCAAATGGTCTAACAATATGAATTTTTTGCTCAAAAAATATGGAAGCCATTACGCCGTATTCGTTTGCGCTCATCACACGCTCGTCTCACTCGGCCGGTGATCGATAGAGTGAGAAGGCTTCCCCCAACCAAGGAAAGATCGTCCTTTTCACCGTTTAACCTTCTTTCGCGCGACTCGTCGTTACTCCATCTTCTCCACTCTCGATAACTGTACGAGCTGCACCCTGCACATCATTCGACCAACACCGCATCTTCCTTCCAGCTCGCAACCAGCACACGGCGTCAAGCCAACCTCCTACCTCGCGGATCTCCATCCATCCGATAGGATATCCGTTCAAGGGCTCCATCCCATCCATCCGCTCAATCCTTGCCCGAGGACAGGGAGCTGAACGACGCGCTTGCCTTGCTTGGCCCTCTCTCGCACACGTCGGAAGCTCGACGCGATCTCCCCTTGCGAGACGGCGATTTGATTGTCGAACTATCGCTCGCGCTAGTTGACACGCGTGGACCATGTCGGACCACCAGAACCCGGATCAGCCGCTCCAGGAGCTGGCAACAGCGGCACAGCTCGATGAAGAGCTCGAACAGCAGCAGCAGAAGGAGCTCGAACAGCGTCAACAGCTCCTTCAGCAGCAGCAGGCAGAATTTGAAGCTCGTCGTCACGCGGCAGAGCTCGTAGCAGAAACCGCCTCTTCCTCGGCTGCCCCCACATCCGGCATCACACAGTCTAGCCGACCTCCCCTCTTGCCAAGCTCACACGCCTCAGCCGCCTCCGTAGCCGGCTCGCTCGGCGATGTCGATGCTGTCATTGCTGCTGCCGTCAACGCTTCGAAGCAACACGCAGAGCAGGAACGTCTTCAAGAAGAGCAGCAGCGTGCTGCTCAGCAGCACAACCAAGCCGACTCTTCCCTTCCCATGGACGTAGATCCTGCACAACAGTCCAACATCGACCCCGCCGCTGCTGTCGCTGGTGATGGATCCCAATCAGCCGCTGCTGGCGATGAGCCAATGCAGCGAAACGACGATCCAGATGCATCCATGATGTCCGAATCCGCTTCGCCCATAAAGCAAGATCCCTCAGACTCCTCCAACGCCAACCTCACATCGACGCCCAAACCCAAGAAGGAACGCGCCAAACCCAAGCCTCGCTCCAAGTCCGCCACCAAGATCACGCGTTTCCGAAAGATCACCAGCTGCTTGCAATGTCGTGAAAAGAAGCAAAAGTGCGACCGTGTCAAGCCCGTCTGCGGCAATTGCCGCGAAAACCCCTCCGACGATCCCTGCCACTACGTCGACGACCGCAAACGTCCCAACTCCGACGACGAAGACGGCGCCGCCGATACCTCAATAGGCTCGCCCCTGGTACGCAAGCGCAAGGAGCCCGACGATGTCTTGCCCCAATCGGCCAACGGTCGAGTCTTTAAACGCGCAGATTTCCCTCGCCTCAACGACCGTCGTCAGGCCGTCATGCTCCAGACGCGCCGCGAGATGGTCGAAAAGCTCGAGGAGGTCGGCCGTGACAGTTCGCGCGACTTCAACACCCGCGTCAACGCTGCTCGCGCCGCTGCGATCGCAGACGTCCTTTTCGAAAGCGCCATCACCCTCCCCACTGCAGATGAGATTTCTGCGTTGCTCTACACTTACAAGACGCAGGTCGAGCCTTTCGTCAACGTCGTGGTCATCGACATCAACATTGCACGCATCCAGAGCTTTCTCCGATGGTGGCACTCCAAACCCACCACAATGCCTGCCGACCCTCCGCTTGTGCCACTTCTGCTCGTCATCCTCGCCCTCACCCTCCAAGTCAAGCGCAACTCGCAAGAGTTTGAGCGACACAATCTCAAAGACTTTGCACCGATCCCAGGCATCAACTGCTCCGACGAGCGTACCTTGCTCAGCGTCGCTGGTCACTGCATTGACGCTCTTCAGATTGCCTGCCCCTCGGCTTGGTCGAGCGCGTTTCAGGCTCCCATCGACCTCACCAAGGCTTCCTTGCTCCGCGGCATTTGGCATCTCAACGAGCTCAACCTGCAGTTCGCAGGCACCTGCTTCGCGCTCACCACGCGACTCGCTCATGCCGCTGGTCTCCACCGCGATCCCGAGCACTGGTCCGGTATGCGCATCGAAGAGGCGCAAGCTCGAAGGAATCTCTGGTGGAACATTGTCTTTTTCGAAGTCGCGCACGCACACCGCATCGGCCAGCCGCCTTGTCTGACGCACGAAGGCTTTGATACCCAATATCCCGATGACTACGGTGCCCTCTACGCCATGTACGAGCGGGCCGGTCTTGCCGACCCCGACCCCAGCCGCATCATCCTCCCGCCGGGCGCCACTGCTCTGGTGCCTCGTACCCCGAGTCAGACCAACTTTGACTATCACTGGGCTCGCTTCCGTATCTATCACATCTTTCTGCGACAGAGCCAGCAGCTCTTCCGCTTTGGCATCTCGTCGCCCCCAGATCCGAATCTCAACGACGAGTATGCCAAGTGGCGCGACAATCTACCTGAAAAGCTCAAGCTGCACTTTGAGCGACGCTCCAAGGGCTCCGTGCGACCGAGCACCGAGTTGATAGCGCAGGTGACCGCCCAATCTTTCCCGAACCGCGTCTACGATCCCAAGCTGACCGAGGAGCTGCAAGACTACCAGCAAGGCTACAGCCTCGAATTCATGTATCACCAGTGTATGATCACGCTCCACAGGCCATACATTGACGAGCAAGGTGCTTGGAAACCGCCCGAGTCGGTGCAAAAGTCGCTCGAAGTGTGTCTGCACTCTGCCGAAGCACTCATCAACACGGTCGAAGACGTCCTCGCTGTGCTCCCCGCCAACAGCATGTACAACCAGTGCGCCTACTTTGCCTTCAACGCCGGTCTCATCCTCGCGATCCACTGCAAGCTTGACCCCACTTCGCAAGTGCACCGACCTCACATTCAAAAAGCGCTCGATCTGCTCGACACGCTGTCTGGCATGTCGAGACTCACCAATGTCGCCGAGCAGGCGGGCCGATACAGCTCGACACTCAAGCAGATGCTGCATGGCATCGGCGGCGATCTGGCCAGCCTGGCTTCGTCGAAACCGGGTGCTTCTTCTTCGTCGTCGTCGTCCACCGCTGCTGGAACCGCGGCTGGAGGTGCGAACGGCGATAGCTACGATTCTAACGCCAATGCCGGCGCTGACCAGAACAAGGATGACGCAGCTAACTCGCGTTCGAGCGGCCTCATTGGCGCACTCGACCCCTCTCTTGGCGGTGCAGGCGAAACGGCCAACAATGGAGGCGATGCCAGCGCGCGCACCGACGTCGACGGAGGACCTGACCGCATCCCCGCCTTTTTGCTTCCATTCGTTGGACTGCCAACCGATCCGAATAACCTTGGACCGCAGACGGGCAACTCGTTCTGGAGCGAATCGCTGCTCGACCGCCCCCTGGTCGGAGTGCCCGTTGCTTATCCAGTAGGCTTTGGTCAGGGACTGCTCTCGAGCACTGAGCAGCAGAACGGCAGCAGATGGGCACCCGCACAGCCACCAGCCGAAAGCGGCGCTCCCGCCAATGCTGAGCCGCCGGCGCAGTCGCACGAGGCTGGCACCACATCCGAGCCTGCCGCGCCCGCCGCTGCGGATGGGGGTGAGGCTGATTCAGGCGAGGCTTCGGCTGCGGATGCTTACAATCTCTACGAGCTACTTGGAGGTCGAGAATTTGGAACCGACATGCCTGATCGACCGATGTCCTTCTCACAACACTACAATCATCAGAATCCTGTGCGAGATCAGGCATCGTCGGCCTCGTATCGTACCTACGTTCAGAATTCGCTCGCCCGCACGTACGAGCAGCAGCAGCAAAATGCTCAGAACAAAGCCGACGGCGAGGGCGGTGACAAGTCTGGAGCGGAAAACGGATTGACCGCTGATCAGATGCCAAGCGAAAGCGCTCTGAATGCCGTGGCAGCTGCAGCGGCTGCCGCCGCGCAAGCCGAGGCTGAGGGCAAAGACGGACTGGATCCATCGGCGCAAGGAAACAATCTGGCAGGGATGTGGTATGCTTTGGAGAACTTTTCTCAGATGCTCAACAATCGGCAGTGAAAGTTCGCCGCGGAAAGGACTTGGAGGCTGGTTATGGGGATGACAGATTTGTATCATTATGTCTCGGTATTATATACGATTCGAAATTGTATTGCCATCATCAGGTGCTTACTTGCGGGAAGTGTTTCCAAGTGAGTGTGCTGGATGAATCAAGCTTTGACGAGTTTACCGATAGCATGTGGGATCAGGTCGGCGGAAGATTCGTGGACGGGCCTTTTGACATCTACGTCTTTCCAGCCGCCCAAGTTTTGGAGCCAATCTGCCGAGTCCCTGTTCAATTCGCAACCTCCAAAGTTGAATTTCCAGATGGGCGTCCAGATGGTTTGGATCAGTCTTGCTGGATTGTGTTTGCTTGCAACGTGTTCGAAGAGGAGGATCTGGCCTCCGGGTTTCAGCCGACTCTGCAAGAATTTGAGATGACTTTTTGGATCCGGAATGGAGCACAATACTTGGAACAAGACGATGGTGTCTAGCGAGGCTGGCTGGACACCTGCTTGCAGCAATGCTGATTGCTGGTCTAGACGGTATGGGATGACGGTGCTCTTACCCGCCAGTCCCAAGTTCTGCAGCTTTGTCGTCAATTGCACTCTCAAGGGTTCGTACGGTTCCAAAGCAAACAACCTTTCGATCTTTTCAGCGTTGTAGTAGGCAAGGTTGTCGCCCGCTCCAGCGCCGATCTCTAGTACACGGCCGTAAGCGGATTTGAGCAGAGGCTGCTTCATATTGATGTACATCTCATCCGAGGTTTTGAGCACTACAGGAAATCCATTGGCAAAGATCAAGGATTTCCAGTGTAGTGGATTGATCCAGTTGATCAGAGAGGGATGACGAAGCTGCTGTTGGATGGCTCCTGGAAAGCCTGAGAGGTAGAGCTTGATGGTGATGAGGATGGGTACGAGGTTGGCGAACAGAAACTCTGTGAGAGAAGCTGGGCGTGCCGGTTTGGCTTGCAGCTCGCCAGGGTAGGCTTTGACCATGGCAGGACAGAGAATCTCGGAACGGCGGTCAAGTGTGGAAACGGTATCAGAGGAATGAGGTAGAGAGATGCTGGCCAAGGGTGTTCAAGGTGCAAGCAGTGTCGTACTCTTTTATGTTGATAGACGCAAAGCGAGTGGACCGTGTCAAATGCAACGTAGCTCATATGACTCTTTCTCGCCTCTGCCATTTCTGGACAGCTGCTCCGATCTCAGACGCGCGAGGCCACCACTTCTGTTCCTGGTCCGCCATCGGTCCAGACTCACTTTGGTCCCGTGCTGGCCAATGAGCCTTTTCGAGACTTGCAATCTCTGCCATGTCGCTCAGCTCGCTCCTTGAGATCGACGTCTTTGCCGTCATCGAGGTCGCCCGCGGGACCAGTATGGTTGTCACACGACAGTCTGAAAGTCGACCCTGCGCGAGACCCTGACGGGGAGGTACTCTAACAGTTATATTGTATTAATACCTTCACAAGGTGCCTGGCGGTCAAGAGTCGCTCGTTGGCAACCCTGTGACTGTCAAACGCAAGACGACAGCAGAGTGGAAACGAAAATTGCGGTCGTGAAATGAACAACACCGATCAGGAGACAGATCGAGCCCCGATGCAGCCACGTGACACCTCCCTTCCCCTTCCACTCCCTTTTTCTTTTCTTCTGCGCCAGAGCGGCGACTGCGCTGTGCTCGGGCGGAAAATTTGCGCGAGTCAGAAGATTGAACTGCTCTTTGCTGCTTGTGCGAGGTGCGTGCACATTCCTCCAACTGGCCTAACCTATCCGCTTCCCCTTCCACACCAACCCTTCCGAGTCACAGTCGGTATCCAGCGACTCCACCATCAGCTCGTACTCACACCATCTACCAGGATCACAGTGATTGCTGCTAATTCCTCCATTGACAACCACTGTCCGCCGCCTCTCGCATTCAAGAAGAACAGACTCGTTCAGCAGTCGGTCTTGCATGCTGCCACGGACCCGATCCTTCATCTCTGTCGTTTCCCTTCATCGTCCGCTATCTGCACGGCCAGCTCGCACTAGCATCATCAGAACGAGTCCCTCCTCAGCCCTTGCCCCGTTGCAGAGGATTTGCGTCAATTCACCGGTCTCATTTTCTCACCATCACATTTCTCGCAGCATGTCATCGTCTACATCAGCGCCCGCAGCAGCTGCGCCCGAGCAGCAGCTGCAGCAGCAACAGCCGTCAGGCTCGTCTCAGAATGATTCTGCTGCCGCCGCTCCACCTGCAGACACTCCTCTCGGCCCCGACGGTCAGCCTCTCACAAAAAGTGCGATGAAGAAACTCGCCAAGCTCAAGGAAAAGGAGGCGAAACAGGCCGCCAAGGATGCACTTAAAAGCGAAAAGCCAGCTCAGAATCCTGCCGGCTCAGGCGCACCTAAGAAGGAAAAGCCCAAGAAGGAGGTCAAGCAGGAGCCAGAATGGGTCAACAACACCGTCGAAGGCGACAAGAAGGATCTTTCCGGTCCTATGGAGAGCGGCTACAATCCGCTCCACGTCGAACAGAGCTGGTACCAATGGTGGGAGAAATCCAACCACTTCAAACCTGCCGAGCCCACTGATTCGGATCCGTACGACCCCGAAAAGACCTTTATCATCCCTGCACCACCTCCCAACGTGACCGGTTCGCTCCACATCGGTCACGCCCTTACCATTTCGATTCAGGACACTTTGATCCGATGGTACCGCATGAACGGCTATCGCACGCTCTTCAACCCTGGATTCGACCACGCCGGTATCGCCACTCAGAGCGTCGTCGAGAAGCGTATCGCCAAGACCGAAGGCAAGACGCGCCACGACTATGGCCGTGAAAAATTCCTCGAAAAGGTTTTCGCCTGGAAGGATGACTACCAAGGGCGCATCTCTAACCAGATGCGTCGTCTCGGTGCCTCCTACGACTTTACTAGAGCAGCCTTCACTATGGACTCCGTTCGATCCAAGGCCGTCACCGAAGCTTTCTGCAAACTCCACGAAGATGGCATCATCTACCGTGCCAACCGTCTCGTCAACTGGTGTTGCAAGCTCAGCACCGCCCTTTCCAACATTGAGGTCGACCAGAAGCAGCTCAACGGTCGAACTCTGATCAACGTCCCCGGCTATCCCGCCAATGAACGCATCGAGTTCGGTGTCATCACCAGCTTCTCGTACCAGATCGAGGGCAGCGACGAAAGGATCGTTGTTGCCACCACCCGTCCCGAGACCATGCTTGGTGATACCGCCGTCGCCGTCCACCCGGACGACCCGAGGTACAAGCACCTTCACGGCAAGAACGTCGTCCATCCCTTTGTCCCTGGACGCAAAATCCCCATCGTTGCCGACTCGATCATCGTCGACATGGAGTTCGGAACCGGTGCCGTCAAGATCACTCCTGCCCACGACCCCAACGATTACGAAGTTGGAAAGCGTCACGATCTCGAGTTCATCAACATCATGAACGAGGATGGCACTCTCAATGACAACTGTGGCGAGTTCACTGGCATGAAGCGCTTCTCTGCTCGTCGCGCCGTCATCGACAAGCTCAAGGAGATCGGTCACTTTATCGAGACCAAGGACAATCCTATGACTGTGCCCGTCTGCTCGCGATCCGGTGACATCATCGAGCCTATCATGAAGCCTCAGTGGTGGGTCAACTGCAAACCTCTGGCCGACAAGGTCATTGAACGCGTCCGTGCAGGCGACATGACCATCACACCCGCCGTTTCCGAGAAGGAGTTCTTCCGATGGATGGAAAACATTCAGGACTGGTGCATCTCGCGTCAGCTCTGGTGGGGTCACCGATGTCCCGTCTACTTTGTCAACATCGAAGGCGAGTCGCAGGATCGCAGCGACAGCAAGTACTGGATCTCCGGCAGGTCGCTTGAGCAGGCACAGGAGCGCGCCGCCAAGCTCGCTGACGGCAAAAAATTCACGCTCGAACAAGACGAAGATGTTCTTGACACTTGGTTCAGTTCGGGTCTCTGGCCCTTCTCGATCATGGGCTGGCCCGAAAAGACGGACGATCTCAAACACTTCTACCCGTCTTCGATGCTCGAGACCGGTTGGGATATTCTCTTCTTCTGGGTCGCAAAGATGTGCATGCTCGGCGTTCACCTTACAGGTACTGTCCCGTTCAAGGAGGTCTTTTGCCACGCCATGGTTCGTGATGCTCACGGACGCAAGATGTCCAAGTCGCTTGGAAACGTCATTGACCCTCTCGACGTCATCGAAGGTATCACCCTTGATGGTCTGCATGGTCGTCTCAAGGAAGGTAACCTTGACGACAAGGAGATTGCCAAAGCGGCACAAGGTCAAAAGAAGGATTTCCCCAAAGGCATTCCTCAATGCGGTACCGATGCGCTGCGTTTTGCGCTTTGCGCCTACACCAGTGCCGGTCGAGACATCAACCTCGACATTCTGCGTGTTGAAGGATACCGTAAATTCTGCAACAAGCTTTGGAACGCCACCAAGTTTGCCCTTTTGAAACTCGAGCCCATCGCCTCTTTCCAGCCCGCTTCCACCGACGCGCCCAGCGGCGACGAGTCGTTGGTTGAAAAGTGGATCTTGCACAAACTCAACTCTGCCGCCAAGACGGTCAACGAAAACCTCAAGGAGCGAAACTTTATGGCTGCCACTTCGGCTGTTTACAACTTCTGGCTTTACGAACTCTGCGATGTCTACATTGAAGCGATCAAGCCCATCACTGATTCGGCCGCTGCTGATTCCAAGGCGAAGGCCAGCGCACAGCAGACGTTGTACACGTGTCTGGATGCTGGCTTGAAGTTGTTGCATCCCTTCATGCCTTTTGTTACGGAGGAGTTGTGGCAGCGATTGCCTCGTCGATCCGGCGAGAAAGCCGAGAGCATTGCTTTGGCTTCTTACCCGGTGGAGATGAAGGCGAGGGAGGACGTTGGTGCCGACGCGGCGTTCGAGGAGGTCTTTGGTGCGGTTCGAGCCATCCGCGGTATGGCAACGGATTACAACTTGCTCAAGGACATTCAAGTCTATCTGGAAACCACTGATCCGAGCTTTTCGCAAACGCTGAAGCAATCTTGCGATGTCGTCATGACGTTGGTCAAAGGGTGCTCCAACGTGACGATTGTTGGATCTGCAAGTGACGTTCCCAAAGGATGTGCGGTTTCGTCCATTTCTTCGCGTCTCAATGCACACTTGCTGATCCGGGGTCAGGTCAACATTGAACAAGAACTGTCGAAGCTGGACAAGAAGTTGCAACTCAACCAGGTGGGATTGGACAAGGTCGGTGCGGCTATGAACAAGCCGCAGGAATGGGAGAGGATGCCTGAAGAGGTCAAGGAGACGACCAAGGACAAGTTGAAGAATTTGCAGGCAGAGAGACAGGCTATGGAGGCTGCTAAGAGGCAGTTTGAGAGTATCAGGGATGATTGAATAGCGTTGTAGATGGGAAGAAAGAAAGAGAGAGAGGGAGAGGGAGGTGAATGTAGAGACGTTGCTCGTTTGATATGGATTCGAGTGGTGAGAAGAGTGCGGTTGGGGTTTGTGTGAGCATCCGTTTCTTGTTCGTCGAGCGACAACGAGCTTGCGAGACCCACCCCGCTTCGCGGATCGAGTCAAATTCCACCACCTCCTCTTCCACCTTCACTCCCACCCAATCTCAAACGAAACCCATTTCATCCGACTCTCGAAATCACAAAAGCTTTGTTTCCCCACAAAGAAACAAACCACCAGGAAAAAAAAAGCGCAGTTTGCATGGATGCTTTGCATTGAAGCCTTCTTTTTTGGGTGTGGCGTAGTGTGTGAGAGAGAAAAGGTGCTATGCGACACGTATGGGTTTGCGCTGAATGCTCCCCAAAGACGGAAGCTCCAGGCTCATGCTAACGATTGAATCAAAAGCATGTTGGTTCGATCGGATTCGAACATAAGGGACGGATGGAACAGTATACAAAAGAAAGAATGAAGGGGGGGAGGATGCTAAAAAGTGTGCGAACGTATGGAAAAAGGGCGACTGCAGTCTCTTTACTGCTTGCTGCCCTTGGAAGCCCTAAGACGACGAACGTAGAACTCGAGCTCCTTACCCTCGAGAATGTAACCGTCGCAACGACCCGACTGACCAGGGCGCGAGGAAACGGCGGCGTAGAGACGACCGGCACCGAACTGCTGCTCAACGAGCGAGTCGAGCTTGCCCTCCTTGCGGCGGTTCTCGAGCTTGCGGGTGACGTTGTTGGAAAGCTTGGCCTCGTCAACGTTGGCCTCAGCGGCACCCTGACCAGCAGCACGACGCTTAGTGGTCACGGGCTGGCCGTAGTGCTTCTCGTAAGCCTGACGGAAGGGGGTAGCATCGACCTGAACAATGCAGCCCTTGACGAGCGTGTTGGTACGGACAAGCTCGTTGTTCGAGGCGTTGTAAACGACACCGAGAACACGGGTCTTGGCAGTAATGTGCTCGGAGCCCCAGGCAAAGTTGCCAGAGTCGAGACGGAGAGCGCGGTGCTTGAGGTTACCGCCACGAACGCGGACAGTGTGGATACGCTTGGCACCGATACGGGTGTTGGCAGCCTGACGACCGAGCTCGAAAGCACGCTTCTTGCGGTAGTAGGCGCGGCGAGCACCGGAAGCCGATCGCTTGTGTCGCGAGTCACGAGTGATACCCATGTTGGATCTGCAAGTGTAGAATGAGTCGAGTTCGGGACAAAAGTCAAGAGAAGGGTCAGCTATCTGCTGTTGAAATTTCGACGGAGACAAGCATGTGGCAGACAAGCGGATCGACTGCGGATCGACTGCGTCCAGAAATCACAGCGACCATAGGACGACGGAGAGACGAATGCTGAATGTCGCGAAAGAAGCTGAACTGATGGTCGCACTTGTGCAGACGTAAAGAACGCCGGACTCGGCGTAGTGAACGTGATGAGGTGCCACGCCCGTGATAGCTTTGCTGAGTTGCGCAATGGTTCGCGGCCTCTTCGAGAAGATGGTAGAGGGCGCTGCAGGGCGGATGCTGATTGCCGTAATGGCTCCTTCTACGTCGCCGATGCGACAGACGCTCCCAGCCCTGATCGTGACGGCTGCATCTTCTTGATTGTCAGCTGCAGCCTTGCGGAATGAACTCGCGTCCTCTTGATCTCGCCCGTGGCGAAAGCAAGAGCTTCCATCAACTGTCTGAGCCAAACCGCTCCCTCCTCAAGTCCTCCTCCCTCTCGGCGATGCCCCATGTTGTGCAGCTTGTGGTTTGTCCAAGCTTGTAGAAGGGACCTCTCTACTCTGACGGCCGATCAATGGAGGCATTTATGTTCCAGCCGCGACCCTGCGTATGTGATTCTACAGCCGAATATGTATCTGCTTTGGAAGCGAGGTCTTTACTGTGGTTGCCGTGTTGGCAAATATCGGCGGTGCCGGACATATGTATGTGTCGATGCTTCTAGATGCTGAACTGGCAAAGTATGCTGGTATTGGTATAGCGTCTGTGCCATGATGGGTCGGTGCTTCTGCTAAAGCTGTCTTTCTGTGGTTCTGTTCTGCATTCGTCTCTACTGCTATTGCCGTGGTCGATTGTTGCCGTCGTCTGTGTCGCCGCTAAGGTGTCTGCCATGCATGCTATTCGGCAAAGCTTACCTTGTTTATGTGTCTTGAGGATGTGAAAGGGACCTAGGGAAAGGGAAGAAGGAGGAGGTGTAGATGACGAACTCGACTTGGCGCACGGCGGTCCACACTGGCACGAGGTTGGAAGCAGCCAACCACACGCAACCACCAAGAACGAAATCTCCAAATCTTGCCTTGCTCGTTCTCACCCGCCTGGCGCCCTTCAGCTTCTGCTTTTCTGGTAGCTGGACCGTTGCTGGTGGCTTCTCAGCGGTGCTGCTTAGCTCTCGCTTGGCCATCACAGAGCTTGACAGAAGGAGACTGCTCATCCGCCTTGCTTCCTTTACTAGCATACCTTTGAATTCGAATCCTTGGATTTAGAAAATGCTATTAGGAGCCTACATAGTTTACGTGGTAGTCCGTCACGTGTCTGATACTATCAAACCGGCCGACGAGTCTCGATAAAGACAGAATTTCCACAGAGTCAAACAGAAGAGGTCTAACAGCGAGAAACGCCGAAACATCGGATCCAACGCCCGCCGGTCGAGCTCGACGCAGAATGCATTCCAAGCATCCGTCAGGGTCGGCATGGTTCCGCACTGACTAACTTGGACCAACACCTTGAGCTCGTCGTTCCGCCGGCAAACCGCCCCAAGAGGATTTGGTTACTTGACGCTACCGAAGCTATTCTTCGAATCATTGACCCTCATGCAAGGCACGTGTAGACATCTCGACGATTCTGTGGTAGAAGCATCTACTATGCTGCCAAGAGCGCGTGTCAGCCGTTGCTTTTTCGGGTACTCGACGAGTTGACCATCCGGATGCTGACAAGGGTCGCTGATAACGCCGCAGTCAGCGGGTCTCAAGGTGTCGTCACGCCAGTGTTGGAAAGACAGAAGATGCAGGTCGCCCACCACTTTTCCACGCCTGTGCCTCTCAACGGATCCCGCAAGTCAAAAGGGCGGCGTTAGGAGAACCGCGCCGGGAAGCCTGCACCGCGTTGGCCGACTGGCAGACATATGAATGTGTTCCACATCGGCGTATCCCGAGGGTGGGTTGATCCGCATGCTCAGACTTGCTTCCGCTACACATTCACAGGTGGTCGGAACAACGAATACAGTATTTCATAGTACCGACACGCAAAGGGTCGGACCCCTTTCGGGATACATGCTGAAGCGAGGCTCGGATAGCTTTTGTGCGAACTCAGGGGATGCGGTGTTGAGATTGTCTGGCAACGCCGCATTAAAGTTTCCAGCCCATGTGCAGACTTGACATTTTGGCGTCCTTTTGTTTGGCACCAACGGTCATTCCGAACTTCTCCCTGTAGAGGCTGCCGCGAGATTGAAAAGACCATTTGCTAAGCTAGGCTGCTATGCGTATCACTGAGACGGGCAAACTTGGAAGAAGCTTGACCAGCGGAGTCTTGGCGTGGGAGGTTGTGGTCTACGATGCAGAGTGGTCCCTGCTTTTAGTACGGGAATCCTGACCTTGGTTCTTGCAAACCCCTGGCCAGCCACAATTGCTCCTCGCGTTCCGGCCGCATCTGGTCAAGCAACTCGCTCTGGACCGAGGCCTACGAGCCCATACGGCTGCACTCGGCACGCGCAGGAAAGCTCCTGCTCGCGTGAGTCGAATCGCATTAGCAAGAGGGGTAGGTACCTTTGTAAGGTGGCTTAGACCCAGCTCGTGAGCTCCTACTTCACTGAGCCGTGCTGCAGTCAGCCGTCCCGTGCTATTTTCTTAAAGGGACACAGCACAGAGACAACGGAGCGCAGCGCAGAGAATGGCATGGGATTTCGAACTGTCGATTGCTGCATGCTGTGCAATGGAAGCCTACTGTAGTTGCATCTCAGCGCAACCTCTTCGCTCCTTCCAGTCCAAGACAGCCAATTGTGAGAAAAGTCTTGCACCGAGGCATCTCGCGAAAGCCGTAGCCATGACGGTTGACAGGTCGCAACGGAAAGGAGCAACAATGAGGCAGCCAAGGAGGAACAAGCTGAGGATCGTGCATATCCCGTCGCGCATGCAGATCACACTGACAACGAGCGCATCCTGACAGTCACGAGTAATATCAAGAAAAAAGAGGGAAACAGCAACGCGCTAATCATCAGTGAAATCACAATTTCCTGAGCCGCCGCTTCACGTTATGTTTTAATCGTCACGCTCTGCTTTTTCGGAACAGCCGTCAGAAAGCAAGAGTGTTGGATTCATGGGGCTGAGAAAGCAAGAGAGAATGGGCAACTTTTAGACATTTCTCGCTTCGGTTGGCCGCAATCTTGAATGAATGAGGATCGATGGCCGCTGCAGCTGGCGTGATCATATCACATTCACATTTTCCACGCCTCTCGGCATGCTGGCCCGACTCGTCATGGACTGACAACCGTGGCGGCTGTGTTGCTCGCTTTCCATGCTTCCCTTCCTCTTGCCTCTCTCATCGAGACACACACATTCATCAGCTCTACGCTCGCCCGCGAACACGCTCCATCCGTCTTGCCAACAGACGCAGTTGCGGCGCAAGACGTCGTGATCTGCTCGCCTGTCTCTTCACCAGCCTCATCGCCGTCCACCAACACGTGTTCCGTCTCAGGTCAGATAGGAACCACGGCATCTTCTCGCCAAGCATTCTCACTTCCTGCTTCAGCTGGCTGAAGTCATTCACCGCATCCTGCGCCACCTTCCATCTCCCTCTCACTCAGCCAGGAACGCGGATCGACGATCATCGTCTCCTCTTGATAACACCAGCACGATTGCCTGGCTCCAACTGCGTCTTGATTCACGCTTCGCATCTTCGCCCGTCAAAGGCTCCTTCAAGATCAGCTGGTCCATCTCGGCAGTCGAGAAAGGACCGCGCTCCGCATCCTGAACGAATCAGCTTCGGGTGATACAGCACGTCTTCCGTCCGATTCACCGCTTCATATTCACCTTGTTCACAACAAGAGGATGATGCATCGCACTTTTGCCAGCACCATCAGTCGCGATCCAACCATCGATCCAACAAACTCCGGTCTTTCCCTCATCTCTCCTTTTTCTTATACGCTGCCGATAAACGAGTCCAACATGATCAAGCAAGCTGCGCCGCAGCATCCCCACGGTCTCACCAAATTGCAGCATCGCCTTCTCTACGAGTCCGACTCCGAATCGTCGCTCGATCTCGATTTCAGCTCTCCATCCAGTCTCGGCTCCATCTCTGAATACAGCGATGTTAACTCACGCACCGGAAGCTCGAGCTTTTCGCGCCGCGCTCGTCGGCAAGGCTCTACTGCCTCCCGTTCCGAGTCAATCTCGTCCGTGCTCGGATCTTCTATTGCGATACAACGCGTTATGATGGGTACCGATCCGGCTTCAATACGATCCCGACAATCTCAGCGTCAATCCGTACGAGCCATCGCAAGCGCGTTCGAGGAAGCAGGCAAATCCGGAACCATGCGTGCGCCCCAAAAGAGCCTCATCAGCCAACTCCAACGTGTGGAAGAGCACAATGCATCGCGCAATCTTGCTGCGCAGGCATCAAATGAAGCCACAGCGCTATCCACTTCTCGATCCACTGCATCGCTCTCCTCCTGCTCCTCCAACATGCCCAGCAGTAACCGCTTTGCCAACGCCGTCGGCGCGGCTGCACCTGCCAGGCTCAACATCACAAAGCAGTCTGTCACAGCCCCTTCATCAGCTCCTAACACCTCCATCCCAACATCACAGTCAAGCGACATGCACCAGTCTCATTTCGTATTTCCACCTTGCACCCCAGCTCAGCAGCAGAATGGATGTTCTTACAACGACGATTCTCGGTCTCATTTTCGCAATTACTACAGCCTCGACGGCAAAATCGACGACGATGAGCCCGCCTTTGAAATCATCCCATCCCCTTCTCGCAAGAGGAGCATCGGTTTGCCCTCTGAGGCCTTCGCATCCAAGCCTGTCGTTGGGCATCAGGATCCTGACACCCCACGTGCTTCGCTGTCCAGAAGTGCCTCGACTGCCGCCTCTTCCCCTCGCTTCCTCTCTTCATCGCGCGACTCTCTCGACTCAAACTACTCGCTAGACTCTCTCAGCGGCCACCCCTTTTCGCTCCAATTCGCCGGCGATGAAGACGACCGCGATCTGCGTGACAGTTCAGCTGCATCCATGCAGGACCCAGATGAGGTCGACAACGTTCGAAGCCCCTTCATGCATCAAGAGGCGAAGAGCTTCATCACCCCACCCTCCCCACCTTGCAAGAAAGATGAACTTCCACGCCAGCAGATGGCCACTTTGTCTGCACCTCGCAGCATCTTGCACGCCGATTTGCCCGTCGTCACTTCAAAAGCATCTTCATCAAGCTCGACACTCCAGCCATTGATTCTGTCACCCTCGCGTCCATCCTCTTGCTCGTCGTCGTCCTCGACGGCGACAGCTGCGCCACCAGCCGTTTCAATGAGAATCAATCAAGAGACCGCGTTCCCACTTCCACCTGCTACCACTGCTTCCGGTCCTCGCTCGAGCTCGGTCGATAGGATGGCCGCGTCCTTTTCGAAAGGGCTTGGATCGTCAGCCCAGGCCGTTGATCTCGGTAGCGAATCGGGGGCAGATCAGACGCTTGCCATTGCAGAACTCAGAAGACAAGCTGCAGAACTGCTCGAATCGATACGCACCCTCGGCGACGAGATCGATGAATCCATTCCGACCACTCATCGCCTTCCAGGAAGCTTGGCACGACCTTCCATCAGCAACGGCCACAGCGCCTTGAGCAATCGCAACAGCAACAGCAGTGGAAAGGGTGATAGCAGCGGTGGCAAGACCTCCTTTGTTGCCGTCGATGAAACGTACTCGGACATCTGGAGGCTGATGGACTCGTGGTACTGGTCTGGTTTCGAAGTTGGATCTAGCCAGTCCTCGTTGGGGGCCAAAGCGGCCTGATTGAGTGTCAGGATCCACTCACGACACATTTTCCACAAGACGGACTCTCTCTCTGAGCCGCTATCACACTCCTTCATTAGTTACAATCAAAGAACACTCTTCCATCTCAGCACATTCATTTGATCAACCACCTTTGCATCACAACACACTGTATCTCTAGTAAACCCCCGGCATTGTTCCGACGCATTCCGTCAATCTCACACATTCATTCCATCTCATGCTTCCGAGTCAAACGGCGAGGTGAAAGTGAGAGGTTTCGATGAGCGCACAGCGGAGCAAATAATATTCTCGAATCAAGACCGAACACAGAGAGATATACACACGACGAGCCTGGCCGCAAAGTATTGTACAGACGAATCACATTGAGCCCTATGACCACGCGATACCAGATCAACGCATCGATACAGTCAACATCAAGCGACGAGCGAAGCCATGAAATTGGACCAGTCCATGGCGGCAACGTCGGCTTTCTCGTGGCCGCTGGGGAGGAAGCCAGCGTGAGCTGCATCCTCGTCACCGAGGCCAATGTTGAGCTGCAAAGGTTCCTCGATCTCAATGTCCAAGTCGACTAGGTCAAAGGGGGAGGAGCCAGCGCTGATGTCCACCTCGGAAGGCGCCATGTCCGTGTCCGAGACAGCGCTGCCGCCAGAGGTGGCAGCAGCCGCGTCGTCAGATGCGCTATAGATATCTTGAAGCATCGCGTCGGTGGCGAGCTCCCACATGTTCCTCTCGGTGGGGAGGAGAGGAGAAGTGAGAAGCTGGAATCGCTTCTGAATGTCTTGATCCTTGTTCTCGGTGGGAGACAGACTGATGGTGTTGAAGATGGTGGACTCGTCATTCTCATTGTTGGTCTTGTCGCTCAAGCTGCTGCCGCTCGCGCCCTCAGCCGAGCCCGTTGAAGCGGAGCTCAGGCTTGCGAGATCACCTGCAGAGGCGCTTGCTGATCGCATGGTGCCTGCTGCTGCTGCTGCTGCTGCTGCTGCTGTTGCATGTTCCTGGCCCACAGATACAGGTTGAGACGGGGCGGCAGGCGTCGAGGCACTTTGATCTTGAGCCGCAATCGTCTCGTCACCGTGGGCAGATTTGGCGTCGAGGTCGATGAAATTGGAGAGAAGAGCCTCAGCTTCACGGGCGACGCCGGCTGCCTTAGCTTCGACGAGGTGCTGAGACAGAGAGATTTGAGCGCTGGCCGCGATCGACGACGGCTGCTCTGGGGCAGGAACGCTGATCTGGCTGGCAAGGGGGTATCCTTGGTTGACGATGCTGCTGCCGTTGACATCGACGTTGCTTCCGACCTTTGCGATGGCACTCTGTTTGCCAGCGACACGCTCAAACTGTGTAAAGGCATCCGCTGCTGGGACTGCTCGAGCTCGGCATCTTTGCGACAAGATGGTGCATCAGAGCAGGTCGCCTCCGCTGCAGGGAGGCGAACGCCTTCGTTTGAGGATTGCTGGGGCAAAGCGCCAAAGGAAAAGGGAGGGGAAGCGGTCGATGCCGGCGCTGCGATCGGCAGGGGCAAGGAGACCTCGTTGCTAGCCGAACCATTGTTCTGCACTGGCGCAGACGCGAGGTTCGCGGCGAGGCCCGCATCAAGTTGCGGAGCAAGTGTGGAAGCTGAGGAAGCGGTGAGGCCAGAAGAGGAAGAGGAAACGAGGGAGGACGACGACGAACCGAGGAGGGGAACAAGGGAAGGAGCGAGAGTGCGGAGAATGGATTCGAGGGTGTTGATGCGAAGTTGAGCGTCCTTGAGCTTGGCGTCGAGAGCCTGACGGAGTGATTGCTCTTGCTCACGCTGTTGACGAAGAAGGGTGTTTTCGTCCTTGAGCGTGTTCACGGAGCCCTCGAGCGTCTCGACGTAGGCCTTCTTTCGTTCACGCGAGTACTGGGCCGAGAGACGGTTTCGAGCCTGACGAGCTTCGAGACGAGCCTTGCGCTCTTCGTCGCTGGCTTTCCTGCGACCTCCAGTGTTGCTGGGCTTGGAGGGAGATGCGGCGGAAGACGACGAGTCGTCGATGTCTTGTGAGACGTCGAGATCGTCCTCGTCGTCCTGCTCGTCGTCGATTTTGCGTTTCTTGCTGCTCGAGCTTGAGTCGGCGAGGAGGTCATGGGAGGCCTCGAGCTTGACAGAAGACTCTGGCAGTCGTGACGAGGACGCTGCCGCGAAAGGCGATGACGCTGGGGAAGGTTGAGCGAGGGCGGGCATGGAAGATGCTGAAGATGAGGGGCTGGTGGTGGTCATGATGGGCGACTAGGCGGAAATATGAATGAGATGAGAGACAAGAGTCGGATCGAAAGGGCGTAGGGGACGAGACGCCAGCAGCGATGATCTCCAGCACTCAGTGAAGAGGAGGAGACGGCAAGGAACGTTGCAGGCTGTAAAGTAGATTCGATGGCTGGCGCTGCGTGGATGAGGTGGTATAATTACGAAATCTGAGTGCGTTGAAGCACTGGAATACGTGGCGGATGGAGAAAGAATGCGATGACGTGTAAGGTAATAGGGGAGAAGAGCGAAAGGAGGAGACGAATGCAGGATGGTGATGATGATGGATGTGAAGGGTCAAGATGTAAGTCGGCAAGTTGCAAGCACTTGAGCTGTCGACGTGGCACCCTGAATCGGAAAGGGTCTCTTCTACAGCTTAATTGTCAGAATCTGGCTGTAGTGCGGGACGGGCTGTGCTGGGCGTGCGTGCGTGCCCGCCCGGATTGCTGCGCACTTCCCGAGAGATTGACGTGGAACCTTCAGGATGCACGTTGTGTGTTTTCGTGCGAATTACTTGTTCAGATCGCCGATCACCTGTATAAAATTTCCAGATCCAGACGATCTCAAGACGGCGCGAGGCTCAGCTGCAGCATGATGTTGCCTCGCTTGCTCAACGCATCTGCAGCCACGGAAGAGCAATCAACATGTCAGAAATATCTTGAGTCAAGGCTGTGAATATGCGCGCGTCAGCTTCGATCCTTCGGGAGCTCCTTGCCGACAGGGTCCTTTTCATCTGCTGCATGCTCACCGCTCCCAAAGATCCACAGCCATCTTTCTTCCAGCTACAAGCATGTCGAAGCCCGGCCAGGCTGATGCAATATCCGCCTCGTTGACTCAGGCTCGTACAAATCTCAAGTATCGGAACCAAAACGGAAGCAGATAGCGGAGCTTGCTTTCGCGGATTCAAGGATGATGATGGCGTCAAGACCAGGTATTCCCAGACTCTACAGTGGGGCGGTTAATGCCATGTTTGATGATGTTGACGAGCTCCTTCGCGCTGACCCGGCAGCGGTCGACGAGACATTACCACCTCCCTTTGCCACCACCGCCTCTGCAGCCATGGCAACAGCAGCTGCGACGCTTGCTCTGGCCAACCCCAACTCAACCAGCACAGCAGCTTCCGATCGCTCAGTACCAGCCTATCTACCGCCCCTGCGTCAACGCATCATTGGCTTCTTTGATCGGCATACGCACCTCACAAAGAAGCTCGAGCATCTCGGCGATGTGCCATCAAGGCTCCATGTCGTACAACACGAGATCTTTGCCGTGACCGGCAAGGTCAAGAGCCAGGAAACGCGTCTCAGGACGCTGCAGGCTATTTCCAACGAAAAGAGAGATGCACACACAAGGATGACCAGCTCATTTGCCAAGCGTTTGATGAACAAGAGCAATAAGCGGTCTCGTGCGCTTGCCCATGCGCAACAGGACGCCGAAAAGGCGGCATTGCAACAGGCTGCACACCAAGCCGAGCTGCAAACCAATCGATCCACACTCGCGTTCAAAGAACAGCACAAGCTCGAGCTCGAGCGCGATCTCGTCGAATATCAGGCCATCTCGAGCCAACTCGACAAGATCGACGATACCCTCTTTGACGGCGCCACGCCCGAATTTGTTCAAGACGACTTTGCCGAATGGGAGGTCAAAGTATGGTTGCAAGTCCAGGTCTACATGGCCGCAGAGACGAACCGCGAGAAGCGAGCTCGACAGCTGCTCAAAGATGCATCTCCCATTCTCGCATCTATCATCAAGGACATTCAGACCGCTCTTCAATTCTGCATCGATTCAGGCGTCGCTCGTAACCAGAAGTATACCAATAATCTCATCTCCAACACCTCGGCCAAATCCACCGTCAGCGGAACACAGCCTCTTGTGCTGAAAGCAAAGACGAGTTCCGGCAAAGTTTTCACCATCATCGCCAAAGCACGTGGCAGTCAATTGCTCGTCGCGCGTCCGCCCGAGTTTCGACTGATTGAGCTCTACCTCATGCCTGGTAGCAAGAATCCGAAAGCCGTCGATGAAAGAGGCCTGCACAAATCGCTCGAAACCTCGTATGCACAAGCCAAGGCGCTCGATTCGTATCTCAAGCGAGAGATCGCAGCTAGCCTCGAGCGTCAGAAGAAGCTGACTGTCGAGACCGCTAAGCTGCAAGCCACCCTGAAGGAAGCACAACTGCATCTCCGTTCCGTCCGCCGAAACATCTTTCTCGATGTAGCGCGTGAGGATGGCAGCCTCGAAATGAATTCGTCGACGCCGTCTGATGCGATGGAGAGGCAAAGTGCTGATCAGCGCGACTATGCATTGCCACTGCAAGACGCTGCCAATCCGATGATCTCGACGCACTTCCAAGAGAATCTCCGCAAGGAGTCACATTCCCGATTGCGCAGACTCGTAGCTCTGCCCGACCCGGAATCGGACGATGACAATCTCTATCCTGTCATTGCCTGAGCGTTGCCCTTCTTGTCTACACTGGTCCGCTATTTTGCTTTCGCATCGCATCACATTGTATTTGTATTTCCTGCTCTCGCAATCTCGCATTCTCGTTTTGCGAACTGATCCTTCCAGGGAGCTCGGGATATTGGCGCACGAGAAAAGACGTTTTTGATCGCACTAGGAGTTCGATTGGCTGCTCCTGCTTCGTGGCGAAGCAATTGCGCAGAAGCCGAGAATCACGACACGCCGTCGATGACAGTGATAGTCGTACGCAATGCGCTCATCGTTCTTGCTTTTGTCCGAGCTGGGCCGGGAAAACACAGATCATGGCTAGTCTGGATCTGCTCGGCCCTAATTCAGGTGTCGTTTCGAGACTGTGATCGAGCGATTGCGGGGCAAGTCTTAGTCAAACTCCGTTGAACGCCGTGTGGAGAAGGGCTGCGAACAGCTCGACCAACGGCAGGATGGCTACGGGGCCCCGCATCATGCATCGTGCAAAATGCATGGCGAGAAAACCAGCTGATCAGAGGTCAGCATCTGTGGGGCAACCAAGTGGTGCCTGAATGGGACGTCCGGAAGTACGAGTAGGATAAAGCGTCATATTTGCGGATCTTGCCGAGCTGCGGAATTGATTCGAGATCCTTGGTACACCGCAGATCGCTGCCAACTTTGCGAACGGCCTTTGCCAGCCTTTGCTAGCGAAGAGGGATGACAAGTCGTGTGAGCATGTGCTCGGAAAGCGATGGCAACCTCACGTCACCTAGAGAAACGGGAGAGCAGACGGGGACAGGCGTTCGCCGATGGTGTCAGGCACAGACAGAGCAACGCCTCGGCGCGGCCGCAGTATCCCTGATTGAGCATATTGCTGCTACAGGTCGATGGGGAGCAAGGCCAGCGAGCGGGCAAGCCCGCTGAGCTGTCGCGGGTGTCGCGGCATCTCGTTGCGATTTGTTGAGGATGCCAAGTGCACCGAGTGTAACGAGCTTGTCTGAGGCAGCACAGCTACGATTTACTGTAGCCAGATCGGATTCCGAATGGTGCTTCGAGACACGTACAGCAAGGGTGACGAGATAGTCCGCGACGCGATCCTCTGTGTCACCCACCTGTCGCAATGCCAAGAACTCGACCCTGCTTCGCCCGCAGCACCTCTGCTGAAACGCACGTCGAATGGCACTTTTCGACAGCTATTTTTGGAAGGTGCTAGCGAAAGGCAGTGACCGTTCATGCGCCCTTGGCTGACGAAGAGACAGAGCGAATTCGGTGCGAGTCTCGACTCGGCCTTCCCCGCTACTCTTGCCATTTCCTCTGCTCTTGTGCCTTTGACGCGACCAAATTGGACGATTCTTCCCCGCAGTCGCTTCCACAGGCAACGTGGCCCCCGTCTCGACGAATCTTTGCCCCACCTTGTGCTCAAGACCTGTTCTTGCCTTTGCGTTGGCCTGCACTTAGGTCAAAGCTGCGAGCTCATCTCCCGCCAAGACATGTGCGGATGTCTCCGTGCCCGTTCGGATTATCTTTTCCGCGATTCCTTCCAGCAAATACTTGGGCACAAGCCCAAGCCACACTGTTCTTCTGCCTCGCTTGGCTTCTTGGCAGCGCCGTCTTCATGCGGATTTGCTCCGCTGATGCGAGACAGGCAATCCGTTGACGCCATCAGCCTGCTGTGGATGCATTTGCTTTGACTTGGAATCCAGGCAATCCAGCCCCTCGACGCAATGCTGGAGCGAACCTGTCATCCGGCAAAACCATTCCATCCGCGCTTTGTCACCCTATCGTCGCTGGTCCATCATCTTGGCCCCCACCACGATCGATTCACTCATGTGCTGGCTACTCTCGACGTTCTGAGTTGCTTCAGAGATTGATCGACAAGCAATGATCGGGGGCCAAGATGGAAGAATCTGTGGGCAAGGCTTCGGAACTCTCCACAGGAAGGCGATGGAGGTCTGGATCTTCAGACGTCGATCGAACTTCTCGAAAAATTGACACGGCGTTTGAGAATATTCCCGTTTGTCATCACCAAGCAAAGCAGACAAGGTACGGAGCCGGCTGATGAGAGGATTGAACGCTAACGAAAGCGGCGGGCCGGAGGGCGGCACAGCGGTGCTCGGGGTTGCTGGGTTTGGATTTTCGGTCATGAATTCGCAAATCCTCACTGCCATTGACCTAGATTCCCTCCTTTCTCTGGTTTTCCTGAATCGGCCCATCATCGCACCGTCTACTGTATTGTCCTCCTTCCCGATGGCTCCATCCAATCTGCCACGATGCTCCTCAGAATACCCCGCATTCTTCGACCTCTAGGTACTCACGCATCTCTTGCCGACCGCAGATCGAAGATGTGCCCAACACGTGTGCTCGGACAGAGTGTCACAGTAAACGACTAAATTCAGGTAATGGATTGATTGAGGGCGCCGAGAGAACTGACAAACACGCCTTGGCGGCGCAGGTGCCCCGGCACAGTATCTGGTCAGCTTTTGCGGCCAGTTTGAGACGGGTCGCTCTCTTGCGGGGATGCCATTGTCTCTCGCTACCATTGCAGCGCTGTCCGCTAAGAAACCCCGCAATCCAGCCAGCTACCTGACCAGTCGCCGGGCACCTTGTCAGTGTCATGGCAGCGAAGAACCATGGTGGCAGCCCGCAGCAACGTGGAGGTTGACCGACCAAGCTTGCAGCTTTGCTTTAACCGAGGGCATCATGGCCGTATCCCATCGCTTCGCCTCGAAATGCCAAGCTTTGGATCCGCATCTCGTTCATGCGTCCACCGTGATTCTCCTTCTACACTCAGCTTGAGCCTCGATTCGATTTTCCCTCGTGGCTTTCCCTATTTGTCTAGCACCGGCGAACGCTTCAGGTCTCGAGCGTTCCTGGATCGCCGTCTCTTCCAGAGCACAAACAGATGGTCTCAGCCTCATCCTCTCGTGTCCTTTCGCCCTCATCTCTAAAAGCCGTTGCACCCGCAGCTGAATTCCGGTACTACTTTCCTGCAGAACTTGCAATTCCGCAAGGCTGTATTGGCCTCGAGTTGTGGGCAAAGTTTGACGCGTTGGACGACCTTCTTCTTGCTTCCTATCGATCCAGCCCTCCATGACCGATGCTTCGAAACTCTGAGACTGATCTCGTCGCCATTCCAAGCATACGCTCAGCCAGCCTTGATAGCTTGCACCTCATTGGTCGACCCCGGATCCACCCATACCCTAACCATGCATCTCTTGCAACATGCATGTGGCCTGAGTGAATTCTTTGCACCCACCTCGACAGTGTCGTAGTGCTCTGCTTTTCGCATGCAGACTGACTTTGCCTCATCGTCCGCCGCTTGCGATTGATACCAAGTCGATGGTTTTTGTTGAGTCCGCATGAGCACTTCGCCGTTCCAGTGCCAGAGCACCAAGTTGCAGCCATCACTGCACTCCAGACCCGTGGCAGTCTTGCCCCGCATTTGCTCATTGTTCCTGTCTCGCCTCTTGCTAGCAAGCTGCACCTGGCTACCTAGCTCGTGGTACCCCCGCAAAGTCGTCGCGTCTCCCTGTTTCTGCAATCCTGGTAAGGTATAAAGTCCTCCTTCCTGCGGTCCTCATCTCTTCCGGTCCTCCCTCGTCTCCTCTCATCCGTCTCCTCCTCCTCCTACCTTCTCACGGCCTCCTTGCACCTCCCTCAACCAGCACCCTAACAGCCGCAACACTTTGCTGCTGCGACTATCGTGATTGTCCACACGTCCCCTACTCCTTCCTTCATCTCTTTGTGAATTATCATCCGCAGCCATGTCTTACCGCACTCCTGACTCGGCTTCGATCGAGAAGAAGGATGACGCCCGTCTCGAGGATGGCATCGTCATGGCACCCGTCCTGACTGCCGGCACCACCAACGCTGATGCCGTCGCCTCCACCGTCGAGGACCCCAAGGAAACTGCCCGTCTGATTCGCAAGCTCGACTGGCACGTTCTCCCCATCTGCTCGGTTCTTTACCTCTTCTCCTTCCTGGACAGAACCGCCATCGGAAACGCCCGAGTTCTTGGAATGGAAGTCGGTCTTCGCCTTTCCGGTCAGCAGTACGCTGCCGCTCTTTCGATCTTCTTCGCGCTCTACTGCTTGCTCGAGGTTCCGTCGAACCTTATCCTCAAGAAGATGGGTGCTAAAAAGTGGATCCCTATCATTGTAGTTGCATGGGGTATTGTCATGCTTCTCACCGGCACTTCCACCAACTTTGCTGCTCTCTTCTCATGGCGATTGCTCCTCGGCGCTGCTGAAGCTGGTCTCTTCCCCGGTATTACCTACTACCTCACCGTCCTCTACCCCCGCAAGTCGATCCAGCTCCGAGTCGGTCTCTTCTTCTCCGCTGCTACCATCGCTGGTGCTTTCGGTGGTCTCCTTGCTTTCGGTCTCGCCAAGGTACGAGTCGGCAACACCGAGGGATGGCAGTGGATCTTCTTCGTTGAGGGTGCTTTGACCATCATTGTCGGCGTCATCGCCTACTTTGTCCTCTTTGATGGTCTCGAGAAGGCTCCCTTCCTTACCGAGAGCGAGAAGGTCTACATGAGCGACCGTGTTCACTTTGACGGTAACGACATCCCCATGAACGACGAGTTCGCATGGAAGTTTGTCTGGGCCGGTCTCAAGGACTGGAAGACTCTCTTCACCCTGATCTGCTACGTCACCACCATCACTCCCCTCTACTCGACCGCCCTGACCCTCCCCACCATCCTCAAGACTTCGCTCAAGTACAACTCGGTCGACGCCAACCTTTACACTGTTCCCGTGTACACTGTCGCCGCTGTCACCGTAGTCATCTTTGCCTACTTTGCCGACCGCACTGGTATCCGATTCCCCTTCATCTGCCTTGGTACCCTCATCTCTGGTATCGGTTGGGGACTCTCGCTCGCCTACGGCAGGGCGAACCCCAGGGTGGCTTACGGTGCGCAGTTTATCTCGGCCGCTGGCTCCTACGCTGCCTTCCCCGGTGTCGTTGCATCGCTCACTCAGACCATCGGTGGTAAGACCAAGCGATCGGTCTGCATCGCCATCATTGTCGGCTTTGGTGGTCTCGCCGGTACCATCTCGAGCAACATCTTCCCCAAGAAGCAAGCGCCTTACTTCCACCGTGCTCACTACATCAACATCGGCATGAACGCCACCGCCTTCTTGTCCGCTCTCTCGTTCGCTGGTCTCCTCCGCCTTGCCAACATTCGCAAGCAGAAGAAGATCGACTCTGGTGAGGCTGCCCGCTACTCGAAGGAGGAGATTGCCGACATGGGTGACGAGTCTCCTTACTTCAAGTACCGCTACTAAGCGGATCAAAGCCGGTCGAGAGTTCTCGAACCGCATCGTCTCATCACTGTCCCCATTGTCTTGCTTATTTCACGGTCATCACTGTCATGTATGAATAGATTGTTCTCCTGCGTTAGGAGAAAGGGTATCTGAATAGTCACAAGGTCTTACATTCCTACTTATCCGCGCGTCCTGTTGTGAGTTGAGCGCGAGAGTTGGTCGTCACAGAGCCTGGCTACCCGTGAGTGTTGTTGTGGTGCTCCCGAGGCTCGCCAACCTAATGAATATCGTTTTCCACCTCGACGTACTTGTTATTTTCATCGATCGGCCACAGCCTTTGCTTGGCGAAGGACGTGCTGAGAAACAGTTTCGAGCGATCCGGAAGGTTGCAGAAAGACGAAGAGTGGGTCCGCATCCTAATCATTCTATACCGAGAATGGAGGCAAGGACGTGCTTCGAAGCTTTCGCGCGATCCCTCCAGGAATTTTGGGCGGAAGTCGACGTTGCTTCACAATGCGAAGCTTTCCCTGACTCTCAGCTTCACGAAGCCAAGCGTGCAAGTCCTTGCGGACTGACTATGTTCCCATCTTGTACTCGGTCAAGCCCAAATCCGACTTCAGCACTGTGGTGGTGATGAGGTCGTCCTCGTCCTGTGCCTCCAAATTTGACAGCTGCCACAAAAATATTCGGGAATCGGCGTGCCTGAAAGAAACAAAGCAGACGATCGCGTAGGCAGCGCGGACCTCTTTCAAAAGCCTTGACTCCACTCGGTGCAGGGGTACCCATTTCCTACAGACATCCGCATTCCTTTGCACCTCTGAACAGCAATACTCTGTCAATTGGACACCAAGCAGACGAGCTGCATTCGTCTCTCACTAGTCTCATTTCTCGCTTCAAGAATGCGATAGGTCTCCACGAAAGCGACGAGGCAGCGATTCGTTGCTATTCGGTTCGTGCCCAGGCACGAGCGCAAAGAGCGTAAGAATGCAGCCAAACGGGGGCTTTGGAGGCTTTGGCTCGAATGCTACACCAGGATCAAGCTCATTTGGAGGGTTTGGGCGTCCGCAGCAAGCGCCTCCTTCTGCATCGTCAAGTAGTGTTCCACCAAACACATTTGCTCGCCCTCCATCTCAGGGCGCACAACCATCAGCTTTCTCCTCCAGCTTCGGAGGCTTCCAATCCCAACAACAGCAACGGCCGCAGCAACCCAACTTCGGTGCGCCCAGACCCATCAACGGCGCAGGGCCGCGTCCGCAGTTCCAACAATCTAGCTTCGCCACTCCTCGCCCCTTCAACGAAGGCCAGCAGCTGCCGAGGCCGCAGACAACTAACTTCAATGCTCAGCGACCATTCGTAGCAAATCAACAGCCACAGTTACAGCCACAGCAGCAGCAGCATTCGTCGACTTTTGGTAATAGACCAAGACCGTTCAGTTCGCGACCTAGTGGCCCGGGATCGACACAAGAGGGAAGGCCGCCGAACTACGGCGCATCTCGAGGCGGGCGAGGCGGAAACACCATCCGTCCTATCAAGCCTTTTGCCCCACATCCCCATACAGGACAGCAAAGCTCCAGCAATGAGAACCACACAGAGGCCGGACCAAGTAGTCAGCATACAGCTCGACCGAGACCAAGGCCTTTCGCCAACAAATCCACGACCTTCAACTCCCAACCTTCACAAGCTGGTCCAACTGCACCGACTGCGCCGGCTGCAATGTCTGGAATCGCGTCGAACGGCCAAGTTGACGGACAGACTTCGGCGTTTGGATCTCTTGCTCTACCACAAGGCAACGCAAGTCCTGCAAGTACAACTTCGTTTGGCCAGTCCAATTCGTCGTTCCCGTCTACACAAACGCCTAGCAGCTTCACAACAAGTACCTCTGCTTTTGGCCCGTCATCCGCAGCAAGCAGTGCACCTCCCGCAGCCTCAGCTTTCGGAGGGCCGTCGAAGTCCAACGCTGGATCCGCCTTTGGAGCTGCCTCTGCTTTCGGAGGCACTGCAGGTCCCTCTGCTACCTCTCCTGCTTTTGGAGGAAGTCAAAGCAGCTCCGCCTTCGGCGGGTCTTTCGCAGCATCGCAGATACAGTCTCAGAGTAGGATCGCTCCGAAAGCGCCTTCTGCTATGACACCATCCTCCGCTGACAATCCACCGCCCGCGTCTTCTGCTGCGCCGACCACTTCCTTCTCCAACTTCCTCCGCAAAGATCGCAGCGGTGCGTCTACACCCGGCACTGGCGCCACTACACCTCACGCATCATTCGGCACCAGTCTCAACAGCACGCAGGATGAAGATGAATCACGCAGGAAGCGCTTCGAAGATGCTCCCAAGCTTGGCAATCGCTTCCTCGAGATGAAGGGCGGCCGAGAAGCGCTCCGAAACGCCTACATCAAGTCTGGCGTGCTTCCAGATCCAGATAAGCCTACCGACCTCGCTTTGGCAGTCAAGCTCGTTGGCACATGTCAGGACATGTGCCCGGAATTCGAACGCGAAGAACGTGAATTTCAAAAGGAGCTCGATCCTCTCGAAATGTATCCAGGGACAGATCGAGTCGATCCACGCATCGCCGTCAAGATCTACCGACGCCCCGCAGCAGGCCGTGAGTTGCCATTGCCAGAAGACGTCCGTCCTTCTCCTGTCCTCAAGCGCACGCTCGACTACCTTTTCCATGAGCTCCTGCCGGCTGATCCAAACGATGCGAGATTCACCCAGGTTCAGGGATTTCTGTGGAACCGCACAAGAGCGGTGCGCCAGGACTTTATCGTACAGAGCGAAGGTGGTCCGATCGCGATCGAGTGTCACGAACGCATCGCCAGGTATCACATCCTTTGTCTGCATTGGCGGGGCGGTCCTGGTGCCGAAGGTTGGAGTGAGCAACAAGAGCTTGAGCAGTTGCGCAAGACGATGCGCAGTCTCATCGAATTCTACGACGACAATCGCAGAAAGTCTGTTGCCGGCAATGCCACGAGCCAAGGTCAGCAGACGTCACCGAATGAGGCTGAATTCCGGGCCTACAACCTACTGCTGCACTTGCGCGATCCGGAGACCCTTCGTGAAGCAGAGCTGCTACCAGGCGATATCTTCCGCTCGCCGCTGGTGCAGACGGCGATCAATCTGCGTCAGCTTGCGCAACGCTCCAACAACCTCGAGAAGAGGGGGCATCCCAGGAACACCGAGTCTACTCTCAACTTCTTCTCCAAGTTTTTCGCCGAGCTGCGCAAGCCCAATGTCAATTATCTCATGGCATGTCTTGCCGAAAACTCATTCAGCTCGGTGCGCATTGGAGCTGTTAAAGCCATGTCGAAGGCCTACATGGCCCAGCATCGCGGTCTCCCGATCGAGAGAGTTCAACATGTTCTCGGAATGGATTCGCCAGAGCAGGTGATTGCCATGGCCACGCACCTAGGCCTTGAGCTCGAGTACGAGGCCGACGTCGCCGTGGGTGTCAAGGTCCATCGAAGTGCGACGATCAACGAGGACAAGCCGCTCGTCGCTCCTTTCAGTAGCAGTATTGTCGAGACAAAACGCGGCTCTTATACTAGCGCCGATGTGGTCGATGGCCGCGCGTCAGGGGCTACTGCGATACTACCTAACGCTTCAGCAGGATCGCAGGGGCCGACACAGACGACGCCTTCGATGTTGTCTTTCGGAAGGCCTTCCCAAAGCAGCGCGGGACCATCATCTGGTCAACAGGCTCCGCAGCAGACAACACCGGCATTTGGATCCGACTCTGCATCGTCATTCGGACGATCTCAACCTAGACCTCAGCAGGATACGAAACAATCTTCTCTGTTCGGATCGGAACCTCCCTCCAAGCTTTCGGCCGCCGCCCCTTCTTTCAAACCAAATGCTACCACCTTCGGCATCCAGAGCAACGAGGCCACACCGCCTCCTCAGAGCACTCCCTTTAGCTTTTCTGGCCAGGACGACTCCAAGAAGGATACCAAGAGCGCTAGTCTACCGAGTTTTGGCGGGTTTGGAAAGAGCTTGTCTCAGCCCCAGCAACAACCTGCAACAGCATCTTCGCCCTTCGGCAACAAGGCACTGGCATCAGACGCACCCACTTCAGATGGACAGGCAAAGCCCTCTTCGCTTCCGAGCTTCTCTTTCGGACAGCCTTCTACGAGTGGGCCAAAAATCGGATCATCTGTGGATGGGTTCGCTAAGATAGAAGGTACTGCTAAATCGTCATTCTCCTTCGGCGATGCGATCAAAAAGGAACCAGAGCAGAGCAAGTCTGGGCTGCCGTCCTTCTTTGGCTCGTCGCCGTCAGAGCAAGCTACGCCAGACCATTCCAAGATTGCAGACGCCCAGGAGAAGGCAACGACTCCGCTTATCCGCGAACAGAAGCGTCGAGTCTCGGATGGTAAAGAGAGCGCAGCGGCACAAGCGGCAGCAGTCGCCAAATCAGAGGAGTCGAAGAAAGCACAAGCTCAGCGCAAGCAAGCAGCCCGGACTTCCGCCGTTGATCGCGCCTTCAAGAAGCTGTCTGACGAAGTGATCCGTTCTGCCGCTGAGAAGACAGCAGCGCGTGCCGTAAGGGATGAAGCAGCTCGACGTCGAGCCGCATCGAGGGATGATCTCCTGACTCGCATCACTGACAAGCTGTGGGAGCGGCTGGCATACGACCATGCCGCTGCACTTGCAGAGGAGACGGCTCGGATCTCAGCTGCTGATGTGTTCCGATCACGAAGCAGCGCTATGCGCGCTTGGTCGCGCTGGACAGAGGTGCTGGCGGAGCGACGGGATCGTGAACAGCAGAAGAGGCGTCTCGAGGATATCCGTAGCGAGATCCGAAGGAGGAATATTCTCGGCCGCGTTCAAGCAGATGTAGGCAATCTCTTGCCCAAGTCGCCCACGCCGAAAGACGACAGAGAAGCACCAACCTATGAGGATAGGAGTCCTATCCGACACGCTTTTTCGATTCGACAAGCGCTGCTGACAGGAGAGCGCACTTTGCCGTTGAACTTGGCACCGCGGCTGAAGCGCAAGCTCGAACATGAGCCAAGCGATGCACATGCGTCTCGTGACAATGATGCAGAGCTGAGGGAGAGATGGACGAAAGCTCGACGTCAGCGTAAGCAACTCTGGGCGGAGGGTTCACTGCTGGAACGGCTGGCAGATCACATCGAAGAGCTTCTCCTGCATTTTCGGCCTGCAGACCTGGACCGTCTGGTGGTCGTGTACTCTGGAGCTCCAGGTCAGCATGTTGCTTCTAGCTGGCTCCGAGTCAAATTTGGCTTTTCGCCTTCCGCCCCCGCCGACAACGAGGCTGAAGGAAATGGACGCGATGTGCTCGAGATCGATCTCGCGGATGGATCGCAGCTTGATCTGGTCGATGCGACTCCTTCGTTCATCGGAGGTTCGGTGGAGCTCGAGGCAATCCTTCCGGGTCGAGACGAACACAGCCAGCCAGGCTTGGTCATCTTTGAAACCAGTCCGCGCCTGGCTCAGAGCGAGACTGTCAAGCAGAGGCAAAAGGTGCTCGCAGAAGATCGAAAGAGGCTGGAGGACATTGCGAACTCGAAGTCGCTGAAGGGCAGTCAGCTCGCCTGTCAGCTATTGATTGTCGATTGGGGAAGGAGCGCAGAGCCGAAGCAGGCGGATGACGATGTGGAGATGACCGACGTGGATTCACTTTCAAAGCCTGCCGACACGGGGCGGCAAGTAGGTCTGCTCGGTTCTCTCGGACTGGACGCTAACAAAGTGATTCCTGCTGCACACCGTACCTCGAGCTCACAGACGAAGCCTTCTGCTATCCTTTCGCGAGCATTTGAGCGGGTCGGCTTGCTCGCGATGGACGATGCTTCTGTCTCTGTTGAAAGCACATTGGCCTCCCTGCTGAGAAGCGTGATGCCAGATCTGACGCCCAATCCCCTCCTGCATTTGGACGGCGCCCGACGAGCAACGTTCGAAGATGTGGCGCTTCCGCTGTACGATCAATGGACACGAACCTCTGCGCTCTTGTTCGACCTGCTGTCCGGACTACCGCCCTCGCTCCTCTCTTCGCGAGCCGAAGATGGAACGGCAAAGGTCGAAGCTATCGGATGCAAGACGCTGCAAATCTTGACCGCACTTGCGAACCACATTCTACGTACCGTCATCAGTCTGTCCGAGACGATCTTGGAAGACGATGATGTGGATGAATTGCGTCGACTCGAGCTGCCACTTGCGTCAGCTGCTGACAACTCCACGGCGAGAAAGTTGGTCGGTATGGCGCTTTCGCAGCTCGATCGACTCGCGGAGGATGAAGAAGAGCAAAGATTGCACTTGCGCTCTCGACTCTTTTCTTCATTGCAGCAAACCGAGGATCTCAGGCAGGAGCTTGCGTTGGTCAACCAGCAACACATCGATCAACTCTTCCGATACTCGCTGGAAAAGCTGCATCGTGGATGGCTCGGATGCAAAGACGGAACCGCGTCGGATTGGCGAGAAGCTCAAGAGGTGTTGAGCAAGCTTTGTGGTGCAGCTGTGGACGAGATCGCAGGCGAGACAAGGAATCTTTGGAACGAGTACAGGAAGAAAGGCAAGCCAATGCCGATTCAGAGCGAGGAGCAAAGACAATCGACAGAATCGCCTTCGAACAAACGCGTTCGAACGCAGCAACATGATCCGTCGACTCTGCCATCCATGGCGATGGACGAATCGCCGCCTGCTAGCGTCAAGACGAGCAAGGTGGACGAGTTGCGAGACTTGATCGCTCGAACAAGACAGTTCCTCGATACAGCCAAACCGTGATGGCCAGACAGCAAATTCCGACTGTTTTGCTGTAGCCGGCAAATATAAAGACTTCAACCATCTTTCTGTGACATGATCTGATTCCATTTTTGTTGCATCGCTTCGTACAAACCACTAAACCCTTCTTCGGCTGCATTACCAATGGTACGCCCAACCACCTCTCCCCCTCTGAGCATCTCTCTCCAGATCCCAATCGGTCCTGATACCTGCACTTGCAAAAGGAACCTTCTTGACCTGCTCCTTTGCCTGTTCGACCTTCCTGTCCACCTGGTACTTTTCCTTGAACTGGTCCGTCTTGTTCTTGGCGCCGACGCGTGTGTAAACCCAGTTGATGAACCTTCTCGACATCCATCTGGGCAGAACCTTGTCAATGATCGTAGCGACTGGGAAAAGACCATAGACGAGCGTGGTGAGGGCGATCGAGACGGAGCGCAGGGCGAGTTCGGGAACGACGACCGGGATGGGTAGCAGAGCTGCGCCTCGTGGAGAGGCCGAGGTCAAGCTGAAGGAGAAGAGTCGGAAAGTTGGACTTCCGATTCCAATCAAACTGCGTGTGATGGGAGACGGGAAGGTGACCCAGAACCTGAAGTAGCCATCACCAGTTTCGACGGGGAGACGGCACTTGTAGGTGCCCAGGACGCGAGTCGAGGACGAACCGGAGGTGTCGACGGATTCGATGGACGACGATTGCGAACGGATCTGTTTGTCGATCTTTTCTTTACGCTTGAGGGCAATGTGACGAGTCTCCCTCAACGGCTCGCTCGATGTCGACGGAGTCTTGCTGAGTGTCTGCATCTCGTACTCTTCGCCTCCTCCACCAACGCGACTGTGAGCACTGTGCTGAGGCTTTTCGCCGTAATCCTCATCCTCTTGCTGCTTGGCCGACAATCCACTCGCCTCGGCCTGCGTATCTTTCCAGGCCGCTCTTCCCGCAGGCGTCACATTCCAACCCTTCTTTGTCGCAACACCAAGAGCGCCTGCTGCGTTCCATCCAATCACACCTGCAATCCAACCTTTTTGAACCAGCTGAACATTCGTTGCCTTGACGACATCGCTAAGCTGACTGGTGGAGATCGATTCGAGCTGTTTGCGTGCATCGGCGGAATAGGCTTGTGCGTAGATGGAGAAGGTGACGTAGGTCTCGGGACCTCGATAGAGTAGAACGCGCGGATTGTGAAGGGTGATCGAGTAGGCAATGTTGTTCTGCCACACGGTGGTGGTGGAGGGACTGAAGACGGAGAAGACGGATTTGAAAAAGATCTTGACGTACGAGACCGGGTCGACCATTGTTGCGAGCAGATGTCACACGCAATGCTACGCGTGGTTGAGATCGGAGGTCGTTGATCGTTGTCGAGAGAGCGAACAAGGAAGGAAAGATCGTGAGCAGGGTGAGTTTGCTTAGCGAGCTACCTTTGACTGAGGATCAGCCTGTCAGTCATCCTCCGAGTGCGGAGTGACTGATTGATTCCCTTTTCGCAGCCAGAAGCATTCCTGCTAAAAATAAGGAATCATCATCCTGCAGCTTGGCTGCATCACGCTTTGGCACTCAAACTAGTGGAGGAGATCGTCCCGATCCTGTCAAACTTTCAACACGATTTCAGATCCTACTTTGTACGTCGGCCATCTCCGCAACCTCGGATCTTCGGAAGCCGTTGTGCCTTCCAAGTGTCCTTTGAGCGCTATCTGTCGGCCTCTCTTATCCTTCCCCAGATTTTGCAGCTCGATTCGACCGTCAACCCCGCACGTTACAGAACAAATAGCTCCCGAACACTTCATCTTGATCTTCTCAACGACCAAACATAGACACTCCTCGACAAGAAGGATCTTCTAGTCAAAGCAACCAAGCAACGGCCCACTCGTAGCCAAGATGAAGGACGTTCTGAGCAACGCCAACTTTCCCGTAAGTCGAGCTCTCTTTCATCCGACTGCATTCGGCAGAGATCCGACAGACTGACGTCCTTCTGATCTTGCCATACTTTGACAGCAAGATGCTCAAGGTCGCACCTATCACGTAGCAACCAAGGCCGGCCAAGTTGCCAATCGAATCATCACTGTCGGCGACCAAGTTCGAGCTCATCGCATTGCCAAATGCTTCGACGGCGGTGCGCCCTTATTCACCTTGAACTCGCAGCGCAACTTTCTGACGCTCACGGGGACGTATCAGGGAGTTCCGATCTCGATCGTTGCGATTGGCATGGGCTTCTCGGTCGTCGATTTCTTCGTTCGAGAATGCCGAGCTGTGGTGGAAGGAGAGATGATCATTGTCCGCCTCGGTTCGTGTGGTAGTATGCAACCCGAATACGGTATTGGTACGGTCGTCGTACCGAAGGCCAGCTTTGGCATTTCACGAAACTACGACTATTTCCATCACGATACAAGTGCAGAAGAAAGAAGTTCCGGCGTACTGGAGCCGTATCTCATCACCAAACCTCTAGACGCAGATGCACAAGTTCACGACGCTTTGCTCGCCGCATTGGAGGCCGATAAACCTGCCATCAAGCCGGATCTATTTGCTGGATCTCAGGCCAAAGCTGTCGGAAACACCGTCAATGCCTCGGCCGATAGCTTTTACGGTAGTCAAGGACGAACTGATCCAGCCTTCATCGATGCAAATGCCAATCTCATCGACGTCATTCGCCAACGAAGACCCGGTGTAGCAACCCTGGAAATGGAAACCTTCATCCTCAACCACCTAGCCGCAGCCGCAAACAATGCCATCGATCTGGCCGAACAGAACGGTCAACAACCGATTCACAAGGGCAAAATTCGAACAGGCGCCGTACAAATGATCTTTGCTAATCGAAGCACTTCGGCTTTCATCACGCCAGAAGAATGCGAAACGCTCGAACGTTGGGCTGGTAAAAGCGTCCTCGCCGCCCTCGCCAGTATCGACATTCCAAAAGAGAGATTACATCCACAAGGTGTTTGGAGTAATCCTCCTGCGACTTCGACCTAGATAAAGCTGTACACCTTCATGGGTTTTTTCGAAGACGTGAAAGAAATGCAGATGCTTTGCTGTGCTTTCTCGGCCCTTGTTCGTGAAATGTGCTAGAGGTGGCTCTTGTCTGAGGTACACGAACCGATTCTGACAAGAACTCCATCAATCATGCATGAGGTGTGGTGATTTGGATTGCTGCCAAAGATGAGCTGTGAAGGGAATAGAACTACATGATGTCGAAGGGAAAGCAAGACGAAACGGGATGCGAGACGGCCAAACTAGGTCTGCATGTTGAGCAGCATACCCTGTCCACGGGGCAGGTAAGTGACGTTCTTGGCGTTGCTGAGCGTCGAAGCAATATCCTTGGATGCCTCGATTCTTCGAATGGTCAGCAAACCATCGCCAGCCTTCTCCAGCGCCCTCGAGATGGTCTGTGCCGCCTCGGCTTCACCCTCTGCACGGATGACCGAAGCCTGTCGCTCCTGCTCGGCCTTCTCGACGATAAACTTGGCACGCTCTGCATCCTGCTGTGCGATCTGCTTTTGCTCGACAGCCTTGGTGAAATCTTGACCGAAAGTCATGTGCGTGATGGAAACGTCTTCGAGCACAATGTTGAACTCTCTGGCACGCTTGAGCAGATCCTCGCGGATACGTGCTGAGACGACCTCTCGCTGTGTGATGAGTTCGGCTGCGTCGAACTGCGCAACGGTCGCCTTGAGCACCTCGTTTCCGATCGAGGGAAGAACACGCTCGTCGTAATCGATACCAAGCGACTGGTAAATCTTGGGGAGATGCTGGATGTCTGGTCGGCTGAGCACTCGGAGCGTCAACGAGACCATCTGAAGATCCTTGGAACCGGTGGTAGTCGAGATGTTTCGTGGCTTGATTCGGACATCGTACAGAATCGCCTTTTGAAGCCAAGGTACCAGAAAGTGGGTACCCTCACCCGTTGCAAGATCCTTTACACCTTGGAATCGATCGAACATAACGGCACGGTAGCCTCCTGGCACGTCGTAGAGAGAAGATTGGAGCGCCATTACGCCGAGACCCAAGGGGACGGCCAATCGGGCCGCCAAGTTCGACATGGTGTGTGTGCAGCAATCGAATGCGAATGTAGGTGTCGGCAAGAGAGATGGATTGAGGAAACAAAAGGTCTGAAAGAAGACGAGCTGGCGATACGGTAGGTGAACGAGGAAGCGACCGATTCCTTCTTGGCTTGTGCTGAGCCAACTTTCCAGGTCTCAACGTAAGCTGCGCGTTGGATCCTCCCATTTTTTCGCACGAGAGGAAATTCCCTTTGTGTTGCTCGCCCTCAAAGGAAAAAGTGACAAAGTTGGAAGAAAGCAAGCTCGAAGCCTCCACAAATTGCACAGCACCCTGAACACAGACGACTCGCACAGTAAGGCTTGACACAGCATCACGACCACCGCAGAACGTCCACAACCTCACAAGCAAACGATCCTGCCAGATCGTCATGCCAATTCAGGGTCGAACGCGTCCAATATGGCGTGCCCTGGCCCGACCCACGGTCTGCCCAAGTCAGTCCTGCTCCGCGGTGGAAGCCCGGCAAGGCAGCTGGCGACAGGCTTCCACGTCGAGGGTGGCATTCGGCATCAACAAGAGCGAGTCTCGGCGTCGAACAGCAACAGATTCGAGTGCAAGCTCCCGATCTGGACGTGACCCGGCTTCCGGCACATCACCAGCCCCGACGTATAAGCCACGGAGGCTCATGCCACCGCTTCCAGGGAGAGGTGTCGGCAACTCGTTTATCGACGAAGCACGCCGAGACATGCAACTACGAAGAATGCCGTATGACGAAGCCGATCTCAAGTGGCTCAAAGAATCGCGACACAATATGTACACACTCAACGGAAAGCAAACCGAGCTGCAGAAAGAGTTCAAGCAAGTCAACTCGGAGCTAGGTCAATACTACAAAGCTGCGGGCAAACAAGCGAAAGCTGCAAAGAGCAAGGCCAAGGCCGAGGCCAGAGATACTGAGCCAGATGCACCGACGCCAGAATCCCATTCTGCCTCAACGGAAGGAGCAACAGACTCGGACGCAGAGACACCGCTGCAGGAGAGAAACGAGGAAAAGGCGCAAGAGCTCAAGGAGCGTGCGAAAAGGGCGAAAGAAGAGCTAGAAAAGGTGACCAAGCAGCAAGATACAATACGAGCCCGCAGCCAGAGCATCCGTCTATCTTGGCCAAATCGCTGTCATCCGGACGTACCTGTCGGTCCGGAAGAAAATGCCGTACTGGTTTCAGTCCAAGATCCTCTCGACATCCTGCCTGCGGAATTCGACGTGATGAAGGAGCCGTGGAACAAGTCGGTCATGCAGACGAAGCACTTTCCTGATGGACCGAAGCCAGATCCGAGGCGCGATCATCTTTCGCTAGCAGCATCGGCTGGAAAGGCAGAAGTGGACATGATCTCGGGCCTGCTCGCGACGGGAAGCTCGTGGCCATACTTGCTCGGAACCTTGAGCCTGCTCGAACACGCTTTGTCGCAATACGCAATGTCGATAGCGGTGCGCAAAGGGTTTCTGCCCGTGTCGCCGCCCGACGTAGTTCGTGCCGACCTGGCCGATCGATGCGGATTCCGACCAAGAGACGAAAAGGCGAAGCAGACCTACTTTATCGAGGCGACCAAGGGCAAGGGTGCAGACAAGGAGCAGTCACCGAGCGATGCTGACCTCTGTCTGGCAGCTACGGCAGAGATTCCGCTCGCAGGATTGCTTGCCGCTCGCACGATCGACACAACGAGAAAGTCGGGAAAGTCGGCGCCATCGTCGTCGGAGAGCTTTTCTCTGATTCAGCAGTCCGAGCTGCCTATCAAGCTTGCGGCACTCGGACATGCGTTCCGAGCCGAAGCAGGCGCTCGTGGAGCCGATACCCGCGGGCTCTACCGTGTTCATCAGTTCAGCAAGATCGAGATGTTTGTCGCCACGGACGGACGATTGGAAGCGAGCAACGATATGCTGGAAGAGTTGCGTGGGATTCAGGAAGAGGTGATTGGAGGACTTGGACTGCCATACCGCGTACTTGACATGCCGACGGAAGAGTTGGGTGCGAGTGCGTATCGCAAGTACGACATTGAAGTGTGGATGCCCGGACGGGGATCGTGGGGCGAGGTGTCTTCAGCATCCAACTGCACATCATATCAAGCCTTGAGGCTGGGAATCAAGCTCAAGACTGCGACCCCGATTTCGGACGAAGACGACGATCTTCGCTTCCCAACCGTGCACACGCTGAACGCTACTGCGGCTGCGATCCCGCGATTGATCGTAGCTATCCTCGAGAACCATGGCGTAGAGAAAGGTAAGCTGGTGCTGCCTGACACGTTGAAACCCTTCTGGCTTGCTGGCGAACACGATCCCAACGTCACGTGGCTGTACACGGGCAAGCTAGCAGCAGCTTCGCAGTCGCGGCTCAAGCGGGCACTGACACGGGTTCGATCGATCGCAAAGAAGAACGGTACGGATGCGCCGACCATGATCGCGTCGTTCCTTGTGCTTCACGAGCTGACTGCCATCGTGCCCTTGGCAGTGATGTTCTACATCTTTGGAACGTTGGGTGTCGGCACGGCTGTGTTGAACTGGCTTCTCGGCGATGGCGACGAGAGGGCAGAGACAACATTCGGATCGAAGTTCCGGCAATGGGCTCGAAACAAAGAAGAACGGTTTGAACGATACTGCCGCAAAAAGGGATATCTTGGATTCGAAAAGCAGGATGCCCGGACAATTGACGCTGCTAAGGATCTTGGTAAGACGAGCCACTTGGCAGGCTCGTTTGCCAACATGGTGGCTGCGTACATCCTGGTCAAGGCGTTACTACCAGTCCGCATCGGCGCATCGATCGCACTGGCGGGTCCGTTCTCGCGCACGGTGCTTGAACCTATCAAGGGCATGATGCGTCGCGCTTTGTTCCTGCGTCGTCGTACGCCGGTCAATAGATCGACTCAAGCTCGGTAAAGCGGCATGATCGCCTAGTTGGAGAGGGATCGAAGATGCAATGACGTTCGCCATCGGAAAGACAAATTCGGCTGAATGCAATCAGAAGGAATGTAACATGTTGGAGAATATCACGTGAAGACGCGTACTGCTTCGGCCATCTTGTATCGTTTGGATGACGATTGGCAACACACCAACACACTCTGGAGCTCCGTACACGAGCTCCTCCAGCCTGACGTTCCCACGGTCATTGGTGGGACTACGCCATGTCTTGACGACCGAAGCAATTCAGTCTGGACGACTACATGGTTTTTCATTCTTTGGTACGCGTGAGAAAGCTTTCGACCGTCGAGTCGGTTTGACCTTCAGAAATGCAAGGGCCGCGAAAAGAGCATAAGGCTTTACGTCGATGAGACTTGTGACAAGTAACAATCTTGGCCAGCCAGCTGAGCAGATGAAACGGATCTCACGCTTGTGCATGTCGTACACCATCCTAGCCGGCGACAGCTGAAATGTCAGCTCAGGCTCAGACGTGAGAGGGACGCGTCTCTTGTGTTTTGTGCTCAGTCTGCAGGTTTGCGGGTGCACCGCGAAATTTCAGCTCTCTGCGCAACCGGAAAGAGAAAAAAGTGTGAGTGTTGTTCTCCTCATGGCACTCTTACAGGAGCCAGTCTCGGTCTGACCTTGCCACAAAGCCAGAGAGGCGCGCCGAGACACTCTTCTCAATCACATCAGACCAACACTCGCCCGCAGTCGAACAAATCCATTCCAACTCAGCCAGAGGCACACGCACAAAATACTCTCTTTTCACGTCTTCCATCATCAACTCTCCTGCAACGCCTCAAGAACCTCTTCTGTCCTTTCGCTCCCATCCAGCACATCGCTCTTCCGTCACATACGGCAGTCACCGATCCCACAACGCTGCTTCACATTCATCACCATTCCTCCTCACGTCTGGCTGCCCGGTGCCGCCCCGCTTCTTCGTCGGGCTGATCCACTGGCTCGAAGTTTTGCTCTTGCTTCCAACCTTTTTGTACGACTACCCAATCGACAGCTTTGGCTCCGATCGCACTCTGTATACCCACCCGCCATCAGAAGCACCACTGTATCATCTCCGTCTCCTCGCACAGCACACAGCCCGTTCTCACATCGTCTCCTCACCACCACCTCTCTCAACATGTCCGAGTCAGACTACATGTCCGATGGCTCCGAGGGTTTCACCATCCCGGCCAAGAAGTCGGCTGCACCCAAACCCAAGGCTGCGACCAAGCCCAAAGCGACCGTCAGCACAAAGGCAGGCGCATCCAAACTAAACGGCGCTGCTGCCAAGCCAAAGAAGCAGCCTCTCGCCAAACGCAACAGCAACGGAGCTGACAGCGATCTCGATGTCAGCATGATGGACAGCGAGGCCGACGTCTCCTTCCAACCTCCTGCGCCCACCAAATCCGCCAACAGCAAGAGCGCTTCCGAGACTTACCAGAAGCTCTCGCAGCTCGAGCATATCCTCAAGCGTCCCGATACCTACATTGGCAGTGTCGAAAAGCACACAGAGAAGCTCTGGGTCTTTGACAAGACCGACAAGAAGATGGTCTACCGCGAGACCACATACGTGCCTGGTTTCTACAAGATCTTCGACGAGATCCTTGTCAATGCTGCCGACAACAAGGCGCGCGATCCTGGAATGACCCAGCTCAAGGTTGAGATCAACCGCGAAGAGGGCTCCATCATGGTTTGGAACAATGGTCACGGTATCCCCGTCGAGATGCACGAAAAGGAGCGCGTCTACATTCCCGAGCTCATCTTTGGACATCTCCTCACCTCGTCCAACTACGATGACAACGAGGCAAAGGTCACCGGTGGCCGTAACGGTTACGGTGCCAAGCTCGCCAACATTTACTCGACCGAGTTCACCGTCGAGACCGCCGATTCCAAGAACCAGTGCAAGTACAAGCAGACCTTTACCAAGAACATGCACGACAAGGGCAAGCCCAAGATCACCAAGCACAGCAAGGCCGACGAGTACACCTCGATCACCTTCAAGCCCGACCTGGCTCTCTTCGGCATGGACTCCATTGATGACCACATGGAAGCGCTCATGCTCAAGCGTGTCTACGACATGGCCGGCACCGTCAAAGGGATCAAAGTGACGCTCAACGGCGAAGCTCTCAAGATCAAGAACTTCAAGCAGTACGTCGAGATGTACGTCTCGGCGATCAACGAGTTGGGCGGCAAGACCGACAATGGCGAAGAGGGTGCTGCCGATATGCCCACCGGCGCCGCTCCCAAGCCCGCCATCATCTACGAATCCACAGTCGACAAGGGTCGCAATTGGGAGGTCGCCTTTGCCGTCTCGGATGGTGAATTCCGCCAAGTCTCGTTCGTCAACAACATTGCCACCATCAAAGGTGGTAAGCATGTCGACCACGTCGCCGATCAGGTCATCTCGCGTCTCATTGAGCACGTCAAGAAGGACAAGAAGACCGGCAAGGTCATGCCTAACCAGGTCCGACAGCAACTCTGGGTCTTTGTCAACTGTCAGATTGTCAATCCCACCTTTGACGGTCAGACCAAGGAGACCTTGACGCTCAAACAGAGCGCCTTTGGTAGCAAGTGGACGCTCACCGACGAGTTCGCCAGAAAGGTCATCAAGTCGGGCGTCGTCGACAACATTGTCAGCTTTGCCAGATTCAAGCAGGATCAGGCGCTCAAGAAGACCGACGGCCACAAGCGAACCAGAATCACCAACATCCCCAAGCTCGAAGATGCCAACAACGCCGGTGGCAGGAAGGCCAAGGACTGCACACTCATTCTCACCGAGGGTGACTCGGCCAAATCGCTTGCCGTTGCCGGTATCGTCGAGGTCGGAAGGGACAACTACGGAGTATTCCCCCTTCGCGGTAAGCTTCTCAACGTCCGCGAGGCATCGCACGACCAGATCATGAAAAACGCCGAAATCAAGGCAATCAAGGAAATCCTGGGTCTTCAGCACGGCAAGCAGTACCTCGACGTCAACAGCCTGCGTTACGGCAGCATCATGATCATGACCGATCAGGATCACGACGGTTCGCACATCAAGGGTCTCATCATCAACTTCCTCGACCACTTTTACCCCTCGTTGCTCAAAATCCCGGGCTTCCTTGTCGAGTTCATCACACCCATTGTCAGATGCAGAAAGGGCAAGCAGGATCTCTCTTTCTTCACCATCCCCGAGTACGAGACCTGGAGGGACGCGCACAACGGTGGCAAAGGCTGGCATATCAAGTACTACAAGGGTCTCGGTACCTCCGAGTCCCAGGACGCCAAACGATACTTCCGCGCCCTTGAGAAGCACAAGCTCGCTTTTGACGTCACTCGAGATGGCGATCGTGAGCTCATCGATCTCGCCTTTAACAAGAAGAAGGCCGACGATCGAAAAGAGTGGCTTCGACAGTTCCGTCCCGGCACCTACCTCGACCACAACACCGACAAGATCCCTTATGCCGACTTTATCAACAAGGAGCTCATCCTCTTCTCGATGGCCGACAATTTGCGTTCCATTCCTTCGGTCGTCGATGGTCTCAAGCCTGGTCAGCGAAAAGTCATGTACGTCATGTTTGACCGCAAGAGCAACGCCGAGTTGAAGGTCAACACACTCGTCGGTAATGTCCTGGGTCAGGCAGCCTATCACCATGGCGAAGCAGCGCTTAGCATGACTATTGTCGGCCTCGCACAGAACTTTGTGGGTAGCAACAACGTCAACTTGCTCGAACCCCGGGGCCAATTCGGTACCCGTTTGCTTGGCGGTAAGGATGCTGCCTCGGGTCGTTACATCTTCACAGCCCTGCCCAAGATCTCGCGTGCTCTGTTCCCTGCAGCAGACGACGCGCTCCTCGAGTACCTCGAGGATGATGGTCAAAAGGTAGAGCCTCACTGGTACATCCCTGTAGTGCCTCAGGTGCTCATGAACGGCGCCGAAGGTATCGGCACGGGATGGTCCACCTCGGTGCCCAACTACAATCCACACGAGATTGTAGCCAACCTGCGACGACGCATGGCGGGCGAGGACGTCGTTCCGATGAAGCCTTGGTTCCGTGGCTTCAACGGTGACGTCGAAGAGTTCGGTCCTGGTCGATTCAAGATCAGCGGTCGCGTTACGCAGATCGATGAGAAAACGTACGAGATTACCGAGCTGCCTATCCGTACCTGGACCTCCAACTACAAAGAGTCCCTAGAGGAGCGCATCGTGTCTTCCGAAAAGGTTCCCGCCACCATTAAAGACTACAAGGAGTACCATACCGAGTCGACCGTCAACTTTATTGTTGAGCTTACTGCCAAGGGACAGGCAGAGATTGCGGAGAAGGGTGTCGACACTTTCTTCAAGCTTTCGTGCCAGATCTCTACAACCAACATGGTGTTGTTCGACCAGGACGGCAAAATCAAGAAATATTCCTCGGCAGAGGAAATTCTTGAGGAGTTCTATCTGTTGCGTCTCTCGTACTACCAGAAGCGAAAGGAGCATCTCGTCGACCAGCTCAAACTCATGTACGACAAGCTCTCGAACCAGGCGCGCTTCGTGCAGATGATCATCACGCGTCAGCTCGTCGTCTCGAACCGAAAGCGCGCCGATATCGTGAAAGAGTTGCGCGAGAAGGACTTCCGACCTTTCCCCAAGCAAGGCAAAGCGGCCATCGCTGCCGAGCCCGAGGACGACGAGCCGGTCGACGAGGAGGACATTTCGGCCGATTCCGACTTTGACTACCTGCTCAACATGGCCATCTACAACCTGACCAAAGAGAAGGTCGAGAAGCTTTTGAAGGAGCGCGACCTCAAGGAAGAAGAGCTTAAGATCCTTATTGGTCGTTCGCCTCAGAATCTGTGGGACGAAGATCTGGGCAAGTTCCTCGATCTCTGGGAAGAGATGCTGGCCGAAGATGATCGCCGCCTCAAGGATGTGGTCACCAAGGTCAAGAAGGGCAAGCAGACCACCAAGAAGACGTCTGGCAAGGGTGGTGCTGCTGCTCGGCGTGTGCTCAAGAAGGCCATCAACTCGGATGGCGAAGAGGAGGACGATGGCATGGACGATCTCGATGGAGACGATTCTGAGGATGACTTTAAGCCCTCGGCCGCTGCTGCCAAGAAAAAGGCGGCCACATCGGCGGCCCGTGCCAGTCCGGCCAGGAAGCGCGCTGCAGCTGATGCGCTGGATGATGACGACATGGCCAAATTGCTGGGTACTACCAATGCCGCCAAAAAGTCGAAAGCGAATGGCTCTGCTTCGAGGTCGGCCACCGCTTCTCGAGCTGCCACACCACAGATTGTCGATATTGAAGACGACGACGAAGCTGATGACGACAAGAAGCTGGCTCCCATCTTTAACAAGAAGGCCGCCGCTAAGCCTGCAGCCGCCAAGAAGGCGGCTCCCAAGAAAGCAGCATCCTCGAGCAAGTCGGAAGAGATTCCCAAGTCATTCAGCTTGTCCGACTCGGAAGACGACACGATTGCAGCGCCTTCCAAGGCCAAAAAGACTGCGGCTGCCAAGCCTGCTGCTGCCAAGAAGACCGGCGCTGGTCTAGGACGCAAGAAGGCAGCTGCTGCGATTGCGTCCGACACTGAGGACTCGTTTGCCATGGACAGCCCTGGTGCTTCTGCACCTGCTCGTGCCTCGGGACGTTCGCGTGGCGCCTCGGGCAAGACGAGCTACAAGATGGATGACTCGGAGGAATCCGATTTCGAGTGATCCCGTAGGTGCTGGCATATTCTCACTCTGGTTCCCAGATGTACCTTGTTGGCGTTTCAACGTCTCGATTCTTTGGGTAATTGTTACTGTTACGAGTTCCGCATTGCTTTTGCTCCTGGATTGCATTGAAGATTGATTTGTCTCTGGCCGGATGACGCGCAAGGTGTCTCACTGCTGTGCATTGGCCAGTGAAAGCAAGGATGATGCGTCGCTGTACGTCGTCTGAGCCTTGAATTCCTGTCTGACACTTCAATGGACGACTGCTGAACAAATGAAATTGAATTCCTTGCGGAATCGGGGCGACTAGGAGGAGGCAGCTGCACTGCTTGCGCTATCTCTGGCTCTACTTTGCTCCTGCTCTCTGGCTCTTTGCAATGCGATACCTTTTGCGCTGCTTCGGTTGTTGCCGCTTTCCTGGTCGGCGGCTAGGACGGCTTCTGCGTACATCATTTTGTACTTGACTAGTTCCTCTGCCATTTCTTCTTTGGCGATCTTGGCCATGACGACGTCTTTGACCATGTCGACGTGTTCGGCGTTGAGAGAGGTCAGTTGGGATTCCAGTGCTTTGACGCGCGAGGAGAGGTTGCGGTTGACGAGGCGGAGAGCTTCCACTTCGCGTCGGTGCGCGTTGGCGGCTCGAACTTGCGAGTCAAATTCCGATGCGTACGTGTCCAGTTGAAAAGGCGTGATTCGAACGTCGAATGCATCCCTAACAAACGCATTGGTATGATACTCCGGCTTGCTCCCCGAACCAGTCGAATCCCCCTCCCCATCCCCCCCCTCCTCCTTGCGTCGATAACACTCAAACAACTCCCCCTTCAAAAACCCTACCACTCCATCAAACCCCAACCCCAACAAACTCTCCTCATTCCTCCTCATCAAACTCACCGCAAACCTAAACAACGCCTCCACCCCCTCGGCAAATACACTATCCAAGATCCGATACACAAACTCCAACGGAAACCGATAACTAAACAAAGTCATAAACCACTGACTTGCATACATACTACTCTTGACCCCCTGCCTCACCAAATGCCGATGCAACAAAGGCAGCAAATCCTCCAGCAACCGATCAAACTGGAACAAGCGCAACTGCAGCGCCGGCATATTGGGCGTGAAATGGCCTCGCAAATCATAACTCTTCATCAACCTAACAAACGTGCTGAACGCCTCTTCATCCGGCATGTTCAACAACAACGGTCCAACAACAAACTGCATCCCCTGACAATAGCCCACTTCAGGATCATACAACGAATACGCCTTGATCACGTTGAACAGATTCTCCTGCCCAATGCCTTTGCCATCTTGGAAATAGTCTTGCTCGGGAAACGTCCGATTCAAGTCCCTCCGAATCGCCTTTTCGTGCGTCGAAGTCTGCTTGAGATAGTAGGCATAGATGATCTCCATCTCTTCGTTTTTGCTGCTCGACATGAGTTGCCACATCATCCCGCGCAGCGCCGGCGGAATGCCCGCTTGGATCGCGCGCGAGAGTTGACGTGGATGATTGCGTGCCACGGATTGGTAGTTGGACATGACTTCTCCCCAGAACTCCCAGTCGATCTCCGAGTCGGGTAGCTCATCAACAGGTGGTCCCGTATACGCTGTGTCGGCGGTGGAAGACGCGATCGATTCACGAACCGCCGATCTCGCCGCTTCCGCCGCAGATGCGCTACCCTCCCCATCACTCACAATGGCGGATGCTCCAGCAGTCAAAGGCGCAGATCGCATCGAGGACCTCGACAGCTTCGAGTCGTTGCTCGAAGAACCCTGCTCCCGATTCTGCGAGTCAGTGCGTGAATGTCGTTGCTGCTGCTGTTGCTGCTGGCCTTGATCGCGCAACTTTTCGAAGTTCTCGCGAAGCTTGACCGCTCCATCGATGCTAGCGCGCATCTGCTTTGGATCGCCACTCAGCCTCTTGTTCTGCGTATCGAGACGGGCGAGCAAAAAGTCGTAGTTGGAGCGCGAGTCGTCGTGACCATTGTCGTTGCGTGTAGGGGGAGAGTCGTTGGAGCGTAACGCTTCGGCGACAGCAAGGCTGCTACGAGCTCCGTTGGTGGTGATGGTATCCCTTCGCGAATCGCGTCGATTTGAACTTGACCAGCCGGCTCCTTGATCGTCACCACCGTTGCCGTGAGCCTTAGTGCTGCTGAGGCTGATGGTGGAAAAGTGATTCGAGTTGATACTTGGCGTATCGGGAGGCTGATTAGCCAAAGCTGCGGTGTCGGAATCGCCCGTAGCCGTCTGCGAGTATCGTACGGGCTGCGAAGCAGGATCCTCGCCGGAAGCAAAGGGGTTCGAGATGGTCTCGTCCGGTTCGAGCAGCGATGTAGCTCCCACGGAAGGTGGCACCTTTTCGACACGTTCTGGCAACGTAGCTTTCGCGCTTTCTTCATCCAGAATCAGCGAGTCAGAGGCAGATTGGCTATCGCGAATTTCGGCAGAGCTGAGAGGCATGTCGCTGTCCTTGTACGCTGCAGCGACAAAGGTGGCAGTAGAAGAGCTTGCGGCTAGACTGTTTCTCGTGTCTTGTTCCGCTGGCACACTTTCCACATGGGCAGAATCGGGGAAAGCAGAGTCTGTTGGCTTTGGTGTATGCACCTGCGCTTCTGGAACGTCAGCAGCTAGCGATGCTCTTCTCGCAAGAGGCTGGTCTGCAGTATCGTCATTGGTAGAGTCCATGTCTGCCTTGACATCGGACTGCTGCAGAGACGATGCATCCAGGGTAGTGGCTATGCTTGAGGAAGGAGTCATTTCATCGGCGTGAGATCCATCGGCGGCATCTTCAAAGTCGTCGTTGTCGGTATGAGTGCTGGATTCGTAGCCGTCGTGTGTATTGCTATCCTGAACAGCCGAGAGCTCGTCGGCGAGAGAGACTTGCGGAGTCGAAGTAGCGGGTTCCGCTTCTGCTTTGGCCGTCTTTGATGATCTCTTGGCTGCGGCCGCTGCGGCCGCTTTGGCGCCCTTTTTGGCCATTGTCGATGTGGCCTTCTACAAGTTAATGAAGAGGAAGAGGGCAGATGATGTGCTTTGATGAGCTAACGCTTGCTATTCGGCGGTTCTCGGAGCGGCCGGTTTGCGTGACGACCAAGAGAAGGTCGAGATCACGAGAGAAATAGAAGCAAAGAGGGTGATCCGACCAGCAGAGTTGTGGATCAGATGCGCTGCGAATGAGCTCCGTGTGAGCAAAAGAGGAGTAGGAGTAGCGCTGATAGGAGTGTGAAGATTGCGAACGTGGATTAGCGAGGCCCAAAGAAGGTCGGATGAGCCGAGTGACAGCAGGCAGGAAAAGAAGAAAGCGCGTGCAGCTGAATGAAAAGTGAAAGTGGCGAAGCAAGTCGGAGTGCCGCTTCTTGCCTTGCTCCTGCTGCTGCTCTTGCTGCACGCGACGTTGCTGGGCGTGGAATTTTGGAGCGGCAGCTTGTGTCGACAAGGGATCAAGGAAGCCGACTGAAGCAGGACACACACACAGACCAACACACAGAGCTCAAGTCAAGTTGTCGGTCTCTCCGCGTCCACAAACCAAAGAGAGACCCTGAACGTCGCCTTCTGCTGCTGGATCTAACATCCTTCTGGTTTGCCAACGGCCATTTCACCGGCTCTTTACGTCAAAGCAAGAAGGCGAAAAAGTTGAGAATCAAGAAGAAAGTGCAACACACGCTTTGTCTTGCTTACCCCTTTGCTGTGCATCGTTCAACGACATGTGCGGCATCGGCGTGCTGATAGCGCCCGTCGCTACGCAGCAAGAGGATACAAACATCGAAGCTCGACATCACGATCAATCACCAATTCAGCGGTGCTGGCCATCCATTCTCGAAAACATTAGCAGTCGAGGTCCCGATTGCATCAAGACGGTGCACCATGAATTTCAAGCATCAACCTCGGCTGAGGCGGCGGCAGCAGCAGAGGCACCATGGTCACTGTCCTTGACATCCAGCGTCCTCAGTCTCAGAGGTGATGGCGTCACACAACAACCACTTTGCAGCAGCGATGGACGACTGCTACTGGCCTGGAACGGGCAGATCTTTGATTGGGAGGCGACGACGTGCGACCATGCATCCTCGTCGCGTCTTCGACTCGACTCTGGCGAGAACGATGCGCTCGTCTTGCTCGACAGGATTCAGTACTTGCTTGACAAGCAATCGGAGGGTCAAGGCGAAGGTCAATGCGAGAACCGCGTGGAGGAGGCTTTGAATCTGGCATTGTCCGAAGTGGAAGGGCCTCATGCATTCGTACTGCTCGATCGACACGATTCCAGGTTATATTTTGGACGTGATCCGCTCGGGAGGCGATCACTCATGTTGCACCGTTCGCCGAAGCATTCCACTCTTGCAATCGTCTCGGTTGCAGCCGGAGATATCACACACTGTTCCGAGGGGGATGAAGCAACATTGACAGAAATCAACTGTTCTTCACTGTACTCGATCTCTCTCCGTGAGTCGCCAACGTCACCTCGACCCTTTCCACGTTACCTCTCACGTTTCACCTCTCCTCTCTTACTCCTCGAACTTCAATCAGCTCCTCCTCACCCGCCACACACCGCACCTTCGACAGCAACACCCGAACAGCTTCGACAAGAATTCATCTCTGTTTTGTCCGAAAGCGTTCGCAAACGAGTGACCAACATCAGGACGGATCAGCCGGCTTCGGAAGCCCATGTAGCCGTGCTTTTCTCGGGTGGACTTGATTGCACTACTCTGGCGCTACTGGCTGATCGGTTTGTAGCGAGAGGGCAACCGATTGATCTGTTGAATGTAGCGTTCGAAAATGTTCGAGCTATCCAGGCTGCCAAACAGGAAAAGGAAAAGAGGCAGAGGTCTAAGCTCAAAATCGAGGGTAGAAAGTCTCGGAAATCAGCCCTGCAGGGGGGAATGGATTCGTTGGAACAGGATTTGGATGACGGTTCGTTGGAGGATGTGCAAGACGTTTATTCGGTACCTGATCGTCTGACGGGACTAGCGTCCTATCGGGAACTCTGTTCACTCTGTCCTGATCGACGCTGGAATTTCGTCGGCATCAACATCCCCTATACCACCTACGTCTCTCACGTTGCACGGATCTCTTCGCTCATGTCACCGTGTTCATCTGTGATGGATCTATCCATTTCCTCTGCACTCTTCTTCGCCTCGCGTTCCAGAGGGATCCTTCCTTCTTCTTCTACACCGTACACCTCGCCTGCTCGAGTGCTGATATCAGGACTTGGAGCGGACGAACTTCTCGGTGGCTATTCACGTCATCGACAAGCCTTCCTGCATCGCTCGCTCGCTGGACTAACACAAGAACTGCAGATCGATCTCGATCGACTACCGCACCGAAACCTCGGTCGAGACGATCGAATCCTCTCGAATCAAGCCAAAGAAGTTCGCTATCCATTCTTGGATCGATCGGTGCTGCACTTCTTATGTTCCGTCCCAATAGAGCAGAAAGTGGATTTGCAGAGAATAGGCATCGACGGTCAAGGAGGCGATAAAACATTGTTGAGAAACGTAGCTTTCCAACTAGGTTTGACCGGCGCTAGTAGATTGAAGAAAAGAGCCATGCAGTTCGGTACTCGTGCAGCCAAAATCGACCCCGAAAGTCGCCATTCAAAAGGCCATCACAAAGCCACCTAGATGAGTGCCAACACCTTGCTGGAAAAGTAACATAGCGTGTATCATAGCATGTATTCATCCACCTCACCTTGTCACCTTGACCGCTCAGTCCGGCCTAGATTACCAGCGGTGCAGTCTTATCCACATTCTCACCTCTTTTCACAACATCTCATCCAAGGTCGATTTCAGAACCAGAATCACGCTGTGCAATCAAGATCCTCGTTCAGGCTTCACACCCACACGCCGTTGGTCGAATCAAACCGAAAATGTCCGTATATCAATCCTACGTGATCGACAAAGATGCACCGTAGTGCAAGATGCTTGCGAGCTCTCAATGAGAGTAATTACCTACTGGAGGGTAACCCATGGCGCTCTTACCCAACGGACCTTGATTGCCCTGCTGACCAACACCAAACCTACTAGGACTGCTACCCCTGGCCCAGTCGGTGCCATTCAATCGGTCGCCCTCTCCGCCTTCGCTCGAACCTCCACCGCCAAACAAGGGATCCTTGACTTCCCAGACGCTTTGCTTGCTTCCCACACTGAATTCGAGGTCTTCCTTGGTGATGCTGTCCCAGTACTTGTACACCATCATGACGGCCAACAACATGCACAGTACACCGAAAAAGGTTCCGTCAATGTAATGCTTGACCGCACGGCAAACCTCCTCTCCAAATCCGTACATCAGGATCAAACCTGCGGCAAAGAAGAACAGTCCAAAAGTGATATCGCCCAAAGGCCATCGATCGTCCAAGGTACGCAGCACGAGCAACACCTGGGAGACGGTGTAGATAATGACGCAAGCCAAGGGGAAGATGAGCTCGACAATCCACAAGCCGGCCTGCTTGGTTGGCGACATTCCTGCAAAGCCTTTGAAGGTGGCCAAGCTGACGAACAGTCCGACGGCAAAGAGCACGAGCGAAGACAGACGCAAGAACCAAAGACTCTTTGGCGTTCCGTCCTCTGCGAATTGGAAGCCAACGAATCCGTTGATCAACAAGCACCAAAAGATGGCCGTCTTCAAGCCGACATAAACACCGGTCAAGTAGAGATAGGCGGCCGAATAGGTTGGAATGATGGCCGAATCCAAAAAGATGACGAGCACCTCCGAGAGAGCATAGAGGTAAAAGAAGAGGACGATCTCCTTGCGTCCTACGGCAGTATACTTGGAACGAATGTGATAGACCATGATGGCGGTCATGATGAGAGCGGCGATGTGGATGAAACAGGTGGCAGGTTGGAAGATGATAGTCTTGTTGATCTCGACATTGCGGGAGTAACAGACTGGTTCCAGACCCAAGCCAGAGCTGCCGAGAAGAGGACAGACTACCATGGAGATCTCATCGCAGATCGAGGCATACGAGCCAAACGAGAAGCCCATTGTTGCTAGACGGAAAGGTCGAATCTGGAAGCGGTGTGATCAAGTTGGACGGAGATCTTGTGGTATCAGCGGCGCTGGGTGGAGCGAATTGCGCGAAAGATTGCTGTTCCAACTGCGATCCCCCGGATCCGAAGACCTTTTCGATGGGGAAAGGATGAGAAACAAGACGCTCCTGACGTGTGTAGAGTGTGTGTGTGTCGGTAAAGGGCTCCTGTGTCTGCGTGATACAGGTCCACGAGGAGATGTCGAGCTGTACGAGACGAATAGGGGATGAAGGATGGTCAGAAGGAGAGAGACGACGAGGCGACCGTGAATGGTTTGAATTTGAGACTTGTGGGCTCGAGAGAGGTTTGACAAACTGGCGATCGACCGATGTGTGATTTCTTGTTTGGCTCTGATGCCCTCGAAATGATTCCGACGATTTCAGCCTCGCGTAACAACACAACCGCGCAGCGCAGTGCAGCACAGCAACGGTGTTTCGATTTTGTATTTTTGGCCAAAGACAGGGAGAGAAAGGATCTGCAAGGCCGAGAGCCAGCAAAGCCAGTTCAAGCCAAGCCAAACCCGAAGCAACTTCCTGTCCCTCTCTCTCTCTTTCTCCTCTCGTTTCCAGCTGTATAACTGAAAATAAAAAGAAATTCGATTCTTTTTGACTGGCTGGCAGAAAGGCAGAAGCGCGTTTCCTCAAACAAGTCACAACACACGCGCACACTTTGCAACGCTGCGATTCTTCAAAATACATCCACTCTGCAGTCAACTTTGTCGATGACAGATCGTTGCAATCTTTCTCCGCGTGGAAAGTTGCACAAAAGGGGGTCCTTCCTCCAACCTCCCCTATTTGGCCTTTGAATGCTCTTGTTAAGTTGTTTCGTTGCACATCGCAAAGCTGCATAAGTTATCTACTATCAATTCAAAAGTATCTCATGACTCCATTCGTCCTCTGACAGCACACATCACTCTGCAAAGACAGGCAACAACGCTTCCATCGTATTGCAGACTTGCCAAACCAAGAGTGTTCAGTCATGTATCTCTTACAAAGCCCAAACCTTGACCACGCTGTCCTTTCCACCCGAGACCGCATATCGATCCATATACCTCAATCTCTCCACCGGTGAAGTGTGTCCGTTCAGCGTCAACGATCCATGCTGCAACGTGGTACGGTTGAAGATCTTGACACCGTTCTCGCCTGTCGCAGCCAAGATCTTGCGAGAGTCAAATTGAAGCGCAGTGACCGGATGATCGTATCGGACCGTGTCCGAGATGCTCCCCATCCGCAGATCCCAGATTCGCATCGACTTGTCCAAGCTGCCCGAAATGATGTGATGTTCGTCAAACTGTAAGCATGTCACCGGAGCCGTATGTCCGAGCAACGTCCGATGAGCTTGCCCCGTTCGCATATCCCACATGCGCACACCACCGTCGCCCGAACCACTGGCTAGAGCATAACCCCAGAACTGCACTCCTCCCACAAAGTCCTGGTACATCTCCCAGCTACCATCGGCATAAGGCGGTGTAGGGTATGCAAACGCGCCAGAAAGGTTGTTGAGCACCGAAAACGAATCGCGCGAGCTCAGGTCCGGTCGAGTCGGTCCCAAGATCGACGACGACGACGCCTTCCGAGAAGGCGACTCGGGAAATCCAAACTCGGATTGCGAAATGGCCTGCGACGATGTTGGATTCGAAATCGCCCACAGAATGTCCATGGTCAGCACACATTGGCCCGTGTTGAGGTCCCACTGACGCAGCGTCTTGTCCGATGCACCCGTCACCAGGCAGTTGTCGTCAAAGTAGAGCGCGGTGACGCTTTTACTGTGTCCCTCGAGGCTCTTGACGCACGGGTCGAATTCGTCATGAACCTCTTCGTCTTCTTCGTCGCCTGCCGTTGTATCGCCATCGCGGATCTTGATGCTGTCCATGCTCTCATCTGGGGCATATGGCGGACTTCGATGCAGATCGGGCGATCTCCTTCGTGCCGGAAGCTCACCTGATGCGGTCATGGTGCGCCTAGCTTCGAAATTTTCCACCTTGGTGAGATCCCAAATGCGGATCGAATGATCAGAGCCACCGCTGATGCACACCTCGTCCTCGACCTGCAAGCACTTGACTGTCCCCGTGTGACCGCGCAACCGGCCCACCTCGTCGCCTGACGCCAGATCCCAGACGCGCACCGTCTCGTCGAGCGACGCCGAGACCAGAGTTCCATACGGCTCGGTAAAATCGAGCGAGGTGATCGGAGCCGCGTGATCCGCCAACGTCATGAACGCCACGCCCGATGGCAGTTCGTCGTGTTCGGATGGCATGAAGAGAGGTCCCTTGCGGCGACGGCTGCTGCTCTGACTCGTGGTTGCGCCCGAAGCTGCGGCATTGGCTGCAGCAGCTGGTCCACCGGGCATGGCGCGCAAGTGCTTTTGCACGGCCAACAGCTCGCCGACTCCCTCGTGCTCATCGTTGAGCTCGAGCTCCTCCTCGCGCAGACCGAGCAGCTTTTTGTGGAGGCCAGCCTTGATCTTTTCCAGCAGCTTGATCTTGGCATCGACCGCTGCCATCTCCGAGTCGATAAGGGAGCGTCTGACACCGACGTCGTCTTGCTCGCGTTCAATCTCGCGCAGCTGCCTCTCGAGCTCTTCGAGTTCGATGGCCGATGTCCGCGTGCCGTCCTTGCCTCTGGAAAGGATCCGACTTGCTTGATTTCTGCGTGCGTGTCGCTGCTCGCGTGCCTGGAAAGCTGAGACGGGCTCGGTCTCGACACCTTCGACCATGAGACCGCGTGCCTTGTCGCTCATGGCCTTGAGGCCGAGTTTGGTGGGACCTTCGGGACCATCCTCAAAGCCGCTGGCGATAGCACGTACGCGCCTGCGACGTTGGCGTCCTTGGGTGGAGCTGGGTATTGTCGCCTGAAAACCTCGGAGGAGCGAGACGGAAGGCTCGGAAGCCTTGGACTTGTTGGCTTCGATGGCACCTCTGGAGCCAGACTGCGTATCGACGTTGGCGTTGAGGTCCAGGTCCTGTGCTGCCGTTGCAAGGATGCGATCGCTCTCCTCAAGCACGAAAAGCTCGTTGGATGTGATTCCATTCATGGGACCTCGGCCGATACCAGACTGGATGAGCGAGCCACCGATGCGAACGAGGGAGCGAGCGGGACTGGTGATGGAGAAGCCAGGTGTCAGGAGCAGACGTGCTCGCCTTTGACCGTCGGGGGTGAGACCGAGGGCGGTGTTGGAGTTGGTGACGGCTGCCATCATCCGGGTGGTCATGAGTTGAGGGGCGACATCGGAGAGCAAGCGACTTGGCTCACTGTGGCCGTTGACGCCGTTGGATCCGAGATAGGGTGAGCCTGGCGCAAAGGGTTGCAGATAGGCCTTTGTGGAATTGAGAGCGCCTGACAGCGTGTCGCGAATGGATGCGGACGAGGCGAGACCCGAGCTGGGCTCACCTGCGCGCCGGTCGGAGCCGAGCAGTGGACTGTAGCTCATTGCGGTCCTAACAATATCGGACGACTATGTGTTATGCGACGGAGCAAGAGGGAGAGGGCGATCGCGGAAAGGGCTCCGATCAAAGGCGGGCTATAGAAACGCCTTTGTCGGATGTCGATGCAGCTGCTGCGTTGCAGCTCCAATGCGCTGAAGGAGTACTCGAGCCTACCGATGCAAAACGAAGTTTTGTCCGGGTCCTCAGCAGAGCCTGTGCGGGTCAGACGATGGTCGAACGGCTTCTTAGGATTTGTTGATGAAGCTCTTGATGCGTGCGCCGACGGCGAAAGGTGTTTTAGGGTTGCGCAATGAATGAGACGGACAAAGGGATTGCCCTCGACCCTCGAACCAACGCTGGAGAGAATCGGAACGAAGTAGCCAGATAGCTTGATTGAAGCTTGTGTGCTGCGCTGTGATCCTGTATCGAGACGTTCGAAAGAAATGAATGCAGACACCGAGCTCTTGAAGCTGATGGCGGACGAAGACGAAGACGAGGACAAGGACAAGGGCGAGAAAGTGGACAGAGATACAGGAGAGGGGCAAAAGCGGCGTCGAGGGGCACTTTGCGATAATGGAATGGAAATATTCGCTTCGGATAGTTAGCCTTATTCTTTTTTTCGTCGGATGCGACGTTGTGCGCCGCTCTTTTGCGCTGCTTGGCGGCCGAATGAGCATCGATCGACCTTACTCTGACCCGTACCGGGCTCACAGACCAACGCGTTGCCGATTGATTCGCTTTCAAAAATCAAAGGGGAAAAACATAAAAATAAAAGAAAAAGAAGAAAAGCAAAGAGACCCTTTCATTTTCGCGCATTCCGAGAGATGAGAGGGACAAGGAGCGAAGGTCGAATCCGTGATGTCACTTTCACTAACATTATGCAGCTCGACCCCGACCGGTTCGGACTGATCTTCGGCGCTCTGATCCTTACCGTCCCGCCCGCTCGCTTCTCTTTTACAGAGTTGCAAGCTTTATCCTCCTTCCAGCTCGTACTTTATTCTTGAGTCGCACACAAGGCAGATCTTGCTTTTGGGTTTGGCTCAGGACAGAGGCTGTCGATGAGCTCACCTCTTTGAAACTGATTGAACCAGGACCAGATATTCTGCGGCCAAAGACGTCAATGAGAATCTGTGGCGCCGTGTGCTGATGCTCTGTGACGATGGTGATGATGGTGATGGAAGCTCGCTGCTTGATCCTGATGCTTCTGTGTGTAGCCTTTTCGTGCGGTTGACGCGTCAAGTGCGGTGCACGACGCAAAGATATGGCGTTGTCAATTTACGCGAAAAAGAAGGAAAAGCGCTCGCCGTGGTTAGACTGGACGGAAGAGAGGGAGGGAAGAAGCATGGACCCTTGGGAAAACGACACGGTCGTGAGAATGATGGGACAGCAGAGACGCTTAAGTTCAGTTCTTCGGCTTGTTGGCTGCCAGAAAGAGAAGAGAGGCAAGCTTCTCAAACAGCTAGACCAGGTCACTCGAGTGTGGTACATGAGAATGCTGTGTGGTAGGCAGGCTCCTCTTTATGCTCGCCCTTGTCCTTTCCTCGTACTTCTTGCACAGTGCCATCTCTCTCTGCCTTCATTCTCTTCCTGTAGAGACTCACGCTTTCCATCACCTCCTTCTCATTGCAGCCTCTGAACAGCGTATCACCAAGGCAGCCTCGTCATTGTACCAGAGACCTTCCAAGGAAGCCGGGAAACCAGCAACAGGACAACCATCGCTCCATCACACCCCTCCTCGTAGCGCAGCGACGTAGGCGGCACGGGTCAACATGCCCCTTACTAGAGCACTTTCGGCACGTCTGCGAACTGGTCCGCATCGACCTTACACCCCTTCTGCTGCAGACAGCGCGAACAACGAGGATATCATGGCGCTCAAGTCAAAAGCCAAGGCCGCCTCCTCCGCCAGCAGCAGCAGCACGAGGATCGGCAGCGCAACTCGTGCTCTTGTAGCCGGTACACTGGCTCAGCTCAACATCCAGCAATCCTCCAACAAGGGCACCTCTTCCTCCTGCTCAACCACCTCGGCTTCCTCCGATTCGGCCTCGTCCAGACCGAGATACGTACGAGGCGGTAGTAGTCGCTTCTCGTCGAGATCGTCTACCTCGTCACGGCGCTCGGTGCTGGGCAGCTCTGAATTAGGCGACTCTTCTGACGACGAGAACGACGATCGAGGTCGTTCGCGCAGATGGGGTGGATGCTCGTCCTTGCCGTCCACGGCGGATCGACCTGACGATAGCAACAAGGAGAACGTAGCTCCCTTCCGCTGCGCTTCGCAGGATGTCCTTCAAAGCGAAGCGCGCGATGCTCAACAGGAAGATGCTCTCCGCCGTACTAGCAATGCCGTTGCTCGACGCGGCAGTCTGATGGAAAGACAAGGGTTCTCATCGCCTCGTCGCCTCAGTCGCAGCTCAACGACTTCCGATCTCTCCTCAACTTGTTCAGGTAAGTCCCTTCTTCCGACTTGATCTCGATCCTCCCAGACAGAGAATGACATCGTGTGCGCATTAGGTAGTGCAGCATCGGATGATTTCATCGAGCTGTGTCTGCCGTCGAGTGGGCCACATCCTGAAACGATCAATCTCGACTCTACGGCACTCTGCATTGTCACACAAATATCCGAAGAAATTGCTCTCCTCGCTGCTCCTTTGGCTGGGATGCTGCTGCTCGCTGCCGCCAAAGTGTGACTTTGGCAGGATATCGAATAATCCAGCCAAAATCCAACTTTTAGTGACAGCAGAGGGGCAGTGTAGCCCACGACGCGCCAATTTACGCGTTAGCGGTCTCCATTCAGCGCGAATTTCTCAGTTGTGCATTTGACGCATTCCTGTCTCAGAGGTAGCAAATGGCTAATCATCCTTCTCTTCTTCTCTTCTTCTCTCCTTCTCTCCTCTCTCCCACTCTTTCTCTCTCTTCACTCTTCGTCTCAAACTGTCATCGTTCTCTATTGCATTCCTCGTTCGTTCTGCATCTTCTCGCTCCGGCTTTGTCGTTTCTCTATCCTCTTTGCATCCTTTGATTCTGCCATCCTTGCCGCCTATACCCTCCACGGCACCCTTTGCATCCCTTCGATCGACTCTTTTTCTTGCATACCACATCCAAACTGAACAGCTCTCACCATGCCCATCACACCATCAAGACGTCTCGCGCGATCCACTTCGGATCATGTGCTCCTCGGCTCTTCCCCCAGCACTCCAACGCGTCGTCCTTCTGCACTTTCGACCTCCAGCAGAAAGCGTTCTCGCAACCATGTCGACCTTGAATCCCACGATTCGGCTTTGCCCAGCCCCCTTTCTCGTCTGCGTCTCGAAACCCCTGCCGAGAAGCGCAGCTCGTCGTTGCAGCAGCTCAACCTCGACAGCCCAACCGCGTCTCGCTTCACCACCGCTCCAGTTCCGGACGAGCAAGCTGGTTCCTACTTCCCTCTCTCATCGCAAGAGTCGACCCAAAGCTCTCTTTTTGACACGCACAGCATCGCAGAGAGCTCCTCTGCACCAAGCTCCTCCTCTTCCTCCGACCGCGACGTCTCGCCCACCCTCAGCTCCGCCTTATTGGAATCTACGCATCAGCAAAAGTATTCCAGCGTCTACGCCCACGCAAGAGCCTTGCTCCGATATGCTGCCGGTGTCGACCCTGCCGAGACAGAGGCTGGTCTCACCATCACCAACGCCGCCGTCTCGAAACTCGGTGGGCATCACGTCAAGGTCGTTGGTCGTGAATCCGAGCGCGTTGCTATCCAGCTCTTTTTGCAGCAGACTTTTGGTCTCTTTGCCGATGCCCCGAAGCGAGCAGCCGGCCTCAACGTCGAGCTCGATGGCGATGCTGAAGCAGCCTGTCTCTACGTCTGCGGTCTGCCAGGTACAGGAAAGACCGCGCTCGTCCGTTCGGTCCTCAACACTCTTTCGGAATGCGAGCCTTGCTCCTCCAGATCATCCAGTATGCCGCGCGTTGCTTTCGTCAACTGCATGACCCTCTCGCATCCTCGACACATCTTTGCCAAAGTCTTGCAGGCTCTTGGCTCCAATGCGGCCGAAGGTCAGTCGGATGCGTTTGCCGAGCAGGCGCTCTCCACTTTGATCCGCCATGGACACCAACGCATCCTCATTGTCCTCGACGAGATGGACCATCTGCTGCAAAGTCGTGCTCATCAAAACATTCTGTACAAGATCTTTTCTTGGACTTCCGCTTGCCGCAACGACGGAGCTCGGGGAGGCGCAGTATGCGGTCTCATTGGCATCGCCAACTCGCTCGACTTGACCGAACGCTTTGTACCCCTGCTTGCAAGCAAAGGTGCTTCGCCCGCCTTGCTGCATTTCCGCCCCTTTGAAGCCACCGAAATCGTCTCTGTCATTCGTGATCGTCTTACGGGCCTTTACCACCGATACGATGATGGCCAGGACGACGGGCAGAGCGTCTCCGTCGACCAAGGCGATTCGCAAGATTCGCTTGCGCTTTTCACGCCTACCGCTGTCGAGCTTCTTGCCAAAAAGATTGCCGGCGCCACGGGCGATTTGCGAAAGGCGCTCGATGCAGCGCGCTTGGCCGTCGAATTGGTGGAAGGCGAGCAACGCAAGAAAGCTTCTGCTCAGATGGAAGCTGATCGAGCCAAAGCTCTTGGTTCTGCTAGCCCGTCTTCCGAATCAAGTCAAGGCGGCGAGGCGGTTGCTTCTACCGAGGCTGTCGCTGATGCCGATCAGCTGGCGAAAGCAGCGGCAGCACGAGCCAAGCTTTTGAGCCACTTGACGCCCATCTCTGCACCCAAAGTGGGACCTACGCAAATCCTCAAAGTGCTTACTTCGGTGCTTGGTTCTCCCAACCTTTCCAAAGTGCGCTCTTTGGGTGTTCACCCGAAGCTCGTTCTGCTGTCGATCCTGATTGCACAGGCTAGGTCCGAGCAAGGCTTGGGTGTCTTGGGTGGTGCTAGTGGCAATGGCGGAGTTGGTGGGACTGGTGGAATGGGAGGCATGGCGATGCGAATTGTGGATATCGAAGCTACTTATCATGCGATTCTGCGACAGGAGAATACGCTGTTTTCGCCTTTGGAAGGCTCAGAGTTGTTGGGAGTCTTTGATATGTTGGAAGTGAACGGCGTGATTCGAATCTCTAGCGAAGTGGAAGCACTCTCGGTGGTAGCTTCGAGTCAAGTGACGACCAATAGTGTCGTTAGCCCAAGTGGCAAGAGGGCAGCTAAGAAACAATTGTTGGCTGGAAATCGTCAGGTGTTCCTCGCCATCCCAAAGGAAGATGTTCAAAGAGGTATTTCCACTTGTCCACCAACAGCTTCGTCATCCACCACACCAGGTAGCGCAAGTACGACGAGTACGGCGATAGCTGACACCATCAGTAGAATCTACAATCGGGAGAAGGATCGAGCTGTCAAGGCGAAACTATACCACAGCATCGCCCAGGAAAACGCAAGGATCAGACAGGACGAATTGGGCGGGGGAAGATCGGCGCTTCCCATCGGCACTTTTTGAGCCATCCGCAAAGCAGAGCATCGTTCAACGTTAGCATGTAAAGCAGAGAATTCGATTCGTTATTTCATCCAAACCGTACTGGCTTTTGGTGGTGTGCATTAGTATGGCAATTCTACGCTCTCTGCCTTTGCCTAGCGCCAATGGTTTTCAAGTTGGCATAGACTTTTCCGGGAGGACTACCTCTGATGAGCGCGACGACGGCATCTCTTGCGATTTTGATGTTGGCAAAGTTGCCCAAGATGTGAATCTTTGTATCCGCCACGACGAGTCGAGTCCTGCTGGCGTTTTCAATGGCGAATCTGGTCCTGCCGTCTTTGCCTGCAATGCGACCGATGGCTCGGGAGAGGTTGTCGCCCTGCAGCGTCTTGACGTCCTTGATTTCAAAGGTGTCGATGAAGAGATCGTCCATTCGCAGCAGGGCGATGGCGTCGTCGGCGTCGAATCCGAGCGCAAAGGCTTTGACGAAATCGGCGCCTTTTTGCAGCATCCCTTGTTCGCTCGTGTACCGGGAGGATTTCAGTTCGACGGTTTTCTTCGAGACATTCATCCGCACTTGTAGACCCGCCATTTCGACCAGTGGCGTGTAGATCTTATGCCAGTCGGTCTTCAATGGCGTGAGACGATGAGGCGGAATGGGGATCTTTCGAACTTGACCTTTGGCTACCGCAGTAAGTTGCGAAGTAGCGCTGGCCGAAAGAGGGGCAAAGGAAGGTTTCGAAGAATCCTTTGCCGTAGAGATGGCAGCAGGGTTGCTCGTGGTCGCAGCAGTGGATGATTCTCCAATCATCAAATCATCATCATCATCGTCGTCGTCATTCGCTGCTGTTGCTGCTTGCATATTCGCATCTGTCAAATCCACATCTTGTTCATCATCAGATCCTTCCTCTCCAAACGGCTTACTATGCTTCAACACCACTTGCCCTCCATCATCCCCATTTCCTCCTCTGAGAGAGTTGGAAGAGGATGGGCCGACCAATCCAGATTTAGCAGATCCTGTTTTCTGCTTCATCCTTGCCACCGATGACGATGACGATGACGATGACGATCCTACTGCAGATGATGCCTGCTTGCTGGAAGAAGTTGCTACCATCTCGAATCGCTTTTTACCAATCAAAGTACGTGATCGGCAGCCTAGCCAATGTGTCGAGTAAATTCCAATGAGATGCGGATGATCGATCCGAGACTGTTGCGCGAGAGAGAGAGAGAGAGAGGGAGGTGTAAACGACCAATATTGTAGTTGATGGTGGCAATAGAGATGAAAGGATGACCGTCCAGAGACCAGCAAAGAAAGGCGACGCAAATCGCCATCTCTCGAATCTTTTTTTTTTCCTTTCTTTTCCCTTGCTAAGCGAGACAGCACGCTTTTTTTAAAAAGATCTGCCAGAACCCCGAGAATTTTTCTGTCCCACTCCCTGAAACCCTAAGTGAATTTTTCGGGATGTTAAGTCATCTGGGCCATCTGCGCTTTCCGAAAAAAAAAAAAAAAAAAAAAAAAAAAAAAAACCACACATTTTCCGCAGCCTCAAAGCCACGAACTGGCAAACCATGAAAACCCACATCCCACACAAATCAAACCGATGCGATGAAGTCTCTGTCATTCATCACAACAAAAACCGAAATCAACAAAGTGATCAAATACATGCCAAGGTACCTTCAAGTCAGTGCGGTCAACAATCGGGGTGCCAACGTCCGCATGCCTCGAAAGACCCACTGCCAGAGATCAGACCCAGAAGGAAAGAAGAAGGAAAAGAAGAAAATCAAACGAGGTCGAAATGGAATATTGTACAACGCATCACGAAAACTGGAAAACAAGAAAGAAAGAGAAAGAGAAAGGAGAAGGAGAAGAATCGACGACAATGACGATAATGACGACGATCTCTCCGAGCGCTTCCCATATGCTGCTGCCGCTACTGCTACTGCTATTGCTACTGCTACTGCTCCTGCTCCTGCCTCTTGATCAGCGCAATATACTAAAAGCTACTCTGGCGTGCGACAGCAAAGGGATCTTTTAGTTTGGAATGTTGGGGATTATGTGGGAATGGTTTCGATCGGAGTGACGATGCCTTGAAGAACGATCGCTCCGTCGAGAAAGAAAGGCGTGTGGACGACAAATTGGCAAACGCACGCTTTTAAGCCTCGGCCTTGGGAGCTTCAGCCTCCGCTTCGTCCTCGTTAGCAGCGTCGTTCTGCTGGTACTCCTTGAGAACCTCGAGCGCCTCGTTGACCTTGGCGTCCAGAGCCTCACTCTCCTCGAGAAGGTGGAGCAACTCGGTGACGGGAAGCTCGAGGATCATACCAGTCAGCTTACCGGCAAGCTCGGGCTGGCCAGCGGCCACCTTGGGGTAGATGGCCTCACCAAGCATCTGCTTCTGCTCCTCGGGGCTAGCCTTGGCAAGAGCAGCGGCGGTCAAAGTACCGGGCTGACCAGCCTCCTGAGGACGGGCGGCAGGGCGGGCGGCAGGACCACGGGGCATGGGCTGGCCAGGAACGGGCTGACCGGCAGGGCGAGGAGCACCGTTGACACCGGTAGGAGGACGAGCACCAGCAGGAGGAGCAGGGCCACCGGCAGCGTTGGGGGCACCGCGAGGAGGGCGGGCAGGACGGTATCCCTGAGGCATCATGCCAGCGGGGAACTGACCAGGCTGGCCGTAAGGAGCCATGGGCATGCCCTGAGGCATCATGCCGGCAGGGGCATAACGAGGGCGGGGCATCATGCCGCCGGGCTGGCCGGGGAAGGCGCCGGGCTGAGGATAGTACATGCCGGGACCAGGGTAGCCCATACCCTGAGCAGCAGCCTGCTGCTGGAGACGCAGCTGGTTGCGCTGCATGATCTGGGCCTCGAGCTGCTGGCGACGGTCGTCCTTGCGCTGGGCGAGAGCAACGTAGAGAGGTCGGTTGTCGAGCATCTTGCCGTTCATCTCCGAGACAGCCTTGTTGGCCTCCTCGGGAGCCGAGTAGCAGACGAAACCGAATCCACGCGAGACACCCGAAGGAGCACGCATGATCTTGCACGAGGTGATGGCACCAAAGGGAGCAAACTCCTCACGCAGACGCTCGTCATCGTACGATTCGGGGATGTTCTTGAGGTAGAGGTTGACACCCTGGAACTTGGCGAGCTTCTCGTTCTTGGCGGCCTCGTAGGAGCGGCGCAGCTCCTCCTCACGCTCGCTCTTCTTCTGAGCACGGGCGACAAAGAGCTTCTGACCCTTGTATTCAGAGTCGTGGAGCTCGTCGACGGCGGTCTGAGCCTCGTTGTGGTCCTCAAAGTTGACAAAGCCGAAACCCTTGGACTTGCCATCCTCGTCGCGCTGGAGGACGCACGAGGTGATCTTGCCGTACTTGGTGAAGAGCTTTTCGAACTCGTCGTCGGTGACCTCGGGGTCGACGTTCTTGGCGTAGACGTTGGTGAAGTTGGCACGCGTCTCCTCGATCTTGGCCTGACGCTCCTTGCGAGGGATGTGGTGGCCGACGTAGACCTTCTTGTCGTTCAAGAGCATTCCGTTGACGTGCTTGATGGCAGCCTCGGCAGCCTCGGCGGTCTCGTAGTGGACGAAACCGTAACCGAGCGAGCCGGTTTCGTTGGTAGCGACCTTGCACGAGAGAATGTTGCCAAAGGCGGCAAAGGTGTCATGAAGAGCCTTGTTGTCGATACCGGCGTCGAGGTTCTTGATGAAGATGTTGCCCTGACCGGTGCGTCGGAGGGCGGGGTCACGCTGGGACCACATGATGCGGCAAGGGCGGTTGCGGATGAGCGAGTAGTTGAGCTGCTCCATGGCGCGCTCGCCGTCGGCAGCATTGAGGAAGTTGACGTAAGCGTAGCCGAGCGAGCGACGGGTGACGGCGTCACGGCAGACACGGATGCTGGCGACGGGACCGATCATGTTGAAGATCTCGAAGAGCATGGCCTCCGTGACCGAAGGGTCGAGCTCACCAACGTAGAGCGAGGTGTTGTTGGCGGCATCGGCGTTGTTGCGCTGCTCGCCGTTGCCGGCAGCCGGCTGCTCGGCGGCGGGAGCGGGGTTGGAGGCGGGGACAGCCTCGGCGGGGGCGGCGGCGGGGGACCCGGTGGACGACATCGTTACAAGAGTAAGGAGAGGTTTCCGAAAGGACGAAAAGGGCGAATGTCAAAGAGGACGGAAAGAGTAAAAGAAGAAGGAGAAAGAAGAAAGAAGAAAGGGTACAAAGGACTCTTTCTAATCGGGAGGGGAGAGTCAACGCAGAAGAAAAGAGGATTGGTTGTCAGCAAGACTGTCTTGCATCAAGGATTTCAAAGCTTGTCACAAGGAGCAGACAAGGCGGCACGGATTGCGGTCCTGACGTATCGTTGAGAGCGCCTGACACCATAGCGTCGTTAGATGAAGTGTAGAAGAGGGCGGACGGTGGGGGCAGTGGCAGCCGATGATCCATTCGTCGCAGCGGAGAGGCTGCTGCTGATGAGGTTGTCCTGGGTCACAGAGGGTTCTGCACTAGGACATCTCCGGTCGAGAAGAGCGCTTGCCATCGATGGATGCCCCTCTTGATTGTCCTATCGAACCGCCGTGTCCTTGTGACGATGACACTGACGAGGCTTACCTTTGGAATATATGGGTTTTTTGGGGTTTTCTTTTTGGACGTTGTACGAGGAGCGACAACTAGCAAGATGGTCGACAGCTACCTCGGGCTTTTTTGGTTATAAAGAGATGGTGTTTTTTGGGTTTTAAGAAAAGTTTTTTGGAGAAGGAAGAGGTCGGAAAGCAAGATGGCGACATCAATCCTGTCAGAGGCCAGGCGAGCTGAGCCAGAGCGAACACGACGGCCATCCTCGTCGTTGCACCCTCACTCCTCTACCTTGCGATTGATTTTTTTCCCTTCCCTCCAAGTCTCGTCAAATTCATTCTTGTGCCCCTTTCATCAGTCGCGAAAGGCAGAAATCAATCAAGAAGAGAAGAAAAAAAAAGGTCTCTCGATACGCACTCAAAATCATTCATACCGTATCTCTATGTGAAGAAAAAAATTGCCGGCCAGGCAAGGCAAAATTTGTCCGATTTTTTTCTCTTTTGAAAAAAGCAGAAGGACAAGAAGAAAACAGACCGACACATACTGACAGCCACGCGTGACCGTTGTCTGGCAGAAGCAGCCTATTGAATTTGTATTCAAGCAGACACCGTTTGTAGTTGACACCGCGTCCTCGCATTTACAAATTTGGCCTCTTATGCACAAGCTGTTTGTATTCGACCCATTGTAGTTGACGCAGAGAGAGCTCTTGGAAAGAATCGTTGGTGAGCAACCCAATCGAGCTTCGCTAGGCACCCTGATCCTCTTGGACTCATCATCCTGCCCTTCAATGTCGAACTTCTGCAGTCACATACAGTTCAGCCGTTCCAAGACGAGGTTCGACAAGGCAGAAAAGTGGTGTGGACTGGGCATTGTGTGATATAAAAAGTACAGATATACAACGAGGCCGGAGGTGACGCTGGTGCGCTCGTCCAGAACGTGCAAGAGGTTGTCGGACCATGCTATGCAGGCATCCTCTTTGGGTCGGATGAATGCAAGTGTTTGATGATGAGGTGGGATAAGTTGGTCGGCCTAGCGTGAAACATGGATGCGAGTTGTAAGTGGCGGCGGTGGGCATGGCCATGCATGCTGATTGCTGCCGCCGCGGAGCTTTCGATTGTACGAAACGGCTTACCCTAGAGAAGCAATCGCTTGCTTCGTGCCGCATCTGTCGCTAGAATACGCTGACCTATCCGTGGCTCGGAATGAATAGCGGCTGCCTTTACTCGGTCGACTGGACGACACCGACCTCGGCCGCTCGGAGCAGACGGTCCTTGATCTTGTAGCCCACCTTGCTGCATTCGAGAACAGTGCCGGGCTCCTTGCCTGGAATGGGTGCCTGGTAGAGAGCCTCGTGCTCCTTGGGGTCGAACTTTTCGCCCGTGGGATCAAACTGGACGATACCGTGTGTACGGAGCATGTCGAGCAACGACTTGGACGTAAGGTCGACGCCCGAGTAGAGGTCAGCGACGACACGGCGAGGATCCTTCATGTCGAGGTCCTTGGGTGCGGCACGCAGCTCTTCGGGGACCGACTTGAGCGCCAAACCGAGAATGTCGATCGAGCTGGTCAGGTCCTTGGCGAGCTTGGTGATGGCAAAGTCGCCCGCTTGCGTCTTTTCGTCCTTGGATCGTCGCTGCAGATTCTGGTAGTCGGCTTTGCCGTAGAGGATAGCTTCTTGCAACTCCTTGATCTTGGCATCCTTCTCCTTGATCTGAGCCTGCAACGCCTCGCTGCCAGCCGCACCCGCTTCCTTGTCAGTGGCGCCCATGGCCTCGCCGGATGCCTTTGTCTCCTCTTCCTTCTTCTTGTCGGCAGAGTCGAGTGTGACCCGTGATGTGGAGAAGTTCATGGCTCGCGATGACGACGAGAGAGCGTAAGTGCAAGGGGCGATCCAGGCGAGGCTCTGCTTGGATGAGCCGGCGACAGCAGATCTTGAGGCGGATCGCAACGCAAAGCCAAGCTGACGTGAAACAGAGCTCGACATGATGTGGAGATGGCACGTACTATGCAAACGACGAGGGAGGATACGAGTCCGTTTGAGGGTCCTGAATGAGAAGTTGTTGGTTGCAGTAAAGGTAGGTGCGATGAGCGGAAAGAGTGGAGGCTGATGATCAGATGAGATTCACTCACCTCACACAGACCCGGCCAATGTAGCTGACTCTACAATTCACAGCTCCAAGCAGCAAGTCCTTCGCAGTCGTTGTTGAGGCGAATGCCATTGTCGGCTGACGGAACGACTTTCTTCTTGATCCATCTTCTTCCAGCTTCCCCAAGCCTTACAGCATTTCTTCTTCTATTTTATTTTCTTTCTTTTCTGAGGATTTGCTGAGCCTCGTAGTGCAGCTCCATCATACGCCGAGCTGGTCTAGTTCGGTGCGGTTTCTGCGGGATTTTTCGACATCAGTTAAGTTAACTAGTTGCGATTCCTAAATTCGCCGCATCATTGCCACTGAGGAGGATGGGGATTTTGGACGACTGTTAGGGCGTATCATCGATGACTCGCTAATTTGAATTTTGTTTCGCGCAAGCCTTGATCCAAATGGCGGAAAAAGGCCGATGATCCACTTTTGCCAGAGGGGGTTCAGCTGGCTCGCAAAGTTGCTATCGTACCGCCGCATCTCGTACACTTGGTATCAGTCACAATCCTGCAGCGCTTGAGCAGTCTCCTGATCCGCAATCATTTTTGTGCTGCTTGGACCCTGACCGCATAAGTCGGACTGGGCTGACCGTGCAAAATAACAGAGACTCAGCGTCACGCCTGGCAAGGTCGCATCACGGCTCATCCGTGGAGAGACGGGTTTACTGCGTCAGGCCGCCTTGCTCCACACGACCTTGTCTGCAGCTGGCGAGTCAATCACAGCAAAGTGGCAGTGATAGTGTCGCATCCGCAATCACGCCTAGTCCCCTGTCACCATCCCAGACTCGCTATCTCTCTTTGCTCTTTCACTCACGCTCTTCTCTCTCTCCCACACTCTCGTTGTCGTACCACGTTGCAACGCCGTCACCACTAGCACGATCGTCAACAACATCGTCGTCGTCGAACAGAGGAGCATCGAGGAGCTCTCATCCAACTCTGCGAACAGTCGCAAAGCTTATCGCAGCATCGCATCCTCCAGCTCTCACCATCCTCGTCCGTGATCCTCTCTCCGTCTGTCCTTCTCTGCCACCGGTCGAACACCAGAACATCGATACACCATTGACTCACCTGCTCTCGAATCACTCGCGCTCAAGAGTCCTTCAAAAATCATCGTAGTCGACGACGTATTTCTTTCGAGGAAGGCTGCTCACGGTCTTGAACGACCGCAGCAAGCGTGTAGCAGCCAGTATCGACCGCATCGCAGCAAGCCTCTTCCTCTGTCCTCGCACACCGACCTATCACTACCATGACTTCGCTCTCACAATATGCGTCGCGCTTCCTTTCCTCGGGCCTCGCAGCTTCGGTTCGTCCAGCTGTAGACGCCGACCACGACGCCAGCGATCCCACCGATCCGCTCTTTTACAGCCACGCCTCCGTCTCGGGTGCACCCTTCTCGCACCCCAACAGCCGCCACAATCCATACGGTCCAGAGTACAGTCTCTCCAGCTCCGACGGACTTCCCACACCGCCGGCTCATGCTAGGCCAGGCGCACAGAGCGGCATCCTACACAGCCTAACAGGCGCCAGTCGCTTCGGTCCTGCCTCCTTCCTTGCCACAGGTCGAGGCAGATCGGCTGGCGGTACGGCCTATGGCATGCGCGATTCGCTTATCCGCGAGATTGACGACGAGGACGACGTCGACCTTTGGCGCGATGATCGACGCTTGCCCAGACTGGCCTCTCGCCTCGCCGAAAGCGCGCGATCAGAAGACCTTGCAGACAGTCTCGACATTTCTGCAAATGCACTCCCACAACATCAGAGAACAGCCTCACCTCCTGCCGCTTCCATCAATACTGCACAATCGTCTTCACGAGCTACAAGCACGCCACATCGGACTGCACTGAACGATACACAGGATCCTTTCCTCGCTGATGGAGATCTCGACGATGGCGCGAGCCAGCACAGCTTGGCCAGCGCAAAGGACCATCGAAGCTCGGATGATCGCTCTCTGATAGCATCCGCTACATCCCAGCAGCACGTCCACTCCTCGCACCAGCTCTCTCATCCCCCTAATCCAGCTCAACATCAGCGACGCCAAGCTGCGAGAGCACGAGGCTGGCTTGCCCACGGATCTACCATCGAGTCCGACCCAGTTCCGCCACGAACCCATCACTACGACCCCGCCTCCTCGAGCATCTATTCATCGCACCACGCTCATGATAGAAGCCAGCTGCAGGAATCCTCGGTCTATTCGCACAGCTTGAGAGCTCATCAGGCACGCAGCAAAATACCGCGCAACAATCGTGGCCGAGGCCAAGGCCTTTTCAGCATCTACGACGAGCGCGAAGAGGACGACGACCAGGACAGATCCGACATGTCACGCTCCCGGTCTGGTTCGGTATCCGCCTCTTCGGTCACCGAGTCTGACTACGACACTGAGGGCGACGGTCGTCGCGGTCAGCGAAGCCGTCGAATGTCGCGCAATCGAGCTCGTCAAATGACGTCTACTTTGCGCGAGCCCCTTCTGCCCTCTGGCTCCGGCAGTGCACGCCCACTCAAAGTCGCGCTCGGACACAACTCCGACTCGGAAGGCTCGGATCCCGACACACGATCACATCGCTCGGATCGGCAGCATCGGCAGTCAGCCCGCCGTTCCACCGAACCTCGAACGCACAAGCGTGAGCAAGACACGGTCGACGAGATTCATCTGTATCCTGCGCCCCCTGCTAGAGCAGGCTGGGGACCCTGGGCCAACAGACTCGCCTTTGGCAAGTACCGCGACAAGACCGCGATCGCAAGCTTTGCTGGCGCTATTGGTGCCACCATCCTCATCGGCGCTTATCTCAGCTGGGGCGCTCGCAGTCCCTCGCAGCCAAAGACACCCAGGACCCGTCCTTCGTCGTACTACACCATCACCCGCTCGCTGCCCATCTTGATCTTGCTCACCCTGCTCTCCTTCGCTGCTGGCGTCGGAAATCTCGTCCTGCTCCGGAACCTGAGCCGCCTAGGTGGTGCTAGGGTGCTGCGTACGGGTTTGATGGCCGTGCCGATCGTTCTCGGACTTGGTTGGGCATGGGCTTTCGCTGGCAGTTTTGTTTATGACGATGAGGCCTGGTCAGGGGGCGCATGGAGCACGACCGGCTTGCGCGTCATTTCGATTGTCCCGTTAACGCTGGCGGTCCTGTTCGCTCGCATGGTCTGGCAGCGTCGCAAGGCACTCTCGCGCTCCATCGCCGTGCTCGAGCTGTCCTGCAACGTGGTGCTTCAACATCCTGCTCTGCTCGTATTGGCACTGGCCTCCCTAGGAATCTTTGCGCTCGTCACCATTCCCTTCCTCTACCTGTTTACTCGGCTCTTCCTCGTCGGTCATTTTGGACGGCAGATGGGCGATTCGATCGAGTGGCAGACCGATACAAAGGCCGCCTGGCTCGCATGGGCGACCTTGGGCGCTTGGCTATGGACCTGGGCTGTCTTGCGCGGCATGCAGCGCGTCACAGTGGCCGGTGTCGTCAGCCACTGGTACTTTCACCGAATCGGCGAGGGCGACACCACAGCTGCGGATGCTCTAGCTGAGGCAGGACCTTCCACTGGAGCGTCACCGGCGCCCAGAGGCATTGGCGATGTACGAGTGCAGTCGTTCGACAAGCGACGAGCGGATGAGCAACATGCAAACAACATCGTCTTTGACGGCGACTCGATCTACGATGAAGCGCCAGGAGCTCCCGGCTCATATCCGCAGCAAGGACCTTCCATCTCTGCACGTCGACATGCAGCGCCGGATCCAACTGAAGTCGTACGTGTCTCGTTTGCCCGGGCGACGGGTCCAGCGCTGGGCTCGATCTGTATGTCGGCTTTGATCCTATCGATCGTCAAGACCTTGACCGTGATTGCAGAGACGGCGCGCCGGGTCTCGGATGCGACCACGCAACGCAGGGTGCCGAAGCTTCTGCAGCCTTTGACCCACGTCGTCGTCGCGCTCGCCGGTCTTGGAACGGTGTTGCAGAGCTACAGCAACCTGGCACTTGTCTATGTCGGTGTCACAGGCGACGGATTCTGGACCGCTGCCAAGAAGAGCGCTCAGCTGGTGAGCCGAAGAGGTGTGCAAGGTGTCATGGAAGGTCTCGTGATCAATCTGGTGCTTGACCTGACCGCCATCGCACTCTCGTTCCTCGCTGGTCTGGTTGGATTCCTCTTTTCCGCACATCAGCTTCACGTCCCTGCCGATGCGCCCTTGGTCGGATTGCTCTGCGGTCTGTTGCCTTACTGGACCTTGCGTCTGTGCGCCGATGTCCTCAGCAATGCCTCGGATACGCTCTATCTCTGCTACGCAATCGACCACGCATCCAACGACGAGCACTGTCCTAAAGCGGCGGAAGCATTCACGGCAAAGCCGTCCGAGGTGTCGGACTCTATCCTGCCTTTCTAATCACGTCGTACATTTTGTCTAGCTCATCCGAAAGCAACGTCGTCGGAATCCACATGATTACACCTGTGTATGCTGGTCGTTCGCGCATTTCACGACATTGGTGTTGTCCGGAAAGGTGTAAGGGGTTGTCAATTGCATTGCGTCAAAGGTGAAAGGCTGTACTGCTTGTCAACAACGAGGACCTTGTAACCATGTCTCTACTCGCCTCAAGCGCGAGACCGCTTGTTCCCTCTGACGCCGGCCACGCTCTTCTTTCTCGCACCCGTCCTGGAAGAATCCAGCTCGTCAATGTCCATGGCGTTTGCTGCACCTTTTCCCTTTTTCCCCTGCTGCTGTTGCTGTTGCGCTTCCAACGATTGCTGTGACTCGATCAGATTTTGAAGCAGAGCTTGGTGATGGTGTTCGTTCAGGTGCGCTGATTCAGCTGCGGTGGATCGTGTGGTGTCCATCCGAGATTGCAGACTCTCGAGCACGGATCCGGTGGTTGATTGCCAGCTTCGTAGTGACGTGAAGATTTGATCCAGCTCAATAATGCCAGTTTTGAGTGATGGTAGGGAGGACAGAGCTGGATGCGAAAGCAGGCTGGGATGCGGGACATCTCGACCTTGGACATGATGGACTTCGAATCTTGACTGAAGCTGGTTCAACTTGCCCGAGATCAATCCTGCATAGATGGTTTCGATGATCAGATCTTCTAGTTCCCTGTTGCTGGACCGGGAGATCCCCAGCGCTTCGTACAGTGTTGCATACCGCAAAGCCTTGTTCTGGCATGCCAGCGAAAGCAACGTCAGCTGTCGAAGCTTCTGAAGCTGATCTCTCGATACTTCTGCGACCGATCCCGACTGCACTAGATATGTGTAATCTTTGTATGTACCGTAGGTGAAGAGACAGAGAAGCTGATATGCTGAAACAAGCTGCGGATCGGAGGAAGAGGCTAGTTCGGAAACACCAGGTACATCTAACAGCTCGCCAAGGAAGAAGACGCCGGGTGCAGAAACGGCTTGGTGGATCAGATTGGCGGCTGCTGCGCCGCGAGGCTTTGTAGACCGAGCTAGGAGGAGCAACGGCTCCAAGCGAGAGGTGGAGGATGAAGGAGCAGCCGATGATGATGACAGCAACGATGCGACGGCGGCCATTGTGGACAACGACGATGCACAATCTCAGTGCAGAGGCTCGTTGGGGATGATGAGGTGATGATGTCGAGACGTTCAGAAAGTGGAGCCCTCCAAGGTGCCGAGTGGAGGAAGTTGTCCATTGCAAAGGCTAAGTTGGCTGCGCTTCTGCATGGAGATGGTCCGCGCGGCATTCATTCTGTCTCTCTCTTTCTTTTCGAGGACTAATGTGAGATCGACCATCCCATCAGAATTGAACGTTTTTATTTTGTGCGTTTGTTGGCTGAGTCGATGTTTGCACTTTACTCGACGCGTCAAATTCGCGACGCTTTTCTGTTGCTTTGGAGCCGCCGCCACTTTCTGAGAGTCTCTGTGTACCTCGCCCGACAGAGAACAACACTCGGCCAGAGAGGGTCGGCGAACCGAATTTGGATCGAGCTTGTTGCACATCCATCATCTCCTCTGCTCCCCGCAGCCGTCTGTTCTCTAAGCCCTAGAGGCAATCGTGTCAATCGGAACAAAGCTCTGCTGATCATCAGGCGGCTGGAAGGAGCTTCTAAAATGCCCATCCCCACATCTTCGACCGGTCAGTCGTATCCGCCCGTTCTCGACTACCGTATCGTACAGCTCATCGGCGGAGGAGGCTTCAGCAAGGTCTTTCGCGCCGTCAACCCTTCCTCGAAGTCGCACGGAGTGGCAGCCATCAAAGTCATCTCGTATGCGCCGAATCGCTCCAACAAGTATCCCATCGACCGTCGAGCTTTACAGAAAGAAGTGCAGGTGCACTCGATCCTCAAACATCCTAACGTCCTCGAATTCCTCGGCGCTGTCGAGCGTGGAGTGGACAAGAATGGAAACGCAGGCAAGGAGAAGGGTATCTTGATGGGAGAGGCTGTTGCAACAACGCAGGAATCCATAAAGGCTCGAGACAAGGAACGTCAAAAGATGCTCAGCTCTCCCTCGCACGACGAAAACTACGTACCGGGGCTTTACATGGTGCTCGAATTGGGTGCAGGTGGCGACCTATTCGACAAGATCGCGCCAGACTACGGCGTGGAAGAGGATCTGGCTCATTTTTACTTCCAACAATTGCTAGCAGGGCTCGAATACATCCATTCGCAGGGCGTCACGCATCGTGATATCAAACCGGAAAACATGCTTCTCGACGCAGAAGGTAATCTCAAGATTGCTGATTTTGGTCTTTGCTCGGTCTACAAGTACAAGGGCAAGGAGCGGGAGCTGACAGGCGCCTGCGGTTCTCTGCCTTACATTGCGCCAGAGATGAACGGTAAGCCGTATCGCGGTGAGCCTGTCGACGTGTGGAGTTCGGGCGTGGTGCTGTTCGCCATGCTTGTCGGAAGCACGCCGTGGGACGAGCCGACGTCGAGGTCGCCCGAGTACAATGCCTACCGCACCGGCGAGCTTTTCGCTTACGACCCATGGACCAAGATTCCCCGCGATGCGCTCTCGCTGCTCAAGAAGATGATGCATCCTGCTCCAGAGAAACGGATCACATTCGAAGGCATTCGCCGCCATCGCTGGTTCAAGCGTGCAAATGATCTCATGACGCAAAAGGGCAAATGCAACGATCCCGTCAACCTGGCGGAGAAGCTCTTGCAAGGTCTTGCCGTCTCGGGCGATATCAATCTGGAAGTCAATGGCGCGGCAGCAGCGGCCGCTCGACGGCTCGATCTTCATACGGACGGCCAGCGGGCACAGGTTCCCGAAAATGTGTCCTTGACCCAACCCGAAGCGATCCAGAATAGCTCCTTCGGCCTGGCAGCAGGCAGATCCGTAGCTCGCGGCTGGGCGGACGATGTAGGCCACGGAGCAGGTCTGGCGCTCCCTTCCTCGACGGCCATGCCAGCGATCGCGGCGAGCAGCGACGACATGTCCCGTCGTTTCGCCATGAGCCAGCACATTTCAACACGTCGAGTCGAGTTCTCTTCCTCTGGTAGCGGCGTTGGCTCCGAGATGACTCTTCCTGGCGCATCGCAATTCACACAGGCGCTCAACCATTTCACCCAGTTCGAGGCGCTCACCCACATGGCCGGAGCCGGCAGCTCGCATCTGCGCTTCTCACCACATCTCACACGATTTTTCTCTTCAGCAACTGCAGCAGCTATGGTCGGACTAGTCACTAGTATTCTCGACTCACTCGCGATTCCGAATGCAGTCGACGCCATTGGAGATCAGGAAGAACTGGAGGAAGCTTACAACTTCATGGTGGACGGAGAGCCCGAGACGAGTTCGTCCGACGACGGTTCTCGGATCTCTACAGGCGGCAAAAGGCTTGCCATCGGATCAAGAGGCGCACGTGTCCGCTTGGCAACGATGGACAAACGCAAGTGTCCCCTGCGTGGGGAGGTGCGTGTGGAGAATTTGCTCGCTTCGGATTCCACTTCGGACTCAGCATCTGTATCGGAGGACGGTGCGGCGAAGTGCCTGGTGGTGATGAAGAGAAGTAAAGGAGATCCATTGGAATGGCGCAGGCTGTTTCGGGAGATTTGTCGTCGGCCCGAAATCCAGTGTACCATCATCTCGACGTGATCCAGGATATGCCAAGCTCTTTCCTGTTTTCTCGGCTTTCATTTATGCCATCATCTGTACTCTATTTCAGTCCCTCACTTGCTCGCCTCATGATTGGGTAACGTGTTCACATGTGCATTGCATTCTCATTCTCGAGACATGGGTGCCAACTGTCTGCCTCACCATTTCAGAGGGCTTGGTGGGAGTTGCGCCTGGCCCCTATCGTCTGCCCCTGATCTCCCTCCAGGGAGTCACTCCTCTCGGCCTCTCTTTCTGAGGCCGTTGTGGATGGCCTTTTCTTGGAGATGAGCCTGCTGTTCTAGCTCTTGACGCCGACGATCCCGGTACAGAGGTAATTGCATTGCATGCTTGGGTAGTATCGAGCATCATGGCGAAATTTTTCCAAGTTTGTTACATCGCTTGAGTATTCCATGCCGATCAAATCTTGTCAAAACGTGGTCGTCAAAATGACGGATGATGCACGTCAGAATGGCACTTTAGGAGAGTATCGGTCAGGCCTTAGCACAAAAGAGCACAGGCCAATGGAGCAGCCGACGCTGTTTCCAAGAAATGGAAAGCAAGAAAACCGTTGTGTCTCTCTCCACACTCCGCCGAATAATCACACACCGAAACACAAAACACATTACACTGACACAGGCACACGGGCACACGGCTCTCTCACTTCTGAAATCACAGACAGGTTGAGTGAGGTGAATTTGAATTGTGCGGATCGGCTTTCAGCTCGAAACAGTGAACCCGCTCCACCTACTTCCACCGCCTCCTCCCTCTCCTCCTCACCTCCTTCCGCCATCATCGATCCCCGACACTCACGAACCTCGACATCCTCACGCTCCCAACAGCTGCCATTCTCACCTTTAAGGGGCACCTTTACGACTAGAATCAGCAGAGGCACACGCATCGACCTGCTCTATAGACACATCGACAAACATGGGCGAAGAAGAAGTTGGAGCAGCTGTCCCCAAGGAGCAGCGACAGGGATGGGGTCAGTTCCTCAAGCAGATTGCCTCCTTTTCTGGCGATTTGTCTTCGCTCACTGCACCTTCCTTTATCCTTTCTCCCGTCTCGTTGGTCGAGTTCCCCGCTTACTGGGGTGAGCATCCCAACGAATTCGCTAAAATCTCATCGGGCAAGGACGAGGTGGAGCGCATGAACCTCGTACTCAAATGGTTCATCAGCACACTCAAGGGTCAATTCACCGCTCGCAACACCTCGATGGGCTCCGAAAAGAAACCGCTCAATCCCATTCTCGGCGAACTCTTCCTCGGCAAGTGGCCCGACAAGAACGGACGTGGTGACACCCTCCTCACTGCAGAGCAAGTGTCGCATCATCCTCCCGTCACTGCCTACCATATTGAGAACAAAAAGGCTGGCGTTGTGCTCGAGGGTCACTGTGCGCAAAAGACTGCCTTCTCGGGACGTACCATCTCGGTCAAGCAGGTCGGACACGCCATCATGCGCGTCAGGGTGCCTGGCAGCGACAAGGAGGAGCTCTACCTCATCACACTTCCCAACTTGCTCATCGAGGGTCTCTGGTACGGTTCGCCATACGTCGAGCTCACGGGCAACTCGTACATCCAATCCACCTCTGGTCTGCTCACCACACTCTCCTACACGGGCAAGGGTTACTTTTCGGGCAAGGCGCACTCATTCAAGGCTACCATTGGTGCTGGCGGTAACACGCTCTACACCGTCGAGGGAGAGTGGGCTGGTGTCAGCAAGTACAAGGGCAAGTCGATCTCTGGCGGCAGCAACGACTTGTTCTGGGACGCATCGACGCAGCGCGAAGAGGTATCGGTGGAAGACGTGGAGAAGCAGGGTGACATGGAGAGCCGCAAAGTGTGGAAGACCGTGGCCAACGGCATCCGCACCGGGGACTATGATACGGCTTCCAAAGATAAGGCGAGGATCGAGAATGCGCAGAGGCAGAAGAGGAAGGACGAAGCTGCTGCCGGTAACCCACACCAGCTCGAGCACTTTGTTCACGTAGAAGATGATCAGGAGTACTCGCAGCTCGCTGCTATGTTCAAGGGTCAGCCCGTCACCGAGGATGGATACCGCAACAAGCCTCGTGTTCACTAGATTGCTGGTCCGCAACTTCGAGCTTCGATGTCGCAAAACAGAGACGACTTCACTTTTGAGTAAATTTGCAGCGTAGCTAGACCATCCAAGACGTCGACAGAGGTGTGGATGGCCTTGCTTGCGAACGTATTGAGAAGTTCGAAAGTCATGACTTGAGCAATGTCAGCTGCGGATGTATGCGGATGTATGAGATGCGTAGCAGGTTCTTTTCGGTCAACAGCCATGAATGTTTCGAGTAATGTAGATGCAAGGGAACGGTGAGGGGAGGTTGATGCTCTGAACGCGCTTTTTCCTCCACATGGCTGAGCAGCGGCCAGTTATTGGGTACAGTAGCGGGAGCTTGAGGTGTTGTTCTTTCTCGATTTCGTCTTTACTTCTTCTCAACCAATGCACACACCACGACAGACGGGGACGATCGAGGTTTTGCGATCCCAGCTGCGCGGAGATGGAACGCTGATCTCAAGCAAATCAAAGACGCAGACCGAGCATATTTCGGCGGATTGAAGGCCATCGGCACTGCTTTCTTGCGCTCATCAACATGAGCGTACTCCTAGAAACATCTTTGGGCGACATTGTCATCGACTTGCACACCGAACTTGCTCCACGGTCTTGCATCAACTTCCTTAAACTCTGCTCCAAGCATTACTATAAGCTCAATGCTTTCTTCAGCGTCGAAAAGGACTTCTTGACCCAGACGGGCGACCCGACGAATTCGGGCAGAGGAGGAGCTAGTATTTGGTCCCAACTGCCATCCACATCGGAAGACCGATCGACAAGCACGTATTTCTCACCCGAGACATTGGGCGATCAGCTGAAGCATACGAAGAAGGGAACGGTGTCGTTTGCGTGCTTCCGAGGGCAGGTCAAGGGCTCTGAAGCGGATGGCCAAGATGCACGAAGCGAGCTGCTTGCTGGATCGCAGTTTTTCATCACCTTGAAGGACGAGATCGATTATCTTGACGGCAGACATGCACCTTTTGGCATGGTCGTGGAAGGACACGAACCGGGCGGAACGCTAGATAAGATCAATGAAGCTTTCACTGACGATCAAAAGCGACCGTTGAAAGACATACGTATTCGACACGTTGTCGTTCTCGAAGATCCTTTTCCCGACCCATCCGGATTCGTGCCACCCTCGCGATCGCCCTCTCCGACTCCATCTCAGGCTCGCGCACTCCGACTGGCCGATGACGAAGATCTCACATCCGACATTGATCCTTCTACCAAAGAAGAGACTCGTCGAAACGCCGATACCAATGCTGCCGCTCTGACGTTGGAAATGGTTGGCGATCTACCCTTTGCCGAAATCCGTCCCCCCGAAAACATCCTCTTCGTCTGCAAACTCAATCCGGTCACTCGAAGCGATGATTTGGAACTCATCTTTTCCCGCTTCGGCAAGATCCTGTCGTGCGAAGTGATCAAGGATAAGAAAACGGGCGATTCGTTGCAATACGCTTTCATCGAATTCGATCAAAAGGACGACGCGGAAAGAGCGTATTTCAAGATGCAGAATGTACTAGTGGATGACAGAAGGATTTGGGTCGACTTTTCACAAAGTGTTAGTAGATTGCATGGAGATTGGGTCAAGAAGAGGAACGGAGGCAGGGAGATGCCGAGGAGCGGTCACGGAGCGGAGAGGAAGATGGATTCGTATCGTCCGAGGGAGCAGAGGAATAGAGGAGATAGTGGAAGGGGGAGAGAGGGAGATGCAAGGGGTTCTTCTCGTTATTATGATCATAGACAGGGTGACAATGGGCGAGGCGATCGCGCGAGAGACGATGAGCGCGAGAGAGCAAGCAAACGGTCAAGGCGAGACGAACAAGATCCATCCACAAGCTCTTCTCGGACCGATCGTCACAGCAGCTATCGCGATCAAGAACGTCATCATCCCAGACGAGAAGATCGGACAGTGAGCAAGTCAGATAGAAACCGGGACGACAGGCAATCTCACAGGAGGCAGGACGAGGATGATCGGAGCCATCGCAGTTCAAATCCGTCTCGTCGGGATGATGAGAGCAGGTCGGAACGATCTCGCCGTGACGATCGAGGTGATCACAGGGAGCGCGACAAGGATCGTGAGCGTGATCGCTATCGAGAGCATCGTCGCAGGGATGAGGACCGAAGGCGAGACGACGATGATCGGCATCGACAGCGGAGGTAACGCTGGAATCCATAGATTGTCGATTCACGTCAATCGTGTCATCTGCGACCTTGCCTGTGTTTGCAATACAGCATCCTTCTGGTTTCTGCTTGATGTGTGTGAGGAGACCTTTCATCGATTGTCAGCTGCGCGTCGTACCGAGCACAAGCTACCTTGTGTGTTGGAAGACCCTGATTTGCATTGGCGTGTTCAGAGGGCGGCAAAGGGAAGCTCGGGCCAGATGCTTAAATTGAGAAAATCCATCTTCGCAACGAGCCTTGGTGAATCCAACTCACACAAAGTGTTGGTCTCTATCTCTCTCTCCCTCTCCCCTTGTTTCTCGTCTCCACCGCGACACATTCTCATCGACTGCTGTATCATTTGCGCATCTGACAGCGACGATCGGAAGGAGATGCGACAAGCGATGCGATCGATATGAACACTTCACCTCACACCAAACCAAGTCCAGCATTGGCACCTTCACCTACCGCCGCCTACTTTCCCAGCACCCTAGCACGTCGCACTACCTACACTACCAACGCTGCTTCTGCTGCAGATGACGACGATGAGGCGCTCGATGAGATTCGAAGGTATGAGTCCTTCTCTACGGTGGATTGGGTGGTAGATAATGCGCGCGAACGCAATCGATTAGCTAGAGAACGTCAAGCTGCATCCGCCCATTTCGTCTCTTCATCCTCCAATGCGCATCTCGCAAACGTATCTTCCGGTCGCGGCGTCAGTGCAGACGCTGCTTGGGGTCACGTTGGTTTCGGGAGAGCTGGCGTGCCGCCGAGGTGGTGGTCAAGAGGTCCTTGGGGAAGAAGAGCTTGGTTGGTCTGGGGCATCGTCAAGAGCGCATTGTCGGCGTTTACCGACAGCGGAGTGATCGTGCTCGTAGGCATCCTCATTGGTCTCAACATGGGTGTCATTAGCTTGGCGACAGAATGGGCTTCGGACCTGAAGCAGGGCTATTGTAGTTCAGGATGGTGGCTCAACCAAAAGTTCTGCTGCTGGGAGATGATGGATCAAGCAGGTCCCGGTGGTGCTCCGTTACCAGCCGCAGCAAAGGCGTTGGCGACAGCGACGGTGACCATCACAGCGCCCAATGGAGCTGCGACTACTTCAGGAACACTTTCATCAGCGTCAGCAGCGGCTCCGACATCAGCAGCGGTAGCAGTCCGAGCAGCTGTAGGAGACGCGTACAACCTCACATTACGAGCTATCCCCGAACACGAGCTATGGTCCAGAGCCTCTCATCAAACCTTTCGCGACGGTTTTGGAACAGGCCTTCAACTCCTTTCAAGAGCAGAAGGCGTCACGTCTGGCGCTGCCGGCGATCTCAGCGAAACTTGCACCGACTGGGTCCCTTGGTCACAATGGACCTTCCCAGCCTGGATCATCTACATCCTCTTTGCCGGTCTGCTCTCCTTCATCTGTGCACATCTCGTCAAGTCGTTCGCTCCCTATGCAGCTGGTAGCGGCATCTCGGAGATCAAATGCATTCTCGCCGGTTTCGTCATCAACGGATACCTCGGCTTCTGGACCTTGGCCATCAAGAGTTTGACACTGCCGCTAGCCATCGCATCTGGCCTCAGTGTGGGCAAGGAAGGTCCTGCTGTTCACGTTGCCTGCTGCATCGGAAATGTGGTGGCCAGCTTCTTCAGGTCGTTCAATCGAAGTCAGGCCAAGATGCGAGAACTGTTGACGGCTTCTTCGGCCGCCGGTGTGGCCGTCGCTTTCGGTTCGCCGATTGGCGGAGTGCTCTTTTCTCTCGAAGAAATGGCGTACAATTTCCCAGCAAGCACCATGTGGCGCTCCTTCCTGTGCGCCCTGGCGGCTACGGTGACCCTGTCGTTCATGAATCCCTTCAGGACGGGCAAATTGGTCTTGTTCCAGGTCTCGTACGATCGAGATTGGCATTACTTTGAGATTGTCTTTTACATTCTCATCGGCGTCTTTGGTGGATTGTACGGCGCTTTCGTCATCAAGTACAATCTGCAGGTCCAGTCGTTTCGAAGAAGCTATCTCGCCAAACACGGCGTCAGCGAGGTCGTCGTGCTGGCGACCTTGACAGCCTTCATCGGCTACGCCAACAAGTTTTTGCGGATCGACATGACCGAGTCGCTCGAGATCCTGTTTCGAGAGTGTGAGGGTGGGGGAGATTACGATAACCTCTGTCAAACTTGGGCACAGTGGCGGATGGTCAACTCTTTGCTGCTCGCAACCGTGCTCAGGACGGCTTTGGTGGTGATCAGCTATGGGTGCAAAGTTCCGGCGGGGATCTTCGTACCTTCGATGGCAATCGGTGCTACGTTTGGAAGGATGGTCGGTATCTTGGTCAAGGCATTCTACAACACGTTCCCGCACTGGTCGATGTTCTCAGCTTGTCAGCCGGATGTACCGTGCATCACACCGGGAACGTATGCGTTTTTGGGTGCAGCAGCTGCCCTCGCCGGGGTGACAAGGATCACGGTCGCCGTCGTCGTCATCATGTTCGAACTCACCGGTGCACTCACCTACATCCTACCAACCATGATCGTCGTGGGCATAACCAAGGGTGTTGCAGATTGGTTTTCGAGAGGAGGCATTGCAGAGCAGATGATCAAATTCTCAGGCTATCCGTTCTTGGACAAGGATGATCATAATTTCGGTGTCCCCGTCGCGGATGTCATGCGTATCAATCCGGAAGTGTTGTTCGCAACGGGGATGAAGTTGAGCGATTTGGAGACAAAATTGGCCAATGGAACGTACAAGGGGTTCCCGTTGGTGCAGAGTCGAGAAGACGCGACCTTGTTGGGATATGTTGGCAAAGTAGAGCTGCGGTATGCGATTGGGAAAGCTAGGAGAGCACGTGCATTGGGTGGTGATACCGTATGCTTGTTCAGCGTCGGACCTAATGCGGTACCGCGCGGAGGGGTTGAAGGCGGACACGGAACACAGCAGCAACAGCAAGACTTGTTGAGTGTAGCATCTCTCCCCACCACAGCCGCTGCCGATCGCGCTATTCGAGATGACATGCTGAGTCGACTCAGTGGGGCGACAGGAGCCGGATCTGCCTTGGGTCTCGGCGTCGGAAGCGGCGTCGGCTCTGGCAGCGGTCGAAGAGACGAAAGCGAGTCACTGATCGGACGACTGGATGGCGAAGACGATGATGACTCCGATCCTCTCGATGGTGGTGTTGGCGGTGGTGGTGATACGACCTATCGCAGTCGAGCCGAAGACGGCATGTCGGATACCGACGATGATCCCATCCTAGGCAACGCCGGAGGTGGAGTCGATGGAGAGTCTGACCTCGACACTCTCGAATTGGCCGGATGGATCGATCCAACCCCGCTCATAGTCCAGCCTGGTATGGCACTCGAAACCGTCATGGACATGTTTAAGAATCTCGGACCACGAGTCATCCTGGTGGTCGAATACGGTCGACTCTCTGGTCTCGTCACTGTCAAAGATGTGTTGAAACGCATCGCCATGCAGGAGAAAGCCGAGGCGACCGCCCGAAGCGCACCCAGCCTAGGTTTACCGGTCAGTGGTTCGGCCAGCAATCTAACGACGGCCGAAAGTGTAGGCGGAGGAGAGTTGGAAGTGCTACTCAAAGAAGCGTATGAGTGGGTGCAGGATCAGTGGGAGTCGGTCGCACCGCATGTGGATGCAGTGGCGAGAAAATTGGGCTTGGGTGAAAGGCGACGCGGAAGAGGAAATACCTCTGCAACGCAGAGTGGCGAAGGCAGGTATTCTCATCTTAGAGAGAGCACCGAAGAGGGGTATGGCGAGGATAGTACAGGTGCCGAAGATGTGCCCATGCGTTCGACGCAGCAGCAACGAGCGGGAAAGAAAAGGATCAGCTCGGAACGACAGCAATTTGTTCTTGGTGCAGAGGAGGAGGATGAGCTTTGATTCAGATCGACCTTTTGGAGCTTGTTCTCATGCCTCAATCTACATTGACGACCGAAACGAACAGTCACGACAAAGACACCCGTTTGTGCACATTCGCGATTGTCGGAGCAAGAATGCACAGTGTTGTTTTCGTTGATTGCTGATGTGATCGCTGAAAGAGACGATTTCCTCGAGGAATGAGTTGACTCGCCTTTCAACGCAGCTTCTTATCCTCAAAGAAACCCCTGAGATGCCTCAACTGCCAAACGCAGGCGCCCAACAAGGTGATCAGCTGCAAGCTGCTCCACCACATTGCTCTCGAATTTGTCAATTCTGACAGATCCCTGAACTGTGCCTCCCTCTCCCTCTGGTACTGCTGTTCCTTTCTGATATCTCTCAACTTGGCGTTCAAATCTCTGACTCGTTGAGCGAGGTCCTGGACGTGACTCTTGTCCTTGTGCGTGTTGTCCGGCTTGGCATCACCGATGACAATGTCGAGATGCATCCTGACTTGCACTGCTGTTCGACCGTCGAATTTGGCTTGCATGCAGATGCGGTGATCACCGGCTTCGTGGGATGTGAACGCAAATTTGCCCTCGGGTGGTCCACGAGAAGAGGTGACGATGTGGTCATCTTTGACTTCGCGAACAGTGACGTGAATGCCCATATCATCCTTGACCACGAAGCGTTGAAGCGTAGTGTCCCACTCCTCCGTCATGTAGTGACCGACTACGACCGTGTCGTTGGGAAGCTCTTCGAGAAAGCACTTGGGTACATCGGGGTCGAGGTAAAAGTACAGCGCAGTGGTGGATCGTGCGAGTAGCAGGAGGCTGGTCAAGAGCAGCAAGAGAGGTGTACGGCCGAGCATGGTGAAAACCTTCACGCTTCGTCGAGAAGACGCTGGAATGCTGTGAAAGGTGATGTGAACTGCTGGTCAGATCGTGCCCGCCGCGGACGTGAGCTGTCGCACGACCTCCAACAGCGCGTATTCCAATACGCCTCGGGCTCGACGGTGTGACTGTCACTGCAGTCCGTGTATCGTGCGCTGCGTAAGGTCCTCTGGCGATGATCGTCGAGCAGCAGTAGATGACTGGTCTTGTGGCTTCAGATCTCGTTTATCGAGAACTGTGATGAGGTCTTTGAAAGGTGACGTTAATCGAAGAAAGTGTGTGCGGCCAACGTCGACGTGGACCCGAACCGTGCCTTTTCCGCTCGGGCAGGAAGAACACGCTTGGTTGCACTTGGCCTTGCATCTGAGACAGATTGAGCTGGCAGCGGCGCATATCACGTGCGAGTGCTTTAGGGTCGCTTCTGCCACACTTCGACAATTCTATCGGTCTAACACTTAGTACCCGACCCGTTGCTTCCTCATTGCCCACTGGATCGTAAGCCGACCTAAGCACGCGGCCAAGATTGACTGTAAGCAATGGGTCTGCGAGCCGGTGTTCACCGGCTGATGTGTCCCCGACGGATGATCTTGGCCGATATCTGTCATCAGATGTCTGACATGTTCGGATGGGTTTTGGTGTATGTTGCATGTTGGTATATGTTGCCTAAAAGGACGTAGAGAAATAACGGCTTAGAAATACGGACGATGACTGACATCGCCGATCTAGTGTCCCGATTGTACGATAAGCCTGCTGATTAATGTCAGATCGCTTATCGAGGCGGTAAATACCATATGCTGATGACATCATACAGCATCTGCTTCTCCGGAGGTCCCACGCACTCAAAAGCGTCGTTACCCACAGTAAAATCTGGCGAGTCCTGATACGGACACACTCTATGCCAGGATGTGAGATGATTCATGCCATGGAATGGAGGACTGGGACTAACACGAGAGTACCGATCCACGTCAGAAGATTGATCTTTCCGAGTCGACAAAATGTAGGATTACGTTTGAAGACCAACCATGCCTGCAAGCTGAGACAGAACTCTTTGCCGCGTCGCCGACGACTGACCCGTACCGCGCGCAACTGTTTCAGAGCAGTCGGCGTCTTTCAGCATGAATTCGATAGGGCGTCAGCGTCGCAAGTCGTATCCGCTTTCACAAAAGGCGACAGAAGTGCAGCTGTGGACAGCCAAGACGCTTGGCCTCCAAACTATGATACGGATTCGAAACTGTGCTCAAAAACACTGCCACGCTTGTCGAAGCGAAATGCACTGTGTATCGCAAACCATTCGAATTAAAAAAATGCAGACCGCGAGCGTTCTGACAATAGACCGAAATTCCACGCCATGATGGGCATCGGATCATGGCTTCCATCTAGAGGATACAGTCTGGGGAAAGCCGTATTGTTTGTCCCTGCGCAGCTGGTCTCCCGCAGGAGCTGCAAGACCGGCCGTGCGTTTGCGAGACAACAGTGCATGATCAAGATAGGGCAACGTGCGCAGTTCATGGGCTGAAGCAGAGCATGATCGCAAGATCGGACACTGTTTTGGCACTGACCCCTCCAGACCTCGATTGTAGAGCTGATAATACAGAAACATGCGACGCTGACCGATCGTGAAAGATAGGAAGAGAGCACGAGGGAGTGGGACGCATTGGCCGACTGAATCACCGGCGGCCGAGATGCAGCTGCGAAGAGACGGTGGGCCAAAATTCACCTCCGACCGACGCGGAGAGAAAACGAGGGAGAGGGAAAAAACAGGCAGTCAGGAACAGAGATGCCGGCGGCATGGCAATCTCTGCAAAGGCACAGACGGCTCGCCATGCTCCGATGGAGTGCCATTTTGGCTGATCCCTTCTCTCCTGACACGAGTCTCGTTGCAGAACGGATGATGAGCCGCAGGTTAACAGCAAGCGGAGGGGAAGAAGAGCCAGGTCAAGCTAACGAAACGACGTGATCTTGCCCCGCATCCTATACCGCCTATATCGACCACGGTACCACATGCAAAGAAGTGATGTCTCCCATTGGAAGACTCGACTCGACGGACGAGGCTGGAGTGCAGTTCGACCTTGAACATCGCTCTCTGAACTGCCTACAGCAAGCGGAGGCATTGCGCTGATTCGAGAGCAAGAGAGACCAGACCTGAACCGCATGGCGACATCGGGAAAAGAGCTCACGGATCGTATGGTCGTTATTGTATGCATGTATGCCACATCATGCGAAGAGCGAGTGTGCGTCACTGATCACGGTCGGATCGGTCTTGCCGAAGCACAAGCGCTCCAACCCCACAAGACCACACGATCACACGATCACACGCGAAGCGGATACGAGGGTCCCCTTTTCACCCCTAAATATTTGTCATTCACGCTGCCAGCCATTTGGGGTATCTAGACCTGGAAATCGTCGGAGGGTGTTTCTCGTCAGCGATCTTCACGAAAGAAGAGGCTGAACACCTCTGCAGATCGCGGGCAAAGCGCGAGGCGACAGAGGACCCTGTGAAGATTCTGCACGCGGAAGGAAGAAAAGCAGAGAAAAATGAACCGGCAGGATTTCAGCAGAACAGAGAATTTTCGTCAGGCGACTGAGCAGTCCACATGTCGGGTCGGATCCACGAGCGCCCCTATTCTCATCAAAGCCAGACCAACATTCGATAAAGATACCGCCCATTGCCGTTGCTGCTGCTGCACAGGAGGATCTGTGGATGCTCCTCGACATACGTGAGGCTCGGAATGACCTTCGGTTTAGTCTGTGCCAAGAGACGCAAGGTGATGCGAAGGAAAGATCTCAACTCTCAAGCCGAGCCTGCACTCCTGCGCCATGCTGTGAATCTAGTTAAGGTTCAACTGTAAGTGCGGAATGCGGCAAGGTCGCCCGATGAGTTTCAAGCAAAGCAAGCAAAAAAAAAAAGCTAGGTGACGGAACGGAGCATCCGGCTGCAAGCCAGGTGTGCGACTCATGTAGCAAGCCGATGCCTGGACCAATATCGACACCTTCGCATGACACAACGTGAATGGAAGAGCAGCTAGCGTTCGAAGAAAAAAGCAGCCCGAACGGACGGGTCACCGGATCCGCATGAGGGTCCGCATGTGATGGTGTCCCGCGTCGATCCTTACGACGCCGCTCGTCATTTCTTTTTCTCTTTCTCAGAAGACCGCCCGCAAATCCATCCGTGTCGGAAACTCCCTTCGACCTGTGCCATCCGATCATCCCACCCTCCGTCTTACTGACCTTGTCGTTTCTCATCCACCTTCTTCGCCTCATGCGTTAAGGACGAAAAGAGGAAGATGGCTGGAGAGTCGGTCCGTCAATCAAAGCAAAGAAGAAAACAACAATAATAATAAATAAAGAAAGCAGCAACGACGATTCGGAGGCCAATTCGTCCAAGCTGCAATATGATGTTGACAGGAGTTGCAGAAACCTGCCTTTGATGTATCTTCAGTGTAGGCGAGGGGTTTGACCGCGCTGGTTACGCCCCTGCACAGCCAGACGGCATCTTCGAACAATCCAAGCCAGGCAGTCGACGGCACTCGCACTCTCTTTTCCGTTTTTTTTTGTTCGTTTTTTTTTTGTATTATTGGAAATTCGAGGCAAAGATGATGATGATGCCGTCTGAGTCGAATTTCCCGCCTATCAACCTTTGTGCCGTCTGCAGCTGCAGTGTTTTTTTCTTAGTTCCAATTAAATATTCCCTGCTTTATGACCTGACGATCGGAGTCGCAAAAACCAAAGCGTCAAATCCGCCGAATCTCTTCTGTCTTCTGCGATGCTCATCAGCGGCTGTCTGTTTTTTGTTGTTGTCTTGTTTCTTTTTGAATTCGATCCTCTGCTTTGACACCTCGCTCGTGTGCTTTTCACTGCATGTGTGTTTGCGTTTGGGTTTGCATTTGCAGTTGCGTTCGCATCTGGCTCGACTGAGTTCATCTCGAATTCAACTCTCTCGCCGCGTCTTCGCATCGATCCCCCTCTTCTCACCAAGTGTGCCTCTTTCTGCACAGCAATTTGAATGTGGGCCAAAGAAAAGTCGCCGTAAGTCAGCGCTTTGCAAGAAACCTGTGCTTTTGCAGCGCTTTCTTTTCTCGTTTTGAAATCGTTTGGAGCGTTTGACACTTTGCGATTTGCATCGCTGAGCTCGTGTGGTTGCAGCCATGATGGCATCCGTTGCACCCTTTTGAGTGGGATCGGATTGGCAGTTGCTCTCCTCCCTGTCTGCCTCAACTGACCGTGGCAGTGGACGATCTCACAAGGTTGCCGCCCGCCACCACACTGCGACTGCTACTCTCGCAACCCTCGATCATCGAGACCGGCATCTCTCCACGTTGGCCTTGCAGCCTCCTTCCTTTCCCTTCCATTCCGCCTCGACGCTTTCCCGCCATCCTTTCTGCCTTTCCTTTCACTCTATCCTTCCTCACCGTCGACTTTGTCTCTCTAGTTCCATCACATACTTTGTCGACGCCTCGATTCCATCTGACAGCGTGCGTTGCCTTCGGTCTTGCTCCCGCGTAGTCTCCCACATGCTATCAAGACAGCCTACGCCCTGCGCTGTCACGCTATAGACACCTTCTTGCCCAGGCAGTACCCACGCTTCCCAGCAGCAACCGCAGCAACATCGGCTACCTTCCCAGATTCGAGCTTCTCGGCAGCATTGTCGATCGGTCCTTCAGGCAACTCTTACCCACCAAAAAGTCTATCAGGAAGCTCAAGCTAGCTAGACCTGCACACACGCCTTCTATTTTCGCACGCTCCGTAGCGCAACAGCACGACGAGTCCTTTCTGAATCTTGTCTCGCTGTTAGTCAGTGCAAGAGATACTTGGGTGCGCTCATCTCCGGTTTCGGGTGCTCAGCTGAACTGAACCGGTGCAGCATCTGCCCTCTTGGTGTTGCTCTAAGCTGGTCCCGCCACCTCGTATGCACACAAGCCTCTCTCGAAATTGGCTGAACAACATTGTCAATAGTATTGCCATAGAACATTCACTGGCACCGTAACAAGGTTGGCAATCCTCTGGAATTCCCTTTCAACACTCTGCGCAGCATCACTTCATTTCACAGCTCCCGTCCGTTCCACTGCTCGAGCTTCTTCTCTCATCCGCCCACTTTGTCGGCCGGCCACGAAAGCATCCTGGTCCCTGCCTTTCTTCGTCTCCCGCATTCCCACAAAAGCTCAACGCTCCGTCCGCACTCCATCAGCGTCGGCCATCTTTCACACCCTAACCAAGTCAGCCCGTTCCTCCGACGTCGCAGGATTAGATGGTTGCTCACCTCTAGGCGCACAGTTGCATCCTCTCGACCGACCGACGACGACTCTTTCGCTCCGCCTCTGTTACAGGCCATCGTCATACCATCTCATCCGCGGCTCCTTTCTCTTCCCCATCGCCATCGATCACACAACGCAACGATCATGACGATAATTTCACATACAGCCCGCGCGGGCTTATATATGCTGTTTGGCGCTTTGGGTGCGGCAGCAATGCCAGTCACAAATGACAACTCTGCCCTTGCATCAGATACTGTCGCTGCTTTGCAAAAGCGAGCCATCATGAAGGGAGACAATTATGTTCCTCTCGGCGATACAACAGTACCGCTCTCTCCAGTCTTACTAGTGCTCGGCGGCTTGGCAGCCGCCGTAGCCGCCCTCGGCATCGCCTTGATTCGCATTCTCTGCCCATCATTCATGTCCAGATCGGCACGGATCGTGCTCGAAGAGCGCGAGAGAGCGCGGCAAGATCTACGAGTTCGCGGCGCCATCAGCCCGCGAGCCAGTCCCGGTGGAAGCCCAACACCGGGAGCCAGCACACCAACACTTCCACATCCGAGACGCTTCCCACCGAATAAGCCGGCTCGACCTGTCGGTCGCAATTCGCGCGGAAGCTTTACCCCCGTCGACTCATCCACATCGTCATTGACGAGCAAACGACAGTCTCATGGCTACCGCGGCACCTCGTTCTCGTTGGCCGACGCGCGAAAGAATACCGACAAGTCGTATCGATCCAGCTACAACGCACTGCAAATGCCTGTGCTCAATTCGAGCGAATCCAGCAGCGGCTCGTCAACCCTGCACAATGCACGAGACTCGACCATGTCGGAAAGGGCAAAGTACCCAATTACTGCCACCAACGATCCTCACTCCCACGGTCATGGAGGGAAAGGGCTCTCTTTCGGAACACGCTTCCTCCAACGCACCAGCTCGACCGGCAAAGGTGCCGATTTGCAGCGAACCCGCAGCGGCAGCCGCAACGCAGAGATTACCATGGCACCACAACCGGTGGATCGTGTCCAAGCGATTCAGTGGCGTCGACGAGACTCGAACAGTCACCATCCTCTCCAGTCGGCAACGAATCGACGAGACTCGTCCCTCTCGTTCCAAAGCAGCAGCGCTGAGCAGAGCTACCTCGAGAGCAATGCAACTAGCCGCATAGGTTCGTTCAGCAACATGTCGGGCAATCCGCTTCAGCCACTTACTTCGGCCGGATTCGGCGCAAACGCGTACGCGGCGCAGCAACCTTGGGCTAGCCCGAGATCGACCAGCAGATCTTCGTCGCCCGACTTCACCTCTCCGGACCCAGCTCGTCTGGGTATCGCCCATGGGCACACGGGAAACAGCCGAAACTCGTCGGTCAACGGTCTTCTCGATTCAGACGGTAGCGATCATGGCGTGACACCGCAGACTGCCGTCATGGTTCCCACTCGTCACACCTCGACGAACAGATGAAGAACGGCTGTTCTCAATGTGCTTAGCGAGCGAGGCAATCCAGCAAACCTCGACGGTTCCCTCATTCTGGCTTTTCATCGCATCACATCGGGGTCGGGTCTTCCGAAACTTGCCATGTGCTTCTCTTCCTCTCTAATCGTGAAGCAGCTGAGCCGCAGCAAGCACGCATTCTGCCTCGCGCAATCTGTCGAACACACGCGAAAACCATCCACCACCGTCACGCGCTCTTAGTGTCGCCCACGTTACTTCAAAAGGACAATCATTTGTTTTTCTTTTCTGTTTCTATCTTGCTTCTCAATCGCACTCCGTTCGAAGCACTCTGCATCTTCCATCACAAATCCATGCATTCAAATTTGTAACAGTACCCTCGCTGTCAATCCCATGCAATCTTTCAATGTTGTTTTTGCATCCTCCATCATTCCTCACAATGTCGTTCTTCACAAGCAAAAGTTCCACTCGTGGCCTTCGACTCTCGACAACAAGCCGATCATGCCATTTTCAGTGTTCCAGCACAACCCACTTGAAAGCACACGAGATAACAACAGGCGCACCTCGTCGAAGCAGACGTTTGCAAGCATTTTCGCATCTGAGCGACAATCACGCATTATTAGACCCGACGTTTCCTTCCGCCTTCTGCTGTTCTGCCAACGCCCTAATCTGATCTGTGATCTCTTGAAAGATAGGAAATGTCAAACTGTTCTTATACCTCTGAATGGTAGTTCTTGACAACATGGTACCGGCAGGCGTTGCAGATTGAGCATCATCGACCGTCTTCCCCCCTCCGTCTCGTCGCTCCACTTGCTCCGCTTGCTCTGCTCTCAATGGTTGATCGATAGCCTTCAACTGCTCATCTCGATCATCTTTCAACGTTGCGCCATCCAACTTCTTTTCCAACTCTACCTGTGCTTCTTCCTTGGCATCATCCAACACCCTTACCAGTCCCGGATCGATGGGGATGCGACCCAAAAACCGCAAGCCTTCCTTCTTTGCCAGCGCCTCCCCTCCGCCCTTCCCCCAGACATTGGTACAATCTTTGCAATGAGGACAGATGTATCCCGACATATTCTCCACCAGACCCAAGAGCGGTAGATTGGTTTTTCTACAAAAGTCCAGACTTCTCAAATTGTCCGCCAAAGATACTGCTTGAGGTGTCGTGACCATGACAGCAGTAGGGTTGAAGGTTCTGAGATATTCCAAGATGGAAATGTGTTCATCCGAGGTACCTGGAGGAGTGTCGATGATCAAGTAATCCAACGATCCCCATCGAACATCCCCCAAGAACTGCTTGATCATCGCGTTCTTCTTCGGTCCACGCCACACGACCGAATCGTTTTTGGATCGCAGCAAAAATCCGACCGACATGACCGCAAGCTGCTGGCTAGCATCCGTATACACTGGAACCCATCCATCTGTCGATTGTTTTACCGAGGATCCATCGAGTCCCAACATGCGAGGTATCGATGGCCCTGTCAGATCGATGTCGAGAATTCCAACTCGAGTGGTTGGCGAGGAGGAAGAGAGCGAAAGTGCAAGTTGCGCAGAGACGGACGATTTGCCAACTCCTCCTTTACCAGAAAGCACGATGATGATGTGGGAAACAGTCGAGAGTCGGCGAACGATCTTTGGATCAGCACCGAGGTGCGATGCCGATGGCGAAACGGTGCTTGTTGAAGCTGCTGCACTCATGATGGAGCGAGATGCAACGGCAAAAGACGTCGCGAACAGGCCAAGGTGATGAGATGGGATGGGATACAAGGTGATGAAGAGGGTTCGGAGTTGAGTCGCGTGTACCCTCGACTAGAGCGGACAACCTTGCTCTGGTTCGCTTAATGCCGAAATCTTCTCGCTCGTTAAAGTGGAGAAGATCAGCGCGGAATCGGCGTTAGATCGGGGCTCTCGAGAGGTAATCTCCGACCCACCTTTGCATCTGCCTATACTGTACACGTTGAGCCATCATTCCTCTTGTCCCAGAGTCTTTACGTCTATGCTGGTCGGACATCCCATTCCGACTCTACAGAATACTTTCGTCATCAACATCACGATCCAAATCAAAGGATTCGAAAGCATCACTGAAACCATGACACTTTTGACGACCATTGGTCCGAATCATTCTTTCGTACGTGTCCAGCCGACCTGTCGGCCACGATATCAACACGACTCGTGCGTCTTGTCGGACTGAATTTCGGAAACCATGTGAGAACAAGAGCGGATGTGCAGCATGACGCAATGCCGACTTTTAAGCGTTCCTTTCTCCCCCCCCTCCAAGCCAGCAATCTGGAACACTGGGTCGTCTAAGTGAGTATTATCTTGTCTTTGCTCGGTTTAGCTCGCTATATCCCCGTCAGGGAGACTAACTTCCCTTCGCTTCCACTTGCAGTCATGAAGACTCTCCGTGGCAAAGTCCGTAATGAAATTCCGCTTCGGGAAGAGGGTCTTTGGAAAGCTTATGCCCGGGTAATCACCCGCGGCACTGCTCATCCCCTTGTTCGACTATGAAGTTTCGGGTAGTCTGTATGGAAGCATCGTGTGGTGAAGAGTATCGACGGTATGCTTGCCGTTGTTTCCGAATGAACGTATCTTCTGTGTAGACTGTCGGTGAGTCGCTAGCTCGAAAAAGCATATATACTGCTTACCCCTGTCCGTTTCCTCTAGCAACATCAGCATCAAACAGCATCTTCATCCCCCCTCTTCTAACACGTAGCTTCCGAGCGGCAAATACTCACCATGCTCTGGCCTCGAAACGACTCGTCTGTCCGAAGCGCCTTTGAAGCGGACATTGAAAACGTCCATCTTCTGTACGATTACGATGCCGAGAATCCGCAGACAGGAGCGCCCGAAAAATGGCGCTACGAAATGTGGTTTCGATCCGACAACCGAATCGTCTATGCCATCCACGGCGGACCGATGGCGGGAAGACTCAACTACCAAACCGCCGACTACCAATGCATCCGACCCGGCGAACTCTGGCAATGCAACTGGCTGGAAGAAACCGGAACCACTTGCTCGCTAGTCTATGATATCAAGAACCAAAAAATCACCACCATGTTGAACTTTTCAAAAGGTCACTGGGAATACCCTGAAGAGGCCCACGGCGATAAGAGAAACGACGAGGATTTCAAGAGATGGAAGGATCTCGCAAAGATCGGAATCCAGACGGATAGGAAAATTCTCAACGATCAGGCAACCATCTTGCAAAGTTTCAAAGGCAAAGGCGATTTGCAGGACATCGACCTGAACGCTCCTACCTTGTAAGAACGCAAAATCATGTACTCGGTGGCTCTGGCTGGAATCTCGTTTTCCTGCGTTCTTTTCCCCGAAACAGCATTGCCAAGTGAGAACCGCCCCGACAACGACCTCGATGAAAACTCGATAGAGAAGATTGAGACAATCAAGTCGAGATAATATGATCTTTGATTGAACAAAGGAACAAAGACGAGACACGTAGTCATAAGAATTTCTTCGTTCCGTCAAGCAGCGAAAGGCGCCAATCTCGCCGAAGGCTTTTCGCTCTGGGTACGAAGATCGTATTCTCCATGCTGCGTGATGTATCGAACCCAAGCTGTGCGCATCATAACCAATCTCAACGCCAACGTCAGCCTCTTTCTCTCTCTATCTCTTTTGACACGGAAGTGGTGGCAATAGCAACTTACGCAAGGCTTGGTATCCTGACTTCTCGACAATCTTGAGGTAGCGCACTTGAATGCCCGAGACGGTAAAGTATGGGATCTCGAATTTGATGCTGATCGGAGTGCGTCGATCGACCGTTTCCTCGCTCTTGACGCTCGGCAGGCCAAAGTGAGCTCGCATGAGGAATTCTTTGCCACCGCCGAGCTGTTTGATCTTCCACACCATGGCGGACTTCTCGGGCGCATAGACGACTGATCCAATAGCAGCCTACGGGGAAGGAAGGGTAAAAGGAGGGGTCAGCAAACACGCACGAACACCAAATTCGTCTGAAGCGCGAGATCGAAGAGCTTACTCTGAACTTGGGAGTATCAGCATCATCCGGGACCGGGATGTGGATCTCGACATTGTTGGCGGTGGATCTCCTCTTGAACTGCGCCTTGACCTTGACCATGAACTCTATCCTACTACCTTCGTGACGTTCGACGATAGCCTCTGCCCAGATCAACGGTTTCACCTGCGTACTGAGACGGTAGCTCATCAACTCAAATTCTCCGTCCGGCGGGATAAAGCTGATCGTCCTGTCGTTCTCGAACCTGGACAATCGGACGCACTGATGAAACTTGACATCTTCCATCTCGATCGCTTTCCCCCTAGCCGCTCTCCCCGTATTCTCAAACATGACCTTATCATTCAACCCCAGTCGCAGCTCCGGCATACCCGACAGGTAGCACTTCATCTTGACAGCTCCCAGGATCTCGCTTCGAACCACATTGCCATTGGCACTGACCAACAGATTCACCGATTCGACCACATCCAAAAACACCTCGTTCTTCCTGTACCGAATCCCCTCGGATCGCCAAGAGACCGCATTGGTGACTGCCATAGGAGGACGAACCTGCACCTCGAGCTTGTGCGATTCTTGCGTAATGTACTCCTGCAGGATCTTGGACTCGGTGGTCTGAGGATAGCCGAAATCCATCATCTCATCGAGCAATTCATAGATGATGACAAAGTTGTCGCGGATCGATTCCTCTTCGAGCTCCTTGAAATACTCTTCGAGAACAGAAGCTAGCTTGTGGAGGAAGATGAGCACTTCGGCTGCGTTCGAGTTGCGCCGTGAGAGAGCCAGGAGGTAAAGGTTGTTGTGTCGGATGAACATGTAATTGACACCTTCGGAAGAGAAGCACGGGCTGACCGAGCTCCCACCCGCTTCTTCTTCAAGGTCCAGCAGAAGCGGAAGGAACCTCTCGACGGCACTCGGGGCGATGTCATCGCGATAGGACCGCTGGATGAGCGATTTGCCTTTGAGGTCGACGATAGCGATGAGCGACGTCATTGTGGATCGCGGTGGGATCAAAGTCGTCGCCGATAGTGAAGCAGCTGCTCTGGTGCCGGTCAAAGTTGGTCGAGCAGTATGCTTGTCCTTTCTCCTGCTTGTCCAGGGCGCGCAGCGTTGGGTCTCGCTCGGGATGATGTTGTGACGGTAGAAGCAAGGTGTGCGCCGTGTCGAACGTCGAAGGTAGTCTGTGTTGGACTCTCTCTGTGTCTCGCGCTCTGCCGAGTCTTCTTACGCACCGACGGAAATTCACACTCTCACTGTTGCGTGTCACCTGATGGACATTCGCTGCACCCTGCCATACTCACGCACGAGGAATATAATTGCGTATACCGGTGAAAATAACATCTGCGGCCATAGAACCTTGAAAGCACCGCATCCCGTCCGATCTGCGAAGTTAAGCAAGGTATCGCCTAGTCAGTACTGCGGTGGGGGACCACGCGGGAATCCTAGGTGCTGCAGTTCCCCTATTTTTTTGTTGTTTGTTTTTGTTCGTCCCATGGCAGGTGTTAGACTCTTTGACGACCGAGTAGTGTTGCCTCCACACCATCATCATCATACAGTATTCACCATCGCATTCACCTCCACGACAGCTCGTTCTGGCGTCGGCACGACACGAATCGCAATCGTGAAAGATATCAATGGACGATGTCGGACCTGGCAATGCCGGATCTTGGGCGTGGCTGCGCCTGCACCCCTCGCTCTCTGCTTGTGCCAGCGGGCGGCGTCATGACGCTACCTCCTAGTCAACGAGTGAGCGCCAGGGAGCTAGAAGCGAGAGACCGAGCCTGGCAACGACAACGAATGGAGCGGGCTGACAAGCCTGTGCCGACCTCTTCGCTCCTCAGCAGCACGCCTAGCGAGACGACACTGCTCGGAGATGGCGAGACAGCGGTGCCTGGAGCGAAGAGCAAGAAGGGTATCTTCTCGAAGTTGCCGTTCGCACGCAAGGAAGACAAGCTGGAAAGGAAGAAAGGATGAACGAAGTCAAGAGAGCTGATCCAAGCTGATACCGTAGCCCGATGCATGCAGGAACGCAAGATGATCGGTCGACAGGATCTGAATCCATCACGATGAGCATGCCCCGACACACGACGCGATCGGCGAGGGTGGTCTCATTCATTCACAGCCGCCTTGCCCTGCGTGCCTGGCTAGATCCTGACGACGCCGAACGAGATTCGAGACGCCGAACATCGACCTGGATGCCAAGGTTCAAAGGCAGTAGTCTGGGTGAATGACGATCAAGGGTAGCTAATGAAGGGAAACTTCGTTCGCAAGGAGCCGGATCAAAAACCAAAAAAAAAGGAAGCGGGAGCGGCACGGAATTTCTCGCCGATGCCGCTTTGCTCGAACGCGCAATTTTTGGCTTGCTCGCTCCGCACGAGGTTTTTGGCAGCACCACCAACGCGCACCCAACCCAGACATTGTGAATCCTTTGCAATACCATGAATTGCTGTCTCGACTGGAAGTCTCTAGCAACAAAAGTCTCATGAATGTCCAAGATGAGTCTAGCAAGCTGTACACGAAGAGGAACACAAGGTTACCCTGTCAATCGGTGGACGGACAGAGATGGGACAGTTCAGTAAAAGGCGAGAGAAAGCTTTGTTTTCCCTCTCCCTCTCTCTCGTCTGGCGGGATCGCATTGCCGTTCAAGGCGGAGTCAAGGCAAAGCTAACAGGAAAAAACGCACGTCTTTTTCGGTCCACTTGCCATTGCCTTTTTGCAACCTGGGCGGTACAGTCGCATTTCTGGCTCAGGGACCTTTGGACATTTATTTTCTCTTTTTGCCGAGGTCGAGATACTGGAGACGACGCCTTTTCCCGAGGAGCCAACTCGACCAAACCGCGCTAGAGCTTCATCTTTGTCGTTTCCGTGCTCTTTCCTCAGTGGACGCATTGATATCTAAGCTTCACCGTTGGAAAGAGGGAAAGCATGTCTCTTCGATGGTGAGCTCAGAACATGTCATCGAGCCGGTGAAGGATGACAGAATTGCGGATGAACGTGAGAAGGACGATTTTCGTGCAAGCACCAGCGCGATTTTGACAAGCTGCACGTATCTGCGCGTAAAGAGCTCATCCAGGTTTTAGCGCGAGCGCGACCCTGAGCAACACCATCGAGTCGAGTCTTGGCCGATACGCCATGAGATGGGGGAAAGCCTCAGGATTTGGCTCTGCCGTTGAATCTACAGTAGACAGAGAATGGCAGGCAGTCCTTTGTCCCGTAGCGTCAATGCAGATTGAGCTTAGCGAGCTCACTGACAGGATAGGGCATTTGAGCGGTCTCGCGCAAGAGACGTGGGGAGCTGTGGGTGCGTCAAGCTGACATTCTAGCGTGGAGAGAAGAGCGATCAACCGACTCGATGAAGGAAAGAGCGGATCCAGAAGAACGTCTGCATGACGGTCATGAGAGCCAAGCTAGGAAAAACCACGAGCGGTGCTACATCTGATCCTACCGGCACGGCGTTCTATGCAAGGGAAAAGGGACGACGTCGACTCAATTCAGCAGCGAGCAAGCCAGCAGGATCGCAAGCTCACTCGCCTCCTCGCAAGCCCGTTGCACAGAGCGATGCAAGTCCAAACCGAACGCAATGAAGCGCGACAAACACATTGAGAAACGAGGATCGAGTCTGCTATACACAGTCAAGAGCCTCCCTGTAATTGGAACCCGCAGGCAGCTGGTAAAATGACACCTCACGGTCTTGCACGCGTCGACTCGATGCTGGTAATCGAGGATGGAGATTGCTGATGCTGCACACATATGAGCAACAAACAAGAAACCGGCAAGACCCGATCGAGCTTACTGTTCCCTCAAAAAGGATGGCTTGAGGATCTTGTGCCCGGACATGGTCTCTCTCGACCGCAATCACTTCACGTTGCGAAAAGCACGATCGCGTCTATTGAGAAATTGTGCTTTCTTTGTACAAGCCTGCATCTTCGTGCTGGTCATGACTTGCAGATGTTGAGAGTCGGACAAAGCAAAACAGCACCTAACTAACCAAGCAAACCAAGCGCGGGGATCGTAGGATGGGGCCATGGAGCAGAACAACGGGTCAAGTCAACGGCAAGATGACGAAGACGAGGAGAAGGAGGAGGATAAGGAGAGACGCAGGTCAAGGGAAAAGCGACGTGGAAAAAGAGACCAAGACCCAGATCTTGCCATAACTGCAGCGTGCAACCGCGGCCGTCATTTTCGCTTTTTCCCTTATTCGCTTTTTACTTTTATTTTGGCTTGGGCGATAGGGCAGACGCGCTGGTGTGTTGTGGTGCTGCTCTCCTCTCTTCACCTTTGAATGTCTGACAGGCAATGGGCATTGGTAGCCCTGCAGTTGTGTGTTGCTCTTGCTTTGCTTGCTTGCTACAGTCTGTACTCCTTGAGTAGCTGCAGCTGACTTCCGCTCGAGCCGGTCAATGGACACAAAGCAGCCTTCATCATCCGCTCGCCCGTCTCGCATCTGGCCGACCCTGAACGAGATTTTCTGGGATACTGGAGCAGCTCCGAATCAGCCTCCCACCTGTGCCCCTCTTATTCCCCCATCCCTCAGCCCCTTCCTCCCTCTTGCCTCTCTCCGCTTTCTCTTCCTCTCCACCACCATCTCTATTCAAGCAACACAATCGTCTCAAGACTCTTGTCTTTCACCCACCTACCACCCTTTCTTCACCAACACTCTTCTTCGACACCGTCGTCAATCACCAACAGCAACAATGTCTGCCGCCGCCAAGCCCACCGCCAAGAAGGCCGCCACCAAGAAGGCCGCTGGTTCCAGCGTCTCCTACGAGGTAAGTCCGTCCCATCAACATCGAAGCGAGCCTCACGCTCTTGTCCTTTGACGATACGGACAACGAGCTGTATGCGCGTTCACAAGCTAGTCACAGCCTGGTCGTCGCGATCAGCTGGTCGTCACATTTTTATTTTTCGAGTGGATGGACGATCGACGCGCGCGTCTGGTATGGAAGCTCAGTCGCGAAAATATACTCGTACAAGCTGGCCATACCTCACTCGCTCTCAATGGGTCCGTCACTGGAACAGCTCTCTGACTACGTCTTGCCTCATCCTCACTGCTGCTATTTGCGCTCGTCGCCGTCGTTGTGTGTCTGTCGCGTCGCGTCTTTTTACAGGCCATGATCAAGGAGGCTATCCTTGCCCACCCCGCTGACGCCCGTGCTGGTATCGGCCGTGCTACCATCAAGAAGTACATCCAGTCCCACCACCCCGAGACCGCCAAGGGCTCTGAGGCCAGCTTCAACACCCGCGTCAACCAGGCCATCACCCGCGGTGCCGAGAAGAAGACCTTTGTCCTCCCCAAGGGCCCCTCGGGCAAGGTCAAGCTCGCCCCCAAGGCAAAGGTCGAGAAGAAGGCCGCCCCTGCCAAGAAGCCTGCTGCTAAGAAGGTTGCTGCTAAGAAGCCTGCCGCTAAGAAGGCCGCCCCTGCCAAGAAGGTAAGTCTTTCTCGTCATCATCACCATCGCCGCCGAGCTCAGCCGAACGGATGGATGTGAGAGACCACCGAAATTCATTCAATTTTGAAGTTTTCGCCTGGCTGGTCCCGGCGCGTGCTGCGCCTTCCTCATCTCTCGGTCGAGGCTGCGCACGCCCCACTTGCATCCTCCCATCGTCCTCTGTCCTCGTCGTCATCGTCATCGTCGCGACATGATTTTCAATCGTCGTCACCACCCCACTTGGGACTGTCCACTGACACTGCCCTCCGTCTCGCACCCTCTTCCAGACCGCTGCCAAGAAGCCCGCCGCCAAGAAGGTTGCTTCGTCAACGGCCACCAAGGCCAAGAAGCCCGTTGCCAAGAAGGTAAGTTTCCTCGCTTCGCATCTCAGCGTCGGAGCTGTGTGACGACTGGAACTTGTCAATGATCAAGCTCGTCCGCCCTGCCGTCTCTGACAAGAGTACGACAAGGCTCCACGTGACGAGGCGCGTCTTGGGCAAACCATTCGTCGATAGCGTGAGACGGTACATTGCCTTGGAGGCGCATCTCGTCTGCGTCGTCGGGTTGGCCGATTCACTTGTTCCACGCTATTCTCCCGCCATCACACGTTGTCCTGCACTCCGACGCTGATCGCCCAACCCACAATCCCCCTGTTTCGTCCGTCTCATTGAACATCTAGGCTGACGCTCCTGCCCGCAAACCTCTTGCTCCTACCCAACCTAAGGCTTCCAAGCCCGCCGCCAAGAAGGCTGCCCCCGCCAAGAAGGCATAAAGTAGCACTCGTTTATCGTAGCTGCTGCTGTCCATGATACCTTTCTTGTCGTTGCGCGTCCGGCTCCTGGCCCCTTTGCCGCGTTCTCTTTCTAGCTTTGTACTCTCACGGTGATCCTCATCACTTTCCCCCGGGTCTTGTCTTTGCCTATAAAGCAAGGACAGCGATCAAGACGGTGGTGATGTGTATTTCTTTCCTTCCGCTAGTCTGGGTTTCCGGCTTTGGCTGCCTTTCCTCCCTTTTGTACAACACTGGCTCGTTTCTTTCTGTTTCTCTGTCAGGCCTACTGTTCGCACCGTCTGCTCTGCCAGCCATCGTATTCGCATTGACTGTTTCTGGCTCTTTTGCTGGGTACAACGGTGATGGTGGTCGTGATCGCTCTCACGCGATTCGATCTGACGCGCGCGTCCAGCTTTCCTTTTCCGTTGCCTCACTTTTTTTTGTTTCTTTTGTATTAATGGTTATCCCCCTTTCTCGCTCCATCTCCCCTCATCGACTGTGTGTCTGACATCGTGTCTGGAACGTTTGACTGTTTTGCGATGGATTGAGGGCAGACGCGTCGATCAAAACCTGAGGAACGAAAGAGGTAGATGAGGAGGAGGAGACACCACGCGCGTGTTATGATTTCGAGCTGGAATTCCCATCCACGCGGATCGGATCTGCTCTTCGTCCTCTTACGATGATCTCGACTTCACCAACTGTCCCGAGTGCTCAGGCATACCTGCGATGACGCTCGCAGCACAATGCATGCTACACCCGGCGGTGTATGTAGCAATGTCTGGACAAGGCACCGGACGAGGCACATCGAGAGGACACGTCTGCCGCCGAGCGAAAAGGCGTGCACTAATTGACTGGCCTCTGCACGTGACCCTGCAGCAACCTGGACCCTGCTTCGGTCCAATTTCCATAAGTGTTAGAGCGGTGTAGCCGCACGTAAGAGGAACAAGCCGGACAGCCATTTTCAAGCTGCTTCTCCCTCGGACCTTTCCTTTGGAATCCGCGCGTTACGCAAACCACTGTGATCATGTCGACATCAGCTTGGCCTGGCTACCCTCCGCCAGGCAGCAGCACTATCTGAAAATGTGGTATCTCCATCTTTCGGCCAGTGGCTCATGAACACCCGTTCGAAACGGCTATACGCATTGCCGCAAGCTGCGAATCGACAGGGCTGAACGAAGTGACCTGCGATCATCATGTCGACCACACGAACATTCACCTGAGATTCTTTGGCTCACAGACTTTTCAGTCTCAAAATATCTGCAGGTTCCGAAGATGAGCACCATCAAGAAACTCTCGGACGATTCGGCGACTGCAATTCAAGCATCTTCTCTCGCGGTGACGGTCGAAGACGTCTGTCGTGTGCTGTTTCGACATGCTCTGCTGCGATGCAAGCATCTTTTCGGCTCGATCTCTGGCAAAGTTGGGGTTCGGGTCGATTACGAGCTGTGGTCGGTCGCTGTGGACGTTGAAGTTGATCACAGTAAGTTTGGCTCGGTTTCGAACCAAGAGTTCGGAGGAGACGATCGGGAGTTAAGGTCGATCTCTCGTTTGGGACTTGTACAGATTACCTCGTCGTCTGTATCAGGAACGTCCGACAAGATCTGGCAGAACGGCGTTTTGATACAATATGCGCCGCTAGGTAAGGCGAGCTCTTCGGCTAGCACTGCGTCGGGTAGAGGGATCGCGATCTGCGTGCGAGATGTGTTTTCGGGTACGCCAATTCGTCGAAAGCTCATCGCATCGGAAGCTACAAAGAGGAATCAAAGCAGCGTTCTTTCCAACTGTGTACGCGAGCTATCGCTCCTCGCACCGTACACAAGCGTCCAACTGGACATTCGTCACGCTACTCCATCGGATAGCCCGTTGCACGCTTTCAAGATGCTACTTACCTTGCCGCGGGCCGAGGATCTGCTTCATCGCTGTACAGCAGCTTTCGGCGACGACAGTGTTGACGCCAACAGCGTGCAAGGAATCTCAGCGGACGTGTCGTTTAACTCGGTCAGAATGACAGTCGAAGGATTTACTGGCAAAGCAAGGTCAGCGGATGCGGCACTCAAGGTTTTATTTTTGCAAGAATGTGTGTGGCCTGGCGCTATCGTGCGGGGAGGAACGCATCAACAGTCTGAAAGGGATGCGGTTGGTTTCGGGTCTCGATTGGCGAGCTTCGGCCTGACATGGACGGACGAGGCTGATGGCAGGTGTGGAGGACAGGCGGCGCTTTCCTCGAATCTCTACGAGAAGGTCTGTCAGAGGATCAAAGGTTCATTCACGCCGGACGAGGTAATGCGAGCTTCACCGTCGTTCGTGCTCAATATCACACTGAACAGGGGTCACGAAGATCCGGATGTCGGGACGGATCAACGCAGGAAACCGGTGCTGGCAGTCGAGTCGTTCGAGACGACCTTGCTAGACGCTATTGGTGTCAGGACTTCTGTGGAGCAGCCTTGTCTAACGCGCAAACGAAAGCGGGCAGGTCGACCAAGTACTGCCGGTAAGGTTGAGGCGAGAGGACATGTGGGCGGAGCTGTCAAAGCTCGACCGGCTACCGCTTCGTTGGCGATAGGATCGTATGGCTCAGCAGCAGAAGCTCCTGAAGGTATGGTAGAGTGGAGGCATCCTGTCAATGGCCGTTTGTTTCATATTGATCAGCGTACGGGCCATAGTACTGCTGTCGGACCTGGAACGGCAGCGAATGGTGATGATAGCAGCATGACAGCGACAAGGCTTCATTCAGTGAATACAAACAGTCCAGTGGATCGCACGCGGCTAAGAAAAGGGCTCGATCTTTCCATTCTTACGCGAGGTCTAGTGGCTGGAGGTAGCGGCAGTGGCAGTGCAGACGAGTTTGATGATCCGAGTCTAGATGCGGCGCTTGCTGCGATACCTTCTCCGTCTGCGGCCGTGGCATCGGATCCGTTGCGCTACAGCAAGTTTTTCGATGGCCGTCGGTCTGCGACACTTGTCACAAGGATTCCGGGGAAATCGAAGAAAGATGGCGAGTCGGATGCGCGTGAGCACGCATCAGCGAGGGCGAACGGGCTCGAAATGGCGATGAGCCGGGCGGATTTGCAAAAGGCTCAAGTGATTAATCAAGTGGATGGCAAGTTTATTCTCTGCATCACCTCTTCTTCTGTTTTGTTCTGCATCGACCAGCACGCTGCAGATGAACGTTTTCGGTTGGAGAGGTTGCTTGAACAGTACATGATGGATTGCGCGGATGGGAATGCGTCGTATTTGATGGATGGAGGTGTTACCCTGCCGATCCAAGGAAGGCAGTATGAACAATTGCAGAGCGAGACAGTGAAGCGGAGCATGGAGAGCCTAGGCTGGTCGATCCGAGACGCTGTTGTGATGCACGCGCAACTTGGACATGCACAGGTGGATCTTGGCGGCATACCAAACATCCTCAAAGAACGAATCTTGACGGAACGGGGTAGAGTCAAAGACGCGATTTGGCTGGAAGCGCTTTTTGCAAGTTGTCTCGATCACGTCCTGGTTCATCCGTTGCGACAGATCAGGAGACAGGATTGGTACAGCGAGTCACGACGGATCCCGGACGGGTTGTTGGGTGTGTTGAAAAGTGCAGCTTGTAGAGGCGCTATTATGTTCAACGACGAATTGAGCAGGGAGAGCTGTGAGTTGGTGAGGAGAAGGTTGGTAGGGTGTATGTTTCCGTTTGGTTGTGCGCATGGTAGGCCAGTGTTGGTGCCGATTTGTCGGGTGGAGGCGCAAGCAGGCGAAGAGTAAGGGCGGGGGTGGAAGGAGAGGTACTGATGGGGGAATGACATGTGGTGTTTGTGGCGGAAGTGTGCGTGTGGTCGATGGATCGGTCGAAGCAGGAGAGGCAAGGGAAGAGGTGCGCTCGAAAGAACGCCATCGCCGAATCATACCAGGCCAGTAGCGAAGGTATCGTCATTCGAAGCGCTCTTTCCCGACTCTCACCTTCAGAGCCGGTGTTGAGTCTTTGATCGGTGCGAATTCGAAAGCTTGAGAGATGAAAGACCTTTCAATACAGCGATGTGGAAAGCAGCTGTCTCGAGAGTATTGATGCGTGTTTGCTGAACGAGTACAGGTTGAGTAGGATTGCAAGCGTGGGGAGTTTGAGCATCTTGTAAGGCTGCTTCTTTTGGTGCACAGCGGAAAGGATGCCTCCGAGGTCGGTGTAAGACGGATCTGGTCGTGAATAAGCCGTCCTTTCCGCTGAGTGTACTGTCGAGAAAAGTTGAGAGATGCTGCAAGCGACCGAATTCAGTCGTACGCCTCCCTCTTGAGATCGACGAAACCTCGGAGCGATCTTGCCACCGAGTCTGCGAATTCGATGGCATTCTCGATCGTCGAAGTTGAATCCAACCCTCCTGCTTCTACCTGCGCCTCGTTTGCGCCTGCTGGAGAGCAATAAGGATTGAAGAGGCTTTGATCTAGCTGCCCACCGATGACGGCCACTAGCTCGACGACGACCGTGGCGCCGTCGGGATCGAGCGGCGCCCAATCGTCTGTGTACCCCGTCGGATCCGGTGTAAAGAGGCGGTAGACGTTGAGGGTATGTTTTGTACCGTGCGATGGATTCACAAGTGACGGCTTCGAGGTGGACGAGTGTCGTGATAGGATTTCGTTGAGTTGAAAAGTAAGACCGTGTCGTAGGAACGTAAAGTGAGGTCGCCAGCCAATGGACGAGACGAAGCTCTTCCAACCATTGACTAGGTCGGTATCGAGAAAGGTGTTCGGATCGAAGCCGAGCAGCGTATCTGTGTTTCCGCCTTCTCGAAACGGATCTTGAGCATCCGCGCCAACGCCTGTGGGTATCGCGCTATCGGAAAGAAGCTCGACATTGTAACTAGGCCTTACCGATGCCTTGGGATACTGACGCTCGGGGAGACTTGGTAGAGGAAGACATAACGTGCACTCGACCGTATCATCGCTTGCGTCGCTATAGCTACGTTTCATTGCCTCTCGAACCCGCAACTTGACTCCCTTCCTAGCTTTGACTACGCTCGCCCACGCATTATCGCCCGTCTCACGTACGGCAGATGTCTCGTCATCGTGCCTGGCAAGGACGGTTTCCTTTTCACAGAGCAATGTGGGAGATGTTGCCACAAGTTGCGTTTCGATCCGACGGAGTAGAGCAGGCACGAGGTGTATTGGCAGTGTGCCCAGGAGCGAGACCTGTGGTTGCTGGGCAGTTGGCGATGTGCTGGATGAGGACGAGGTGGGCTTGGAAGAAGATGTCGCTGCAGAGTTCGAAGAGGTAGAAGCGCCAGTGCCGCCAGCAGTGGTCGCCGACGGTCTCGAAGCTGCTGCCGATGCCATCGAGGAGTTGGCACTGAGTTTGGCAAATGATTTCGCCGACGATCGCTGAAGATTGATGGCCTCGAAGCTCGAAGATATACCGTCGAAGATGCGTCGAACGAGGAGATGTGGAGAAAAAGGTTGATTATCTAAACATGACAATCGAGCTTGGGATGTGTCTAACAGCAATATGAATTGCAGAATTGAATCCGTCGTCCTGCTATGCACAGTCCTGCAAGCTGCGACTTCGGGTCTAAACGAAGACTGAGCCTCAAGCAGTGAAATCTTCCGTCGTTCCTGCTTTCTGCTGCGGGCAACCGCGGTGCCATATCATCAGCACATTTCGTCTCTTGTCTTCCTCGCTATCTTTTCGGTTCGGCTCTTTCACGGCAAGCCTCTTCCCTAGTGGCTACCATCCCGAACTCTTTCTGATCACGACCGGCTTCTTGACGCTATTCTGTCCGGAGACCCACCGGTAGAGGCAGAGATGAGCGGCTAGAGCACAGCTGACCAGGTGATCATTTCCAGCTCAAGCAGACTCCATCACCGAGGCGGAGTTGCTCATCGAGGATTGTGTAGTGTTGTTGTTTACGGATTTGCACAGACGCGTCAAAGCTGCACGTCGGCCTCACTCGACCAGCCAGCGGAACAGCACAGTAGCAGAGCGCAGCAGCAGAGACGTGGAACGGAAATGCAAATGAAATTCCCGAGCCAAAGCCCAAAAAGTCCCCTTTGAAAGAGAGAAAGAAAGAAGAAGATGAAGAAGATCAACACAACAACACACACAGCAGAGCAACACAATGCGATTCTCGATGATGACAGCCCGGTTGACATCTGGACAGTAGTCCCTCGAATCAAGGCTGCTGCTCCAGTGCCGACAACTCATTCATCGCCGAGCTTCCTCCCATTGTGTCCGTTGTCCCGAACCCTGCCTTTCCGCCTCGAGGCATCTTCCCCCGAGTCCCTTGGAGGACTCCATGCGAAGCTTTCTTTTTCTGCCACCTTCCGCATTTATGCATCATGGGATCTGCTACGTGCATGCTCTGCTCTGCTTCCGAGCTGGATGCTGTGCCCTTCTGGCAACGTGCTCTGTGACACACCGACGAGAGGTATCGCACCGTTCGTGATCTCGATGCCGCTCATTGCCTGCTGTGTGACTTGAGTCTTGCTTCGCCAAAGCCAAGCGGCTCAAGAGAGGTCCTAGAAGTAGGAGTCAAGGACCTTCAGAGATCGATCTGCGACTCTTCATGCCACTTGTCGATCTCCGCTTCGCCCTGCAGCCACAGCCGCCAGAGTTCGTTCCCAGCCTCGCTCCCCACTCAAAACATTGGTTCGTCGCCTCCGAAACTCGTCAAGCTTCACTCGCTTCCTCGCTTCCTCGCTTCCTCGCTTCTTTGCTGCAACTGGGCTGCTACGAGTCTGAATTACCAGCAGCCTCTCTGACCCTCTCTCCGCCTTGTCTTTGCTCGCACGTTGCCTCCTACAAGCGAGGCGAGGTGAGGCTGAAACTTGCTCTACCGCCCAATCTTGACAGAGCCATCTAACGTCGCCGCTTCCTGCTCTAGTCACCACCTCGAGAAAGACTACATCGCACAGTCTTGTCCAGCTCCACACTACAGCGTTCTGATTTGCTAGCCTTGCCATCTGCGACACGTTAGCTCTCTGCGCTGGACCTTTTCGTCATCAACAGCATCATTGACGAGATAGCCGTCATCTCCTGCGTAGCATAGCACATGCTGTAACAACAGCTCTACTTTCCTGATCAAAACGACGATCACTGCAACGGCATAGCATCACACTCACCTCAGATCGACAGCCTTGTCACCGCGCTTCAATCAACCCACCATCACAGCGCAAACTCATCTGCAGAGATCTACAACGACGGGCGTCAGCTTCATTTGTCTGCTGTACCTTGTTCCAAGCCGCTCTTGGCCAAGACATCAATCAAAACAACATAGTCACATCACACGTGAGCGCCCGAAACGCACTCTTTGCCACTCTATATCACACCAACTGGCACCATTATTGCATTCCACCATGATGCTCCACAGCATTCTCTGATCGACTTCAACCGGCCAGGTTCCGTGTTCAACAATTTAAGCCTCTTTGATCATTTCAGCGACCCGAAACCAGCATCAACAATATGGCCAGCGCCTCCACATCGGCAGCGGGCGTCGAGGGCCACAGTGTCTCTCGCAAACCTTCAAAGCTCGTTGCTCGATCAAACACACTTCATCGATCACCCCATGGTCACAGTGGATCCGGCGCAGGTCTTTGGCTCGCCAACAGTCCGAGTCCTGATGTATCCACTTTTGCAGAGCAACCGTCCTCGCAATCCGACTTTCAGCAAGCGTCGTCTTCGCTGCAGCAGGGCAAACACGCCTACAACTTTTCAACGGAGCTTGCACGTGCCTCATTCGGTGGCCGACCTCTGACGCTGGAAGACGGATCATCAACCGACTATGATCCGATCTACGCCAACAAGATGGCGACGGCGCCGTCAGATGACGGACATGTCAACTTCGACCGTTCCTTTGACTACATCTCGGGCTTTGACCGCTCCTTGTCAACCTCGGATCAGCAAGATTCGAGTGCAACTGCGTTCGACTCTTCTCGAGAGCAAGACTCATGTCCTCCCCTCACGAGTCGCTTCTCACCCGACGTCACACCAGATTGCTTGCAAGCTCCGGGGATTTCGCAGGCTGGTCCGTCAACACCGGTGAGGCTCATCATGCCAGAGCCATCGTCTCCTTCGGGGCCATTCACGTCAAACTCAGCATTGGCAACATCGCCGTCGCCGAACAGCAAAGCGATACGTAGTATGAGGGCAAACGCAGACTGGGATAAGCGCAGAAAGGCACCGCCTGCACCACTCGACTTGACCCCGGGATCGGAAGCCAAGCGACAGCGTCAGCTAGAATTGCAGAAGCTTCGACTCGAGGCAGTCACGGAACCTACAGCATCGGAAGGGCCGACATTGTTGTCAATCGATACGCGCAAGGCTGGACCGAGTGTCGAGCGGGGTCCAACAAGTCAAGAGTTCGCTGGTCGGAGCCTCTTTTCTCCCATCACGCCGACAGCCGGCTCAGTGCCTTTCCTGAGCGACTTTGGTGCTGCTACCCACGCTTCGGAACAGCCGCTGCCCTTGACTCCACTCAGCGCCACAAGAAGGGGAGCTGCTGTCAACCGTGTGCCGCAACAGCACAACCTCACAAGCCCGACAGCCTCTTACCGCACCACTCCTGATGCGTCAGCGATCCGAAGGGCAGCGACCACATCAACAGCGAAAGCCATCTCTCAACAGGGTTCGGAAGCGATTGGTCGCACTCCAACAGCTTCGGCGCATTCTCCTTCCTATACTTCGAGCGTCACGCCGATGCAAACACGTCGTGCACGATCCCACTCGAATCGCTCCTTCCGAGCATCTGCATCGCTCGCCTCCCTGGGGCCTCCGCCGTTTCCGCCTCCGACTGAGCCGCTTCCTTCTCCTTCGCTCAGCCCTTCTTTCCAACAAGATCAGTCTCTGCCTTCCACTTCAGCCTACCATACCGCCAACGATGCCAATTCCACACTCAGCAAGGCTGGCCGTACTCGTCCATCTGCCTCTTCGATCGATTTCAGCGAAGCTGCTCGTTCGCTCCGATCCAGAACTACACAGACAGGTCGAAGCAGCTTGGACAGCTTCCGCACCGCCATCTCGGACGGCATGACCGTTGCAAACAGCAATCGCAGCATACACGACAATCGACGTTGGGCATCGGATGACGGCTCTCAGCCACCGCCCCTTCCACCGATTGGGCCATACGAAGCGCTCTTCGGTCATAGTCAGTGGGACGGTCCACAGCCGTCGACAGTTCCCTCGAACAACTCTCTGGGCGTCAGCGGTGTATACACCTCTTCGACATTGACCTCGGTGCCGATGGCTTTTAGCAACACGGTCGGCTCCACAGCGTCGACGGCGATGACCTGGAGCATGTCGGATCGATCCACTCCTTCCACCCATCATACTCCAATGACTCCCTTCACGCCGGCATTCTCTGACGTGATGCCTAGCACCGCCGCAAGCTCCAAAACCCAATTCAACTCTCTCACCAGGCCATCAGTCTCTAGTCAGCTGCCTGGCTCCGGTCAGACGCACGCAAAAATGGCTCCTCCCTCAGCCATGAGTTCGCTTGGCAGTGCGGCTACGACGCTCAAGGAGGCGTCTACAGAGGAAGAACAAGAGGGCCGCGGCAATCGCAATACGGAGCAGTGGATCTTGACACAACGTCAGCGAAAGGCACTCATTCAGCATGAAGAGCTCGCGTCGCACCAGCGACTGCTTGAAGCTGATCAGGCAGCAGTGCGACTTTCTATCCGTGCAGATGAAGGTGCCAGTCGAGTCGCACCGTCAGTCAGCCTGCCCCCCATCGAACAAGACAGCGAGACGGAAGCTAGATCCCGACAGGACTCGAAAAGTACCGACACCACCGACGACGATCACGCCAAGGCGCGGCAGATCATGGTCATCTCGACCGTGTCGACGCCAGACGAGAATCTCGAGCCTTTCCACTTTGTCGCCGGTCAGCCTTCTCTGATGCCATCTGCCGGGTCAAACATGGAGCGCGCAGCTTCGCACAGTGCTCTACAGTCATCCTCAACCAAAGACGCCGTGCCCATGACGCGCAATCGCAGCGGCACCACTGGTCCATGGCCGCAATCGCCACTGCTCCTTGACTCGAATCTGCCGGCTGCAAATAAGACTACGATGCATGACTCGACGCCGTCTCCGGCACTCACAACCGTCATCCACACTAATTATGTAACGCCTCAGATTGATACGGCTGTCGATGTCGAAGACAGCAGAGAGTCGAGACACGACGAGTCTGCCATTCAAGGTCTCGGCTTGGACCTGGACTACCCCAGCTCGAACGTCGTCAGCAGCGCTTTGCCTGGCGACCCGGCTCACGATACGGTCAAAGGCTTTGCGCCCATCACAACCGATCTGCTGCGTCAAGCATCGCGCTTCGGAGCATCTCCCCATCTATCGATTCAGATGTCGCCCGAAGCCGAAGCTCTGCACCGAACGCGGTCAAAGTCAAAGGAGATCCTTCTAGCGCGTGAAAGCGGGAAGAGTTTGAAGCAAAGTCTTGGTTTCGAGCTCACTGGCGGTCCGAGCCCTCTATTGCCCAATGACTGTCGATCTCCGCGAACCGCTAGCGGTAAAGAAGTGGGCAGCGGCGGTCAAGGCGGCTTCACTGCGCTTGCCAACGGGTCCATGCAAACCGAATTGACGGTGCACCGTGCCCAAGTAGCCACTGATCCAGCTTTGCATCCTTCTCAAGGGATCACTTCGTCCATATCTGCTTTCGGTCACACCGCCAAGCCTGCTTCCACAACTGCCGGAAAGGAAGCAGATCGACACCTTAATGTGCGTGCCAAGCCAAAGACGGCTAGTCTAGGATGGGCTCGTAACGCTCGTCGAAGTCGAGAGAACGCGTCTCAGACGCTGGGTCTTGGCATGCGCTCCGACAAGCATCATGCTAATGACAAAGCCGATGTCAAGTTTGTCAACATCGACCTCGACGATGGTGGGCTTGAGACCGAGGTGATGCTCGATCGCGACGATGTCAACAAGGGCGGAGAAGGTGCCAGAGCCGGACAGTGGGTCAGCAAGCTCTGGACCTCTGTGACTTCTCCTCGTCGCACCTCGTTCAACTTCGGCGCCACGCAAGGTGACCAAAGCGTGGACATCGAGCTCGCCAACACTAGCGCCGGAGAACATAGCAATGGCAGCAACAGCAAATCCGAACAGCGGGCAAGAGCACCAAAATCGCAAAACGAAAGGACGGCTTCGCGCGGATCCTTCCGACCTCTCTCGTTGGTCGAGAAGCGTCAGAGTAGCGGTCGGTACCAGCTCGACATCTCTCGACAGCGATTCCGCTCTCCTACTCCAGGAGAAGAAGATGAGGTGGCGGAAAAGGATGCTCGTGCTGTCGCGCTGCGCTTGCTTGCAGGCTCGCCTCGTGTCCCGCCTCCTGTCGAAGAAGGAGCGATCGCTGACGCGGCACCCGACCAGAGTATCGATCGCGCCGATCTCTCGGCTGAAGAGCGAGAGAAGGAACGCATCGATGCGCTCAAGAAATTGCGCCGTATGAGTGCTATGGAGCGTCAGAAGAAACGAAGCTCTGGAATCGGCTACATCACGTCCAGCAACACTGCGGGGGAGGCAACGCGTCTTTCGTACGCCGCCGATCAGGGCAGCGGCGCTGGCGAAGAAACCCGCGACGCCAATCCGTCGATCCGGCACGGAGGCCTTTCCAGAGCCGCGAGCGTCAACAGAAACAGGATGTCGATGACCGTGTTTGGAGGCAAGGAGCGTGCACAAGCATCCAACGAGGCGCCCGCGTCGGCACCAGCAGCGGGTCCTTCTGAGCGTGCTTGGTTGGACGCCATGCGATCTCCCCGAGTAGCTGAGAGTCCGTCTGGCTTCACCCCGCGAATGGCTTTCGAGCCTCACGATTGGTGTGCAGGCCAAACCTTGCAGAATCAGCAGGAGCTGTACGATGCAAACCGAGCAGCTGCCGGCACCTCATCAGCCAATCACATCCCACTCATGCTCTCAGGCAGTGTTACCACGACTCGTCAGGTTCCAGCTTCAGCTGTCAATCCGGTCCAAGACCACGGACTCACCGTGTCCGAGCTCGACCGCGCACGCGACGAGATGCGCCGTCTTGCTGATCAAGGATTGGCCGTCAAGGACGAAGAGTTTGCCCAAGGCGCCGTCGAGAGCTTCTATACACCAATGCCGGACGTGCCTGATACATGGACCTACTCCGCTGATCTTCACGAGCAGCATCACTACGCTCACGATCAAAGCATCGAAGTTCAGCCCACCACCGAGCTTGGCGACTTTGGTATCAGCCCTGAGAGGAAGGAGGTCAAGCTGCATCGACGCACGCGTACCGCTCGCTTTGCCGATGACGAACAACATCATCGTTACGATTACGAGGAAGAAGCGCAGCCTACGGTCTCAATCTTCACGCGTAGCCACCAGAACCGTCATCGGGCGTCCGGAAGCTTCTCGGTGCAGTACGGCTCTCACACTCAACCACCCTCGACAGAGCATCGTAGCCGATCCAAACGCCGTGGTGCCCAACACGGTGCTACGGTAGGACATGGTCTCTTTGCAACTCCTGCATCGCTACTGGACGGCAATACGCCCAGCAAGAACATGTTCTGGGCGGGCTTCCTCGGTATGCCCTGGCTATGGATGATCGGTGGATGGTACCTCACGGCTGATGGCCAGCTGCGACACCCTTCCACTGACGACGCACGCGTTCGGAGCAAGACGGATGTCTGGCAGCACGAGCCCAGCATGCAAGGTTCGGCCGCGACGAGTCCTCACATGGGATCGAACTCCACCACATTTGGCGGATCGAGTTACGACCAAAATTGGGGAGCGATGGGCAATGCTGAAAGCGTATCTGGCTTGGGATTGAGCGTAATGCCCTCGATGATGTCCTACGCTGCCTCGTCGGTCGGTACAACCAACAGCGCTCAGACAACCAGCAGCGACCCGAACAGACCGCCTCCTAACAAGACACGCAAGAGCAAGACACGCAGCTTCGGTACACTGCTCGACACGAACCCGCAAGTGAGCTTCTACCAGTCACCTGTGCGCGTCCTGCAAGAGCCACAACCCAGCTTTGGAGGCGTGTGGCGAAACAATCGAGGCATGGAACCACTGCTTGAGACAGACGAGCCCCGTCGAAGTCGGATGTTTGCCGGCTATCCGGAGGACGAGCACGATCATGCATTTGCGCCTTCCCCGATGATGTCTTCGTCTGACGGCGCGACCACCGCTGTTTCTTCAGCTGAGCCGAATGGCGGTGCAGCTCAGTCGAGGTCTGCGATGGGCTATCAAGTGGCCATGGCAACAAAGACCAGCATAGCGGCTCCGTGGAAGGATTTGGAGCGATATGTACTCCTGAATCGAGTAGCGGCGATCCTGTCCGGTGTCTTGGTCTTTGCCGGCTTCACAGGAGCGGTGTATGCGGTGGTGACAAATTTTTAAAGCGCCTGCTGCAGTGGCTACGTACACAAGCGAGGAACGCAAGACTGGCGAGCGAAGGTGAGAAGCTCGACAGTAGGATCAGAGGTAGGTACGAAAAGCTTGTTCAGATCCAGCAGCAGCAACAGCAGCAGCAGCAACAGCAGCATCAGCAAAAGCAAAGCGAGCAACCGCAGTTCAAGTGTGCGACTTCATCGGCAGACTTGATGAGCGCCAGACGACAGCAAAAGCAGCCACGGGTCGAGGATGATCTATTCGATCCCGACGATGGTGGCAGTGGAAGGGAGGCAAAGCGAGGACTGACTTCGTGGGACGCCGTCAGATGGCTGTCGAGTCATGTCGCGCCGGGCAGTCCCACGAAGCAAAAGGGCACGGTGCAATCCGTTGGCTTGCAGACAGCGAGCAAGGACAGCCCTGCTTCAGCAAATCCGGGCAATGGCTCGACGTTGTTTGCTGGAGCAGCTGCGGCCCTTGCAGCTACCTCTGCTTCCGCCAACTCTGGCATCGGAGGACTGCTCTCCGCCCTGCTCAACCCCTCCACTGCTTTGAAGCTTGACACCGCCGAAGCGTCGACCTCACAAGGTGGCGCAGAGGCGATGCTTGCGACGTACAACCATCTTGTCTTCCTGCGCGCCATCATTCGCATCTTCTTTCGCGTCATCGTCCTCGTCCGCCTAGCGCGCTTCCGCAATTCGGCAACACCGATCTCTGCTCTTGTGCTCAACGAGCTTCTGCGCTGAAACGAATTTCGACAACTGCTTCTTCCCTGCTGCGGACGCTGATGCTGGGGGCTGATTTGGACCTGGATCTTGCATCTTTCGTACTGATCTTTGGATGTGTGCAGAGTCACTGTGTTGGAATAGGATGGTGAAGGCAAAGGCCGCGAGCGCGAAGCAGGCGTGCGAAATGCGCGGCCTTTCCCGGGACGATAATGCGATTATGTTTTGCTTTCTTTTCGGTTTCTTTTGATGGACTCTTTGATGGTCTCTTTAATGCATTACATCTACATGCCGAAATTAATGATCAACGACAGTACAGTGTTTCTGTGAATTTGTGCTCTGAGCCGATCTTGGCGGTCAAGAAGATGGTCGAGGTGAAAGAGACCTCGAACTGTGACTGCAGGGTCCAAGATGAGGAGAAAGTTCGCGTCCGATTCCCGGGCTGTTGTCGCTTGCGTTTCGGTGGAGGTGTTTGCTCTGCATCAACGCGAGAAGACTGACACAACGACCAGCTTTCCTTCCCCTGGCTCTTGCTCTCCATCACCCTCACTTTTGCCTGCGGTCATACACCAACGATGAAACCGTCAATATTTGCCGACGCAGTCATCACAGCGTCTCAAAACAAAGATGGCCACTCGCTCGCCCAATTGTTTGCCATCGGTGGACCGGTTGCAGCCTCGGCGTTGCTCGAACTGGGTGATGCGCGACCGAATCGAATCATCTCGGCCCTTCGCAGGTGCTCTGGTTACCTAGCCGCGCCATGGGAAGACATGTGCTTGCACCATCTTACATCGTTATACAGCTTTTCGCTTGCATCTTCTTTGTCCCACGGCGGGATGGATGCGGAGGGCAGGACCCGAGCGGAACGCCTTGGCGAAGCGTTTGATGCGTACAATTCGGTCGTCACGGCTTTCCTACGATACTTTGCGACCCTCACACCGGGTCGTTGGGCGTTACCGCTTTTACGGATACTGTGTCTCAATTTACGATGGCTGGCAGTCCAGGCCGATTCCTCCTTCTCTTCCTCCTCTTCATCATCTACTGCGATTACGACTGGTCGTTCGAATCAACCCAACAAACGGTTGGAGGAATGTGCACGACAGCTCAACAAAGCCTTCACTGCTTGCGTAGCGGATCGGAATCCTGATCTCTCCGAATCACGCAAATGGGGAACGTACGAAGTGGTCGGCATGGTATTCAAGACGTATTTTCGCTTGAAAAGTATCGGACTCTGTCGAAACATTCTACGAGCTATCAGTGCGGCTGTTTTGCCTGGGTTGGAAGAATTTCCAAAGAGTCAACAGGTCACTTTTCGCTATTACGTCGGAGTACTGGCGTTTTTGAACGAGGAATACGACAAGGCAGAGACCGAGTTGGAGGTTAGTTTGCAAAAGTGCCATCGAAACGCACCGGTGAATCGAGATTTGATCTTGATCTACTTGATCCCGGTGAAACTTCTCAAAGGATTCCTCCCGAATCCCGCGATGCTCAGTGAAAAAGTACAACCCTACCAACCCTTCATCACCGCACTGCAACACGGCGATGTCAAGTCCTTCGATCTCGCCCTGCAGCATCCCGAGATTGAAAATTGGTTGGTCAAAAAAGGCACCTACATCGCCATTGAAAAAGCCAGAGACTCTACCCTCCGAACTCTGCTCAAGAAAATCTGCACCTCTCTCACCCCCAACCCAACCCGAATCCAGCTCGATCAACTCCATCTCGCCACCACCACCACTTTGATCGGCTTCAAGTACAGTCGAAAAGAGTTGGAATGGGTGCTGGCTACCCTGATTTATAAAGGGTATGTCAAAGGTTACATCGCCCATGAAAGAGGCGTTTTGGTGTTGAGCAATAAGGACGCTTTTCCGCGCTTGCAAAGCGTGCCGATCGTGACGACGTAGGAGATAGGAGGAGAGAAGCTGGATGTTCACAATGACATGTTTCGGCTGATCATCACGAACAAGACTGTGTCTGCAAACTGTGTGGTGCATCGTGTGTATTTTGGTGTCCTGCTGCATCCTCACACGCTCGTTTTCAGGAAGAAGATGCTACCGACGCCTCCATCTCTCTCCACAGAGCCCCCGGTTGGACCTGCTGCGCTCCGACGCCCGCTGGATTGCTTCCGTTCTTGGCCTCTGCCACCACCTCGGCAAACTTGGGTGTACCAGCGGCACTCAGCACGCCATCCAACTCCCTACTGACCACGACCAACATCTTGTAGATAAACCTCTGCAATTCGACCTGCTTTTCAATCTCCTGTTTCGTCGCCGTCTCTTTCAACTTGCTTCTCAACGTCGCCCCCACCGGCTCCGCCAGATCCTCCAACCTTCCCCCCAAAACCGCGCGGACAACGCTCGATCTCAACTCGACCAGCTTGATGATCATCAAATAGCAGAGCGTCTTGATGCCATCGTCCGAATCCGACAGTCCGGCAAGAACCCGGTCCAGATATTCGGCCAGATCAAGACGCGACCAGAGCGAATCGAGCAGTTGGTACATGGTCTCGTACGCGTTCTTGCGCAGATCCAGCCCATCGTCCGTGACAATCTGGAAGGGTCCCATCGAGACTTTGCGCAGCAACTCGGTGCGCACGTGCGTCTCCGAGTAGAGCAAAGGCAAGAGCGTAGGAAGATGTTCGCGAATGAGATAGGGTTTGTTGTGCGCAGCAGAGTTGAGGGCAAAGGTGGCATTGCGTCTCACCTCGAGCTCGGCATCGCCAAGCAGAGCCAGGAAGTCGACCAGCACAGGAGCCAGAAGCTCGTCGTAGGCTGCTGAGGACTCGGTCGACAGTGTGAAACGGATCGCTGCGAGCACCGTGGCTCGAACCGACACAGAGGGCGAGCGAAGTCGTTCCTGCAACAGCGGCAGGAACTTGGTCGGCTCGCTCAGAGTCAAACGAGCAAGGCATTCAGCCCCGATCGAGCGTACACCCTCCTCCTTGGTCTCGCATGCTTCAAAGAGCACCGGCCACACCTGTTCAGCAACGACAGTGAGCTGCTCAGCCGATCCGTGCGTAATGAGCTCCTTGAGTGCGTGCAACGACAGAAATCGTCGGCTGGAAGCCTTGTCGTCCGAAGCAGCACGAATATCCTGCTCGATCGTGGGCAAATAGACCGAAAGCGCACCAACGGCCATGTTGCCGACGGCGAATGCAGCCGCCATCTTGACCTCCTCCGAATCAGCGGTGTAGAAACGCAGAACGCGGTCCAGCAGTCCGGCGTGGGTGGAAAAGTCGTTGAAACGACCGAGCTCGCCGAGTAAAAGCAGAGCAAAGTACACTTCCGTGTCCTTGGCGCCCCCGTGCTCGAGGCTAGTGGTCGCTTTGGCGGCGACATTACCACTGGCGGCATCAGAGACGGTACACACGGCTCCAATGCAGCGCGAGACGGTCGAATACACATGTGTGCCACTGACAGAACCCTTTGCCGCTTCGAGAGCCGCAAGCAGCTCGTCGACTGTTTCCGGTGCAGTGGCTGGCTGGGCGCCGACGTACAGTCGCAAAAATTCGAGCAACGACTCCATCGCTGGTCCTTGAGCAATGGGCATCTTCAAGACGGAGTAGATTTGCGGCAGCACCGATACGCGAACTGACTCTCGTGTCGCTGGATCGTTGAGCAAGATCAAGTTGACGCTGCGCAGGACGTGCGGAAGCAGGTTCATGTCCATGTCAGTGTTAATCAACGGCTGAACTTCGGCCAGAATCGAATTGGAGGAAGCCGTGTCCAATTTGGCGGAGGAGCGGGAGAGAGCAGCTGCAAGACAGTCAAAGGCCGCAAGTCGTAGCTGACGGTTGGACTTGCGCAACAAGGTCGCAACTTCGGCGATCGAGGTGTGCAGGAAAGCGTCGAAAGCGGCGCCTGTGCAAACGGGAGAAGCGGCGATCTGTGCAATGACCTTGACCGTGACAAAACGCGTCACCTCGTTGGTCAGACGAGCTGTGAGCAGATCAAAGCATTCGCTGTGCTTCTCTGTAAGGTCATCGCCTGCGTAGGCTAGCAAGACTCCGAGACAGGCGATGCCGCGCTCCTTGATCTCTTGGTCCGAATCGAGGCGGTTGAGTCGGGCCACGGTGGCACTGTATATCTGCAGCAGGTACGGCTTGTATTGACCTGGACCGGCGACGAATGCACCTGCAGCAGTGGCACCGAGAGGACGAAGCACCGAGACGAGCTGCGAGCAGGTGAGGAAAGCCTCAATACAGCTTCGATGGAGTTTATCCTCGATGGAAGCAGCAAGGATGGGTACGAGGGTGGGCAGCTGGTCGTCGAAACTCTTAGGAGCATGGGTTAGGAAGAGCACGCGGAAGAAACCGAGCACGTCAGCCTTGAGGTTTGAGCCTCCCGAAGATGCCGATTCTGCGCCCTTCAAGGCTTTCTCGGTATGAGCGAGAATGGAGCCGATGTGGGATTCAAGACCGCCGTGCAGGACAACGACAAGTTCGCGCAGCACAACGAAGCTCTTGTGGCGTGTCGGGAAGGACTTGGAGACGATTTCGCGATTGAGAGCCTTGGCAATGGCAGGCACTAGGGCGAGGAGCTGACCTCGCGGGGAGCCTTCAAGGTTGTCGGTTTCAGCATCAGCCTCGTTACGTTTGCGTTTGAGGACGCCGGCAGCCGCAATGGCAGCAGCCTGGCTGGCGGACGATCCCGAGGCGGAACCAATGACCTCGGTGGCCTGAGGGCCTCCAGCGTAGAGTTGCATCTGCTTGAGAAGGGCAAGGAAGGTGTCGAGAATTTCAAGACGTACGCTCTCTTCGCGCTCGGAGAAGCGAGCGACAAGGATAGGTGCTACGCTGCCGACGTTTTGTGCGAGCAACTCTGGTCGACTGCTGAGCGCTGCGTTGAGGACCTTTGCTGACGCTCTTCGCACCTTCCAAGACATGTCATCATCGTCGGAATAGTCGTCATCGATGAGATCGTCATCGTCGTCGTCTTGGTCGCCAAAGTCGTCATCGGCATCACGCATCTCTTCGTCGTCGTCAAAGCCGGCGTAGTTGGGGTCATGCTTGATCAACGTGACGGCCAAGTCGATGGATGCATTGACAAAGGGAGTGACCTCGGCGGGGCAGCGAACCAAAATGAGCTCGATGGACTGAAGGCACGTTTCACGCAGCTCGTCATCATCATGTTTGGCGGTCTGAATGACGGCAGGCATGAATTCCGGAAGTCTGCGACCGAGCCTTCGGGGACAGGTGCGTGCGAAGATGCCGATGAGTTGGGCAGCTGTCTTACGCGTTTCGACGGTGTTCTTTGGCGCCAAGTCGGAGCTGACGAGTACGGAAAGTTGCGTGAAGACATCAGATGTCGCGCACGAGCCTAGCGCGCCAAGGACAGTGAGGGAGCGCTTGCGAACTGCAGGACGAGTGTGGCGCATGGCTGGAACCACGGCCTTGAGGAGGGCATTTTGTAGGGGCACGGCCGCAGTGACGGAGGCGGCAAACTTGCTGATCAGCTCGGCGAGGATATCAAGCGAGTCGATGAGAAGTTCTTGCGATGCGGAAGCGTCTGCAACGTGGTTGAGCAATTTGGGCGCGAGTTTGTTGAGTGCAGTGTTGGCGTATGAGGATCGGGTAGGCATCTGTGAGGTGACTGTCTTGAGCGCGAGAGCGGCGATGTCTCTGAGCTCGTCATTGTTGGAAGAAATGTATTCGATGAGCGTGTCGATGACATGCTGCACGTTTTTCTCGCGAAGCCGAGGGACGAGGATGGCGAGGGCACGAACGACCATGTTCTTGACTTCGGTGTTGGAATCTTTCATGAGGGCTAGCACCTGACGAAGCGTGTTTGTCTCGGTGCTGTCGTCCATCTGGATATAGTTGTCCTTTGATAGCTCGGTGATGAGATCATTGAGGGCCATGAAGCGAAAATCGGCGTCTTGCGACTTCATGCGCTCGAGGAGGGGCGCGATGCCCGTGTGAGCCCATGAGGACGCCATGATAGAAGGCGATGTCGAGGCCGGCTGCGCTTTGACCCAGATGCTGAAGCTACCGTCTTGCTTGTCGGAGGATGAGTCCACTGAAAGATGATCGTGGAAGTCGAAGCTGAGGCTGCTATCCAAGGTAGCGTAGTCTTGCCTCGTCGATCAGCCTTCTGACGCGTAGCTGAGCTAGTTGAGTAGACTCACACTTCAAAGTGGAGTGGGCAGAGGCATGAACAAAATCGGCTTGCTCCGTGCGTGTTGTTCTTTTTCTTCTTGGATGACCATCTGAATTGGATCGGGCAGATTCCTTTTTGCTGCATTGTCATATGTTAGACCGCGAGAAGGTGGACTTTTACATCGTGCCGGATGAAAATTCGGTGGTCGATTCGGTAAAAACTGTCAAACTGCGCCAAGACTGGGACATTTTCTTGGCAACGAACAAGCCATACTCTGCGGAGCTGCTACAGCCGCTCAGGCTGTCAAGTTGCTCTGTCAAGTCGAGACAGCGAGCGGCTGTACTCTTCGCTATCTTCCAAGGTGTCCATCTGTGGTACGGGATCCGCTTAGTCGTCCAGCCGCAAACTTTCCGATATCCCATGCACTGACACATGTCTTGGCGCTATGCGCACACAAAACTTTTTTTTCTTTGGCCGCTCGATCTCCAGCTCTTGGTCGCCTCTTTTTGCCTTGCCCACCAGTGTCTCTTGCGTTCCTTACTTCTTGGCATTGACCAAACGACACTGGCAATCTCCAAAACGTTCACGCACAAAGTTTTCTCCTTGATTGCAGCTCTTTTCCTCTGCAAGGGCGGTAGCGGTGCATATCAGTACAAGCCATCGCGGCCCTTCGGATTCGCCTGCTTCTTCTCTCTTTCATGCGTGGATTCCACGTTCTGCCACAATGGCGTCTTTCAGGTCTCCCTTGTTCGAACATGGCCTCAGCGAGTATTCTGTCTGGTTGAGCAAAGCCAGACGTTCCTGACATGCACGTGCGGCCTCTCCCAAATGGGTGCATGAGAAGATTGGTGTCGAACGTCCTCGCCTATCGACTGCCCTATCAGCGCTGCTGCCCTGGACAGGGTGGTCGTCTGATCAGTGCTCTCAACCACGTCTCCTTTCCCCGCGGTGCCGTAGCCGATGGCCTTGCGAGACGGTTTTCTGATCCCTTCTGCATCCGATGTATGCAAGTTGTCCACGTTCCCTCGTGTCAATGAAGATGTCGAACCGATTCTGCATGAAGAGATGTCTTGGCTACCAAGTGGATCGTCTGCCCCTTCTCCCTAGAACTGACATGGCCTCGAAAGTGTTGAACATGTCGAAACTCAGCTTCGCCTTCAATTCTTCTTGAGCAATGGTGAACAGGCGCTGTTTGTTCAGGTATCTGTTACCGCGGCCTTTGTGCTTCGGGCTGGAATCATATAAGAGTCACCCTGTCAAGGACTAATCTCTTACTTCTTTTCGCTGTCGCCACATCCACCAACTCCCACTCGAAAGCCGCTACTCGCTCTGAGCCAGCAGCTGGGTTGTATTCGCCCCCTCTTTCCCCCCTTTTCCCCGTCTTCACTTTCCTTCCATTCGGTTGGAAGGCGTCAAATCGCAAAGATGCCCAAGTATCACGACTATGACTACCTCTTTGCCTTTTCCATGATCGGCGCCTTCGTCAATGCCTACGGTATCGGTGCCAATGATGTAGCCAACTCCTTTGCTACCTCGGTCTCGTCGAAATCGCTGACGTTCCGTCAAGCCATGCTCTGCGCTGCTGTCTGCGAATTCCTCGGAGCGGTCTTGGTTGGCGCGCGTGTAGCTTCCACCATCAAAAACGGCATCATCGACCTCGATGTATTCAACGGAAACGCCTCGGTCGTCCTTCTCGCTTTCACCTGTTCCATCATCGGTTCTGCTGCTTGGCTCACTTTTGCCACTCGAAACGCCATGCCTGTCTCCACCACGCATACAACGGTCGGATCGGTGATCGGTGTGGGCATCGCAGTCAATGGTGCCAAAGGTGTCAAGTGGGGCTGGAACGGGGTTTCGCAGATCTTTGCTAGTTGGGGTATCGCTCCTGCGGTAGCTGGAGGTTTTGCTGCTTGCGTCTACCTGATCACCAAGTATGTCGTGCTCAAATCGTCCAATCCGGTCATGGTGGGTTTGTGGACTGCTCCAGTCTACTTTTTCGTCGTTTCCGGTGTTTTGACCGTTTCGATCATCGTCAAGGGCTCTCCTTCGCTCAATCTGGACGAATTGCCACCTAGTACCACCATCGCCGCGGTACTGGGAACGGCTTCGGTGGTGGCTTTGCTTTCCATCCTCTTCTGGTTGCCTTATGTTTATGGCAAGGTGATCAAGGGCGATTATACGTTGAAGTGGTATCACTTTTTCATGGGACCGGCTTTGTGGTGGAGGCCAGCACCTCAAGATGCTGTGACGGCGGATTCGGCGGTTCCTGATTACCGATTGCATGCTTTCGACGATCCAGCGGATCATGATGCTGGTATGAATGCAGCTGTTCGTGCTCAACCAGTTGTAGCTGGTGCAGCCTTGGAAAGTCCGAACGAGATCGAATCTTCGTCCAACAGCGACAACCATGCCGTTTCTTCCGCTGTTGAAGAAAAAGATGTCAAACTCGCCCGTCAACCGAGTCATACCAACAACAATGCTTCTCACCTCGCACGTGTAGAAGCTGAACTCGAAGGCGCGCATTCCATCCCTCCCTCTGGCCACATTCCTGGACGTCCTACACCTCCCAACTACCGCACCTTTGAAGGGTCCTGGCTTGAGCCGTGGAACCTTTACACGATCCTTCGCTACAATGCGCTGCCTTGGATCTGGTACAGTCTTTCGGCGGGATTGAAGACGGACATCCACGCCATGCAGGCGCACGGAAGCGAAAAGGAAAAAGCCAAACTGCGTCAAATGCATGCTGTCGCCGAACAGTACGACAATCGAGTCGAACACCTGTATTCGTTCATGCAGGTCATGACGGCTTGCACCGCGAGTTTCGCACACGGAGCCAACGATGTTAGCAACGCCATCGGTCCTTTGGCGGTGGTGTACAATGTTTGGGCTACCTCTCTCTTCCCATCGAGTAAGGAGCCGGTTCCGGTTTGGATCTTGGCGTTTGGTGGTGCAGCGATCGTGATCGGTCTGGGAACGTACGGTTGGAGGTTGATGTCGGTGCTGGGAAACCGTTTGACAATGCACTCGCCGAGTAGAGGCTTTTCAATGGAGCTCGGCGCAAGTATCACCGTGGTCATCGCGAGTTATTTGGGATTGCCAGTGTCGAGTACGCAGTCGATCACCGGCGCTACGTTGGCAGTGGGATTGTGCAATGGCGACTACAAGGCGATGAACTGGAAAATGCTGGGCTGGATCTTCTTTAGTTGGGTATTGACTTTGCCCATCGCGGGACTGATCAGTGGATGCCTCTTGGCAATCGTACTCAACGCTCCCGGTTGGAACACGCCTCCCCCGATGCTTTGAAAGATAGAGGCGAACTAGCATGCTATCAAAGTATCATCACATGACACTGTAAAAATCCTTTGGTCAATTAGATCCGTTGAAACTCCTCCTCATCGTATGTGGCTTGCAACGCGATGTTGCGTGAGAGCTCAGGACTGTCAAAAAGCAGATTCCCCATCCACATGGTTTCAAGACGAATCTAGACATTTTCAAAGCGACCCGTTGAACACTAGTCTTACAAAACCCAATTACTGCCAGCTTTCGACGCCATGACCCGATTGTTTAGTACCTAAGGCGGAAATGTGGATGATCGGAACCGAGCAAGTAGATTTCATCCTCTGTCAATCCGTCCAACTTCCAATCTCTCTTACCCATCTCCCTCTGCCTGTTCTCCCATCTTTGCCAGGTAACCAAGCCGATGCCGATGAGCGCCATCGCAATACCACCAGCCAAGTTGAGGCCGTTTCCGGGCAAAAAGTTGGGTGCATACTTGTTGAGGTAGGTCCAGCAACTGATCAATCCACCGATGTTTCCGAAGAAGACCGTGACCGCAATGGCGCCCGTGCGTTCGCTGTCGTTGTTGGCATTGACAGCCGCATATGCTGGCAGGAGAGCTCCTTGGGTGAAGGCACCGGAAGTGGCAAAGAACGAGGCGGCGTATCGAACGTAGAGGTTGGAGGAACCGACAAACATGGCATAACCAATCACCATGACGAGCGAACCAGCAATGGTGAAGACGGATCGAACTCGGAATTTGGCCGAGCAGTAGGCAAACGCCAAAGTGGCAATCGCGCCCATGATGTTGGGTGGTACCGTCAAGAGTTGTTGGTCGATCACTGTGTACCTGGGAGCGGGGAAGATTCCGCGGACGACGGTGGGGAGGAATACGGCAGTTCCCTGAACGGCGATGTTGTCGAGCAGAAACATGGCAGCGCAGCAAAGCGAGGTGGTGGAAGTGATACCTTTCCAAAGAAGCTTCTTGTGCGTCTTGTCGACGAGTTCCTTTTGACCGACAAGTTCGGACTTGAGGCGTGCCTGCAGGAACGTTTTCTCCTCGTCGGTCAACCATCGAGCGGTGTGGATCGAGTCGGTGAGAGTAAAGTATCCGACGATGGCAACGACAATGGTAATCAAGCCTTCGATCAGGAAGATCATCTCCCAGGACCTGACCGAACCCATATGAGGGATCTTGAGAATCGCCGAAGCCAACAATCCACCAAAAGCACCTGCCGAAGGAGCAGTGACCAAGTACAAACCCAATCTAAAGACCAGTTCGTCCTTCTTGTACCAACGACTGAGATAGTAAGCAATCGAAGGAAGCATTCCTGCCTCTGCCACACCTAGCAACAACCTAACCACCACGGCACTTGCAAAGTTGGTGACAAAGGCATTGCACAAACTGAGCAAGCCGAATCCGAATGCCATTGCCGGGATCCATTTTCCTGGACCGAGGATCTTTGTCAATGTGGTCGAAGGGATCTCAAAGGCTGCATAGGCTGCGTAGAAGGCGGTGAGGAGAATGTTGAAGTCGTAGCTTCGAGGATTCATTCCCAGATCGCGTTCTAGGCCGGCGATACGAGCGTTGCCTACGTTGGCTCTGTCGATGAAACACATGAGGTAGAGCAGAGCGACGGTGGGGACAATGTAGAGGTCGATCTTGCGGACCAAAGCTTTTTCGCGAGCAGCATCGTAAATCAGGCTTGGTTCCGATTTAGGTGTACCGCTGGCGTAAAGGGGTGGGACGACGGCGCCACTGGATTGCTTGTTGTCGCTGTGTTTTTCGTCGACGGAAGAGGCGGATCCTCGTTCCATGTCACGCATGGCGTCGAGGACCGCCGCTGGCGAGGTGGTGCTCGTCATGATCGAGTCGAGGAGAGACCGTGGCGAAGAGAGTTCTCAAGTCTATGTGGTCGTAGTCGCAGGGGGGCAACACCAGGAAAGGGGTATAAAAGCTACAGAACGCTGCAAGCAGGAAGCAGGGGGAGAGAAGGATGGGTAGGGTCTCGACGATAGAAGGGTAGCCAGACGGAGGAGCACAAGAAGGGGGACCTTTAATATAACTTTTTTCTCTTCCCGACTGAAAGAAATTCCAGGGAACTCTGCCTTTTTTCCCCTTTGCCTCGAGCTGCCAAGACTATGGTTGGAACCACGCGACTGGAAAGGTTTGACACCATACGCAAAACGAGTGGGATCGCGACTCAGATGCGCAATCAGCAACGATTCCGGCCGTTGTCCTCTGGTGCATGCTAGCCGGACAACGTACCCACGGACAAGTGTGGAAAGCAATGTGAAAATGAACCAGGAAACCGAGTGTGGGGAGCCGTAATCTTGATTTCCTCTCCCTCCTAACTTCGGCAAGGGAAAGCTGCGTTGGACCGGGGGACGAAATGGTCAACCGACGCGAGGAGGGGCGTGAGGGGAAGAGAGACACTGACCAGAAGCTGATTGAACCATGAAACATGAGAAAGCGTGGGGAATGGTTCTGCAGGGATCTGTCTGGGGGTGTTCCTGCACCACATGGTCTTTTGGATGCATCGATGGTCCACAATGGGCAAGTACGGGTAATTCTGTCTGGAGCGCAAACGAGGCCGAGGGTTGTCTCGACAAGCCCCCGGGCATAAGGCGCGGAAATGGCGGGAAGGTCTTGACGGAAGTTGGATGGTCTCGATTCAAAGACCACAAGGACAAGCTCGAGCGTCGTAGCAAGCACCAGCAGCAGCCCGAGCAGGAAGAATCACTCGACTTTGCGCTGTACGACCTCCAACTCATCTCGCGGTCGTTGTTTGCTTGGCTCTGCTTTTCACCGAGACAGCCTTGCTATCTCTCTCCCGAGCAATGATGAACGGAAACACAGCCGAATGCTGATCGTTTGCGCTCACTACAATAGGTCACATGAAAGCGGCAACCATGCCCACTCTCTTGCACCAATGAGAGCGATGGGATGGCAAAGCTTGATACAGTGGGAACTGGCTTCTTTGGCTGTCAAGATCAACGCAAAAAATGCCAAGAACGTAAAAAGTCGTGCATGCATGCAAGCGATGCTCTGCCCAAGTGCACAGTTTTTCAAGAGCGGTACTGCAGCAAATTTCGGACAGCTTCCTCGCATCTCATCCGCCACCAAATCACAGTCGCACAGTGGCACTACACAAACGCAAGGCAGATGATCAGTGTCTCTTGATAATCCCGCGTCGTACATGCACCTTGATATGGCAATGCCACGCGACGCATAGACGAGCCTCGGCTTTCCACCAGATGCACAAAGGGGACACCACCACTCCTCGAATCATCGACTCTTGATTTGAATGTCATTGCAGGCTGGCCCCAGGGAGGACCAGCAGCAGCTTGAGCAGCAGCGAAGGTAGGCAGTTTGCCAAGGATCAGCACATGTACACTGGATTTGGATGAGGTCGCTTGCCTATTCTTTCTTCAGCTGTCTATTGCAACCCCGCACGATTGCAAAAATGCGGGGATCCCCCCAACTCCAGCAGCGGAGTACAATACATCATCCCATTCCTGATCACTGTGTTTCAATCGGTAAACCTCCGCCAACCATCTTTCCGGACATCACGGCAACCATCTCGACCGGATGTCGACGGCCGGTCTTCAGCATCCAAAAGACCGCGAGATGGGTGCGCGTTCCTGATTGTCCTCATACCACTGGATTGACAAACAATTGGTTCTACCGTCGACGTCCAACTTGCCTCGCAAATCCATCCTCCGCCGTTCCACTTCCGATAGCCGCGACTTCCACCTAGCAACACTTGACCAGTCTGGAGACCAACACGCATCCAGCAGCGCAAGCAGAAGACCAGTCTCCCGCAATTCGGATCTACACGGTCAACCCGCCAAGACTTGTACCTCTTCCCTTTGCAATGCTTCACGACCATGTGGACACTCGCTAATCACAGGTCGCTCGCTCATGCTCCCAATCCGAATCTTGATCTTGGGATTTGCTCGGCCGGATATCGTATGCGCTGTTCATTGAGTTCGTAGTGACACCTCGATACAGAGTGGCTCGCTCGACCGTCATGTACCGTCCTGAGCATCCTTGTAGTTCGATTGCAACGACACTTCGCTGCTCGAGGCGCGATGGCCCACATCGCCAGGCGAAATGCTGGAATCCAACCAAGACTTGTCCTGCATCCCTCCCGCCGTGTCCGCTCTCCCAGCCGACGTCGGACCGTCGACAACAGCTGCATTCATCACATCCTTACCGTGCTTCTTCTCCGTTTCCTGTTCAGACTCTTGCTGGTCATCCGTTTGCTGCCTGACGTTGCGTGTCGTGGCGGGACCATCGTCACCGCCGAGCAACCATGCTACCACCAGACCCTGCTCCACGGCATCCAACGAGCTGCTCCTTACCTCGATCAGTGCCGGCGTCAGGGTGGCAGTCTTGGAGCTCGGTTCATCTTCCTGCTTGTATCCGTTTGTCGCGACAGGAACTTCCGTCGTCACCGCCCTCGCTGTTGCTCCGCCAGCGATGACCCCACCTGCTACTGCACTCGCCGACCCAGCAACAGTACCAGAAGTGGCATCCGTCTTGCTGTCATCCTGACCCGCCCTTTCGTCCGCGACACCATTGCTGCGAGATCCAGAAGGCGAAAGTGGCAGCGAATCCGAGCGCATGGCCTTCTGCACAAGAGCGCGACACTCGTCGACACTGTGACAATTGCGCATCGCCCTCTCCAGTTCGGCAAGCACCTGGATGGTCTCCAAGCTCGAGCTCGTCCGACGAGATGGATTGGCCGAAAGCGGTCTGGCCCCGAGTGATCCCCTTCGCGAGATACTTCGCATCCCCGCGGCGCCAAACGATCCTGGCCAGGCAGTGGGCGCAGTGGTGCTCTGAGGCGCTGATGCGTTGGGTGTCGCCGGAGTGACCACTTCATCTGCAGCGGGCGTCATCGGCGACACAGCACGAGCTGGACCCGTAGAATGATGTCCAACGTCAGACGATGGCGCGGCAGTCTGACCGCGAATCGGCAAAACACCGTGTCCGCTCGAGCTTGTGTATCCTACGCTGCGACGCCGGTCCGAAGTTGGCGTGCCGTTGCGTTCGATCACGGTGCTCGCACTCGTCGAGTTGCGCTTATAGCCCCACGGAACTTTGCGACTGACCAACTCGTCTGCCGCCTTGGTAGATTTGGACGTCGTCGACCCGTCATCTGCCGGCGTTTCGTCCTGAGACGCACCTTCAGCTGGGCCAGGCGTTTGGCTTCCAAGGCTCGTAGTCCTCGACCCGTTGCTTGTACTCCGAGACGCAGCCACTGCCGCCGCTCCGACCCCAGCTGCACCTGCTGCGCCTACTATACCCACGCCCAGACCGATGTTGGCCGTGGCAGGCGCGCGTTCCGGCTCGACATCAGAGACATCAGCTGCAGGCTTCGCTTCCATGGCCGCGTCGGCGCTGGCCGCCGGATGTTCCGAGGTCGACGTGGACGAACGAGATGCCGCATTGCCGTTGAAAGGCGCTTCGTTTGGCGAAACAAGTGAGCGCGTCTGATCGATCGAGTTGGTGGTGCTGCTGGTGATGTACGTGTCCTGCGATTCTTCCAGACTCGCCTTGGTTTCGAAACGTTGGTGCCCGCGGAAATTCTTTTGTGGAGGCGAAGAAGGCGTACCGTGACCTGTGCTGCTGGCTGACCTTCGACCGAACAAAGTTCGAACACGATCGCCCATAGCTGGCTTTCTAGGAGCTGCATCTGTCAATGAGGAAGTATCGGATCCGATATTGCCGAACCTCTCCGACGTAGCGGACGGCGGCGTCGATCTGAAGAGATCGACAAGATCTCTGTGGGTCGAAGGGCCGCGTTCAGTTTCATCATCGCGGGGCTGTAGACGCGGCAATGTGCGGCGAAACGTCGACCTAGGTGGCGGAGGTGTCGGAGGCAGGATATTTGTGACGGCATCTTCCTCAACCACCTCGCGTGACGATAGATTGTTCTTGCTGACCAATGGAGAAGGGCTTCGATACGAGGAAGGGGGAGGTGCTGCGGCCCTTCGCTCTGGACGCATCGCTGGCTGCAAGGACGTCCGTGAGCCAGGACGAACGACGGCGGATCCTGTGACCGGCGCGCTGCTCGGAGCCATCGGTTCCGCGACGCCTCCAGCACTGGTAGGAGCCGCATCTTCCCCCGCAGACGTTCGCGGGACCAGAGCAGGCGCAGGATTGACACCGCGTCCGAAAGTGCCCGCTGGGGAAGAAGCATCATCGCGAGAGCTCGGGGTACCCGCACGCCGACGAACAGAGGCGAGGTTGCCTTGGGCTCCTTCCTTGGCCACCTCGATGGTGTGGAGACGATTAGGAGTGAGTGAAACCTTCATTGTTTGACCGGAGAGCATGAGGGCCTCGAAATCATCGTCAGCATCCAAAGCCGAGTCAGTCTGGCCAGCACCTGAAGCGGAGACATCTGCCTGCAAGACAGGACGGCCCGAGGAAGGCGCCTCGGATCCCTGCTTGAAGCTGTTGCGACGTTTGATGCCTCCGAACACGCCAGACCAGCTGCGTTCCGAGCTTTGACGGCGTCCGATGCTGCCCGTATTGCTAGCAACACTGCCAGGTGTGCTGATGCTCAGGGGAGGACGGTTGCCATGCGACTTGCCTGAACTGCCGGCGGCAATAGCCGGCTCTGGGTTGTTGCTGTTTCCCAGTGAGGATGACGTGCCGAGCGTGGATATGCTGTTCCGCATCGCATCAGCATGGCTGAGGCTGCTGGAAGCTGCATGACCGTAGCGTGAGGATGATGACGCAGACGCATGACCGTTGCCGTTATGTTGAGGCGGTTGCAAGGAAGCACGCTTCGAAGAGAACAGGGCAGGGCCAGCCGCTTCGTCAAAATCGCCCTCGTCGGGCACGTGCCACGGCTTGACGATCCTGCGACCTGCGCCGTCCTCGGTGACTTTGCGTCCGCGAGATTGTAAAACGTCGATACGGCGAGTCAACTCTTGTCGGATGGTCATCTTGTTGAAGAGGGGATACAGCTGTTCGTCCTCGGCGATGGCGGAGCGGAGATCGTATAGGCTGGCCTCGTCCGAGTTGTCGCGTTCGATGACACGAGAAATGTTCTGTAGAATGTGGACGCCGACGAATTCGAGCAAGGCGGTGACATAGATGGCAGCTCCAGGAGTGACGGTGGCGATGGGTCGTCCGTCGCTGCTCATGATGTTTTGGTCTTTAGCCAAGCTCTCGTCGTTCGAATCGCCCAGGGTCGAGTAATATTGGCAGCGTGCGCGCAATGCCTTGTAAGCACTCTGCACTGGAAAGCCATCGGTGCCGTCGAGACGCGAGGTAGCCATAAGACCGAGCGGCACTTTTGCGCCTTCTGCACGCTTGCCTTCGACGAAGCTGCGAAGTTCTAGCTCGGCTTCAAGGATGGCATCCTTCGCCAGCAGATTGTTGCTGAAGACTCTGAGCATTCCGTCGGTCTTGATGCGGTCGGTGGCCAAGCTTTTGGCGGAGGTGATTATGGCGAGCAGGAGTTCATCGAGCAGAGCATTCAGGATCAGAAGCGTCTCTGCTTGAATTCGAGTGGGACGATTCTCCGAGATGAGCGTATTCGCAGAGCGAGCACTGATGAGGGATGGGACGTCGTTGAGCGCCATCACGACGTTTGCGTCCTTGAAGGAGGAGGCAGGCATGACAGCTTCAGTGCTTTGCTGCTTTGCTGTGTCTATGCTCGAAGAGGCGATTGCAAGGGTATACAGAGATGCAGCGCCAAGGTTTCGACTCGCTTTCTGACGCTGCTAAGATCGAGTCGCTGCGATCGATTTCTCGATGGGTTTGCAAAAGTAACAGCCTAGCACGAGATCATGTTGGCGCGGTGTGCGATATGAAATGCGGAGGGGTCAAACAATCAAGGCTGCGGTTGAGAGAGCACCACTATGCACGCCGTCAGGGGCGCAGCTACTTGAATATGCAATGCGGTGTCGAACGTCGATGAAGATATGAAGCCTTCTGATGAGGCTTTGAGATCGTCGATGGGCGCCTGGTTGTGTCGATGGGAGAGCTAGAAAGAAGCGACGTCGATAGGGAGAGGTGCCCAAGGGTCCTAAGCAGAAACGACGATTCAAGGAGGAAGGAGCGATGAACGGTTATACCCTCACCGTGTGGTCTGCTGACGATGCGTGTTATGAAGCGAAGGAATGGCAGTGGGTTTGTCGGAAAGTAGCGAAGTGTTGCCGGAATTGCCAATGGTGCTCTCAAGCCGGCGAGAAAAGGCGTCGGAAAGAGTCTTTCCAGGATCGCGAGATCCGTTGATAAGGGATATGACACTGTCCGATGGAATGCGACCGTAAGGGAGCGAGCTTCGAAGAGGCTTGCAGTTTCTGATCGCAATGACTAAAGACGCTTCTGCTGCTGTCGGGACTGCCGACGCCGTTGATGATGGCAGATGCTTCGGTGCTGATGGGCCGAGTGACAAGGACAGTGGTGGCGGCGAGAAGGATCGAAGTACGAAGATGTTGGTCGATCTATCGTGCCTTCATGGACGATGGAAGGATCAAAGGGATGAAGGGCAAGCAGCAACAGATCTGCTGATCAGAGCAACGAACCACGAGCCAGGGTTCAATTCAAGCTCAAGCAAAAGAGTTCTAATTCCCAAGATTCCGCAGACGCAGACACACACACGCACACGCACGAACACACACACACGCTCGCGCATTGCAGCATCATCTTTTTCGGCTGAAACGAAGAAGATCCTCTTGTGCTGGTATTAATAATTTAGCAAGCTGACTCTGGCTTGACTTTGTGCCCTTCGAAATTCAGAGGCGGGCATGAGGACCAAGCGTACGGATCGCAGACAAAGCTGGGCGAGCGGTGTAGAGCACGACGGACAGAGCCGTGACCATCTCTTACCATCTTTGTTTCCCCTTTTCGTCTTGGACAAGGGCGAGCTGACCGAAGCGGTCCTTGACACACAGACACACAGACACACGCACGGCATGCACGGCATGCACCGCTCCGCGACTCACGCTCGCACAGGCAATGAGGCAGGCACGAGCACACAATCAAGCTCAACCTCACGCAGCGACAGACCAAACAAATCGCGTGCGCTCCGGAGATTTCACCGGATTGTGCCGTGACGCAGCTGCTGCACAGCGAGAGAGAGAGCCAGAAGAAGAGGGACAACAAGAGGCAGAACGTCGAGCCCGAACGCGGTGATGGTCGATTCGACTCCGAGTTCGTATTCCGATTTCAGAGCTCGAAAAGGATCTCGTCGATCTATTTGCCGCCTAAGAGCGAGAGGCAAGCAAGCAAAAAAATGCCTTCCTCTCGCGATCTTTCCTCGTCTTAACCGCAGCAAGCTACAGACGACTCCCAGCTAATCCCAACAAGTTGAATGAGAACAAAGCAGCAGCGACCATGTATAATTTGGCACGCATCATCAAACAAGGATGAAAGGCTCTGAGTCTGCGCGAACGGAACGTTGGGTGAGGGCGAGCCCAAAAAGAATGTACTTGTGCAGCAACTTGCAGCCGGAAGCAGCTCGCCGACGTCTGCCTGTAACTTGAAGTGCAGTACACCAAATCGCGCCGAAGTTCTGCTGCTAAGTTAGCGGGCCAAGTAGACCTCGGGGTTTTCCTGACAATGGATGTTAGGCCACATCCACCTTTCTGGAGGCTTGATAGAGCAAAGTCACGCTGACAAATCCAAGTTTTGCCTCGCGTGCAGGGTGCAGGAAGAAGGGAAAAAAAAAAAGTGGATCAGGAAGCTCTTCAGCCAAAAAAATGAAATGAGAAAGCTTCGCTTGGTTTTACGAATTTTCTCTAGCTGTAGAAACGCTCAACCTCCTCCTTCTGAGCAAGTAGGATCGAGCTCTATTCTTGACGCCGTCCTCCAGGTCCACGCACTCAGGTTCACACACTCTACCATCTCCTTGACTCAGTCTTCGTTCGTAGCACAGGAGAGAGGGACATCGCTCGACGAGACCGATACAGCGACAGTAGAACGGGCGCCCCGTCGTCAGGTGGTATCGCTTTCTCATCTTGTTCTTTGCAACTGCGTTGGTCTCACAAATCACCCTGGGTGCACCTCCGACGTTGTCACTGCTTCCGACGTCTCATCACAATGGCGTCCGCTTCGGCTCTTCCGGAGCTCTCGCAGCCTTCGACGCTGCTGGCACATCCGACACCGGCTGCTGCTGATCTGGCTCGTTACGCGACCCTGCCCGCAACAGGCTTCTCCACCACGAAGACGTCCACCATCTCGATCGGCTCAGCCTACAAGCTCTCGTCGGACGCTCGAGCGTTGCGTCGACTGACGGGAACGTTGCCCATCCTTGTGGCTGGTCAAGCGCTCAATCTGGTCAATCCACAGTCTCAGACACCCATACAGAGCTTCAGCCTCTCGTCAGCCGAGATCGCCTCCTGCAGCCCTCTGACGCTTTTACGCTCTTTACCTGGCGGACATTCCGTACGAACCACTTTCATCGGTATCGAATCGCATATTCGGACCAAATCAGGTCGTGCTGCCGTCACCGCCACTCACCAGCTCTGGGTTTACGTCGAGCATCTCTCCGCAAAGGGCAAGGAGAGCACCCAAGTCCAGGTCAAGAAAGAGTCCCTTTCCGTCACCAAGCCGATTCGTCTCATCCACGCTCTCGGCGACGGTCGTATCATCCTCACCCACTCCGACGACAGCCTCGCCATCGTCGCTGCCTCGGCTCTGACCTCCGACGACGAAGCATCTCCTCAGGCCGAGGCGTCCTCGTTGCAGATCGTCGACACAGTGGATCTTTCTCCACCGCAGAGCATCGAGCGATGTCACTTCTACGTCAACGTGCTCGACGCTATTTCAGCTAAAAGCCTGATAGCAGGTAGCTCAAGAATTGAAGAGGCGGCTTTGGTCGGCTTGCGCGTTTGCGTCACCTCCGACGTCAAGTCCTCGAACAATTCGACCGGTACCGAAGAGGACAACAGCAAGAAGAAGAAGCGTTCCAAGCGATCCAAGAAGGGCGCCAATGACGGCGACGACGACGATCTCCAGACTGCCGACAGCTCGCTCCCATCGGCTCATGCTCCCACTGGTCCCCTCACTCTAGAGCTTGCCGCCTTTGTCAAAAGCTTCGACGGCGCTCCGGAATCTTCTGTGGATACTGTCAGGCTTGGCAGCATCCGGGTGCCCTCCGTCTCCAACGCCCGACATGTCCTAGACGTCCAGCTGCATCCCGATGGCCGGCTTGCTGTTCTCACCTTTGACGGTCAACTCACCTCGATGAACCTGACAACAGCCACCAGCGGCGAACTTCGCCTGAGCAACATCAACACCAGCATCCTCGATGCCTTGGCTTACGCAAGCAATTCGCGCCCCTCTTCCTCTTCCACCGCTTCACCTTCGTGTTGCTTGCTCCTCAGTCGTGACCACGCTCTTGTCGTCGGTATCACTCGGGCCACCCCGGCCACCGCCGACAAAGAGCGTATTGTGGCGCTAATCGTTGACCTTGAGCTTAATGCAGTGCTCAAGCAGATTGACTGGGCAGTTCCTTTCGTACCATCATCGAGCGCTGCAGCAAGTTCTAGCGGCTTGCTACAGCGCATGACCACCCTCTCGGCCTCGCGTATTGCAGGCTCGACGAGCGTCATCAGCGTCGGTCCCCCAACCGTATCTTCCAAGTCTTCGAGCTCATCCGAAAAGGCAGAGGCTTTGGCGCAGCTACACCAGCGAAGAGTCTGCGCGCTCTCGGTACCTTTTGTTGTGCCGGAAGTGAGCGTGCTCCGCGATGCACTGGGCAAGGGCGATTTGACGGCTCGATGGATTCAGACGGCCGATGACCTAGCTGGAGAGGCTGCGGATGAAGAAACAGAGGCAAGCCGAGCAGCCCTTCTGGAACAGATCAAGACCATCCTGCAGAGCAACACCAAGGCTGCCAGCAAAGGCGCAGAGGTTCACGCAGCGCTCTTCTCATGGATCGACACTGTCACAGAAGACGGACGCATGCTCGAGACGCTCACTGCACACGAAGCCGACTCTGGATTCTACGGTGAACTGCTCGATCTGCTTCTGCCTGTTCCTGCAGCTCGCAACAGCAAGAGCGACGCTGCCGGTGCCGCTGCACCCAGCCTGTCGCGACCAGCTCTGCTGACTCTGCTCAAGCATCCACTCGTTCATCCGTCGATCTTTGCGACACTCCAGCCTTCCAACAGCACTGTGGCACCTCCCAGCAGCATTTCGTTGCAGGCGAATGGAGCGAGTCTCTCTGAGTTCTGGTCAAGGTTGGGAGCGTGGAACGATGCACAAGTTATCCGTGCTGCACTCAAGCGGATGCCCGAGGTTGGGGAGGACACCTTTACTTCGCTGTTGCTTTCTGCATTGCGAGGACTGCTGCAAAGCCGAAAGGCGGGAGACGCGGTGAATGCGAAGTCGACTCGACCGTACATGGCTCTCTTGGGCCAAATGGTGCAGCTGCGCGTCTCGAGACCAGCGCTGCGGAGCGCTCTCAAGGCGCAGCTGCGGGACGACGTAGATCAGGTGATGGCGCTCTTGCAGCTGTGCAATGCATGGCTCAGTCAGACGATCCAAATCCCCCTGACAGAAGCCGATGGCAAAAAGGCGGATCAGGCCGATCTTTCCCAAAAAGCGCCTGAGGCGGATGCGGTTATGGCGCTGGCCAACGACGTGCTCGACACCTTTTTCCCTCTTCTGCTCGCTACGACCCGCTCGCACGCCACAGTGCAGTCGTTGTCGTCGACCATCTCACGCTATCTGCAGCTCATGTCGACGCTGCGACTGCTCAATGCGCCCCTGTCGGCATTTGCCAAACTGCAGCAGGAGAACGAGTTGCTCGCATTGACCGAAGGCGCTGCTGACAAGGATCGCAAGACCGGCGGCACTACTCTGGCAGCGAGCGGCGCTGTGGCGTCGGCGGGCAATGCCAAGGTCCAAGCCAATAGCCGGAGGGATGCTGCGGCTCGTGCCGAGATGGGCGGTGGATTGGGACTCAAGCTGGGCACGCAAGGCGAGGCCAAGACGCGTCGTGTGCAGTTGCTCGAGCAGAGCATGTTGGTGGGTGCCTACAGCTTTGAGCGTCTCGAGATTTGAGGTGGCAGTACGCGCACCAGACCTTACAGTAAACAGCTTCTTACACAGCTTTTTGACGTTGTACCTACACACAACTCGATCGGAACGGACAGCAAAGCATTGACTTGCCGATATCTGTATTCACTGAGGTGGTTGTACGGGATGAGATCGGTGTTTGATAGTGTGTGGCGGGTGTGGGGAAGCCGAGACAAAGAGGGCCGCACGTGTTGATGAGAGAGGTCGTTGATTGGGTCTTTTCGAGGTTGAGGCCGAGGGAGCGACATCGCGTGAGCCGAGTTGGAAGAGGTTGGATGATGCGAGCCAAGACTTTTGCCAAGACTTTTTGGTTGGCATAATAAACAATTTTGTTACAAAAAAATTGATTTTCTTTTGGGCGCCCGCGTCTGAGACAGAGGATGAGCTCACAAAGAGAACACCAAAGCGCAACGAGCACAGCCTCGATTCGAGAGAAGCTTTCCAACGAACCTTTTTTTTTTTTGGCTTCTCTTTCTTTTCTCTTTGGTTGAAACAGGCTACCTTATAATCAGGGCGCAAGGTGTGACGAGAGCCTTCAACGTTCATTTGCCTTGCCGATAGTCATCGCTCTCGCCAATCGATCTTTCCATCGTTTCGATGAAGATCGGCCGTTGACATTCCAGCTGGCTTTGAGCGGCACATGCACTTTCTCTGAAGCGTTGGACGCGAGAGAGGGTTTTGCAGGAGCGAAAGGGAGTCCGACGAGAAAGAGGCTAGGATTCTGGAGAAACGATCAAGAGCCGCACGTGGACATCCAGCATGAACGAGCTACCGCAACCAGTGTTGCTTTGCATGGAGCCTGGTCAAAGGATTGGCCCTAAAATAGCCTGTGATCGTCACGAAAAGGGTACTTTTCTGCCTCTCTCCACAATGGCATTTTCTTGCCCGTCACTGCAAAAGAGCGGCAGCGGATGCGACAAAGATGCAGCCGGCCTTGGCATGCATCCTGTGACACTGCCAGAGAAGGCGGGACTTTTATGCATTGAGAATCAATCTTCCGAGCTGAAAAAATATCATACAAAGGTGAGATAAAATACAAATGTTTCATAAAAAAAGCACAGCCCAAATGCAGCTCAGCCGCAGCCTGCTCTATGAGTTGACCATTCCTAGAAACGCTTCAGTAGTCTGTGCCTCTGTCGGTCAAGTGTGCACCGAAAAACGCTTGGCCTGCTTCAAGCGGCGAGGGTCTCAGTCAATCTACGCATTGCACAACCGTCTTCTTCCCGAGCCGCTTTCTGTGGAAAGTTGAATCGTGTTCCTCTCTACTGTGCACACACACAAACACACACAGCCATGCTTGCTCAGCTTCGTTCTGTTTGGCTTGAGCGTCGTTCGACCCCATGCAGACTCCGCCCTCTTTGACGGCTTGGCATTCCATCCACGCAACTGATTCAGCTTTGGTGTGCAGCAGCACGTTCCTCGGTCCCCGTCGTTGCTTTGCTACTTTCATTCGACTTTGTGGCGGTCGTCCTTCCCTCAGCCCCTCAGCCCCTCAGCCCCTCCTCATCTCGCGCGCAGCCACTGTCTGGTGTCTTTTTGACCTACCAACATTCCTGGTTAAGTATATAGTCACGTCCACCATCCATCCCTGCATCGAACAACCTTTCTCCTTTGGACATCCTTCGACTCGACATCTCTCCCCCACCGTTTGCCATTGCCCCATCTGGTTTTCGTGTGGATAATCATCACCAGCCGTCCCCTTTCGCTCTTACCCACAGAATATGGAAGCCTGAACCTTCTTTCCCTTTCGAGTCCTTCCCTACGCTCTTACGAGCCCACTCTCGACCAATTCATCACCTCTTTCGGTCAACTTCACCACATTCATTCGATCTGCCTCAACCGTAAGCAACACCTCTGCACCCTCGCAAAATGTCGGTCAGCATCGAAAAGCAGCCCGATACGCCCGTCGCTGCTACTGCAGCCGAAGCGGACGAGGCATCCAACAGCTTTCTTGGTCGTATCAAGCAGTCGCTCAAGGGCGTCACCAAATCAGGTCGTAGAGAAGCACAGGCAAAGGCGCTTGCTGCCGAACTCGACCGTCAGCGCAATGTCGATCCTCGTCCCTTCCCCTTCCGTCCCATCGAGCTGGCTGATTTGCTCGATCCCAAGAGTGTAGACAAGCTTCGCGACATGGGCGGTATCAAGGGCGTCCTCGCCGCGCTCGGCACTGACGAGCACCGTGGCCTTGACCTCGGCGGTACAAAGACTATCGAGGCCGGTGCCGCCACCGGCTCCCACGATATCGAGAGCGCGCCTACCGCTACCGAGGCTGCCAAAACCCGCGACGCCAATTTCGTCGAAGCTTCAGAGGAGGACCGCGTTCGTGTCTTTGGCCACAACGTCCTTCCCGAACGCAAGTCCAACAGTTTGCTCCTCCTCATGTGGCTTGCGCTCCAGGACAAGATCCTCATCTTGCTCTGCGTCGCCGCCGTCGTCTCCCTAGCTCTTGGTATCTACACAAGCACCCTCCCTCCCGAGCAGGTCGCTTGTGTCCAAAACGGCGTCGAAACCCTCTGCGAATCCGTTCACATCGACTGGGTCGAGGGCGTTGCCATTCTGATTGCCATCATCATTGTTGATCTCGTCGGCTCCGTCAATGACTACCAAAAGGAACGCCAGTTCAAGAAGCTCAATGCCAAAAAGGAACAGCGTGACGTCAAGGTCCTGCGTCAGGGAAAGCCCGCCCTTATGTCCGTCTACGATGTCGTCGTTGGTGACATTCTCCAGCTTGAACCTGGTGAGATTGTTCCTTGTGACGGCATCTTCCTTCGCGGCCACAATGTCAAGTGTGACGAGTCGGGCGCCACCGGTGAATCCGACATGATCCGCAAGATCACCTACGACGAATGCATCGCCGACCTTGAAGAGGCTCGTCGCAACAACGAGAAGCCCAAGAACCGCGACTGCTTCCTCATCTCTGGCTCCAAGGTGCTCGAAGGTGTCGGCGAGTACGTTGTCATCGCGGTCGGTCCTACTAGTTTCAACGGCAAGCTCATGCTCTCGCTCCGCAGCGATGCCGAGGATACTCCTCTCCAATCCAAGCTCAACCGCCTGGCCGATCTCATTGCTTGGCTCGGTTCCACCGCCGGTATCGTCCTCTTTACTGCCCTCATGATCCGATTCTTTGTTCATCTCGCCCAAGAACCCAATCGCTCAGGAAACGACAAGGCACAGGATTTCATCAACATTCTCATCATCGCCGTCACCGTCGTTGTCGTCGCAGTTCCCGAAGGTCTGCCTCTTGCCGTCACCCTCGCCCTTGCCTTCGCCACGAAGCGCATGACCAACATGAATCTACTCGTTCGTCTACTCGGTGCCTGTGAGACTATGGCTAACGCCAGCGTCGTTTGCACCGACAAGACCGGTACTTTGACTCAAAACGAGATGAGTGTCGTCGCAGGCAGCATCGGCGTCAACTTCAAGTTCGCCGACCGCCTCGAGGCCAACCGAAAGCGTGTCGAGACCGAGCACGATGCTGGCTCTTCTTCCCAGACTCGCATCGTCGAGCAAGGTGAGCTCAACCAGTCCATCAGCACTCCTCTCCAGAAGCTCTTGAACGACAGCATCGCCATCAACTCGACCGCCTTCGAGGAGGCCCAGCAAGATGATGCTGCCAAGAAAGAGATTGCCAACCCCGTTGTCGCTGTCAAGAAACACGGTCTCTCAGGTCTCTTCCGATCCAAGAAGGCTGCTGCCACCGAGGAAAAGAAGAAGGAAAACGGCTTTGTCGGTTCCAAGACCGAGACTGCTCTGCTCAAGATGGCCAAGGAGCTCAAGTGGGAGGATTACCGCGCATCGCGAGAGCGTGCCGAGGTGGTCCAGATGATCCCCTTCAGCTCTGAACGCAAAGCCATGGGTGTCGTAGTCAAACGTCCCGAGGGTGGATTCCGAATCTACCTCAAGGGTGCCAGTGAGGTTCTCACTCGTCTTTGCACGCGCCACGTTGAAGTCACAGAGACTGACACCGACAGCATCCAGATTGAAGAGCTTGACGCTACCAAGCTCGAGAAGGTCAACTCTACCATCACCGGATTCGCCAACCAGACCCTTCGAACCCTGGCACTCGTCTACCGCGATTTGGAGTCTTTCCCACCTAAGGATGCCAACTTCGACGAGGCTGGTGACGTCGAATACGCCTCGCTCGCCCAAGATTTGACCCTGGTTGCTATCGCTGCTATCGAGGACCCCCTGCGACCTGGTGTCACTGACGCTGTCGAGGCCTGCCGACGTGCAGGTGTCCAAGTCAAGATGTGCACCGGTGACAACGTTCTCACGGCCAAGTCGATCGCTACCCAGTGTGGAATTTACACGCCTGGCGGTATCGTCATGGAGGGTCCTATCTTCCGCAAGCTGAGCCGCACCGACATGATGGAAGTGGTCCCCAAGCTGCAGGTCCTCGCCCGTTCGTCGCCCGAAGACAAGAAGATCCTCGTCGAGACCCTCAAGAGCCTCGGTGAGGTAGTTGGTGTCACTGGTGACGGTACCAACGACGGTCCTGCGCTCAAGACGGCCAACGTCGGTTTCTCGATGGGTATCGCCGGTACCGAAGTTGCCAAGGAGGCCTCCGACATTATTCTTATGGACGACAACTTTGCTTCGATCGTCAGCGCCATCATGTGGGGACGCTGTGTCAACGACGCCGTGCGCAAGTTCTTGCAATTCCAGCTTTCCGTCAACATTTCCGCCGTCATCGTCACCTTTGTCACTGCCGTCGCCTCGGAGGAAGGTACTTCTGCACTCAAGGCGGTTCAATTGCTCTGGATCAACCTGATCATGGACACACTCGCGGCGCTTGCCCTTGCCACCGATCCCGCCACGCCTGATCTGCTCGACCGCAAGCCCGACCGTCGCACGGCTCCTCTGATCTCGACCGACATGTGGAAGATGGTTGTGGGCCAGTCAATCTACCAATTTACCGTCATCTTGGTGCTCAACTTTGCCGGCAAGTCCATCCTTGGCATGGAGACCGGCACGCCTTATCAGCAAGAGCGCAGCGACACAGAACTCTCTGCTATTGTGTTCAACACGTTCGTGTGGTGCCAGCTATTCAACCAGGTCAACTCGCGTTCGCTCACCCGCAAGCTCAACATCTTCAGCAACTTGCACAAGAACCCTTGGTTCCTGGGCATTTTGGCCATCGAGATCGGATTCCAGGTCCTCATCATGTTTATCGGCGGTGCCGCCTTCTCGGTCATCCGTCTCACTGGACGCGACTGGGCCGTGTCGATCGTTGTGGGTGCAGTGTCGTGGCCATTGGCTGTCCTGATCCGATTGATCCCGACGCAGCCGATCGAAAACTTCCTGATCAAGTACAGGCTCATGTCGGACCCCGACGCGCTCCCAGCACCTGTTTCCGAAAGCAGCTCGGACGATGGCAAAGCTGCTCGTGCACGAACCTTCTCCGAATGGCTTCCTGCTGTCGGACAGGTCGGTGAGCAGCTCAACTCGTTCCGCAGCATCCGTGGCGGTCGTATCAGCGCGACACCTCGTATCTACCAGTCGCGTGAACGTCAGCTCAAGTCGGCCAACTTCCATCACCAGAGCGTTCTCGCCATGGTTCCGGGTTTCATTGTTGCCGGTATCGGTGGAAACTGGCGTTCGACCCCCTCGGACACATCGAGCGATGGCAATGAGGGCAAGAGCAAGTCGAAGCAGCAGCAGACGCAGGCACAAGCTCCTAGTGAGCCACCCGTAGACACGGTGACGCTGTTCAAGGACGGCAAGATCACTTTCCACCCCGAGACGAGTGCCGACGACGATCTCCTGCGAAGGCTCAAATCTGGCGCGTCGTCCAAGTGAGCATCGATCAACACTTATACCCCTTGTTCCAAAACACAAGGCTGTGAATAGTCCCACAAAACATCACTGCACATACGTTCTCTGTAAATAGGTTCCTTGCCGGCACACAATGTGTCCCTCTCGCTCTTCATTGATCGGTAAAAGACGGGCTCAGCTCGTCTTTGTAAATAATGTATCTGTACCCGCAATCCAGGTTTGCTATTCAACGCACTATGACTGGCACCGCTGCTCGCACCATTGAACTGTAATCAGCAGAATCAGTGACCGTGGATGAGACGTACAGTGGTATGACGGTGGACGAAGGCTCGTCGAAAGCTGCGCAGAACTCTGAAGATTGAGCACGGATACACGACCTTTTCCTTTCTCTGTGATTGCCGATCGAGCGTATTTCTCCACATCGAGAATTTGTGATTCAGGCGACAGCTTTCACGCTTTGTACGACTCAGCTACTTCTTTCAGCCTCTCTGTCACCATCCTCTTTGGCCGTTGTTGTTCAGCAGTCACCAGCGGAGCGACTTTGACGTCGCAACCACATCGATAGGATGCCGACATCGGCGCTCAATCCGGCGCCATCCCTGACCGGTCTTCAACGCAACGGTCAGAATGCACCTTTACCAGTACCGACGACACCGCAGCATCCAGCATTTGGAGACTCGCTACGTCGACGACGTCGTTCCTCCCGTTCGTCGCACGACTCGCATGGCTCACATGACTCGCATGAATCTCACTCTTCACATTCGTCCTATGCAGCAAGACATCCAGATCGAGTACCGCAGAAGGCAGCTTCACCCAACAAGGCCTTTCTCAGCGTATTAGGATTGCTCAGCTTGATACTGGCGTATACGTTGGTGGGGACGTGGTTGTTTATCAAAGGGTTTTTGCTGACGAGACATGAGCTTTCGGGATGGAACGAATGTGCCAAGGTGGCGGATAAATATTGGACGCTGCCGAATCCTCCAGGGCGTTTCGATGATGCATCGGTACTCAATTGGGCAGAGACGATGCTGGACCCAGAGTCGGGCAAAGGCGAATGCAGGTTGGCGCCGACTCACAACAAAGCAGTTGTGCTGATCATCGATGCGCTACGATACGACTTTATCGCTCCTCCGCCGGCTACGAACACGGCGGATGATACGACAGCGCAGAGTGGCTGGACAGCCAACCCGTACTACCACAACATTCTCTCGCTTCCTGCTGACTTGACAGCAAGACACGACATCCCGGCCTTTGCCGAGAAGGCAGGACCTAGCTCGTTTCTGGCACACTTTGCAGCTGATCCGCCTACAACGACACTTCAAAGGCTCAAAGGTCTCACCACGGGCACGCTTCCCACGTTTATCGAAGCAGGTGCCAACTTTGGTTCTGCCGGTACCGGTGTCGGGCAGGTCAACGAGGATAATTGGATCGCACAATTCAAGCGTTCCATCTGCTCTGCATCCACGGCTTCCGAGAACGGAAGTGCAGGCTTGGTCTTTGCAGGAGACGATACCTGGAGTACCGTCTCCCCTGACCTATTCGACGCAGACAAGACCTGGACGTATGACTCGTTCAATGTCGAAGATCTCGACACGGTAGATCGAGGCGTGGAAGCCAAGCTTTTGCCGTTCCTTCAACAGAATCATTCGGACCGCGTAGCTGGCGTGCATGATTCCTGGCGATTGCTCGTCGGACACACGCTGGGCGTGGATCATGTCGGGCATCGATTCGGTACTTCTCATCCGAAAATGAAGGTCAAACTGGAAGAAATGCAGCTTCTACTCAAGAACGTCACCGACGCTGTGGATGATGAAACGCTGGTCGTGGTGATGGGGGACCACGGAATGGACGAAAGAGGTGATCATGGCGGTGATGCAGAGCTAGAGATCGGTGCTGGAATCTGGTTCTATTCGAAAGGAGGATTCGGCTACGTCCGCCGCGAAAAGGATCAGCGGTTAGACCCAGCCGATTATGTTTCAACTGCTCAAGTCGAAGAGCTGCTGCCCAGCCGAATTGCTTTCAGCCCACTACCTTCGCCTCCTTATTCGAGCAACGGCCATCGAAGCATCCCACAGATCGACCTGGTCCCTACCGTTTCAATCCTACTCGGCTTACCTATTCCTTACAACAACCTCGGCAGTATCATCCCCGACCTCTTCCCTCACCCTCACACCCTCCTTCGTGCTTTGCGTATCACCTCGACCCAGATGCGTACCTATTTGACCGCTTACGCTCGAAGAGCACCGGATCTGGCTGCTTTCCAACCCGAATTCGACGCCCTCTGGCTCAAGGCTGCCAGGGCGGATGCACACTTGGCGAGTCTGGTGCATACTACATCTGGAGGCAAAAAGATGCAGGAGGAGGTGGAAGAAGCTTGGAGGATTGCGGCACAGGCGTACCATGCTTTCAATAGGGTCAGTTTGGTGAGGGCGAGGGAGGTGTGGGCGCAGTTTGATATGGTGAGGATCGTGGTGGGATTGATTGTGCTGGTGTTGGGGCTTGCTACGGCGTGGGTGGTGAGGGATGGCGCCTTGAGGGGGATGATTGGTGCTTTGCCCGATGTTTCAGACGCTGAGCAGAACGTTGAGACGACGTCGCAGGCAGAGGTGGTAAGGAGATCAAGGACGACGGAGGAGCTTCATGCACTGGTTTGGAAATCTGTTTCTCGTCCGATGCTGGTCGGAGCGGCAATTGGAGCAGTGCTGCACTACTCTACGCTGCTACCCTTGCCACTTGTACTGACTACCATCTTGACACCATTGACGCTCATCGACAGCATTCTCGCCGGCGCAAGTATCGCCTCGCAACTCTCGCTGCTCTCCTCGCACTTTCCCCTCTCGCTTCAGCCCTCGAAGCGCGGTTCGAACGAGCTCAGCGCACCATCCACGACGCAGCTGCTCAACTCTGCCGGCTGGATCGTCCTGCTGATCCACGCCGGGCTCTTCGCCTCGAATTCGTTGCTCATCTTCGAAGATCGTTTCATCCTCCTATCCCTCACCACCTTGCTTCTCATTCGAGGACTGCTACTTGTCGGAGCCTCGCCAAGCGCATCTCTTCGTCTGCGAACCGGTCTCCTCACTCTCTCGGCGCTCATCCTGGTTCGAATTGCAGCCATCCCGCGCGTGTGCAGAGAAGAACAAGCGCCACATTGTCAGAACACCTTTTTCGCCTCTTCATCCTCCACAGGGACAGCGCTGAATAGTCCTTACATGATCGCTCTAGCTTATGTCACCGCCTATCTGCTTCCGGGGATGGTGGCGAGATTCTTGCGGCAGAGTAAAAGCTTTGTTGGTATCGCACCGGTGTTTTTCACTTGGGTGTTGCGGCCTACGTTGATGATCGGTGCGGGACATTGGGCGTTGGACTACGCTGCACCGTTGGAAGCGGTGCAGCAGGGTGGATGGGGGGAGAGGTTGGATTGGATCAAGCAGTGGATGGTCAAGGTGGATCTGATGGTTTTGGGTCTTGCAGTGGTGTTTTGGGTGTTTGCTCCGTTGTGTTTGGAGATTCGAAGGGACAATGTCGGGATTCCGCAACAGGGACAACAGGGCGAGGATGGAAAACAGCAGCAGAAGGTGACGATCTTGGGGTATGCGAATAGTTTCGGTTCCAACTTCTCCCTGTTGGTTGGAATAGCGGTGAGTTTGTTGTGGCTGGTGACGCAGCCGAGCGGACAAGTTGCATTGGGATGCGGTTGGATTGCTGGGCTGATTTGTGTAGAGTTGGGAGACGCCGAGAGAGATGTGGTCGTGCTGCATCGTCAAAGGTTGGCCGCGGCTGCAGGAGGCGACTCTTCAGACAGTACAAGGGAGGCTTCACCATCCACGCCATCACCACCACCGCATCTCAGCTCGACAGAAGTTTCGTGCATCACGCTTGTCTCGTTCCTGCTCTTCTTCTCTACCGGTCATCAAGCCACATTTGCGTCGATCCAATGGCGGACCGCGTTCCTCACCACCTCTTCTCTCACCTACCCTCTCTCGCCTCTGCTCGTCTTTCTCAACTCGTTCGGCCACCTGATCATGCTTCCACCTCTTCTCACCGTCCTGGCGATCTTCTGGAACACCGCTCCGCTTCCGCGCGGATCCAATCGTCCAATGACGCTCCCCTCTCACCTGCTCTCCTCTCTGACGACCTTGGCGATGTTCCACTTGGTCTTGTTGATCAGCATGGCCGGGTTGAGCGGATTGCTGTTCAGGAGGCATTTGATGCTGTTCAAGGTTTGGACGCCGAGGTTGTTGGTGGCGGTGGTGGGGACGGGGATGGGACAGGGGATGGGGTTGGCGGCAGTGCTGGCGGCTTGGCAGGTGGGGAATAAGGTCAATGCGATCTTTGGAAGTGAATTTTCGTAGACTCTCATCAATCACTGGCAGGACTTTTTTGGTTCAAAGTTCCTAGTCAATCCAAGATGTTTGGAAACCTTTTTTTGGTTTGAAGGACGGAACGACAGTGGATTGTTCGGCACAGAGACTTGACAAGAGAAGGAGAGACGTGTGAACCTCTTTTGTTCACTGCCTGGACTCGTGATAGGCATCCATGACCTTTTGGGCGCTTGCGCTGCCGTACTCTGTGCTCGCCGATGTGGGTTGCATCTGATGGCTGTAAGCATCCTCTGTAGGCGGATAATTGTATCCGTCGGTGACGACCTTATCGAGTGCTTCGCTCTTCCAATTGAGGCCGGTGAGCGCGGCCGCTGCTGCCGCTAAAGGGATTGCGATGAGAGCCATGTAGAAAGCTGGGCCTGGCATTGTGTTGGGAGAGTCGGCGATTTTGTTCATCTGACGTTGCACGTAGACAAAGAGCGCAATGTCGATGCAGAAGGCAATCAGAGCCAACAAGGCAGCGATCGAATTGACGACGAGCGCTGCGAGTCTGACCACCTGTTTCGGGACCGCCGTGAGGACCAAGCCGATCAAAGCAGCTACAAAGGCGACTACGTGGACGGCCAGACCTCTGGTCCAGCTGGATCCGATCGAGACTGCATCGCGCGCCGCGGTTCGCGTGTTGTTGCCATTGATTCCAAAGGTAGCGTTGTATCCGTGCGAATGTTTGAAGCAGGCAAAGTTGGAAGTGGCGTTGAGAGAAGAGCAGTAGCCCCATGTACCGAATTTGAGTCCGCCGATCGGGCGATCGCGGTTGGAGCCAGGAGTGAGATCGACAATGCCATCGAGATGGGAGGATCGGACAAAGTCGAACGGGGTGCTGTCAGAGAGGGTGGTAGGGGTGGAGATGGTGACGAGCACCAAAAGGATCATCGAAACGAAGCAGAGCGCGAGCGCCGGAAAGAGGTAGCGCCTGGTCATGTTTGAAATCGAGGAATGTCGTTCTTAGGGAGATCCGAAAACGTCGAAGATGATGTGAGTGGTGGTCGTCGGTGGGGAATGCCCTCGGAAACAACAAGGCCGGGTCTTCTCTCTCGCACGCTGTTGGGCAGATCAACACGATGTTTCTCTTTTTCGCATCACTGCTTGTAGGATCAACCATCCAACGCCCTCCAACGCCGCACGCACATGCACCCAACGCACACACGTTTCTTTCTCTCTCTCTTCTTTTCTTTCTTTCATGCCAAGATCAACATTACCGCGACCGACTGCACATCTGCACAACTGCACTTTCTCTGCACGTCTCTCAGTCGGAGCGGGAAACCAAAAATAAACACCACCCTGAAAAATCACATTGTTTTTATGCTGGAAAACCATTTCTTTTCTTTTTCTTCTCCCTTTCCAAGCGAGGCGGAAAAAGCAACTTTTCCATCTTCACTTGGCCTTTCGATTTCGTCCGCTGCAACACGGTTGTTAGGCTGCCGAAAGTGTCCAAAAATAGCCCATCTGCAGCAGCGTTATTCCTGAGGTGCGGGAGTGAGCAGGATGAGTTGCTTTGGACGGATCCAGCATGCAACGAACAGTCTTGGGCACAAAAAATTCACGGTATGTGTCTAAATACACGCTTGGCTATCCATGATCCTGGTTCCGTACAAGGCTCGATCCTCACATGCTGTACCAACCTCTTGGCAACTGCTTGGACAGTGACAAGCGCACGCTGAATTGCAGATACTTGCTCATATCAACCCAAAGATTGGCATGATGTCCTGGCAGCTCAGACCAGATCTTGATGGTGTTGGCCCTCAGCACACCGATAGGGATGGAGACATTGATGAATTGGGCTGATGATGCCAATGCCAACACAACTAACCTCGGTGTCTCTGGTCTTGCTTTGTCTTGGCGCGTATGCTGTCGGTTCACCTCAACCTCGAACACGATCCAGGGTCAGACGAGGACAAAGAACAAGAGCGACTCTTCCTACACCGTCCTTGGTGCCAGAGCATCGCATCGTTCTATTGCACGATCCGCAAATTTCGACTCGAAGATTGCTTCAGTACAATCTCTTGTGACGACATCAAAGAGGCCAAAGGAAGCAAACTTTGTTGCTCAAATCCTGACAGCCGCATTCGCCCTGTTGACCGTGGCGATCTTGTGCTGCTCCTCCTTCTTGACGATCGCACTACTCGTTCCTTCGACTACGGCCAGGAATTCGGCTGCCAGTCTTCTCTCCAGCTCTCTATCCGGTCGTTTCTTACTTGCATCGATGATCCATGTCAACGCTTTTCTCGTGCTCTGCCGTTGCGTAAGAGCGACTGGAACTTGCAAACTTTTACCACCTTGTTTCTTGCTTTGCATCTTGACCAACGGAGCTGCTCGACTGATCGCATCGTTGATCAGCGGTAGGGGATTCGAATTGGTCACTGAAGAGATGATCGAGAGAGTTCGAGTGGTGAAGCGTTGGGCTTGCGCTTTTTTCCCATCCTTCATCAAGAGATTGGTGAGGAACTCCAATGTCGGATCCGCTCGAGGCGGTAGTGTCGAAGCAGAGTAGATCGGTCCTTTCGACGAATCGTATACAGCCGACAAGGTTGGAGTGGAAGGCGTCGTGATGCCACTCGAAACAGATACCGTTTCGGCAGGATTCGCGTCGCCATTCGCACTGCCTGCCACATCGCGTGCAAGATGATCCAAAACACCCATAGCAGAATCGATCGCATCACGTTGCGTTTTTCCACCCGCAACACCACCATTCGCCTGGTTTCCGCCGGATCCAACACCGAGGTTCGACTCCTTGCTTTCCAGGGGCGAAGAAAACTGTCCAGTCGATCCAGGTCCAACGGCCGATCGTGGCCGATGTTCGCGTGCCGGTGAAGCGTCGTTCTTATTATCCGCAATCAAAGACTTCGACGACGTCGAGAAATTCATTGTCGCAGCAGAGACCATCTTGGATGGTCCAGCAATAGATGCTGACGCACAGCCGGCTCGTGACGCAGCCGTACGAAGCAGCAAGGACGCCATCTTGAAAGCCGGATTGCCTGCCAAAAAGTCGTGGATCGTTCGACAAGATCTATGTGCCGGTGCCGAGTAGTACAGCCAGACGCAGCGTTGAGTGATGATCAAGTCGGCCAATGATCAAGGATGATGCGATCAAGAGACAAAGTGCAAGCTAATCAAATGGGCGCTTTTGAGAAGAAAGACCGGAGAAAAAGTGCCAGAAAGGTCTTGGCACGTGATGTCAGCTTCAATAGCAGGGAGATCGAACGAATCGGGTTTTTTCAAAATCCAGATAAGATCGGGATCAACTAAGAATACAAATGCATAGATTACACATTCAAGACTACACTACTGGCTAGGCGGTGCGGCGGAGGAGAGGCATAGATATCACAGCTTTCGACGCTTTGCACCAGGAACGATGGCGGTGCGTTTGCGCGGTTGCGGCTTAGAGCAGGCACCGCTGATCTCCTGTTCGCTTGATTTGGACTCCTCCACGACTGCAGAAGAGCTCGCCGATGCTGTCTGCTCACTCTGTTGCGAGATTGACTTTGGTCCTTCCGTGGGCTCGTCTGCTTGCTCACTCTCTGTTCTATCTCCCGCCTCAGCCTTCCGCGTTTGAACAGAACGACTCTTCATACTACTGCGCAAAGCCCGGACACGATCACGGATGCTCTTGTCCGACAATTGCAATCCCAGCTGACCCGACACGAAGCTGGCTACATGAGCAAAGGTCTGACCATCCTTGGCTCGCCAATCGCTGTCCAGACAGCCAATCAGCACCTCGTCCATTTCTGTTGTCCAGTGAAGCCTCTTCTTGCCCTGGATGAGATCAGTGATCTGTTCTTTGGATGCAGAGGGACCCGCTTCGGCGACTACCAGCTTGAGACGACGATTCCAGCGCTCTCGCGCCTGGGTCGAGGTACGACCGAAAATCCGGGCCGCGACAGCAGTCCAATTGTCTTGGCCCACTTGCTCGATTGCCTTGATTAGAGTGAGGTCCTCATCGAGGGACCACGAGCCAGTAGCAAGCGCTGGATCGGTGGTGTTGCGGAAGCGTCGATATAGCAGTTGTGCATCGCGACCGACCTTGCCAAGCAACGATGGAGGTCGGTCATCTTTCTGTGTCTTGCCGGTGAGAGCCGAGCCTGACTGGGACATCAGCGGGGATGGCGAGAGGTTTGGAGCGGCGGAAGCGTGCAACGCCATGAATCGCCATGCGCCACGAAAGAGGGAAAAGAGCTCATTAATGTTGTCGTCCTCTGCTTTCGTCACATCGGGCTGGTCGCGCTGCACGATTGCAGTGCAATAGGCAATGAAGCATGCGTGTGCAGTCCTGCCCGTTCCTAATTGCCTAGCAACACTTTCCCAAGGGACGGGAGCCTGCGACGAAGTTGGAGCTTCTTGTACGAAGGGATCGCTTTGTGCCGCTTGACCGCCGATTGGTTGCGACTTGGCCAGGTGAGCTGCCAAAAAAGGTGTCGCGATGCGAATCAGATCCTCGATCTCTGCTTGATTCCAAGCGCTAGTATTGATGCTGGGACGTAGAACACCATACCAGCGTGTTCGAACTTCCTCGAGGGTGCGAGTGGGAACACGAGCGGCGATCGTGGGCCAATCGAGTCCTTTGCTTGACTTGCTGGCTTGACTGTGCTGGCGATCGGCATCGATCTGTTCTGCTAGTCGAAGAGCTGACGCCTCGTCCAGCTTGGCAGCTTCGGCCAGGGCATCGCCCTTGAAGGCAGGATCCATACTGAGCGCAATGGTGTGCACTTTCAATGCAACAGCTCTGACGGCTTGACGCAGCTGATCGTCTTCGAAATCGAGCCACATCCTCGACCCAAGCGCATTGTCGTACTCGGCACGTTCGATCGATTGCAGGCGCAAGAGTGGTATCTGTTGGATCATGGATGCGCGAAAGGGGCACGCTGTTGCAGCATCTTCGAGATGCTTGGCGGTGCGAATGACTTCGAGAGATTGATCCTCGGCATCGACAATGTCAGCTACATCGAGCGAGTGGAGTACGGATTTGAGTTCATCGTGCGCCTTGGACAGCAGCTGCTGCGATCCTTGAAGCGACTGTTGATGCCGTTTGTTGCGTTTGCGAGCAGTGCAGAGATACCTTTTATGCTGTAGGAGTGTAGCGAGCTCGCGTCTGTCTGCCTCGATCGATGCCAAGCTAGCCGAGATCTGTTCGCAAGAGAGTGATGGACCGTCTTGATCTGCTGACGCCAGTCCTAGCGTCGAGGACGAGACTTTGTCAGCCTGATTGCCATCTGAGCTCTCGCCTGAGCTGCCATTTGTGCCTTCATTGTCAGAACTGCCGTTGTCGTCTTCAAGGCTGCAGACCGAGTCGTTGGCAGGATGTGTGTGCGCAGAGGCTGCGCTTGCTTCGGCTTGCTCTATGAGTTGGCGGAGGACGATGTGAGGATCTGACAAAGGATCGGTCGTTCGACCATCCATGATGGAGGCTCGACTGAGTCGCCGCAGCGCATGCCAAGTAAGCAACCGCTTTTTGACGTCCAAGAATCTTGTTGTGGTGATGAGTGAGGCTGGTGGCACCGAAGCCAGACGGTAACCCAAGCGCAAGGATTGGACCCTGAACTTCACGTGGAGCGGTTCAACTGCATCCAGTTTGCTCTAACATTCGCGAAAAACAATCCCACTGTGAATCCAACACGGAGATTGTGCTCCGCTGTCAAGTGTGAAATGTGCAGGGAACGCGCACTGACAAAGTGAGAGTGACAGTGAGAGCGTCTCTGAGTGTGACTTTTGCGAAGATCAACGACGCTTTGTGCTGCAGTAGTATAGTTGGTCGTGGTGATGCTGCAAGGAGTCGTGAGTTCCATCTCGGCTGGTGCTTACCTTCTTCCGATAGTTATCGCCCACCCTTTCCTTCGCTTCCAAACACCATCTCATCGCCTAAACACGCACCGCGTGAAGCATTACCGTATCCGGAGATCGACGCATCCAGGATACTGAAGAGCATCGACACTCGTAGCATCCTGATCGCTTCTCGACCACCATCTGCGCGAAGCAGCTTTGGTGACACCATTTGCAAAACCAACCAGGCACGTAACAGAGGGACTTGACCCTGACACCACACGATGCCGTTCCTCGATCCCCGCGAGGTGTTATCGCGGCGTGGCATCCCAGTTCCAGCTGCCGCCTCTTTCCACGTACCTGGCCTTCCCGATCTTCATGCTGAATCCTCGACCTCGACAGCTCTGGCACATCCTTTGCAAATGTCAGCAGGCTATCTGCCGGCCCGGCCTACAGCAGCTGATGGAAAACCAGCAGACAACGCCCATCTCTTCTTCCTCTTACTTCGAGCGCGTCACGTACCTGCAAAGCGAAAACTCATCATCTGGTTCAACGGAGGTCCCGGCTGTTCTTCGTTCGACGGTGCCATGATGGAAGTGGGAGCTTGGAGGATGGATGGCAAAGGCGGTCTTGTCTGGGTCAAGGATGGTGCCAGCTGGAACGAGTATGCCGACATCCTCTTTCTCGATCAACCTGTTGGCACAGGCTTCAGCTACGTCAACACCAACGCCTACACAAAGGCACTACCCCAGGCTGCCGACGAGGTGGTTCACTTTCTCGAACAATTCGTTCAGGTCTATCCCGAATACTCGCGCGATGTCGAGCTTCAGTACGGCAGTCAGGGTAGCGGCGTCGACGTCTATCTTGCCGGAGAGAGCTTTGCCGGTCAGTACATTCCTTACACTGCAAAAGCTATTACCAAGTCGCCCAAGCCACCCGTCTCGCTCAAGGGCATTGCCATCGGAAACGGATTCATCGACCCCAAGAGCCAATACGGCACCGAACTCGAGACCATGGTGCAGAAAAACATCTGGACCACTTCCTCGGACGAATACAAGCGCGTCGCAAAGCTCGTCAAACTTTGTCACGACGAGATCGACAAGGGCAACCTTCGTGAGACTGGCAAATGCGACATGATCCTCCAGACTATCGTCGCGAGTACCACCGCTAGAACTCAGGGCGCGTCGGCTTCCACCTGCATCAACATCTACGACGTTCGTCTTAGCGATACTTCTCCAGCATGCGGTATGAATTGGCCTACAACTCTTCCAGCTATGTACGACTATCTCCGACGTCCGGATGTTCGCAAAGCATTGCACGTCGATGAGCATCACAAACCAGAAGCCTGGATTGAGTGCAATTCTAACGTCGGCTCAGCTATGCGATCCGACGTCACCTCGCCACCCTCGGTACAGCTCTTGCCCGACTTGCTCGACAGCGGGATCAAAGTGTTGCTATTTGCAGGCGAAGAGGATCTCATTTGCAATGCAATCGGCGTACAGCGTGCAGCCGACAATCTCGAATGGGGAGGAAGTAAGGGGTTCGGCGACAAGTCACCAGCGCAGGATTGGCATGTCAATGGCACCCACGCAGGCACATGGCGCACTGCAAGGAACCTCACCTACGTCGGGATCAAGGGTGCAAGTCACATGGTCGGTGTAGACAAACCAGTCGAGAGTCACGATATGATGATCCGATTCATGGGCATCGACTACATGAAAGTCGCCGGTCCCAATGCCCTCATCCCATCGCGTGTGGGCGACGAGCCAGATCGGATCCTCATCACTGGCGGTGGCGGAGGCGTGGCCGAGATTGGCAAGGACGGCTCTCGCGTCATTCCTGGCTCAGGCAAGACAGAAGGTGAGGTGGCAGAAGAAGCTCGCTGGAGGGCCTACTACGACGCCGGTTCGTTTGCTTTGATGATACTGCTCATTGCTGTCGGTGTGGGCACATGGTTGTTGCTGCGTGCAAGAAAGCGTCGTCGCATGGACAGGAACAGGATCGGCAGAGGAGGCGCATTGCGTCTCGCTACCACGACCGAGCTGGGCGGTTCAAATGCTGCCGCCGGCGACAGCACGGACAATCACGAGCTCGAAAGACTAGTGGGTGGCAAGCATGCCGAGGATGACGAAGATGTGGAAGAGCAGATCTTCAATGTGGGAGACGAAGATCTCAGCGACAGCAACGAAGAATCCCAAACTCCCTCTGCCGATAAGGATCGTCGTGCTGGTCCGCAGCGCTGACAGCCATGCGCTCTCTGGCCAACATACAATACAATTCCTTCGCAGATGCTCCGTGTCCGTGTGATGATGCGTGCGATGTTTGAGATTGATGCTTATAGACATGTCATCTCTGAGCATGATCGTATCGCATACGATACGTTTCCCTGGCATCGACCAACAGATTCAGATCGACGGATTGCAATAGCATCGCCTGCCTTTCGTCAGGTATCTCTGCCATCACATTCAAGAATGGAGCACAGATTCTGCTTCTACCCAGCCCGATCAAGGGTACTTCCAATTCGTCATCCTTCTTACCCTCCAGATGGTCTTTCTTCAATCTTTCTCTCAATCCTACTACCTCATCTGCATCCATACTCGGGCCGGAGACGTTGCACATGACCAGCAAAGCTTCCAGTTCTACGGCTCTTGCTAGACACAATGTATCCAACATTTGTGCTTCACCCACGCCGTTCCATAATAGTGCCTTTGCTCCTCCATCCGAGGCGTACCAGCATGTTGGTGCGAAGATTACATCTGGGCCCGGCGCCTGACCTGCTTTGTCAAGGTCAGACACCTGATCAGCCGCATAGGGCGGAGAGATCATTTGATAAAAGCGGGAATACCAAGCCAAATCCCAACAGATAGCCATGGCGGCTCGCAACTTTGTGCCTCGTTTCGTCTCTATGATAAATGTCGATGGTCCCGTGTGCTGTTCGGGATGAGTCTGTTGTTGCGAATGTAACAAAGTTTCACGTTCTGGATGCCAGAGATTCTGTTTGGTGTATCGATGAAGAACTTGACCTTGACGTGAGATGTAGTAGGAGGTATTGAAGAGCTCGTTTTCGTGATCTTCCTCCTCTCCGTCTTTACCAACTTGAGCCTTCTTGGAGGACCGATGAGGAATCTTGTCGTGCTGGTTCGGTACCGGGCTATCGGTTTGCGAGACGGGGTGTTCGGCAAGAAGTTCAGCATGAGGCTGTGTACCCAGCTCTACGACCGTCCCTGCTACAATGTCGATATCATACTTTTGAGCAACATGAATAATGATTTCGATCCAAGCCTTCTCACCACCCTCTGCATCCGCTGCAGCCTTCTTTGCGCCCATCTCTGGCTCGTCTATTTGCTTGCTCTCGCGTATCGATTGAGCGTTGCCTGCTTCTTTCCGCTGCACCTCCCTCACTTTGCGCCAAAGCTCATGTGTAGCACCGCTTAAGAAATACTCTGGGAAAACAACCACATCTGCCCCCCTTTCCGCTGCTTTGGAAGCCCACAAATCCAATTTTTCCAACCCTGCACTCGTCTGCCCTTGCACAGCATCTTCGGAATGCAGACCGGACTCGTCCGGCAAGACTTGTGCAACAGCAATATGAAACAGTGCATCCTTTAGTTCCCCTGAGCGATCACACCGGAATGGTCTTGGTGGGATCAATGAGCCAGGGTGAGGTTGGCTTGATGAAAATCGGCCGATAATCTGGACGCCGCTTGAAGCCGACATGGCCCTCCTTCCGTTTTGTAGGAAGGACATGCTGGACGATCGAGAACAAGGTCGAAGGCGACTTGCACGGAATCGTTGGTCTAAGCGGCCTAGCCGCCGGCTAAACTGTCGGCTGTTCCTCTTTCTTTTGTTCAGTCAGCACAAACTCCGGTAACCGGAAGCGTGTATCGCGTGGTTTTCAGATTTGGACGCTGCATCTCGATTCGATCCGCTCTAAAGTATCTTGTGACTGGCTAGGAATCAAAGAAAGTGGTTCCGACCTGGTCCGCTGCCACGGACCATGGAGGCACTTCCTTCCCTTAATAAGCAGCTTGGCTTGTGAGGTCAGGAAGAACTTGAAAAGTAAGAATGACCTCCGTGCCTCGGGGAGAGCAACTCCAGATAGTTTCACGATGGCAAGGGTTCAATCCTCACTTGTCACAATCTAGCCGGCGGCTATCGCATCCAAATCTCCCCGGAGGAGCGAGCTGCTGGGATCAAAAGTCATAGTGCAAGGTGACTTACGAGCCAGTCAATGTCTACCGTCGCAGACTATGGATGGTCATGCGTGCTCGGCGAAGCGCTCCTCTTTGCTGCTACTCGAAGCCTCCACACAAACGATAGCAAGATCATGGATCCGGGAAACCCGACTTGCTGCCTTGGAAAATCCCAGTTTCGTTACATTTTGACCGACGTCACGAAGAGAAAGAAGGGTCGGCGGAAAAGAGCGCGCCCGTGCGTGATTTTTTGGTACAACAACAAAAAAAAGCAGCTGAAAACCAATCACAAAAAAGAGAGGCGGCAGAGGGAGAGAGCAAGAGAGAGATCATCGCTTACGCCGTGCAGCCACTCGTCACGTCCTCGAGTCCAGATTAGTGGAGCACGTTTCGTGAGATCTGTTGCTAGGAGGATCGATTCAGTGAACCCTCGTCAAGCCCCTTTCAGCTGTCAGGCTGGATCTTTCCACTCGCCTCTTCATTGCAACATCGGAACCTCCCCAACTCATTTGATATACCATCGGCATTGACAGCATCAAGGCTCAGTCACCTTTTCATTCAGCCACTCCGATCAAAAATCTCGACAGACTCGGCTACATACGTATAGGTGCCGACCCGATATTGCTGGGCCACAACTCACCGAGCTGCTCACGATCGTAAACGTCCGTGGTGGATGGTCAGAAAATCAGCTTGAAGTGTCGCTTTTCCCAGCGACGGTCTCGGTCATCAATCATTCCGCTCCTCAAGACCGATACGGCCATACTCGCTACTTGCTGCGCACACAGACCAAGCCACCCCGATCGCTTCCCTGTAGCTGCTTCTATCCTACGTCCATCACCATGCAGTACGTCGGCAAATTCGTCTCTACGGTGTACAACACCATCACACCCAACATCAACCCGGCCACTCTCAGCGGAGCCATCGATGTCATTGTCGTAGAAAGGACCATCGATGTCGAGGAACAGGTTGAGGTCGATGGTCAGGGCAACATCCTTTCCGAAGCAGAGCAAGGCAAGCAGCCCGAGCACGAGCGCAAATACAAGACAGTGAAACGGCAGACCACCGAGCTCGCGAGCACTCCTTTCCACGTCCGATTCGGAAAAATGAGTGTCTTGCGTCCAGGCGAGCGGAAAGTGACGCTTCACCTCAACAATTCTACAGACCCGTTGCCCTTCGCAATGAAGGTGGGCGATTCTGGTGAAGCCTTTTTCGTTCTCGAAATCGACGACGAGGATGAACGCAACAATATTCCCGCTGACTTGGTCACAAGTCCTATTCTCAGCGCTGCTTCTAGTCCCATGACCACTCCTGAAGATGGCGATGATACAGATGTGCAAATCGGGTCAGCAGCCGAAGTGGAGCCTTTCGAGTTGGGCGAGGCCGAACAGCTTCCAGACTCCACACTCGACTCCGACCGAATCTCGACGGATCCAAACAGCAATTCCAGAACCAAGCTCAGGCAAAACAAAAAGAGCGGCCAGCCAGACGAACAGGGCGATCTCAACGTCCCCTCCGATTCCACAAAAACTGGCTCTGGCTCGGCGGCAGGGTCCGATTCGGTGCTGGAAAAGGTCGGATCAGCCGCCTCGAAAGCAAGCGGCGTCCTTGGCGCCGTCATCAGTGGCGGCGGCAATCCTCGTTTGGACAAGACGGCCAAGGAAGCACAACGCTCGGACGCTACCGACAGAATGACCGGCGCTCCCGTCGATCAAGATCGCCAAGATGCTCACCATTACGAGCCCGAACAAGGTGGTCCGCAGGGCAAGAAGCGACAAGAGGCACAGTCGGATGCAGTGGAAGATTCGTCGTTCGTACAGCCTGCCAACGAGACTGAAAAGCTCGAGAGACAGCTTCAGGAAAAGGCAATGGAGGTGGTCGAGGACGAAGCTCAAAGCGACCGGGACGGCGAGAGTGTACTGAGTATTGATTCTGGTGAGGAAGCGTATCCGGCCCCCTTTGGTGCCAGCTCGGGCTCCTCGGCGAAGAGCAAAACCAAGTCGGTGGCTTCGATCCATCATTCCGAGTACCTAGGCGGTAAGCGTCTCAAGCCTGTACCTGTCGGAAATGGTGCCAGAACAATCGATCCTGCCATGACGGATGCCTCTACCCACATCCACAGGCACAAAGAGCGACAGCAGCAACGGAGCAGCACTGACGATGCCGTAGACGGCGATGACGACGATGACGATGAAGATACCGCTGTGGATGACGAAGAGGACGACGAGCATGGCAAGGAGCCGGAAGCAGCAGACGAGCAGATCGACGACGACGATATCGTGGGCGCTGTCAAGGTCAAGCAACGCAAAGAAGATTTGCAGTACATGCTCGATATGGACGGATACAAGATGACTCCGGATGGTGAAGACCTGGCCTACCAAGAAGGCCATCGCTTCGCTGACGAGATGCCTCTGAGTCGGCGTCATGGAGGTAAAGGTCGGCATGGACATCCTGATCTGCTCAACGGGCCAGGGCATCAACACAAGGTATCGCTGCCAGGCACATCCACAGCCTCCATGCGGCGTGGTTCGGGCTCGCGCACTCACCGACCTAGCTTCTCGGTAGACTACCGTGGGCAACGTTCTACGCTCTCGCAGAGTCGAGAACGGGAAGCACGCCGTGAAAGTTTTGACGACACAGCCGCAGCCAATCTGTCCAAGTTCAATTCCCAGTACGGCTCGCCACATCTCGGTGGTGTACCTGTGCAGAGCAGACATCAGGACGAGCTCGAATTCTCGCGTGATTTGGCTCGGTTAGCTCGAATGAACAGAGCTACGGAAAGTGGAGTGGACCCGCGTTCTAGGGGACGGCGCCAACCAAAGGGTCAAGATTCGCTTCGGAGGTACTCTTCGCTCAACGGACGGAATAAGCGGACAGACGGCAAGGCACGCGCTGCAAACGCGCATGGCGGCGCTGCGTCCAAGTCGCGTCATATGCATGAGTTTTCCTTGTCGGATACCGAAGCGGAAGTGCCGCATGCCAAGTCGACTTCGGGTCATAACTCAGTGGAGAACTCGACCGAGGGTTTGACCAATCCGTATGCGGTGTCAGAGGTGGTGTCGAGTCTACGAGATCTACGCTTGCCAAGTGAGGAGGCGCCTCCTGTTTATTTGGATGATACCAGCGCCGCACATCTTGGGCTTTCCGGGAATAGCCGATGGCAGTGGTCCGATCCTGCGGGCGATTCATCAGCATCCACGCCGACGGGTCAGCCGAGCAATCGTCGACGACACACACGTTTTGCCAGCACAGATGGATATGAAGCTTCTCGATCTTCAGATGCCTCGGCGCTGGAAGCACTGCGTCGGCATACGGCGGAAGGAGAGGTGGCAGGTAAATTGACGAGTTCCGATTCGGAACCGTATACGTTCTTGCTGCAGCTCGAAGATTCGTCTCACTCTTTCGAGTTGAGTCTTTGTTACAGCGACTCGTTCGGTCAGGATCAAGAGGTCGATGAGTACGCTTTCCTTGAAAATCGCGTTTCGTTCGAGCGCTTCGCGCACGATCAAGATGTGGTCAACGACGAACGGCTCGTCATTCGATACCATGATCGTTTCTTGACTTGGGAGAATGCGTCGGCTGTCCTGGCAACGCTGTCACTCTACCGTCGTACACTGTCGGGCTCTGCATCGGCAACGAACATAGACGAAGAGGCGGATGGAGCAGTAGCATCGTCCAGGTCTAGTTACTGGTCGCGTTGGTTCAAGAGAAGCAGCAAGAGCATTCCGGATCTCAAGCAGGCTGCTGATGTGCAGACGACTGACGAGAATCCAAGCACAGAAGCTGCGAAGAAAAGGCAGTCTGCTGCTGTTGATGGAAGTGGTACGGGTCCGGAGCATGTTCCCCACAGGTCCAACACCGATTCGGCACTGCTGCAGGCGGACAAGGCTGATGAAGACAAGCTAGGCGAGGATGGCTCGAAGCCTTCTGCGACGGCAGCGGCGGCGGCCGCACAAAGGGCTGGCAAGACATACGCCAAAACGCTGCGCCTCACTTCAGATCAGCTGAAATCGTTGAATCTTCGCAAAGGCTCCAACAGCATTACCTTTTCCGTCACTTCGTCGTATTCAGGTGTCGCGACCTGTTCGGCACGCATCTTTTTGTGGGAGTCAAACCACAAGATCGTTGTATCGGATATTGATGGCACGATCACCAAGTCGGATGCACTCGGCCATGTCTTCACCATGATTGGCCGGGACTGGACGCACATTGGTGTAGCCAAGCTGTATACGGATATTGCCAGGAACGGCTATCGTATCATGTACTTGACGTCAAGAGCGATCGGTCAAGCGGACTCGACGAGGGATTATCTCAAAGGCATTCGACAGAATGGGTATCAGCTTCCTGATGGACCGGTGATCATGTCTCCGGATCGACTGATTGCCAGTCTGCATAGGGAGGTGATTCTGAGGAAGCCAGAGGTGTTCAAGATGGCCTGTCTACGAGATATTGCCAGACTGTTTGGTGCGGATCCGAGGACGGCGCAATCGCAGCCTGGAGGTGATTTGAAGGGTGTAAATACAGATGCGTTGGAGAAGGCGCAGAACGGGGCGGGTGCCGATGATAGTCCTGGTGCTGGAGCTGCCACTGCTTTGTCGAGCGAGTCGAATGCCGCCGCTGCCGCGGAGTTGCCGGACATTGCGGCTGCGACGGATGCTAGTAGTGTCAGGTCCGGAAGCAAGATCAGTCCATCGCCTTCGCCTTCTTCCATGTCGTTACCGACGCTTGCTTCGGCTGACACGCAATCTTTGTCGGTGAAGAAGGAGGAACATCCCACGCCTTTCTATGCTGGGTTCGGCAATCGCATCACCGATGCTCTGTCGTACCGAAGCGTCAACATCCCCTCATCGCGAATTTTCACCATCGATACCAATGGTGAGGTCAAGATGGAATTGCTCGAGTTGGCAGGATACAAGTCGTCTTATATTCACATGACGGATTTGGTGGATCAGATGTTTCCACCCATTACGGCCAAGGAGGAGAAGGAACCGAGGAAACCAGAGTATAACGATTTCAACTATTGGAGACCGGCGATTGTGGATATCGAGTTGCCAGATGACGACGAATTGTTGGGTACGCCTCCGGTCAGTCCGGCCTTGTCGGCGAGGAGTGGGAGGAGTTTGCGGAGCGTCAGGAGTGTGACTTCTGATTCTGGGAAAGATGCAGTGGTGGGAGGAGCGGGCGGGGTTGAGGATAAGCCGGGTAGACTGTCGAGGTTTGGATTGGGTTCGCTTGGGTTGTCGAGAAAGGGCTCGCAATCGGGCGGTCGACCGGAGCATGCGAACACCATGGGACCAGGAGTGACGATTGAGGAAATGGAACGCAAGGCTCGAGCCACGAGTGCGGAACCGGCACTCGAGACGAGTGGAATGTCGAGCTCTACCAGCGGATCTTCTTGGACGGCTCCTTGGCGACGTAGAGCTGCATCTCCGGATGTCGCATCCGAGTCGAATGCGCAGAGAGCCACTTCGCCGCTCGTAGGTCCGGTGATTACAGCCGAGCCAGAAATGGACAGCGAAGACGAGTACTACGATTCGGAAGGTGTAGATGATAACGATGACGTCAGCGAGTTTGGTGGTGCTGGAGGAAGGAGTGGAAGTTTTGATGTAGCGGAAATAGGTGGGGAGGGAAAGAGTGGGAGGAAGGTGTTGAGGAGGTTGGCGAGTGGAAGGAGTCGACCGAGTGAGGATGAGGCGTATGACGATGGAGAGATGGATGAGGAGGATGAGGACGAGGATGGGCAAGACGAGGATGAAGACGACCCGCTCTTGGAGACCGGAGAGATTCGGTTCGAATGGAAGGGCTGAGAGCGTCAGATGGCGGAACAAGATGCAATCGGAACGACTTGAGAAAAATGATGGTCTCGGTCGGAATGTGCGTTTGTGACGCTGCAACCACGCTCGCACTCCCGTCATCGTCTAAACGCCCACACACTTTCCCCTCACCCCCACCACCAAGAAGACGATCTGGACTTAGCAGAAAACGATTCAAAGTGACTTTTTGATATCGATATAAGTACAGATGATGAAGACGACCGATCTAGCTACGACTGCGGGGTTTGGGATGATCGCAAAAAGACGTGCGGATGGTCAAGTGGTGTTTTGCTGCATTGAGCGAGATGGTGATCTCTTCCGGTCTGCTTGGACGGCTAGGAATGGTACAGATACTCATCCGCTTCTTGCTCCCTGGAAACCTCGGCGGAGCTCTCAGCCTCGATACCCATATTGACATCGTCGGTTGGCTGCCTCGTTCTCCTCCGCTTCCTCCTATCGAGCCTCTCCAACACTTTTCCCTCTGCAACCTGCTGCGCATGTGCTGGATTCCCACCGGCATTGGATCCTGCTGCTCTCTCTGCCCACACCATCACTTTCTTCCCCCTCCCCCCAGCGCTTCTCCTTGCAGCTGCCGAAGGAGAAGCATTCTCGTCGTACGCTTCGCCTTCATCATCCGTCCAAGCATCCGCATCTTCGCCTGCACCTCCATCTGGCAAGATCTCATCCTGGTCATCTTCCTGCGCCTTTTCCACGATCCGTTCGGCTCGACCTGCACGTAGACCTTTCAACTTTTGCAGTCGACGTCGCGACGTTGCTGCATTCGAGGTCTTGATCACCCCACCTCCTCCCGCAGCTCCTCCTGCGGCTGTTGGTGTCGGCGCTTCAGAACGTGCTGATTTGGCCTTGCTGGATGTGGCAGAAGTCGCATTGCCGGTAGTGGAGGCGGAAGGATAAGCGAGCGGGGCGGAAAAGTTGAACGAGCCGGAAGCAAAGTTGTTGCTGGATGCGAAGCGAGATGGTGTTGATGTATACGGAATACGATGAAGCGTTCTGTCTTGATATTCTCGATGTAATGAGCTGGAAGAAACATCGTTGAAAGCGTTTCGCGAACGTTTGTTGCTCTGTCTTGGCGATTCGGACGCGGAAGCACCCTGTGGCTCCCTCACTGTTACCGTCGTTTGAGAAGAGGATGGTGGAAAACTTGAGTTAGCACCAGATGTCTGCTGCTGCTGTTGCTGTTGCTCTCGTCGCTGCTGATCCATCTGAACCTCCTCGACATCATCTTCTGCATCCGCAGCCTCGATGGCCTCGATCCTCCTCTGCAAGTACCCTTTCAGCCAATCACGATCCTTCTCCCACAATTCGAGCACGTGTGCCAAAGCATGAGCATAGCCTTTTTCATAGCTTGCCTTTGTAGCTGCGACTCCTTGACGATATAGCGTGGTGAGACCTAGTGCGGATGAGCGGAAGAAAGCGTTGAGTTCGTCTTCAGCTGCTCGAAGATGTGCTGTGCGTCGTTGACCAGATACCTCCTCTTCGCGCAAGCTAGTGCGCAAATTGGAGAGGTCCATGACGCAAAGTGGCCAATGCGAGTGTGAATATGCGAGTGGTGTACGTAAGTCGAGGAGGGCACCAACAGGATGGAGTGTGGCAGACCGTTGCTCAGTTAGCGAGTGCACCAGATGTTCGACGAGCCGGCTTTCTCTTGACGACTGTTTTGGTTTGCTCTGCGCTGATTGTTGTGTAAGTGTGTTGTGTAGAGATAAAGGGTGGGTTCCACCGGCGATGGTGATGGTGGTGGTGGTGTTTCAAAGAAGTACATCGAACGGTCATGGCCCCTTAATCTCGGTCCCTCCCAGCAAAGAAACTTTAAAAAAAATCACAAAATAATGATTGAATTTACGCAGGAAAAGTGTGCTTCGATTTTGTGATTGGCCGCTCGCACGTTGATCCATCTCGGCGTCAACGACGGTGACAGAGTCGCGGTTGTGTTGCTCTTTTTCCGCAAACTCAAAGTGTGCAACCAAGAGAATCGCGCAATCTCGGTCACCTTTTCTCAGAATCACGCTGTGCTGCCGCGCTTTTTTGAGAGTCACTCTTCGTTCCTCCACATTCATATCCCGCAGAGGGTAAACGTTGTTTGGTCCTCATCATGTATGCGCAACTTCTGGCAAATTCACATCCCTCAGACACTCGAAGGAGTGACATCCTGAACTAGCCACATGGGTTCTGCAATTACCCAACAAGTTCATCAGATACACAAGCAGAGCGAAGGTGCCAAGACGGACAGGCCAGATAGTGAAGACGCCGGGCAAGCCTGGCCCGCTTGACAGGGTGAGACCCGAAAGCCCAGGAACGTTATCTCGCTGCAGTGCCGTTAGGAGCAGGCGGAACGGGTGGTAGACCTCCAGCTTCGTCATCGTCTTCGTCGTCGTCATCATCCTGTGCGGCGAGAGCGGCTGCAATCTTCATAGCTTCGGCCTCGTTTCCATAATGCTGGTTCCTCTTGGCGGCAAATGCGGCGTGCTTGGCTTGCGTCTCCGGATCCGGATCTTCCTCCTCCACTTCACCGTCATCGGCCTCATCGACGTCCATGTCGTGAGCTTGCTGTCGTACGTCGTTCCTCTGGTCCTCTGCGGCAGCAGCAGTGGCAGATCGCGAACTGGATCGTCGCGAAGAAGGGCTTTTGGGAGGTAACGAAAAGGAAGGCGAGCGCGACGTCGTTCTTGCCGAAGAAGGCCTGGCATGGATGTCCGAGGCAGTGTGACTGTGGTTCGGATCAGCCGACTTCGCCAAGTCGGCGGCATCGAGTCCGACAGCGAGGCCGAGACCTTCACCTGGTGCACGTCCAGAATTGGCGGAAGTGTTGGCGGCGAGCTGCTCAGCCGCCGAGCCACGTCGACTTCCGCTTGAGCTTGCGCTCGGAGCAGCGCCATCGAGATCAAATAGCTCATCATCCCCTACAGGGTTGAGCGATGTCCCGTGAACAAAAGGCGTCTTGGGCTCGTCAATCTTCATACGAGCCTCTTGCTGTTCGCGTTCGATTTCGTGCAAGGTCAGATTCGACTCGTCCCATTGAAGTCTGCTGGCAGCGTCCTCGTCTTGTCCCAATCCTTCTCCCTGAGACGGTCTGCGCTCGGCAGCATTCTTGAGGATACCTTTCGGTTTGGGCGCCGCGGCAGAAGGAGGCGGTGAGTGTCGTGGGCTTGACATGGTGGATGGGGTCGCTCAGTAGCAGATGCAGATCTGGATTGGATCGTGGATGAATCGTCTTGCGGATTGTGTTAGCGACGGGAAGCGATGTGCGCAGTGATACGGCGAGATGAGTCGATGGTCGACACGATCTTTCAGATAAAGAAAGGAGCAGAGGGAAGACGAGCGTACGGCTGCGGTGAGTTAGTCGGCAGATGTCCAGGTTGGCGTGGTCCGTGGGTCATGTCGTGAGTGACTTTGCACTCAACTGAGTTAGCCAAGGCGACTCAGCCCAGCAGACAAGCAAAAGAGCGGCGAAATGACACATGACGTGCATCGGGAACTAAGTACACAGTCAAGCCGCCAATGTCGATCCAATTTGCGAGTTGCTCCTTTACCGCTGCTATTTTCCTGTTAACATTAATGATATAAATACAGGATTTGTTGTTGCATTCGGGGGAACGAATCGGCGCTCCCGATTTGCGAGATGAGAGACGTGTTACTTTGTACTCAAGCCGACTTTGGCAGCGACACGCACTTTACGTGTTTCAAACAGACCTTGTAGAAAGAGTGTTGCTCTCGAATTCACGTACACTTTCAGGCTACACTCACTTTCTCCATCACCGCATCCTTTTGGCGTCACCGTCGCACACGTCTTCTCTCCTTGCGAAAAGCAGAGTGAGGCGCCCATCATGGACGGGCTTGCATATCCTGCAAGGCCACAGGCAGGTGCCATCTCTGCTGCGCCTTTACAATCGACAGACTCAACCCTCGAGCGCTCTGCAAACCTGCAGAGCGATGCATCACAACAACAGCCTCAGCAACATCAGCAGGATCTGTGGTCAAGCATTCTCAACAGCGTGAAGAGCTCCAAAGCGATATCAACGAAAAATCTTGTCCTCCTGGGCGAGCCCAAATCCGGCAAATCTTCGCTTCTTTCTGCGCTAGCTTCCACTTCACCCCTCGGTCTTATCAGTGGTAAATCTTCTTTTGCTCCCAGCACTTCGGCTGCGCTTGAAGATGCCAAGCTGGCGACTGCTTCAACAGCCTCAAAGCAGGCTACCACGGTCGACGATCTCGGACTAGCGTATGCCTATTTTGACGTTGGCGACGAAAAGGACAAAGATGAGATCGTAGCTCGTGTTGGCGCTTATACCCTTCATTCATCCGAGACAGCCTACACGTCGCTCTTACCCTTTGCATTTCCGCAACGGAGCCCGCACTTCGACTCCGGCGAAAGGGACCCCTCTGCCACAATGGCTGCACTTGCCTCAGCAACTCTCTCTGCTTCCACTGCCGCTCCCGCAAACTCCAATCGCACTTTTTCGGCCAAGCCCTCCATCGACTCGCTCAGAGACTCCGTGGTCGTCATTCTTCTCGACTGGGAGCAGCCGTGGACGTTTTTGGAACAGCTCCGCAACTGGCTCAGTATTCTGGAGGAGCTGATCGATGCTGCCGCCGATGGCGCACTCTCAGGTCAAGAGCAGCGAGACACGAAATGGAGTGCCACCCGTGTCGCTCTGGACGAGATGAAAGAGCAGCTCGAAGCTTACATCAGAACATACATTGAGCCAACGCAAAGATCGACAGGCTCGGGCGGCATTGCAGCAAGCAATCAGTCAAATGGATCCACAACAGCAGAGAAGACGACTTCGCGCGACTCCGACGCCTTTTCGGCTCCCATCACCACCGTCAGTGGGTTGCTCGATGGCGCGGAAGCCAATCCTCTTGCCGAGGGTACGCTCACCGACAATCTCGGCATCCCCATCGTCGTCGTCTGCACCAAAGCAGACGCTATCACGCGCCTCGAACGCGACAAAAATTTCAAGGAGGAGCAGTTCGACTATATCCAACAAGTGCTTCGAACCATTTGTATGAAGTATGGCGCTTCCCTTTTCTACACCTCGTCTCTACGCGCTCAGTCGATCGACATTCTGCGGTCTTATCTCTTGCATCGCCTTTTCACGCCATCCGCCGTGACATCTCAGCAGCCACTTGATAGCACAAATCCCGCGGCATCATCAGTACAGAACAGCGCAGCAGCCGGAGGCGTCGCCGTCTTTGGCTTCCCCTATCGCGCTTCGACAACGGATCGGGATACTCTTCTTGTACCCGCAGGATGGGACAGCTGGGGCAAGATCAAGGCACTTCGGGAATCCTTCGACTGTCGAAGCATGGCAGGAGGATGGGACAATGACTGCGAGATCGAGAAGCTACGCAGATCGCGTCATCTCGAAAAGACAAGACAGATCGAGGATCAACTCGAAAAGGAGCTACAAGCACAACGAAAGGGCGACGCGTCGGCAAATTCTGCCGGCGCGGATGAAGTGCAGTCAGCCATGAAGTTGTACGAGGACATTGTGTCGGATTGGGAAGCGGCTCCCGTGGGCAAAGATTCGGCCAACAAAGTTCGCATTCCAGATGAGCAGACTTTCCTAGGACAGCATCACGCCACCTTGCAAAAGGATCCCGATCCGAGGTCGCGATTCAGCAGACGAGGTGTTGTGGGTCCAATGACTGGATCCAGTGCAGGTCTACCTTCAGTGGAAAAGCTCATGTCGCCAGGAGACAAACCCGACGGTCTCGCCTCGTCGCAGACCGAACCTGCATCGACTTCTTCGCGCCCACGTCTCGAGCCGACGTTGTCGTCGCATTCCCGAAGAGAGTCGACATCAGCAGCGGCAGCGGCAGCAGTGGCAGCCATGACAGGTGGTGGTGCAAGCGAAAGAGGTGGACGCCCCAAGAGCCCAGCCGTCAACTCGGGAGCGACATCACCAGGCGCACCCAAACAGTCCGAGGTGCTCCACAGCTTCTTCCAATCTTTGCTCAAGGACAAAGCCGGTGGTGGTGTAGGATCGCCCAAGGTAGATAGATTGAACAGGACCGGCTCGTCTTCAGCTACGCCGAGGAGGGAACCACCTGCCAAATGAAGATAGCAACACGGCTTGTCCGATGGAATGCAACAAGAAGATTGTGCAAGCTGTCCGAACGATATGGAGTGAACAAGCCACGCGTGAATAGGCGAAGTATGCGTGTGGAATGATGAGGGTATCTTTGTATTGCGATTGCGTCGATGCGAGCAGAATTGAATCAGAGGTCTTTCTTGGATTCTTGTACGGGAGGCATTTGTTGGACCTCCTTGCTACTCGGCGGTAATTTGGCAAGCTCCTTCATGAACCTAGGAGATTGTCACGAAAGAAGGTCAGCGTCTGTCACCTTTGAACGGTTTCTCCTTGCACCGATCGGACTTACCAGTTGACACTCATCCATAGTCCGATTGCCATGGTCAGCAATGCGATCACGTGAGGATTGTACTTGGTGAGAAAGACGAGGATGAAGAGGACGAGGAAGAGACCGTAGAAGGAGAAGTTCATGATGCGTTGTGGTACGGTGTTGTATTCGGGTGTAAAGACCGAGTGGAAGAGAGCTTCCCAGAATGGTGGCGTGGCATTCTGTGGTGATGGATTCGGTGTTGATGACGTCGATGAAGACATTTTTGAGTGTGAAATGTAGAGAGATAGGAGAGACGGCGAAGAGGTATGGTGAAGAGAAAGCAACACAGGTGCAAGGTGTGGATTGGCGGGTTGCGTGTTCTTCTTGACCCGAATCGGGAATCGGACAATCGAACATTCAGGGTCCAGTTCAACACCATGACAGCTTTTTCTCGCTACTGTCGTCTTTCTCTCCTCATGCTCGAATCCATCGTCCTCTTTTAAGGGACAATGTTGGCCTCAACATCGACGGCATCAACGAAGCTCCTCACATCATCGTCGACAGAAGGTCTGAGACATCTCTATCGAACGATTCTGCAACAAGCACGTCTTCTATCGTCCACTCTCAACGATCCTGTCGTATACACTTCGCATCGCTTCTTGGCTCGTAGGAATCTCGAACCGCTTCTCACCTCCTCTTGGCCGCCCGAGCAAAGGATACAATGGCCACCATCGACCCCGTTCAAACGCATACAGCGAGCGCAGATGCAACGTCGACATCTGGCAGATGCGAACTTCGGATGGGAACACAGTATCTATCGAGCTTTGTCTCTGGCGTACGGAAGGACCGGAAAGTTGCGTCGTGATGTTCTGACTGATCTCACCACCAGCACCACTGGCACTACAAGAAAACAGCTGAAGAAAGAGATTTCACCGGTATTGCAGACGCTCTTGTTGAGTGGAGCAAGTATGGATGGCTCACCGGTGAAAAGTCGAGCTCATCTCACGAAACGACCTCCTCCACCGTACCTACCGGCATTGGAAGATCCCTTGGTGAAGTACTTCGGGAAAGGTCTCAGTAAGACAAGAGTGAAGAATGCGAGGAGAAAATTTCTCAAGACGTATTTGAAGAAAGTGCTTGTACCTCTAGATGTGGTCGATGCTCAGGGAGGAGGGGGGAAATTGTTTGCTCATGTGCAAGCGAAAGCTCAACATCGAGCATCGCCAACCGCAAGGGAAAAGCCGTTCTTGCGAGCAGCAAAGATGAAAATGGACATGTTTCGTTCAAACTTCAATGCGGCCACCCATCGAAGTCAAGCACTGCGAATCCACGGCTGGTCAAGTCATCCAAAAGACTTTACACGACCTCGAAGACAAAGACGGATGTACGCAAGATTGCTGGACCAATCTCCACTGTTGATTGTTGAGAACGCTCGATCTCAATTTCCAGAAGAGGCGATGAAACGAAAGAATGATCCGTTGGGAATCAGAACTGGGTTAGAAACATTAGCAAAAGAGGAGGAAGGTATCAAATTGAAGGTGACCCGATCGAGATTGGCAGTAGGTCATCAAATGAAGGGTGTAGAGCCGATGCCGCGAGGGATGTGCGGAGGAGCCGATGCGAAGAAGGGCGATGGACTAGAAGGCTTGGATCCATCCGAGGTCAAGTTTCTATCGCAGCAAGGGTGGTTGTGATCTTTGATATTGTAGGCCACGCGGCACCCGATACATTGCTATCCCTTTCTCCTGACGACTGTGACGATACAGTTTTGCTTTTCTTTTGTCTTCCAAGCCAACGCGAATGAGATCCGACCCAGATGCATAGCGCGGCTATGTAAGGCTTTACACTGAAATGGGGGCGCCGAAACATGATCAGCGGGACTTGAAAAAGAGGCATGCTGCAGCCGACTTTTTCGCCTCCTCACATTCATGAATTATGGCCGCTCTAATGTTGACTGGTCATTCATGCAGAGGAAAATTTGGTCGGGTACAAAAGCTGCGCAACGGCGGAAACCGATGTGTTGAGTATGAAGCCAGTGGAGCCATGGTTGTTGCTTCGAGTTTGTACACATATTATGCAGAGCAACTTCTGCCCCGCAAAAGCTTAAGTCGAGAGAGGAACGTGTTGAGACGAAATGCAATGAGGATTGCAGCAACGCCATGCCGAGGGTAGACACATGGATATTTAGTTTGAAGCCATTGTTGCTGTGGACTTGACTGCAGAGGGGCAAATAAGCTCAGACATGGTACTAGCTGCACTGGAGCTTCTTCCTGGCATGTGATTGTGTCGGAGCGATTGCGCAAAAGTATTGTTTTGAAAGGACGCTTCTCTCTCTCTTGTGATGGTTGCCACGCCGCTAAGGCTGTGCTGCAGGGATCGATATGCGGAGTCGCACTTTGCGGCTCTCAACAGAAGAGCTTGCTTGCAGCAGGTGGGCTACTGTCTATGCATCTTCGGTCGGAATCGAAATCAGCGTCGATTTTCGGAAAGCCTCCCGAAACGTGTTGGCGCGCTCTCTGCGGTCTGGGCTTTGGACCTTTTTTCGAGCAGCACAGTTGGATCGGAAGGTGCAGCGAGCTTTTCCCGAACAGCAAAAGATAGGCTCTGCAAATCGACCAGCCTGCCAGGATTTCAGACGGACACCGCTTTTCTTAATCGTGAGAGCGTCGATGCATAGGTCTTTCCCCTCTCAGAATGTCAAAGTGGCGATCGTCGTGCTCACGTCTCTGTCAAGCGTGGCCAAGTCAGCCTTACTGGGCTGCAGTGGGTCCTGCGGGAACTGCAAAGGGAAACAGCAGACGGCAAGGAAACAGGGGCTGGTGAACGTATCGCCGATGTTCGAGTCCAGCTCAAAATTGGCTGCTGCGTGTTTTCTGACACGTCGATCTTGACCACCGCATCGCCCGCCCCGGTTGAGAAATTCGCCGCGATCGCTATGCTGAAACCTGAATTCAAGCTTTATTTTAAATAAAAGTTAATTTTCAGATCGAAAAAATGCACTCCACCATCGGCAGGAGAATAGAGTAGCCAGTGACCGAAGAAGCGATCCAGAAAAACGTCACACCTCCGATCTTGCTTCGATCTTTGAGCCAGTACTTGTGGGTCGAACAGATCTTGCACATCCAGGTATTCGGCTTTGGCTTGACAATCCTTGACCATCGAAGGAACGCAGATATGGTGATAATGACGAACTAGGATGTATGACTCTGGAAGGATCTCGGAGATGTCCGCAGAAGACTAGCTCAGCTGCTGTTTCTTGTAGCGCTGCTTGGGTTTGTGTCGGATTCCAAGAAGATGAGTCGACTTTCCTTTCCGTACGTACAGAACAGTACGTGACGTTGTCGGAGGGAAGAGCTGACGTTGACCGAAACGAAGAGGCATTCAACAGGTCACGAGTGACGACAGCGGCAAAAGGATAAAGGGAAAAAGATGGCGCTCGTCATCGTCTCTGTTTCACCGTGGAGCGATTTTCCTCGCCTTGTGCTCTGGTTTGGAACAAAGGATTGGTGCCTGTCTTTCCTCTGCATAGCGCGCGTTATTCATGCTTGCGTGCATTGTGATCAACCTCGAAATCTCTGCAAGCTCGCCACCACAATCATAGACGACAGCCGCGAGTAGAATTAGTCTTAGGCGCTGCTGGCTGATGATGGCGGTGATGAGAACCCACGACATCGGAAGGTCGTCTTCTGGGTGTGCATGGAGATCAACGATGCAATTGCGATTCCCTACTCTGCCAGGACTGCCGACTCGGACGTCCAGCCATGGAAATGGACGCGCTTGGACAGGAAAATGCAGCCTCAGAAAAACGGGATTCCTGAGCCAAAGAATGCACCGAGCTATCGGTTCAACGAGGATGCGCTGCTAACCCAATGCCTTTTCCCTAAGAGAGGTACTGCCCCAGATGCACTCTGTAGATGATGATGTCGATGATGATGATGATGCAAAAAAAAAAAAAAAAAAAAAAAAAAACCACACACACACAGGCCTTTCCCTTAATTTTTCTTTCTCTCTGTCACCTTTTTCCTTGCTTTTCCTTCCCGTTCCTACAGTGGGGCAAATACGTAGATGTGCTGTCCTGCGCGCAACTACGTAGGCACGACATGACGCGTTGCTCGATTGCGAGGGTTTTTTTTTGACAGCCACGTGGGACCACTGTATGAGAATGAGTAATCTGATGGTCCTGGGCGAAAATGAAGTTTCAGAGCATGCTTGACGGATACAGTACCTTGATGATCCTTGACGAGAACGGTCATCAACAGCCTGTAGCGATGATGAAGTGAGAGCAGGAAGACCAGAAGAGAAACACGTATAGACAGCGAGGTGCTGCTGTGACGGATTTATGATGCGAGCGTTGCACTCTGTCCATCCAGAATTGAGTCTGAAACAGAAAGCAACAGCTATCCGCACCACAGCCAGCGTCAACAATCACGGCCTCCAACGCTTTTGACCTTTTCGTCCCTTTCATGGTGACCACTGGCGTCACCGATCGTCAGTTGTCGAAACCTCTGCGAGCCGCCGCCTGTCCCTGCCTTTGCAGAAACCAGCCTGAATCGAGTCTCAAGCCCACGTCGCAGCCTGTGTGATGGTGCAATATACGTGGACATGACTCATCTATGCAAATGCTCATACTTGGCTCGACTGGCAAAGATTTGGTCTTAGAGCCGACAAACAGGTCAAGCATTGGCCATAGACAGACGTCAACCGGATGGCGTTGGACGGTGAGATCGAGTGACGTTGGCGAAGCTCTCTTTTGGTAAAATTGCACCCAGAAAATTTAAGCGCCCACTTGCTCCTGCTATGCTACGATTTATGCCTCGACTGCGCTCCGTCGCAGAACCGGCTGATCCACGCTGAGCTCCGATGTTCGTCAATCACCATCGAGGCGCAGCCGAATGACACCGATCGCTTCGAAAATTAAGGCTCGAAAGTCATCTGATGCCTCGTTTCTCGTTGTATTCTCTGCCATCGCTGGCCTGCTCTCCCTCTTGCGGCGATGCTCTCCGAGATCGAGGCGTGCCCACCGATTGTCTTTGTCTTGCCCATCGCCGCTCGCTCTGTCGCTTTTGTTTGACGATCGCAGCCTCGCATCGCCATCGACTCTGCAGTCGCTTTCCCGTTTAAGCTTTTTGTGGATGTCAATCTACTGCCGCACCAGCGCACGGGATGGCCTCGGCCCTGCCTTCCTATTCTGTTGACGGCTTGACTCACATCCAGATCGTGGCGACAACGACGCAGCCGCACTTCGAGACACCTTTGTCCTCTCTCTCCTTCCTTGGTTGCGAAACGAGTGGTGCATTGCCTCTGCCTTTCGGCCCTTCCGATGTGCATTGCAGGCGCGCATCCACTTCGATGACAGCCACTTTTTGGTGACGAGCCGCTCTTCACTGTGTTGGCCGTCCCGTCGGACAACTACCTTAATATATTGCTGACCTCCAACGCTTGTTCCCCCGGAAGGGCATCCCTCTTCTCCATCACAACACATCTTTTCACATCGCCCTACCGTCTCACCCTCGGTTTCTACACGACAGCATCCGCTGGATGTATTGCTAGAGCACTGCTTGTTTGAACCAAGGTACACCCAATACGGCGACTCTGATCAGACTCAGACGCCAAAGTCTTTCGGCTTCGGTGGCGAGCCGGTGACTCAGAAGTCTGCCTCACAACAATGTCCATCGGTTCTATCGGCTCTTGCGAGCCTTCCTCCACAGCTTCAGCCTCGACGACTTTCGAGCCGTACCAATCAGCCGCTTTTCAGCTGATGCGCACCAGAATGCAGTCACTCTCAGCAACATCACCAAGCGCTTCCCCCGAGACAGCAAGCAGCAGGCTCCACCTGTCCGGGTCGGATCAATCACAAAGACAAATCTCAGTCACCCCGTCTCCACCCATCAGCGAGTCGGATTGTCCCGACTTTGCAGCCTGCAACTCGGGCACCCCAATGACGCAGGCTTCCGATTCAAGTGCCGGCAGCTGCACTGAATCTAACCCATTTCTGCGACAAGTTACAGCCTCACCAACTTTTGCTTCGCGTACGCCGCTCGTGCGGCCAACGATGGCTATGAAGAGACTAATCTCCGAAGGCGACGTGATCTCGCCCAGACCCTCAAGGAAAGGTCGAGTGGCGAGTCAACAAGCCCTTCGAAAGAGGCTCTTGGCCCAGCCCAATTGGACCGGCGCTAGTATATCATCATCCGCATCATTTGGTCCATCGGTCACATCATGGCGCATGGCTCGCGAGCAGCGACGCCAGCGACAACTCCGACTCCAGAAACGTCTCTCTGAGCAACAGGAACGTACAATCCCAACGAATCGCCCAACATCCGCTGCATTCCAGCCAACAACAACATCAGCGCCAGTTGACCAGTCTTCATTGCCACAGACAGAGTTGCTTCCAGAACTTCGACTGCTCTCGGCGACTCGCACTGCTCCCATCGGTTGGCCGCAAATGTCTAGCTCCAGGGCCTTCGGACCGCCGATGGCTAACGTCTTTGACCAGTGCGATGCTAAGCGTGCACCTGAAAGACAGCGATTTTGGCCCATCATCGATCGCCAGCTTGACCACACGGGCGCACGCATGCTCTCGCTGTCCAATGCAATCCATTCCGGCACTCGTGCGGAATCGCACACAATATTTGAGGACCGACAGCCTGTCTCCCCCAAGTCCAGTCTGCCTTTGCCGAGGTACAACATGCTTGCCTTCCCAGTCTATACGCAGCCGATGGGCTCTTCGGAGGGCGAACAATCTCCATTGACACCCGATGGACCCGTACGACGAGGCAGTTTCGCCTCACCAGGCCGCGTCTCTCGTTGGGCACGCAACATAGTCGAGACCGAGTCTGAGCGTCAGTCTCGCATCCCACTTTCTCCATCTGCGACACTTTCCGCCGTTGTCGATTTCACTCGCGCTCAGGCCAGCGAAAAGATGCGACAACAGCGACAGAAGTCACCAGCTTCGAGCCCCACCGAGCCTCCGACACGGAATGCCTACGGCCAGCTCATCTACTCTCCCCCCAGCCCTCGGCGTGACGACATCGTTTGCCGCGAATCCGGGCTCGCAGCTCACGCACCACTGCGCATTGCACCTCGCCGTCATGATGCAGGTTTGTCTTCGAACGGCCGTCGCACCAGGGACTACTTTGGTCACTGGGAGTCGTATCTCTGCAACTATGGAAAGGAGTCCACTTTCTGAGCCTGTTTTCCTTGTAAATCTTTCCCACATCGTCTCGTCGCACCGCAACCCGTACTGAATATCGTCGCAATAACATCTTAGATCTCGTGCGCTTCCTTATTTGTCCCACATCTTGTCTATTTCATTACATGTTGTACTTTTACTTGTTCCATCAAAATCGTGGCTGTAGAAACACATTGGCTCGACAACACCTCATGACTTTGTGTCGAGAGATCTGCGTTTGTTCTGCTGCTGGATGGTTTGTGACGCGAGAGCAACGTGGGAAGATGAAGGAGGAGGAGGAGCAAGTGGGGGTCCGATCTGGAGGACTTGGTTGTCACTCGATCAGACTTGGAGTGGGTTTTGCTGTCGAGTTGCCCACGAGAGGGTCTTGGGGTTTTCGGCTTTTTGCTCTGCACAAAGTCTGATTGCCTTTTCGGTGCGTGCAAAAGGGAAGGCGCTCTGTCGTGGGTTCAGCTGGAAGCCCAACCAGGGAAAGTGACTGCGTGGAAAACAGATGCTTGTCTTAGCTCAGCTTGAGGGCTGCACTGTCAACCCTCTGGAAGCTCGCAATGGTCGCTGCTCTTCGATGTGAAGTCTGGTACAATCTCACTTGTCTTTCCAACAGTTCTCACGCACAAATCCAATGCTCCTGCAAAAATTCACTGATTGTCCAGAAAGGATGGGGAAAATCTAGATGCTTGTGATGTCTACAATCCGAAGCGTTGGACGAACGCCTTTATCAACGGCATGCCTTTTCTATGAGCTTCCATGGTGGGTGTTCTGACGATGATGACCGCATGACTGTTCAATACGTCTGGAAAGTGGGCCAGGTGTTTTTTGACTTGAGGTAGGAGTGACGAATTGTTGAGGTTTTGAATGATTCGAAGTTGACATTCCAATAAGGGGTGCTCTTCCGGTGAAGGCGTGAATGTTGATGCTGAAGAAGGAAATTGAGTAGGTATGTTTGATTTGATGGCGTAACGATGATCTGAATCCTCTTCGTTGGAAGAGGACGAGGAGGAAGAAGAGTAGGAGGAAGTTCGGACGTAATCTTCGCCTACTTCTCTCAACGTCTCCTCCGCATCTGCTTCTACAGCTGACAAGAATCCTGATACCCTCCTGCGCTCCAATTGACCTCTCATCGCTTTGTCCAAAACCAGGGTTCCCTTCGACTTGTTGCTATGTCTCTTTTTCAAGGAAGATTTCATAGATTCGACATCTCCGCCATTCGTCCTCTCGTCACCGTGACCAGCTAAGAAGCCATTCTCTTCGGCCCATAATCTCTCGAATTCCTCTACCCGCTTGTTCGACACCTTGCTATCCGATCGTAATTTGTGAACCACCAATCCCAACATGACCGGCAACACCACTGGCAAGCACAGCAATGCCACATAATTCAGTGGAAAGTGAATCGGAAATCGTTGAGGATTCAGCATCCAAGGCAAGTTATTAGGTGAGAATCTTGCAGCCACTCTTGTCCAGAACGATTTGTCTTGCTTCAAACGCTTGGCGGAAATGTCAAACGACACCAAAAGCGGTTCGTGTTCGTCGTCTCGTACCAGAGAGATTTGTTCGGGAAGGAGAAATGGATCGTGGGGCTCGAAGAGAGCTGTTCGGTAGCTCACGGTCAGATCGGACACAGCATTACCGTATATGTCGATCCGTGAAAATTGTCGCATGGCAGTGATAAAGTTGAATCTAGGATCGGACAGCGCTTCGATCAGGCAGAGTCCTGAACTTGCTTCGGTGTCCGGATGGCTGATTGGTTCTTCTGAGGAAGCAGCTCTTGTGGCGGAGGATGGAGGAGGAGTCCAGCCACGATCAGCTAGATATAGTTGCTTTCCTGTTCTACCCAAGTTCCTACTGCCAACCGCCGAAGCGACCTTATTCACCGTTGATCCAGTCAAGGTTACGCCCAAATGAGGCGTAGCGATGGTACTCAAACTACTCGCCACCGGTCTCGACTTGAAATTCAGCACCTTAGCGCCTTTTCTGTTGCCTTTGAAGAATCCATCGGCGTACATCAATCCGGCAGCATACCTTACCACTAGACCTCCCAAACTGTATCCTATCAAACTCAACTTTCCCACCATCGCTCCTTCCCCTTCTTCCCCTTCAATCCTTTCTACTTCTCTATAGATATCTTTGACAAGCCTCTCTCCACACCAATCGATTCCATCGTACGTATGATCTCCGGAATTCACCTCGCTGTTGAGTACGATCATTCGAACATCATCTCGTGTGGCATTGGGATGGGTCGATGCATGGGCAGCAATGGTAGAGGAGGATTCGGGCGGCGTCAGTTTGCAGTGTGGGGAGACTGTCCCTCCATGGAACTTTGCTAGGGTGGTCGTGAGATGTTCGAGGTTGTTGGGTGAACCCCAGAGTCCGTGTTGGATGACGACGAGATGGATGGTAGAAGCTGGCATCGTGTAGGGAATGCCGAAGCTAGCCTGACGTCGCTAAGGAGGTGCGAGTAGCAGCAATTCCTTGGTGTATGGCAAGCTGAATGATGGTGAGAGCAGGGGGAGATATGAGGTCTAAATGTGGTGGATAAGGTGGTAGGACAAGATCGAGCAGGTCAGAGTGGAGGGACAAGGTGCATTACGCTTTCGTACCTTGACAGGCCGCGCACGTTGACGGTTTATCTCATTCAAATTCACTTCCGCGGCTTCGGAAATCCACACCCGCTTATCAATTGCTTCCAGCCTAACGCGTCTCACTCTCCACGGAGGCGAGTCCACCATGGCTCTCCTGCCCTCCATCTTGTCACCATCATCTACTCTCGCAATTGATCTCGTTCCGTGTACACCATCTCAATCTCCTCTAGATGAGTTGGATGCTGATACAAAAATCAGATTATAAGTCAGACTGTCTATAGATGCGTTCGAATCGTACACGAACACTTCCGGGCTAATTGCTACTCTTGTGATGACGACCAACTTCATCCTTGGCCGCATCCGATTGTGCCTGCCTAACTATGTGCAAGAACAAGCTCTCCAACGAGACCGGACTGATCTGATAGCCTACTACTCCAGCCTGTTCCCTTTCCGCCTTTGCACTTTCCAGCTTTGCAAACAGCCCTGCAACACTGTCGCCTCCGTCCAGTGGAATCTCGAATCTGGCACTTGCCTCATCCGAAGTCCTGGCTTTCGGGAACAACTCGGTGACGAATCTTTCCACTTTCAGGTAAGCCTCGGCTGAGCCACGTTGATGCTGTGCAATATCTAGCTGCAGCTCGTAGCTAGGATGCGATTTCCGCAGATTGCCGATCGTGTCGATGGCCAGAATTCGGGAAGCTTGGATGGCAACACGAGATGCTAGCGCAGCAGCTTCTTCCATACTGTGAGAAGTGAGGAGCGTAGCCCTTCCTCTTCCTGCTCGACGCAACGTCTGCCACAGACCGCGCTTGGTCCACGAGTCCACACCGGAAGAAAGTTCGTCCAGCAACAAAACCGAAGGGTTGCCGAGCAACGCAATCGCCAGCGAGAGCTTGCGCATGTTGCCTCCTGACAGAGCACCTGCTCGGCGATCCGCGTACTGTGTGAGATTCGTTAGATGCATCACAGCAGAGACGTTTCCCCGTCTTTCTGCGGAAGGTACCCCTTTGATGCGGGCATAGGTGCGAAGATGCTGTTGCACCGTCAGAAGAGGGTCCAGTCCGTCGAATTGTGGGACAGAGGCAATGTGAGACCGTGCCAGCGTTCGCTGTTGTGCTACGCCAATGCCCGCTATGGTGACGCTGCCCGAATCCGGTGCAAGCTCGCCACGAATCAGCGCATGAGTGGTCGTCTTACCTCCACCGTTGATGCCCAGCAATGCTACGGTCTCCTCCCTTCTTACGCCGAGCGAGACGTCGTCCACAGCGAGCAGCTTTCCGTACGACTTGTCGAGGTGTTTCGCCTGCAAAACGTCGTCGCAATCCGGTGACTCCAGTCGTAGGGCTTCTTCCCGCACGCCTTGTCCTACAGGCTGCAGTTTTGACTCTTCATCCGCATCCACTACCGAGCCGCTCCCACGACGCTTTCGACGCAAGAAGGAGCCCAACCAAGCAGGTGAGAGCGGGTAGCCGGAATCGTGCGCCACCACGATAGAAAAGCATACAATCGCCCATACGATAGTGTAGATGATCGGTGCTCCTAGCAGGTCGATTGCTGCAATACCGCCGCTCTTGTATCCTCCTCTTCCGTCGCAGAGCAGATTAAAGAGATTGACACTGATGAAGCCAGCCCTCGTCATGCTAACGCTAGGCGCAAGAATTGCCTCCACGTAATACGCCGCGTCGAGTGCTCCAGCCAAGCCATTGCCCACGTAGTAGGTCACCGTCAGCATGGTGGTCGCAAAATAGATCAGAAACGCAAGCACGTTCCATGCTGCAACAATCGCAAATGCTGCCAACTGATTCGGGGCAAAGAGCGACACGACGAAGCTTTGCAATGTAGAAGAGACACCATGCAGGAAGAGAACCACCCAGAATACACCCTCGCCGGCGAATTGATCAGAGGCAAAGGCGTAGACAAGGGCTACCGGCACAGTGCTGATGACAATGACGGGCAGCTCGGCGAGCAAATGGCCCAGCCAGAGTGGGACAGCACGCATACCATTGGTCAAGGCCATCGCTTTGACGCGGTTGTTTCGCTCTGCCGAAGGGTATAGAGCTGCGAAAGCGGGCCAGACGGCTTGGACCAATCCGAAGACCACTGCCCATTTGAGAGCCGATCCCAATCCATTGCCGAGAGACAGGTTGCTGAGCGGGCGGTACAACGAAGTGATTGTAGGCGTGCCATCAGCACCTCCATTCGTACCACGCAAAGTGGCAAGCCCCGCGTTGCTGACAAGATTCAGCGCTGCTATTGGGATCAGCGGACCCTGATCGGCGAGGTAAGAAAATTGATTCGGTCCTGCACCGTCGCCATTGCCAGGCAGTGCGATACCGCCCGTCCCTCGCTGGTTTGTGTTCCAGCGTCCCTCGATCGAAGCATTAAACTGATCCAGCGCTACCCGGTCGAAAGCGATTGCGCTGAGGTTGAAGCCGGAACCAAATACTAGTTGGGCATTGGCTTCGGGCGCAGCGTACAGCAGCTCGGTTGTGGACATTGCACCGTTCCAAAAATTGGCGCTGTCAAACAATTCGCGATCTTGAAACCCTCGGCTGCAAGATGGGTTGCGATTGGAAAAGAAAGCCAGTGGAACGATGGAGCCGATGACAGCGACCAGAATGGCAAAGATGGCGGGTAGGAAGATGCGACGATAGAGAACCATACGTTTACCCACTTGTGCGAGCGTGAGGGCAAAGACGCTCGCTACTGCACCGTCAGACAGTCCGGATTCATCAGAACGATGACCTACGTTCCCCTCCATCTCGTCGACTTCTTCCTGCTTGCCATTCAAACGAGCGTGTGCCGAATTGAGGCTGAGGAAAACGCTTTCGAGAGAAGGTCCAGCTACGTCATAGCTTTCAACGCCGAGCGCGGATTTTCGTTCCTCGATTGCTTGCAGCGCTTTCGCAACATGCGATTGCTCGGTGGGTGGGATCAGGAAAGAATCCTGACTTGCCTCGACGGCCGGGACCTGCTTGCTGCCTGGGCACGCCTCCTCAAGCACAGGAAGCACTGCACATCCGGCGGGAGACACATGAATGGTGCTTCCCTGACCGAATTGAGACTTGAGTTCGATCGGTGTTCCCTGACAGAGCTTTTTGCCTGGAGCTGCCAATATGACGATGTGATCCCCAAGCAGGTCTGCCTCATCCAAAAAATGGCTCGTCAGCAAAATCGAGCGCTTGCCCCGCTCGTTCAGCAGGATTTTCCAGATCGCGCGACGAGACAAAGGATCCAGGCCGGATGTAGCTTCGTCGAACATCAGAAAAGTGGACTGACCCACCAATGCCGCCGCGGTCTGCAGACGTCTCTTTTGGCCACCAGACAACTGTGTTGGCTTCGCTTTGAGTTTATGCGACAGCTCGCATTGAGTGAGTAAATCATCAGCGTCATCCTTCATGCCACGGCGATGTTTGATGGCACGGAAAAGCTCGACATGCTGGAGACAAGTCAGTTGGTTGAAGAGAACATCCTTTTGAGGACAGACACCAATCAGACCGGGAGGAGCAGCACCTCGTTCGAAACCATCGATGAAGACTTCGCCGGAGGTCTTGCGGATGGTGCCCCCCACGATACCGATCGTGGTCGATTTGCCGGAACCGTTGGAGCCGAGCAGGCAGGTAATGCTTCCACGCGACACCTCGAGGTGCAAATTGTCCACGGCGAGGCTGCTTTCCTTCTTTCCGTATTTCTTGGTCAGGTTCTTGATCGTCAAAGCTGGAGTGGCTGCATCCACCGAACCTCCCTTGCCGGAACCGAGCGCGCTATCGAGTGTTTTCGAGGAATAGCGGCGTCGGAAAAGCCAACGCAAGAACGGTTCGGCAAAGAAGAGCTTGCGTTCCAGTAAAATGGTGAGCGCCGGAAAGAGAAAAATGCCAATGATCTGGACAATGATCTGACCCAGGATCGAGGGACCTTTATTAATGCCGTCGTGCGAAGCAGTTACATTGGCAGCCAGTCCTTCGTGCTCGTATGCAGAGATGGCAACGAATTCATACACGAACGAAGCCGATGGGAAGAGAAGACCGATGACGATGCCGCCTCCCTCGCCAATGTGCTTTGTGATGAGGGCCACAATGGCCATGAGGATGGCCAAGGCGGTGGTGATGATACTTGAGACATTCGCACGTGCGAAAAATGTTGCAACAAAGAGCGACCAGCTTGCCATGGCCAAACCGGGCAAGACGTGGGCAAAGATACAGAGCCCCTTGTTGCTCGTCGTCCAGAGCGTCGCCGAGAGGGAGCCTCCCATAACGAACCAAGCTGGAAGGTAGGCAGCGCCAGGACCACAGAGCCATGAGAGGAGACGAGGGAGTTGTGCGCACCCCATGGTGGTGAGCAAGGCGGTCATGCCTGAGCCACGTTCCTCGCTGACAGAGGAAGGAAGATGCCAGACGATGCCTAGCATTCCGATAAAGAAGGCGAGAACGGTGAGCTGGTCGACTCCGCCGAGAAAGCCTCTGCGTTGCGTTTCGGATTGCTCGGCATTGGTCTGCAGTGAGTAGGGCTGCTCTAGCGGCGCTTGAGCGAAGAACGAGGCAGGAGCACCGTTGAGCCGTAGGATGGCAGAGTCGACAGCGAACTGCATCGGGAAGGTGCGGGTCTCGGCATCGCCACTATTCGTGCTGACCTTGACACGGTTCAAGCCAGGGTCTTGCCTCAGTGTGTAGGTGACACTGCCTTGAGCGGTAATGTTGGTGAAAGAGATGGCGCCAAAGCAGGAGCTTAGACCGTTAAAGGCTTGCGGACAAGCGAGACCAAGATCCTGATTGCTCTGTACCTTTCTGACGAGCGATTGCTGGCCTGGCTGCAACCCATCAATGATAGCGTCGATGATCTGCTGAGGCGAGAACTTGGACCCCGTCGTGGACGTTGTCTCGTCCAGCCAATAGAATGGTTTGCCGTTGAGACTTTCGGAGAGGGAACGAACGGCCGCCGGCTTGCCGAGACCAAGATCATTGGTGGTGTTGAAGAAGTTCTTTGCCTCGCCCAGAAAGATATAGTACGCGATGGGGACGATCAAGCATCGCATCAGATTGATGAACCAGTATGAGCGCAGTACGATCCAATTCTTCTTGGTAAGAGCGAGAAACTGATTGCGTTGGATGGCAAAAGACGAAAGCTCCTTGTTGCTGTCGCAGGTCGACTCGACATGGCTAAGGGATGGGGAAGAGGCCGAGTCACGCTCCTCCTTGCTAGCCGTTGCCATATCCGGTGTCGCGGTGCTTGCGTGCCCTGTGTGAGGTGTTGACGAACTTGTGGCTAGACCGTCACGAACGTGACTTTGAGAAGCATTCATTGTGTATGAACGCCAAGTACGGCGAGCCCCGGAACGGTTTTATTGGTCCCTCGAAGCACAGTGATCTTTCGTGGAGAAGTTTCGGATCATCCTAAGATCGTGGAAGAGTTGCTGTGAGGAAGGCAAGTTAAGAGGAGTTCAGCAGCATCATGCACTGCGTAAATGTCGTAGTCGTGAGCGAACCGCGAGCAACGTCGATCGATTCAGCCAATCAGACCGAGGACAGGAGATAGACAGGAGGCAAGTTCATGGCAATCCACACAGCAGCGAGAAAGCTGACGAGATACAGAAGCGGAGCAGGAGTGTTGACTGATAGTAGTCTTGGCGCGAAACCTTTACGACGCCGGAATTCGGATGCTGCCGGTCCACATAGACTTGCTGCAGGGTGCCGAAAGAACAGCATCGGCCTCACTCTCTCACCGTGGCCTTGCACGGACAAGCATGCAGGATTCCGCGCCGAATTTCTCCTTTTAGCTCAGCGGATCTGCTCCACGTTGGTAGATTCACAGCCTCGTCGTTCACCGTTCGCCAACTGTGTGTGTGACACAGAATCCATTGCATCCTTTTGCTTCCGATGAGCTGCTACTGCATGAACGATTGATGTTGTTGTCGATCGCATCACGCTGTCTCAAAGACAGCATGGTCCGCGGGTCTTTGACAGGACAGGTGAATCACAGCTTTCGAGACGCCAAATCAAGAAGCTGTGTAAGAGATCGCCCTGCCGGCTGTGCATATTGTCGTGGCCGGACGAACGTCAAGAAATTCCGCGGATTCTAGTCGGAATTCGCCTTTTCTTGGAGCTCTAAGCTTTGACCTGCTTCACCGGGCATTGTCCATCTTTACCATCAGAGCGTACACACTGTATATCAAGCAGAGGCTGTGTCGGTGCCCGAATCGTTCCTTCCCGCACCATACCTATCTTGCGGACTAAAAGCTGCAGCTAGCGCTATAGAACTACAGGAACACCATCCATGAAGGGCGCAAACAATCCAAGGTCGACTCCAGAGAAATGAAACAGACGCACACAAATGAGGCAGCCCATGTCACAAGATTGCATTTCCGCTTCATCGTGCTTGCTCTCCATGCGACTCAAAGACTCTCTTCACCATGATTCGGCGTTCTCGGTCAGGGATCATGTGCTCTTGTCACTGACATGCAAGCGCAACACGTCGTTGCGTGCGTAGTGTCCAGTAACGTCAAAATCCATCTTGGCTTCGATCAGCTCGTTCTTGTTGACCTTGGCCACCAGAATACCAGCCTCATCGAATAGTGGTCCGGCAAGAATATCGCCGAGAGGACCGACAATCACGCTGCCACCTCGTGTCACCACTTCACCAGCTTTGAGACCGTTGAGTGCTGGATAGTCCTCTGGGAAATCCGAACGCGTGTTGAACTGATTGCACGAGATCACGTAGCATCGACCCTCCATGGCAATGTGCTGCATACTGGACGTCCAAGTGGGTCTGCTGTCAGCGGTGGGTGCGCAATAGATCTCGACCCCGCGCTCGTACATTGCTGTCCTCAGCAAAGGCATGTAATTCTAAGAGGTTAAGAGGTCAATGCGAGGGAACGGAAAGAAGAAGAAAAAGAAAGCATCAGCAAATGGGTATGTATAGCAGCCGCATTCACACCGACACTTACCTCCCAGCAGATGACAGCACCAACATTACCCGCTCGAGTAGGTGCGACTCGAATCCCTTGACCATCTCCTTGGCCCCAGACCAATCGCTCAGTGCCAGTGGGCATCAGCTTCCTGTGAGAAGCCAAAACTTCTCCCGTCTCCGAGATCGTCAGAGCCGTGCAATAGATGCTTCCTGTACCACCTGCAACGATGCTTCCATACTCTTGCCTCTTCTTGCCCGTCTCCGACCGATCGCATCGCTCGATCACACCTATCACCAGCGTGATGCCATTGTCTCTTGCTGCGTTCCTGATCACCGTCATTTCAGGCCCATCGGTATCACAAACAGGCACAGAGGACGCATGGTAGCGCGCAAACCAGCTTCGGCCCGCAGCCGTGCGGTGTCCTATCTTGGCGCCAAAGTCTAGACCTCGAGGATAGGCGCTCAGAAAAGCTTCGGGAAAGAGCGCGACAATCGGGGTAGATGGCGAAGTGGCAGCTGCACGAGCCTTGGTAGCGGCTTCTCGAGCGAGCTTTGTGAGCTTGTCCAGCGAGGCCTGCAGGTCAAACGAGACAGGACTATCTTGAACGCAACAGAGAATGACTTCGTCGGAAGCTGCCGTCATTGTGTTCGAGCCTGACCAGGGGGTTCGCACTTGGGAGAAGATGATGGTACTGGCTCGGTTGGTCCGATGCGGGACAACAAGATCCAGCTTTATACACGAACCATTTGTCAGGGTCTGAGCGTTCCAAGTGACTCCATCTGCCGAACAAAATTCGGATTTAGCTGGGCCCTAGCTCGGTGAGCACAGCGGCCATTTGTCTTGAGTCAGAGAGAGGCTGATCGTGTGAGCCTATTCGGATCTTCCGAACAGGTCGGATCGGCTCTCAATGATCCGCATCCCAACAAGGTCACCTGCATGCTCTTCTCACGGCACAGAAAGGTAGAGAGCAACTTCTGGATGGGCTCACAGCCGAAGCAGCTGCCTGGCGTGGCGGTTGACCCGATCATCCCTTCACAATTGAGAGTCCAGTCTCAGTTCTTTATTGCGAGCGTGGTAACGAGGCCGAAGAACGGCCCTCCTCATCCACTTCTCGAAGAGGCCCGGCCTTGAAATCTTGTATAAGGACGATCGTATCTCGAAGCGTTTCAAAGCTCGGCACAGCCTTTCCATACTACCAGACACAGCATCACGATGGATTCGTTGGTGAAAGCAGCTGTGGTGAGCCTCCTTTGAGTCCACTCTGCCCTCGCTGAATACGTAACTGATGCTTTGAGCGCCTCGTGACCGTTTGCAGCAAGTGCTCTGCAACGCCAGAGGACAACTCGACGAGAGCGATGGGGTACGCCACGATCTAGAGCAGGATGTTCTGCTGTTTCTTCGTTCACTCGAGAACTTTCCGGAGCAACCTCTGCCCTTTCCGACGGCATTGTACCGAGACTATTTCGTTCTCGTAGCGCAGTGGCGAAACGGTAAGATCGTGATTGCATTGAAAGCCCTCCTGCGTGTTGAGTGGCGACGCTGACTTCAGGTCCTATATCGTGTTGCTTCACGTAGAAGAGGCCGCGATCGATCCTCGGCACACGATTGACAGCACGCGTAGATGGATCGAGCACTCTACGGCCATCGAGCGGGATCAGCTTGACCATCAGCTGCTTGATAGTCAGGAAACATGGCTCGGTCCAGTCCGTTTAACGTACGAGCTCCTTACGGTGTTGCACGAGACTCCCGACGGCGTCATTGTCGATTGCGATAGCTTGTACCTCGTCTTAGAGGATCTTATCGGTGGGCTCGACGCCGCAACTCGTGTCCGAATGAGTTCAGCGAAGCGACTTCGTATTGCTGGACTGCTCGGAATCTTCCTTGACGGTTTAGCAGTGCGGATGTACAGCTCAGTGGCCGCCTGGTCCCACGTGGTTGAAGCGGCGACGCAAGTGTTGGTCGAGCTGGTTTGGCGCGATGAACGGCAGATGAAGACCTTCATGGGAGTTCTTGTCAGGCTTCGAGAGCGGAATCTTGTCTTTGCCTCACTCCTGGCTTGCAGAATCTGCGATGCAGTCCTTGCCAGACTCACCCAGGAGGTCCATGATGCTGTTCCGACCGTCGATGGTTACCGGACCAGCCCACTCATATCCATCGTGACGATCTTTGAAGCAAGCATCAGCCTAATGCTAGCCGGGCAAAATCTTGACGATGCAGTTGACGATATTGACGTCTTGATGCTCGATCCTCTGTCGTCTTTGTTAAGCAACTTGCTCGAGCTGACCGCCGAGGATCCCGGCAACGAGCGCATCGCCGAGCTCGATTTGGTGTGCACTAGCCTCTATGATCTGTGTGATCGGGCTGTACGCGAGCCATTGCTTTACGACCTCTTTCGCTCTTGAGCGCTTTCGAGTACTCGTCCCTTCTTTTCAGGTAATCAGATATACATCGATTCGTCGTCCGGCCAGCCTGCCTGTGCTAGCGAAGGTTGAGCTGGCACTTGTCCCTCTTTTCTGATCTCAACCTTGACCACATACTCTCCAGGTATCATGACCATACCGACGTGACGGGTTGTCGTGCGCCCCTCTGGTGTCAGCCTGGTCTCGTCTGTATTGGCGAGGATGATGTTCTTGCCCGAATCGACGCAGACAAAGGTCCCGCAAAAAGCACGGCCGTCAGGGATGTGAACGACGCTGCTACGGCCAACGAAATGGGCCTCGATCGTTTCTACCGCTCGCGATGGAGTTTGCTGTGGCTCGCCGCTCATGTCGATAGCTGCGTTCGTCGGTCGCCGCCTCGATGGCCAAGGTATATAGCATGAGGAAGTGCAACTGAGAAATACATGCACTTCATGCATCACGTCGAGCCGAGATAGGGTTCACGAGAACAAAATCAGGTTGTCGCCTATCGTGCGGAAACAGGTGGGACCCTCACAGCTGTTGTCCTAAGCGCCTACAGCGCGTACAAGCCGGAGACAATACCGGTTCAACCGGCAAATTCATTACACGCTGGGCCGACTGTCGCTTAGCGCAAAGAGGGTCGCACAGCAAAGCGGTGGCGACGCAGACTTCCAAACCCAGCCAACAGATGAGCTTAGACATGCGGTCAACCGTTGCAGCACAGCTAGCCAGACCTCGGCTGGTGTAGCCCGTTCCTTCCACCCGGTTGACGAACAGCGCTTTCCCCCGCATTTTTCTTTCTTGCTGTTGCGTAACCAACACATTTGGCTCGCCACCTCGAACCTAGAACCTCCTTCTTACCACCATAGCTACCCATTTTCGCAATCATGGCATCCGCACAACAGATCAAGACTCCGCTCACCGAAGCTTTCGGCATCAAGCACCCCGTCATGCTTGCCGGCATGTAAGTTGACTCTAGCATGTCGCCCCAACAGTGCGCCCACGACGCGACCGCTGACGAAAATTCTTCTCGCTCTCTTCGCCACCTCCTCGCCCTCATCAAGGAACGTCGCTGCTGGTCCTGAGCTCGCCGCCGCTGTCACCAATGCGGGTGGAATCGGCGTCATTGGCGGAGTGGGTTACACCCCCAAGTATCTGAAGTCTCAGATTGCAGAGCTTAAATCGCACATGAACGACAAGAACGGTCCTTTTGGTGTCGACCTGCTTCTGCCCAAGGTTGGTGGTAGCGCGCGAAAGACCAACACCGACTACACAAACGGTCAGCTTCCCGAGCTCATTGATATCATCATTGAGTCCGGAGCCAAGCTCTTCGTCTCGGCCGTCGGAGTCCCTCCTGTCGAGGTCGTTAAGAAGTTGCACTCTGCCAACATCATCGTAGCTGGTATCATCGGACACCCCAAGCACGCCCCCAAGGTGCTCGAGGCAGGTGTTGACATGATCATCTTCCAAGGTGGTGAGGGCGGCGGACACACTGGTGATGTTCCCTTCTCGATCATTGCCCCGCGTGTTGTCGACATTTGCCGAGGACACAAGTCACCTTTGACAGGCAAGCCCATCATCACTGTCGCTGCTGGTGGTATCTTCAATGGTCGAGGTCTTGCTGCTTCGATCTGCTACGGTGCCGACGGTGTTTGGGTCGGAACTCGATTCGTCGCCTCGACCGAGTCCGGTGCTCCCAAGGCTCACAAGGAAGCAGTGCTCAAGTCGACCCACGAAACCGATATCCGCACCATCATCTTCACTGGTCGTCCCCTGCGTGTCTTCAAGACCCCTTACATTGCGGACTGGGAGTCGCGCCCTGATGAGATCAAGAGACTCACTGACAAGGGCGTCATCCCCGTCTACCACGATCTCGACAACGATGACGAAGAAGGAAGCAAGGAGGCCCAGGCTAGACAGAGATTCTTGCTCGGAAAGTGTGCTTCGGTCATCAGCGATATCAAGCCCGCCAAGGAGATTGTCGACGAGATGGTCAACGAGGCTGTGGCGACGCTCAAGAACGGAAGCCAGTTGCTCGTAGGTGGCGGTGCCCGTTTGTAAGGCAGCTGGGTCTGGAGAATCATTGGCTCATTTGGGATCGTCGAAAAGTGCTCAATCTTGATTTGAAAGCCCAGCCTTCTCATCAACTAGGCACCTTCGTGCGTTTGTGCCTCTGTTTCATTCCATGAGTTGGCCGTCTTTCCATGAGCCGATGCAGATGACGGCCTTGTTCACTACAGATCTCTTCTTGTGACAGGCAGACGCTGCGCAGCTTTTGACAGCTCTGTGAGCTAAGTTGCACGATTACAAAAGACGAGAATAAACTCCTTGCAGGCTCTGCTAGACAAGCCAGAAATAATTAGTTGAGGTCAGAAGAGACGTCAAAATGAAGTGAGCTTGAGGTCACTGCCTCTTGGCCTCGAAAGCCTTGCATCTGCCAGCGCAACTGTGTGACAGAGCACGCCTCTGTGGACATCAGGAAGCAATTGGAAAGCATATGCAATGCAATCTGCCGTGTTTGTATGACACTGTATAGTTTCTGGCAAGGCTCAGATATCAGCACGCCTGTTGGGACGTGCAGTGGCAACGAGCAGAGCATGGCCCAGGTGAGCACATTTTTCACCAAAGAAAATGTTACATTGATGGACTGTTTGATGTGAGATGGGAAAAATTATTTCCTCGACTTCTCCACACAAGATTTGGGCTCGAGTTGCGGATACCAAAACTTTTTCTTCTTGCATCCTTCCCCACTGTCTTGCTCAACCATACGTCCAGGACCGTCTGCAGCCATCCTGACATCGAGCGCACCACAAATCCAAGTTTGCATAGCAGCGGAAGAATCTCTCTCCAGCCCTCAAGGCTCTTAAGGACGCAACACGGTTCGAAGATGGTTCGTGCTTTCCCGAATATTGTCATCACAGGGACACCTGGAACGGGCAAATCTACCCATTCTTCACTCCTCGCCTCGGCCTACTCACCATCCGGCTCAAGTTCTCATCCTCTGCGCCAAATCGATGTCGGTGTATTGGTTAAAAAGGAAGGATTCTACACCGAATACTTGGAAGAATGGCAGAGCTACGAAGTGAATGAAGATCAACTTTTAGATCATCTTGAACCATTGACAGGTACCAAAGCACCGGAGCCTTTGGAATCGGAAGAATTTGATCAAGCGGATCTGTCGCAAGCAAAGGATCAACAAGAAGGGGAGGAAAGAGGTGGATTGGTATTGGATTGGCATACGTGCGATGTATGGCCAGAGAGATGGGTCGATCTGGTCGTCGTGTTGAGGTGCGATCATAGTGTTCTGTGGCAAAGGTTAGAGAAAAGGTAAGCATCAGTCCTACCTTGCCCTCCGCAATCTCAATCATGGGAATGCTGACAACATGCTGACGATCTTTTGCCCTTTGAACACATGCAGAGGATACCCATTGAAAAAGATTCAAGAGAACAACGAAGCCGAAATCATGGGTGTGGTCGCCGACGACGCGAGATCGTCTTATCCAGCAGAAGCCATTGTCGAACTGCAGAGTCAAGAATCGGGCGATGTAGAGGAAAACGTAGAAAGAATCATCCAGTGGATCCACGCTTGGAGACAGGCCCGTGGTCTCGAATGAACGACCATGCAAACGTTTGCATTTCGTTTGCAAGAGCCGGGTCTTGGCTCTGATCGCGAAGCAGACCGTCACTTGATACCAGAATGCAAAGCAAATGTCGTTCAATGTTGTGGAATTCAGGTATGTCGATCGGCTCGATTTGTAGTGAGGCTCAAGGGGCGGACGCAGTTACAAGGCAGACGGCAGTGCAAGACGAAGCAGAAGCAAGGGAAAGACTTTGAGATTCACAAAATGGCCAGCGTCGTGGCCCTGACAGCGTCGGAATCGCAGATGCAGCTTACAAATGCACCTATTCGTTGATGTTCTGGGCCTGCAACCGAGTTTCGAGGTTTCTCAAGCTCTCTTCCTTCGCCAGCAACTCCTGTCTCTTCTCCTGAATCTCGCGCTGCACGCGCAGCTCGATCTCTTTGAGCTTATCCTCTTCACGTTTGAGTTGTTCCTCCTTGAGCCTGACCGATTGGTTTGCGAGCTCTTCTCCCGGGATCGAGGTGTCGGCGTAATCGCTGTGCACGGTTCTCGAGAGCTTCTCGGTACGGTAGTTTTCGTAGAGAAAGTCGTGAGTGATCTCCTTGAGGTCGGTGAGATGTGTGTTGAGAAGGGCGGATCGAAGACGGGCAAAGTCCGAGTGTTTGGGATTGTCGACCTCGACGATACCCCAAGGGTACTTTCGTGCGCGGATAGGCTCACCGTTGACAATCACGTCCTCCTCGGAGCCGACAATGGCAAAAGGCATGAGACCGCGGAGCTCAGAATTGTCGGCGATAGTTTCTTCGTCGTCCTCTTCAACATCGTAGGGGAAGTTGTAGACAGGAATGCCGTAATGTTCGATGTCCTCCATGATGCGCTTCTTGAACTCTTGCTTCTCAGTCAGCGTCATGGAGTCTGCCTTGCCAATCACAGGGATGACGTTGACACGAGGAGAGAGTCGTCGCATGAGCTCAATGTCAATCTCGCGCAACGAGTGACCGGTAGGTGTGATAAAGTAGAGGAGGGCGTGGACACGGTTGTCGCGGAAACGAGGGTTACGCTTGATTCGCGATTCTTCGGCGAGAATGTCGTCGTACTGTCGCTCGAGGAAACCCACAATCTCGGAGAAGCTGTAGCATTGGTGAAGGATCAGAAAATCAGAAGGGTCAGCGTTGTCAGATAGGAAAGAGCGAGCGGCTTTCCGGCGCTTAAGCTGCCCCCTGCTGCACTGCAAACTTACGCATATTCGTTGTCGATGTTGTCACCAAAGCCAGGTGTGTCTACGATGGTGAGACCGACACGCATGCCGTCCTCCTCAAGTTCGACATGTACTGGCTTGATGCGAATACCCTCCTCGATATGAGCCGTCTCTGGGTTGTCGCTGACCTTGTGACCGATGACTTCGGATTCGCATAAGGTGTTGACGAAAGTGGTCTTGCCTGTACCCGAGGCGCCGACGACCATGAGGCAGAAGGAGACACCCTTCTTGGCCGCACGTCGACGTGCGGCCATGCTGGAGTTGACGATGGACGAAATGGTGGCGGTTGCTTGGGGGTCGGAGATGCTGAGGGCAAGGACAGAGCCAGTCTAGGCTTCCTTTGTAGCGATTCGTAGATGCAGGGTGTATCTGAAAGAAGCTGTCGTGATGGAAGGGGCCCGCTCAATGTGATGCAACGAGCGACAAGATTCGGTCCTGCGATTGCGACGATTGACTTGTGACACGTAAGAGAGTGATGGTGACAAAAAGTCAAAGGATCAAGGATTACGAAGATGTGCTCTCGCAAAGTAGTCAGTGCGCTGGTCTCGAGAGGGCGTGTGCGTGCATGCGTGCGGGAAAGAGAAGGAGCGAAAGAGACAGAGGAAGGTCTCAGTGTTTAAGTGGGTCGCGCACGAGCGTCCGTATTTCACTTTCACTGCCAGCTCGTTGCAGTTACAGAGTGTGACTTTTCCAATGTGCGACACGCACCACGCACCACGCACCACGCAACCTGCTCCTCGCATAACAATTTGTAGTCTGTATTTGAATCGACAATTTCAGAGTGAATCCTTCTTACGCGCCAGTACGTATTCACAATTCAGTCTTTCAGCATTGCAGAGACAGAACCTTTCGAACGCTTCTGTCGGGCTCAAGCATCCCGGATCTAACAAACTGAACTATTTCGTGTGCCGCCCTTTGAAGAGACTCGCCTCGAGCCACGAAGAAGGTCGTGGTCGTCTAAGGCAGCGCTGGAGGTTCACACGATGATGGGCACGAAATACTTGATGGACAGGAACGGAATCATGATTCCGATCTTTGACTAGATCAAAGGCTGCATTCATCGTCAGGACGAAGCTCCACTGTCCAATATACTGGCTCGTCAGTCTCCAGCTCGACTACGCCCTGTTCGTCGGCTAGATGATTCGACGTCGACAAGAATCCACCGAGCGTGGTCGAATCTCGATTCAAATCCCATTCCAGTCCCTTCGTCGATACTGTAGCTCCTCTGTTACCGACTCCCAGAGGTAGGATACCGCAAGTCTTGCCCATCACTTGGCAAGACATCTTGAGAGTATGCTTGCCCTTGGGAAGTAGCCATGCCACGCTTCCATCTCCAATAGCGAAAGTGCGTTGTCGCTTTTTCAATCGACCGCCCCTCTCGTTGATCTCCTCCGGATCCGTGACATTTCCGAGCTCCTTAGTTCCAGGGGCGAGTTGCCAGAGTACATGCAGCGTGTGAACGCTCTGATCCAGTCGGCCTGCGAGGCCTCCAAAGATAATCAACGTAAGCTCCTCGCCACTCCCTGATGCGGTCTCTCGATCTTCAACCTCCTGAATGGTCTTCTGCAGATCTGTGGCGTACTGAGAGGGACGTACATGTACAGCAACCCCTTTGGATTCAAAAAATTGTTGTGTATCCGGACGAATGGAATCTAGATCGCCAAGAATAGCGTCTGGCAAGGGCACCGAAGGCTGTTCGTTTCGATCCTCGAACGCTTTCCCACCAAAGCAGTCCAAGAGTCGATTGGCCGCTCCGTCAGCGCACAGGCGCAGCGAAGCTGAGTTCCACAAGCGTTGGAAGTGCTGCGTCTGGCGCGAATCGATAGGCGAATTGAGCAAAACCATCGCATAGCGCGGCAAATGAGATTGTGACGATGGCAACAAGAAAGGGGAAGGATCCCACATTCCGTAATCCAGACTGCTTGTAGATCCTTGCCGGTCGTGCTTCCTCTTGAGACCGTTGCCGATATCCACCGCCTCCTGCTGCTCCCATGGTCGGGCAAAAAGGCTAGCCTCGATTGCGTTCGACGTCTCATCTTGCTCCCATCGAGCAGGTACTTCAAAATGGAAACCGTCGAACGCGGAATACGTCTCGAGCTGCGCCCCCTCCTTCGCATGTTGCTGCCAGGCCACGTACGCTTGCACTTCGAATTCCTTCATAATCAGAGCCTTCCGCTCTGGATCTCCTAGCTGCCGACCATGAGAGGCTTGTTGATCGTCAATCTGCAATTCAGGCGAGTCCGCATGAACGCCAGAATTGTCGAGCAAATAGTGCGGTGGACTGGGATACTTGGTGGAAAAGTGATTCAGGATCAAGCGCCTGGCCTTCACCAGGGCAGCAAATTGCCCCGCCACCTGGGGTACCGAGTGGCCGCGTGATTTTGCTTTTGCTGCCACTTCTTCCAACGGATCCGCTTTGCCATTCTTGTTGAGATGCGGTGGAAGGGCGATGTTGGTGCTCTCGTGTACCAAGACGTCCGAGTCGTACGCTAGCGCAGGCAGACCAAATCCGGCGCGAAGCTGCGTGTCGGAAAAGCCTCCTGTACCATCGCTTGTGTCACCCATGACGGTCACCTTGCGACCAGGTATACTGAGGGGTGGCGGATGTAAGATCGTGCCATCGGGAAGCTGGATGGTTTGGCGACGTGTGGTGAGTCGGGAAAGAAGAGACAGAGGATGACGGATACCTTGCAGCTCCTGCAGAGCAGTGGCGTTTCGCTGAATGGCTTCCACGACGCTGGGCTGGAGGGGCTTGGCTCTTGCTTCTTCTTCGAATACATACGCAAGTGTCGGACAGCGATGAGAGATGGGTGCAGCGCTGACGCGTACATTTGGGCCGTTGTTTGAGCCTCTAAGCGAGAGGAAGTTGGGCCAGCTAAAGGAGCGTGGATCCATACTCAAATTCCGTCCTGCGTCGGACTCGCCGCCATGCAATGGAAGACTGGGTGTTGTGCGTTCCGGTTGATCAACAAGTGAATGGGGCATCCCATCAGGCATTTGGTCTTGCGATGGCCACACAAACTCGTGTACGACGTACTTGCCGCTTAGCTGCGAGTAGCAAAGAGACAGCGTGGTTCGTATCAATGCACGAAGCCCTGGAGGACCGTAGATCTCGACACGCGGTGACGAGGTTCCAGTGGCAGAAGCAACATCCGTCGGACCCATCATGGACATGAGTAGAGGCACCAGACCAAGCACATGGTCAGCGTGGAGATGGGTCACGAGGATAGTCTTAAGGTTGGCGAGGCGTTCGTCGACACCTACATAGCGAGATCGGAACTGGTGTTGGGTGCCTTCACCGCAGTCTACCATTACAGTGTGACTGTCCAGCTTGAGAAGAAGCGAAGAGTAGTTCCTTGTCGAGTTGGGCATGGACGAGGTGCCCAAGAACTTGATCGACATACGAGGGGCCGCCATGGTGGCCTGTGTGCCTTGTTCGCTGCCGAAAGCCTACAGCGGGGCTGCAGGTGCTCGTTGAGACTGTCAGCTGTCTCACTTGCGAAGCAGAGCGTCCCTCTGCCTGTCTGCCTGACTGCACGAGGCAGTTGAGAATTTTGTGCTTGAGGGTGAAGATGATGATGATGAAGAAGACACCATTCGTCCCGTAATGGAATTATGCCGCAATGCGTCACCGACGAGAATTTTGGTGACAAATTGGCCGAAACCAAAAATGCGATTGAATATCACGGCCCAAAAAAAGGCGCTCTTCTCCGCGGCACAAGTTGGATCGGTCCTTGATACAGCTGTGGAGACCTTCTCCGCGAGTCATTGAAGCAAGTGTTTGATACTCAGTGCCATCCCTCTTGGGGCAGGGTCTCTTGCGACAAGGAGGAGGCTGAATTGCACGGCTTCACTAGCGCACATTCGGACACAGGCCGAATGTGGGTAAGATGAACAAGCTGAGGAGGCGATACAAATACAAGTATAGAGGAGGTATCAAGGTAGTAACTAGCAACAGGAGTAGGCGACGAGAATCCGAGTAAAGCAGTGCGAAAGGATCAGGGCAGATGGAGACGGTGACGATGGCGTGAGGGAGAAGGACCCAATCCGGGTCACCTCAACGGCCTCCACGACGAGCCGCGTCGCGCGCTTCGAGACGGTCCTTTTCGACTTGGGCACGCAGAGCGGCGCGCATCTTTTTGACAAAGGTATAGAACTTGCGCGTAGAGTTGAGTTCCTGAAGAAGCGACTCCTGAAGGCTAGCGTCGAGCTTGGGCGAGACCGAGGTGAGCTTGTACTTGCTGCTACTAACGTCGATGGTGAAGTGGCACTCCTTGGACCAGTCGTCTGCGTTCATGAGGTTGAAGGTGAATTTGAGCTGATCACCGACTTTGGTGGGGACGACCGAGCAGCCGGTCTTTGCTTCGAGGAGACGCAGCTCGGGGCCGTTCTTGTCGATCTGCTCCTTGAGCTTCTCCCTCTGCGCTTCCTTGGCCTGCTTCTTCTTCTCGAGGTTGTGTCTCAATTCTGAAATCTCTGCTTGAAGCTCGTTGCAGCGCTGTGTGACGGATGACTTCTGCGCCTGGAGTGTCTGCTGTCTCGCGCGGAGGTTGGCGTCCTGCTCGCGCTCTTTGGCGATAGTGTCCCACAGTTCTCCTTGACCCGCCTTTGCGTCCTCGATCTCGCGTTCCAGGGTTCTGAGCTGATTGCGATGCTCCATGCGGTTTGCGTCGAATTCGGCCTTGTCATCGTGGATGTTGGAGATGGCATTCTCCGTGTAGGCGCGGAACCGAGTCGAGAAGGTTTTGACTGCAGAAACGATGCTGGAAAAGTCGAAAACGGCGTTGTTGTCCAAATCGGCATAGACCTTTCGCATTTCGGCGTTGGACGGTGTAGCTGTACCAAACGGTCTCCGTGGTGTCGCAAGGACGGATGGACGTGGTGCTGTGGCCATGATGAACCTGAGCTATCTGCCTCTATGATCCCAGACGGTCAGTCGTGAGGATGCAGCGGTATTTCGAATTGAAAAGGATTCCAAAAGTTTCTCCTTACTACTGATTCTTGCGGGCCTACTACGTTGATAACGTCTAGCGCTTCGATGTGTCGATGAGGTCTAGGGATGATCTGTCTATAGGAGATGATGGTCGTCAGAAATGCTCGATGGTTGAAATTGTCGAAGTTCAGTGCCCAATGTGAATGTCGAAAAAGTGTTGATTTCAAAGTGTCGAACAGAGCGCGTGGCGCCTCTCTCAGCCACCAGCTCTTGGTGCAACTCCAACACAATTTTCGCGCACAAGCGCAGATCTGCACGTGACCGCGTCGCGCCATCTTTTCAATGAAAGTAACACTTTTTGGCCTTCATCGTATAGCAGCTCTCTTTGTTTGCTGTTGTCTTTTTCCCTCATAGTGATGCGCAGGTCAGCATCATGGGAAAAGTATCACGACAGCTCTCGGGCTACGAAAGTCAATTCTGTTCAAGATGATGGCCAGTGACTAGCCTCCAGCAAGCTTACAGGCACCAGCTGGCAGCGATCATGAGTTTGCCCAGAGGGTAGGCGGTGTCCGGTGAGGCTGTCTTGATCAACATCTCTGCGTTATAGAGACATCCTGTGCTGTACAAGAGCGAACTTACGTCTGCTGGTTAGCTCGGATTTGAAATGTGAGCCAGCGGCTGAGCGTGTGCGAGTCCAAAGGTGTGTGTTGGTTGATGGGTTCGTTTCGCGACATGTAATTTTCTGCAAAGGTAAAGTGGAGCGAGTGACAGCAGCTGCAGGTTCAGCCGTCGAAAAGTCCATCACTCGGTCTTTGGAAACCCTTCAGTGTGATGGACACTGTGTTGCAGCAGAGCTGCTTTGAGTGGGTCGGACTTCTACCGTTCGAGGCGCTTATGAGACTGTGTATGTGTTGTGTCGCCAGTTCGCAAACGCAGATACAGCCCTTGAGTCCCTTACTTCACCATCTCTTTCTACCCTCTCTTCTCTTTCTCATCTACCAGTCCAGACACCGTCAAGGTCTATCCCTTCCATATATCTATCATAACTTCTCCATGGCGCCCGTCGCAGCTATGGATCCGAGCGCCTCGGCGAGTTCTCCTCTTACACCGTCAAAGAAGGAGAACAGCTATGCCCAGCTATCGGCTGTCAACGAGCACATCAAAACTCCCAAAAACCAAGAGCTCTCACGCATCAACGAATCGTCAAATGACTCGCAGCCTGATCCCAAGGGAAGCTATCGAAGTTGGAGGCGCGGTGATGGTCTGCAGCCGTGGGAGAACGAGATAGTTCGCAGTACAGAGGTACAGCGCAAAGCCAACGTAGCTCAGCTCTACTTTCTCAATTACTACTTTGACAACCTCCGATACATTGCTGATCGCAAGGCTAGGTACTCCCGCTTTCAAGATTCGACCCGCTCTCGCGGTCTGCTCCCAGAGTCCGAGGACGTAGCTCCATCGGCCGAATATCTGAAAGAGCGAAGCTCCTACTTTGGACGTGAGCGTGTCCTGCTTCGCAAGAGGAGGACCAAGTTGCGTGTCAACCAATTCCACATCATTACGCAGGTGGGTGCAGGTGGCTATGGTGAGGTCTTCCTCGCTCGAAAGCGCGATACAGGCGAGATCTGTGCGCTCAAGCGACTCAAGAAGCGCATCCTAGTCAAGATGGATGAGGTACGCCACGTCCTCACCGAAAGAGATATTCTCACTGCCACAAAGACTCCCTGGCTAGTGCGTTTGCTCTACGCATTCCAAGACCCCGATCACGTCTTCCTCGCCATGGAGTACGTACCCGGCGGCGACTTCCGTACGCTTCTGTGCAACAATGGAGCGCTCAAAGAGGAGTACGCCCGATTCTATATGGCCGAGATGATTGTCTCTGTCAACGAGCTCCACCGCCTCGGCTACATTCATCGTGATCTTAAGCCTGAAAATTTCCTGGTCGATTCTTCCGGTCACGTCAAGCTGACCGACTTTGGTCTTGCCTCGGGTGCCCTCAACCCAGGCAAGATCGAGTCGATGAAGGCCAAATTGGATGCAGTCAAGGATACAGACTTTGTCTACCGGACACCCGCTGAACGCGGATCGATGTACAAAAAGATGATCCAGCACACCCAGCACCGCGCCAACTCGATTGTAGGCAGTCCGGACTACATTGCGCCCGAGATGCTTCGTGGTCGACAGTACAGCTTCGGTGTCGACTACTGGAGCTTGGGATGCATTCTGTACGAATTCCTTTGCGGCTTTCCGCCCTTCAGTGGTAGCAACCCAGACGAGACGTTCGCCAACCTCAAGAACTGGCAAAAGGTATTGCAGCGCCCTGTCTACGACACGCCCGAGAATCTGCAGTTCAACCTGAGCGACGTAGCGTGGGACGCCATCACCAAGCTCGTCGACACGCCCGAGCGCCGGTACAGCAGCTTGGAACCAGTGCAAGCACACCCTTTCTTCCGCTCGCTGGACTTGAACCGATTGCGCGAGCTCAAGGCGCCCTTCATCCCCGAGTTGGAGAACGAGGAAGACACGGGCTACTTTGACAACTTTGAAGACCCGGCTGACATGGCACGCTACAAGGACGTTCACGAAAAGCAGAAGAACGTGGAAGCCGTCAGCGAGAATGGCTCGGGCGCCGGTGGACGCGCACTCTGGGTGGGCTTCACTTTTGGTAAGAACCACCTTGGTGCGAATGGCAAGCCCATGTTCCCTCCGTCGACGTCCAAGGATGCTTCCGACGCCTTTGCCACCATGTTCTGATACCTGACAAGCCAAGGAGATTGTCTGATCCAGCCACCACACCATCTTGTTTGCTATGACCTATGATTGCTTTTTTGTCTGCCCCTTTCGCTATACCCATCAGCAGCGGCGATGCGGTGCTCACCCTCCTTGTAGTGTACCTGCATCGACGCGACTCTGAATCCATTCGTTCGTCTCAATGTGGCTGGCAGTGATTACGCTCGCTACCGACGATTGCCTCTGGCTCCGGAGTTGGAGAGACGGGTCTTTGAGTTGGACAGCCCGACATGAACAGGCGTTGCGCAGTCCGAAAGCAAGCATGATTTTCGACCTCTTTTTAGGTTTCTCCGTCTTCCAGATGCACAAGGTGTTCGTCGTAGACACACGACAAAGCGCGTATAGCCTCTCTGCACGGCTGTACGCGACGGAAATCCCGAACTGCGCTTTGATGTCGAAATTCATGTGAGGAACAAAGGCCCATCTGGAAGCCGATCCAAGTTTTTTGGACCCTATTTTTCCAGTTCATCACACTTCACACTAATCCGCTTTGACTCGGTGTATCTGAAGACCGACTGTGACTGACTCTTTCCGCATCTCCCTTGTGGCACGGACAAGTTCTTCGCCTTCTCTCTACTCCTCTTTCACATATCATCCGACGGTCCCGAATCAACCTGTCCGAACGTCACAAAGTGCGATGGGCAGGCCGCGCCTCGGATCGCAGCTCCGATAACTCAACCGTCTTTCATCGCATCCGACGCTGACTTTGCGATCGCTCTGGTCGTCTTCCATTTCCCCATCGTCAGCATTCGCCTCACTATCCTACCTGTCGAGCCTTGGCGTCATATTTGCAGCTAGACGAATCCATCTGCTCCGTCGCGAATCCGTCAGCGTCGCCCTTCCCATAATCAGTCTATCCAACACCTCCGCACATGTCTCGTCCGTTTCGGTGTCCATTTTCATAGCGCTCCGCTGAGCCACCAGGCTAGTCAGTGGCCATGCCGTTGAGGCGGCACGCTTCCTCACGGGATTCGGTCTCCCCTCATTCAGAGCGCACACCACGAACACGTCGCTCAAATGGTCGCCACTCTGCCGTTGCAAGCGCTTCCTATTCGACTCCGTCGTCTTCTCAGTTGAACGCCTATCCGCACGCGAACGGAAGTAATTCGACTCCGCGCAGAGCCGGTCGAGCAACAGTGGCCGACTTCCTCTCTGCTTCGAACAGAAACAGAGCCGCCAAAGTAGCCCGGCATGTCATTGAATTGCTCGACAGCAGCGATGATGAGGTGTCTCCCCTTCTCGCATCTCCCCGAGCGCCTCCACCCGCACCGCAACCGGAAGCGCAGCATGACGCGGATGCGTATGACTTGGATGATGTTGTCACCCCTGAGCTTCCGCCTGCCGACGCCCTAGCTTCCCTACCCGATCCACCCGCGCTAACAATGGGTGCCGAAGCACATCTGGTTGAAGTTCACCAACGAAAAGTCACACCTACGGTGGAAATCCCGCCAGATCCTCTGGCAAATCAACGTCCCTTGTTCGACTTCGAGGAGCTCGAGCGTGACTATGACAAAGTCAAGGCTCTTCTCGACAACGAGCACGTCAGCGACGCAGAAGGTGATGATGAAGACTACGAGCAGCGTCGTCTCCGCAAGCTACGCGAGAACGATGCACTACTAGCTCAGCTTGGACTTGCTGTCTCAGGCAGTCTACCTAACACGATCGAATCTGCTGATGCAGGCTCTGACCATGCACGAGAACATGACGCTGACGAGCATACGGTGCAGATGCAAAACTCAGCTATGCCACTGCGCGGTCGACCTCCTAAGCGCAGACGTTCCGAATCCGCACATCCAGCAGATACTGCACTCGAAACTCGCACACCAAAACGCAAAAAGTATCCGCCCAAGGTCAGATTTGCAGACGACGGCACTACCAGGTCCGCTCCTCCCAAGGGCGAGACATTCACCCTCGCCTTTGTCGAGATCACTTCGCTTCGAAATCGAGCTAGAAACGACTACGTCTTCATCCGAGATGTGCCGGACATCCGCCCCGAGGATCTCATCTCATGGAGCGAAGACGAGGACGAGGACGAAGAGGATGCGGAGGTTCGTGAGCAAAGTCGATTCGACGCAGATTCAGAGGACACATTTATTCTGGGCCACGACTCCCTCGGCCGCATCATATCCAAACGAAAAGGACGCCAGCCAGACGTGCTTCCCGATGGAACCGTCATGTCGTCTTGCCATCAATGTAGGCGCAAAACCCCGGGTCCAAAAATGCAGTGCACACGAGTCGAATGTCCGCTCCTGTACTGCAGACGCTGCATCACAATACGATACGAGTCGATAGACTTCAATCCATCCGCTCTCGGCTTTGTTTGCCCAAAGTGTCTGGGCTTCTGCAACTGTTCCATCTGTCTAAGACGATCGGGCTTCGGCGACATGGTCCGTCAAGACAGAAAGCGCATCGTCGCATTTTCTCAAGAGCTCCAACGACTTGCGGCCAACGACGGGCTTGATGGCGCTGAAAGTCTCACTGGCGTCAACCCTGCAGAGAGTGCCGCCCTCAAAACCAAGACGAACGAAGCAATGCCCAAGAAGCGCAGGCCGAATCCGAAGGCGATCGGCAAGGCGCAGAAGAAACGTCGTGATCCCAACGAGCCGCCCAAGCGTCGTGGGCGTCCGCCCAAGAACCGAGAGGCACAGCAAGCTTTCGTGCCGATCAAAATTGAACTCGATTTGTCGGATGAGGCGGCTGAAGGAGAGGTCTTCAGTCAGCTCGAAGAGTATGTCCTTGGGCGGCTACATGTGGCCAAGCGCATTCTCAAAATGATGGCAGCCAAGCAGGCAACTGAGTCAAATACGGCGAGATCGAAGCTAGTCGTCAAGCTCAAGGTGCCGCACACGTCTTTTCCAGCGGATCGAACATTCGATGTAGCCAGCAGCATCGGGAACAAGCTCACGAACGGTGCTGCAGAGCCGTCAGATGACAGCAGCCACATGCAGAAGAAACGAACCTCCAACTATCACGATGCAGAAAGAGATGTATGGGTGCGCAGCGCTGCCGACATTAGCACATCGGAGTCCGAGATCGACGAGCTCTCAAGGGATGATACGGATGACGAAGATGAGGCAAGCGAAGCCGCTTTCGAAGAAGGCCGCACCCACTTCTTCGCATCCTCCCGGCTGCGAAAGGATCTCCTCGATAGCGCAGAACCAAGCGGAACAAGTTCGCCTCTGACCAGCGTGGACGAAGTGGGTAGTTCTTCCGACGAGTCTTCCCACTACGACGATGCTGCCAACGGTCAATCCCACCAAGCTGATGACTCGGGAGAGGAGCCAGACACGTCCACTCAGGGGTCCGTCGAGGCCGCTTTCCCGTCGGCTTCGCTCGCTATGCCGCAGCATATGCAGCAACTCGCTCTGGCGGTGTTGGAGAATCACGGCGGATCCAACAAAGCGATCCATGCCGACGTACTGCGTCTTCACGAGCCCCTGTCCTTTCCAGCCTCTTCGGGCTCAGAAAGCGGCCAAATCGGCTCGATACTCGATCCTGCACCGAGAGTGGGGACGCCCGTGCTGTACAGGGACGTGACGTATCCGGATCTCGACGATGCATGATGTGAGGCCAGCTTGAAGGCTTGCCATGAACTTGAGTGCCCTGCGCCAACGAATTCCGACAAAATTCTTCGAACGAAGCTCATCACCACACTCTTTTGCGATTGTCGTCTTGGCACTTTGCAGCGACTGTGTGATTGCTTCACGCATTTTCGAACTGCATGACAGTCATTGTAACACTTATACCATGAAAGAACAATTTCGATTCCATCCGTGGGGTTTGTGTGGGTTGCGATGTATGTGCAAGACTGATGTGCATGCCAGCCGTCGAAAGGATTGGACTAGACAGAGCATGCGTTAGAACGGGAGGCAAGAAAAGGCCGCTCACTTGAAGCCGATGAACGACTTGAGAGGCTCCCAACCGAGGTTCAACTGTATCGATGAATGACGATCGGCAAGGGTTGGAGAGAAACAGCGTCAGTAGCAAGCCCGAACAGAGGCAGCTGGCGAAGCGACCGAGGGCATACGTACGTTGTAGAGACCGGCGCCGATGGTGACGACGAGAGTGGCGATGGTACCAATGGGACGGCCAATGGCGGCACTGTTTTCGGCCTGAATGCCGAGGTTGGCGTGAGCGACACGAGCGGCGAACAAAGTGGTGTAGGCAGCATGAACGAGCGAAGTAGGGGCACCGTTGAGTTCGGCGAGGAAGATGAGGAAGAAAGCAAAGGGAGTGGATTCGGCAAAGTTTCCGTGGGCACGAACGGCGCGCTGGAGCTTGGCAAGCTCGGCGGGGCTGTTGACCTTCTTGTCACCGGGACCGTGGACTTTGTCCGAGTCGCCGGAGCCGAGGTAGACGTTGGTGTTGAGTCGGTTGACGACGACGTTGGCCGAAAGGTACGAGTAGTAGCCGGCGAAGAGAGCCGAGTGTGCCAAAGAGGCCTGTGTAATAGTCAGAGGTATTGAAAAGATTGCGGGTGAATAGACGATCAGACACGGAGACACAAACAGAGACGCAAGATGAGCCTGGATGCACTTACAGGGCTGAGGACGAAGAGAGGCATGATTGCGTTGATGAAGTCTGTTGTGTTAGTCACGAGTGAGAAGTGTTGTGATGAATGCGATAATGATGTTGACGAAACAAGAAGAAGGAGCGTCACTGCAATGAAGTAGACTGTGATTTCGTGTTCATCGGCATTCGCTACTGTATTTTGCGCACTGATCATGGTCCTCTACCGCTTTCGCTTTGGCAGGGAGGCTCATGAATCACACTTGACTCTTGTGGCCCTACGATGATGCCATCAACAGTCGCACTAACTTACTGTGGACCGCTGCTTGCCATTTTTCTTTCTCAGCCTCATGCGCGGAATCTCTCGAGTGGAGGATTGCGAGGCCGGTAGATGCACGTGCCATGCACACCACTTTGCCTCACTACACACGCACGATAGAAAATCCGATTCTCGTGTCTTGCTCGCCCCTTTGGATCGAGCAGGAGCAGATGAGCGGATAGGAGTCCTGCCTGCTGCCGCTGAATTTCTTTTGAATTTCCAAGAGAGTTGGTGGTATCGTAGAACCGCGTCCAACGCGAGCAGCAGACAGCCTCTTGAGGCAGCCTTGCCAGCTCGCAGGCCAAGATGCAACTCTCGGCTTTGTCTTTGCTTGGCTTTGAGCTGACTGTCGCTTCCAATACAAGCGCGGCGCTGCTTGAAACTGAGCTGCAGCCGACAAGGCAAGCAACACCCACGCCCGCCGTTGCAGCATGGCTGTGCGCCTGCAACTTTATTTCGATACCATACCGGCTTGCTTGCGCTTTACACTTTTTCACTAACTTACTCGTCATCACCCTTCTTCTTTTCTTTCACCCTCGTCCCGGTTTCATCATCACGAGAACGAAAAAATGTCTGCCCAGAACGAAAGCCGCTACGACCCCTACATTCCTTCGGGAAACGCCAGCTCCGACCCTTCGGGCGGTGGAGCCAATTTCTCCAACTCCAAGACGGCTCGTATTCACTCGGAGATCGACAACACCATCTCGATCATGCGTGACAACATCAACAAGGGTGGGTCCTTCAATGCCTGCCAATTGAAGATGCTTTGGAAGATAGCAAGTCGCTGACTTTGAACCCTTGCCTTGACCGCTGATCATAATGCAACGGCGACACGCACACACAGTCAACGAGCGTGGCGAGAACCTCAACAGCCTTCAGGACAAGACTGGTACGTCCCTTTTCGGATCGGCAGTCGATGCGAGGTCTCATTGCCCTACCAAAGCAGGGGCCCCTCGCATGACACACAGGAGCACATTGCTGACTCCCTGTCTGCCAACTCTCGTGTGCTTCGATTTTCAACAGACAACCTCGCCGTATCAGCCCAGGGCTTCCGACGGGGCGCCAACCGCGTCCGCAAACAGATGTGGTGGAAGGATATGAAGATGCGAAGTAAGTTCCTCAATCACACGTGTTCAGCATCCGTCGTCGGTACGATAGTTGCTGATCTCACTGGATACGCTTTCGTCCATTCGAACGCACCTCACACTTTGCTCTATCGCGACAGTCATCATTGCCAGTAAGTTCTGCTTCGCGAGCTATAGATACGTTCGTGGTCCAGCGCTGATTCCGATGTCGCGTTGCCTTCTGCCGTTTCTCCCTCTCTTTCGACAGTTGGTATCATCATCCTCCTCTGCGTCATCATTAGTGAGTGCCAACACGTCGCAGGCCTTCTTGGAAAGACCAGCAGGTCGCTCAGGACCAGGGCGTCGATTCAAAAGCTGACCATCTGATACTACCCATCTCACCTTGCTACAGTCCCCATTGTCGTCAAGCACTAAACGTGGGTCTTTTCCTACAGTCTACACTCGATATCGACGAGACAGTTCATTTTTGTATGCTGCTTGCTTTTGTACAATACCCTTCTGACGACTACGCCCCTGCAAAGCATTCACTCGTGATTCGTACCTGTCTGCGCGCAAGTAAATCGAACAAAAAGAGGAAATGGGGAAGCGTGACTTTGGTGGAAGGCGATTGGAACAAGGCATCTATCGTCGCTTCTCTCAGTGTCGTTGATTCCACTTTGTCGGGTACGGCTGACTCCTACGCTGTTGAGCAAGGCGACCGGGTGTGGAACGAACGTCCGCCTCTTAGCAAGCAAGAGCGTGGGTCTTCAGGTCTGGTCAAGCAATGAGCTCCGAGATCCGATTCGAACGAGGCTCAAGGTGGAATGGATCGTGAATGGGCGCAGCGCCTTTTGGGTGAATTGTGATTTTCGTGCAGATTACGCGATGCAGAAGCTGATTTCCAATTTGTCAATCGAGCTTTCTTCCAAAGAATCTACAGTATTATACCTCTTGTACCCACCACCATCCACCTCGCCCGTGTCGTCTGCGCTGCTCGTCAAGCTCGCTGCTACCACGCTACAATCTTGGCACAGTATCAACCGCTCGCCTTTGCATTCAGCCTCAAGCATTGCAACTTTGCTCTCATCCTCGCAAGCAGGATCCCTCTCTCGTCTCAAAATGATCTCGAGCTCATCGAGAGCCGTGCTAGGCGCATCCAGCCGTTCACGGCTGACGGACGTCTTTGCCCCACCCAAGCTTTCACAATCTCTGCCTCTTCATCGTACCCTCGCTACCGCCGCCAAGAACCAGAACAAGCCTCCTACAGGCGTCCTCCTCATGAACATGGGCGGACCCTCCACATCGACAACCGAGGAGGTCGGAGACTTTCTCTCGCGCCTTTTCCACGATCGTGAGCTCATTCAGCTGCCTTTTCAGTCTCGTCTTGCTCCTCTCATCGCTCGCAGGCGAACACCCAAGATCGTCAACCAGTACGAAAAGATCGGTGGAGGATCCCCCATCTTGCGGTGGACGAGGACGCAAGGAAAGGCCATGACTCAGCTGCTCGACGAACTTCATCCCGAGACTGCGCCACACAAGGTGTACGTCGCCTTCCGCTACGCGAGGCCTTTGACTGAGGAGGCTCTCGACGAAATGGCAGAAGACGGCGTCACCCGCGCTGTCGGCTTCACTCAGTATCCGCAATACAGCTGCAGTACTACCGGTAGCAACCTCAACGAGCTCTATCGTGAGATTCAAAGGCGTAGGGAGCGGGGCGCGCCAGAAGGCAACATCTCGTGGTCGCTCATCGACCGATGGCCGACCCATCCGTTGCTCGTCGAAGCCTTTACCAACCGCATTCAAGCCGTACTCGACACCTACCCAGAGGAGAAGCGCAACAAGGTGCCCATCATGTTTAGCGCCCACTCGCTTCCCATGCAAATCGTTTCGGGTCGTGGTGACCCTTACCCCGCCGAGGTGGCCGCTACCGTGGCTGCTGTCATGACGCGCTTGAAGTGGAGCAATCCGTACCGAGTCACTTGGCAGTCGCAGGTGGGACCCGCCGCCTGGCTCGGTCCGCAGACCAGCGACACGATCAAAGGTTGGGCCAAACAGGGTCACAAGGACGCCATCGTAGTCCCCATCGCTTTCACCAGCGACCACATCGAGACGCTCTACGAAATCGACATTGAGCTGCAGGAAGAGGCCGAGGAACATGGCATCACACTCAAGCGCGCCGAGTCGCTCAACGATGAGCCCACCTTCATTCGCGCCATGGCTGAGATTTGCGCTTCGCATCTCTCGGCCGTCGAGGGAACACCGAGCAGGATTGCAGATGAGAAGCGTGGAGAAGATGTGTGGAGTCAGGGATTCACCAGCAAGCAGATGCTGCTGCGATGTCCTGGTTGCGTCAACGCAGTTTGCGGAGAGCAGAAGGCTTTCTTTGGCCGCACTTCGCAATAACATAACGTCGAAGGATTCAAGTCGCCGGATCGTTGTCATCTTTGTCAGAACAAATCAACGCCACAAATCTGCAATCGAAAAGCATTCACCAAGAAAACCCTGAATTCATTGGAACAATGCTGAGAAGAAGCGTTCGGAAAGCGTGCATATGCTTCATACGGTGTCGTCGTCGTACACGAATCGGCTGTCTTTGGGGGAGATAGGTGCGCGCTTGACGTAGGAATCGTTATCTGGTGGTCTCTGAAGCTGTTTGCAGCTGGCGAGCATGCTTTGCAAAGTGAGCAGTACCGAGCTGATGGTGAGCACGGGCGACCATTCGTTGCCCAAGATGGATGCGCAGATGTGGCCGTTGCTGTAAACGTGAGGGTGCTGAATTTCAAAGAGCAAGTCCATGATAAGATCGGGTCAGCATGACACATATCAAACGTGGGGTAGATGCGCAAGTGAAAAGAGGCAGGTAGGAGGGAGCGGGATTCGCTTACAATAGGCGCCTGAAATCCTTCTGTGACCATAAAGACCACCTCGGGGCTCTCCATAGGGTATGAATCGGAGAAACGGAAGCGGAGGCCAAACTTTTGGTCTTGATAGAGACTGTTGCCGAGAACCTGTATAGAAAACTGCCACTCTTGCAAATCGTCTGCTTTGATGATCTCGCAGCCCTCTGGTGCACCCTTTGTTCTAATCTCGGAGCTAATCATCGACGTCGAAGGCGGGGACGGGAATGTCGGCTGGATCAGCTTGTCGGGTTGCCAACATCATTCTTTTCAGCCAGAAAAGAGACTTACAGCTCTTTTTGGAGACGCTTGGTGGCGATCCGCATCTCTGCGACTGTCACAAGGAGCACAAAGCACCCGTTTGAGTGCTTTGTCTATCGGCTCTCGACGCGATTCAGATGCGAGGTGTGGGAAGGGAAGGAGGTGAGAAGGAAAGAGTGACGGATGGTTGGATTGATCGGCTTTTTGTGGGGTTGTTTGAATCTTGACTGAGCCGTTTCTCCAAGAGTCTGTGCATCATTTACCTTTGACACGCATTTCACACTCAAACTCAGTCTCAGTCAAGAGTCTGAAGGTCAGGTCTGAGTGGAGAAGGTAGGCTTGGGCGGAATCGATCGGGCTTTTTGGCTCGGGGTCCCCGATCGAATAATTTTGCGCTTCGAGCGTCGCTTCGCTCTGTGTTCCGCTCCACTTTCCAAAGTGACAGAACAGGGTTTTGCGAAGATGTAATTCATTCATTCTCTCGAGCAGTAACCAACATCATCACCACTCTGGTATCCAATTTCATCCGCTATCTCGGCATCTCTGGCACCGGGTCTACGAAAATCGCGAAGCCCGCTCCCATCTGACGACAAACTTCGACGACAACAGAGGCCTCACGGAAGCCGGCGTTCGCTCAAACACCATCGGCTCGATCAGAGCCTGGTTGGATTCATCCTCCGCTTTGGTCAACGTGTCGACGGCCACGATCAAGCTTTGCATCGCCTGTTGCATGCAAACTGAATAGACGTGCAAGTTTGGATACATCCATCCATATTGCGGCCATGCCAGACCCGTCGGGCAGCCTTCCCATCGGCGGTTTTATCGCGATCAATCATGCAGGCATTCCGGTGGAGGCAGATACCCAGGGCATGGACCTACCTCACGGTGCAGCCAGTCTCGACATGCTCAACTCTCTCTTCAGCCACTCCATGGACGCGCATCTGCCCCCATCGCGGCGCCCAAAAGTAGCAGAGGCACGAAAGAAAGAGCTCGAAGAGAGCGAAGCCGCATTGGCAAAGATCTACGAGTCATTCGAATTCGACCCCTTGTGGTCAAAGCTCAGTGATGTACTCTCACGCATGAAGAACGATCCTGGTGCAGCTCAGATCCTTCTGCCTTTGATCGAAAGTATGATGGTCATCTCTCAGAATGTAGCCAACACCGATGCAGAAACCTCCAGCGCTGCTGGTGACATCGTCCGACCACCGCATAGCCGTTCCTCCACTCAGGGCGGTCCCAAATCTTCACGCGAAGTCATGGAGGACAACTTCTTCGCCTTTACAGAAAAGCATCGCAAGATCCTCAACATTATGGTACGGCAGAACCCCTCGCTCATGTCGGGCTCCTTTGCCCTGCTTGTTCGTAATCCAAAGGTGCTCGACTTTGACAACAAAAAGAATTACTTCACACAGCAGCTGCACAAGGGACGACGCGATCACTACACCCCCCTCTCGCTATCTGTACGAAGGAATTCGGTTTTTGAAGACAGCTTCCGCTACTTCTCTAGGAAGACCGGGCCCGAAGTCAAGCACGGTAAGCTCAATGTCCGCTTCAACAACGAAGAAGGTATCGATGCTGGCGGTGTTACCAGAGAATGGTTCCAAGTCCTGGCGAGAGCCATGTTCAATCCAGACTATGCGCTCTTTCAGCCATGCGCAGCCGACCGCACCACCTACCAGCCAAATCGAATGTCCTACGTCAACCCAGATCACCTGTCCTTCTTCAAGTTCGTTGGACGCATCATCGGCAAAGCCATCTATGACGGCCGACTGCTCGACGCATACTTCACCCGTAGCTTCTACAAACACATTCTCGGCAAGCCTGTCGACTATCGGGACTTGGAGTCCATCGACCCCGAATACTTCAAGAGCCTCGAATGGATGCTCAACAACGATATCACAGACATCCTCGACCTCACATTCAGCGTCGATGATGAAGAGTTCGGCGAGACCAAGGTCATCGACCTCAAGCCTAACGGCACCAGCATTGCAGTCACCGAGGTCAATAAGCAGGAATATGTACGCCTCGTCACCGAACAGAGACTCACCAAGTCGATCAAGTCCCAGATCGATGCCTTCTTGGGCGGCTTCAACGAGATTATCCCATCCGACCTCATCCGCATCTTTTCCGAGCAAGAGCTCGAACTTCTCATCTCCGGCTTGCCAGACATCGACGTCGACGCCTGGAAGAACAACACCGAGCTGCACGGCTACGGCTCGGGCGACGCCGTCATCCAGTGGTGGTGGCGTGCCGTTCGATCCTTTGATCAGACCGAGAAGGCCAAGCTTCTGCAATTCATCACCGGAACCAGCAAAGTGCCGCTAGAAGGCTTCGCTCATCTTCAAGGTGTGCAGGGCACACAGAGATTCAACATACACAAGGCGTACGGAGCCGATCGATTGCCAGCAGCGCATACATGCTTCAATCAGCTCGACCTCCCACAGTACGAATCATACGAGAAGCTACGATCGTCGCTACTGCTCGCCATGAACGAAGGCGGGGAAGGCTTCGGCTTCGCTTAGAAAGCAACGTCGACTGGCGGACGTGATTACTACTTTGCCTCGTCAACATTGTCGCAAAAGTTGATCAACGATCGCATGATCGAGATCGCTCCGGACCTGTAGCCACCTCTGAACATGAGCAAATCTGAGATCATACAACATGCAAAACCCGTGTCAAAATCTCCTCCTGCCTGTGACGTGTGATTGAGTCACCGGAAGAAGCGCAAACAAAACTCGATTGACTCGGCAAGGAGGGCCGGACTCACGATTCAAACTGTGGACAAAGTGCGGATGTGACGAGTGAGCAAAAAGAGGTGAATGCGTGAGCGTCGACCGGTCGCCTACGGTGTGGAAGAAGAAAGTGGATGACTCACTGATGATAAAGTTCGTAAAGGCGAAGTCTCTCGTCATAGTACGGCTCCATTCTCGGGATGACTTCGTGATATGCGTCGAAAAAGTCTTGCGTGAAGCCTCCAAACATGTTCATGATCCCGAGTCTGTCTCGACCGGGAATCAGAGAGGTCAGCTGATCTTTACACACGCACGTCTTGCGCTTTTGGTTGAACACCTGGTACCCACTCCGCTTCGTTGTGGCCATAATAGCTGGAGCTGAGCAGCGGTCAGGAAACGTATGTCAGATGCGCAAAGGTCGACAAAGCTGTTCGCAAACAACGAGGCGCACAAAGACTCACGGACTGCATCAGACGGAGATTTCTCGGTGTCAGCAGAACAGATTAGGCGGCAAGAGCTTGGATCCCGCAGCTGGCAAATTACTTACTCAAAGATGGCTGGCTCGCCGGAGTCAACGACCGTACCGGCGTTGCCAGACCTGTGCATAGCAAGGCATTGACTTGTCAGACCGCTTCTTTACTCAATGCTGCGGGTCGTCGCTGCTTGAAGTGCTTACCACAAGTCTCCGTGCAAGATGCTCGGCTGGACCTTGCCTTCAAGGGGGGCTAGCAGGACGGGATATACTCTGGTTGCGAATCAGAGGGTTCGTGTCAATACACGGCCATCGAGCGGGCCCCAGCCGTGTGGTGATGTCTGCTTACTTGTCTCGCATCTGTTTCTCTAAGTCTTGAAGCTCGGAATCACCTTGCTCAGCAGCGATACGTTTTACCAGGTCACCGATCCTTTGATCTGCCCAAAATTTGGGCCATGATGTGTTCCATCTGTTGTCCTGTCTCTGTGAGGATGACGCACGAATCAGCTCGTCAGTGCCGTCAGTCGAGATGTACCGGCTCGGCTCGTCATAGCTGATCGCAGCAAACTCACTGTCACACCGCAATAGGTCGCCACGCCAAAGCCGAATCGGGCCTCTTGCTCGGTGCCTTTCTTATGCATCTCGGCCAGGAGATTGCCGAGTCTTCTCTGGCCGGCTTTGTTGATAGATGGTTTGAGCTCCAAGTAATCTGTGATGAGGTAGGCTCTGCCGTCCGGAGTCTTACCCGATGCATGCACTTCTGGGGTGAGCCTCACTTGGCCTTCGCTGCCAAGGGCTGAACCCATCGTCCTGAGGCTTTCGGCCTCCCCCAGCGTCTGCTCGATTGCCCTATCCACCTTGGCGAACAAGACACGTTCACTTGGCTGCGCTACCACGCGGGGCGCACCGCGTGATGTGAAGTGAGTGCCAAGATGTGAGCAGTCGCTTCGCAAGATGGATTCGAGGGTCTTGTCGAGCGCCATGATGTCTAAGAAGAGGCGAACTGATCGCTTCCGGTCTCCTTGAGCTCTTGAGAGTGCAGGCTTGTATCTTGGAGTTGGCAAGTCATGAGTCGGATGGAAAGCACCTCCGAGATGGCTGCGGTTGTCTGTAAAGACGTCGACGATGGTCCATCGACCTGGCACTAACCGGGTTTGGAAGGCCTGTGCACCACCGTTTTGTTAGGGTCTGAGCCTCCACATGAGCCGGTCGATGCACTCATAGTCTTGCAAAAGAGGGAAATGACGGCCTCGCAGCCACCTGAGCAGGCACCCCCAAAATCATATCGTAAAAAAACGAGAAAGTCGGCCGCGGAACGACCCTAGCAGCCACCTTGAGCAGCCATCAAATCGGTTGCGCTTCCTATGGGTGGCTGCTAGAGGTGGCTGCTCTAAGACCCGCCCGGGATGGCTGCTACGGGCGGCTGCTCGAGGACCCATCCCGGGTGGCCGCGAGGCTAGCTTGCTCCCGTGCTATAATTCACCATCGTTCTTGCTCCTGGTCAGAAGTTTTTTTTCGGGTGCGTGGCTATGATTTCACGTTAACTTAACTTCAGTTAACTTAACGATAACTTAAGTTAACTTAGTTATTGCTTGCCGATGCGGTTCGAAACTTCTGTCCCTCGTCGCTATGTCTCAGAACGCGTATCGCCTTTCATTTTATTTAGTTAACCTATAACTTATCTGAAGCACATCTAGCTTTTCGAAACCTTTTAGAAGAGCTTTTGAAGCCCTGTCTGTCTTACATAACTTATCGCGAAACCCTTTGTCCCGTCAACAATTTACGAGTTGATCTGACAGAGGGGGCCTTCAGAGCGAGGTAAATTGACTGAGTTAACTTAGAATCATAAGTTAACTTTGATTATCGCGCAGCCACCCGGGAGGCACCCAGGATGGCTGCTGGCTGGCTGCTGCGAGAAGTGACCTCACGAGGGTGGCTGCGCTGGGTGGTTGCGCGGCCGTCCATTCATGATTTCCTTTTTCCTTTTTTTACCGTGTTTTTCTCTTTCCTTTTTTTCTATCTTCTTTTCAAGTCTATGACAAATGAGTCAATATTCACTTGGTTTCAGCCAGATCTTCGCGCAACACGATGTAAAGTAAGTTAATTTAAGTTAATCAATCAAGTTTTTTTACTTGTCTTCAGTAACATTGCCTTTAAAACGAGCAAAGCTGCCATAGGCGCGTATCGCCCTTTCGTCCCTTCGGTTGATCAAGGTCCAATATGCATATCGTAAAAAAAGGAAAAAGTCGGCCGCGCAGCCACCCGAGCAGCCACCCGGGGTGGGTCCTAGGGTGGCTGCGCGGCCGACTTCTTCCTTTTTTTTCACGATATGACTGCTAGCGGTGTCTCTTTCAGCAAAACGAACGACTTGCTCATAGGGACCTAAACGATGACTTTCTACAGATGCCGCAGATGACAATCGTGAACGGAGAGTCGGTGTCGTTGGCGCCACGGGCGAGGGCTAACTTACCCCTCAACTGAAGCTTAGTCGTACGGTCAGCTAATCTTGCACGGCTAGCGTGAAAGTTTGGGACAAAAAGGGCGAGGAGGACCGGGCCAGTCAGAGGCGGCAAGAGGATCATGGATCGGTGCGATCCCGGAGAGGGAACACGAGACAAGTCTTGGTCGGCAGAAGTCCTGTGCACAGACATATGAGACGTTCGTAGCCAGGAGGGCTGCTATAAGAGGTAGCTAATATTCCAGTCGGATTGTAACTATCCGGTCAACAAAGTACACAGTGGCAATGGCGAACGATCCAGTTGATGCACGACGAAAGTGGAGGGATCCTGCACGGGAGGCCAAGCTAGACGAGGTCATCCTGCACTTGGCTAGGGCGGAAAGGCCAGCGGAAGGCCCTCTTGACCTTGGAGAGATTGCGGTTTTGATCCGCATCTCCCTCTTGGCCATCGAAGCTGTGCAGACTGGTCTGCTCGGCGCTGCTGCTACGGTCAAGGGGCAAGAAGCCGCTGCTTGCGCTGAAGTGAGGCAAGGAGTCGGCGCTGGCGTTCGCACCGCCGGAAGCCCACTGCAACTTCTGACGGCTGCCGCTACGAAGGTCGGATTGCCAGACATCGAAAGCGGACCAAGATCGTCGACCGTCCTCCTCGGTTGCAACGGTGGGCTGGAAGGCTTGCTTGATTGCTTCAAAGTTGGAAGCATTCTGCAACGAGGGATTGACGATGCCTTGGGGAGCATGGGGCATCATGTCGCGACCGTCGCCGACAGACGCAGCATTGGCGCGACGGAAGGCATTTCGTAAAACGCTGGTGCCAAGATTGTCATACGCATCTGCGTGGGAAGCCGGCATCTTGTTGATGGCAAGGCCTGCATCGGTGTCGAAAGGCGTGGCGGTGTATTGTTGTCCGGCAAGAGCGCGTTCTTCCATACGGGCTAAGCTGTCCACGAGCGGATCGGGCTTGGAAGCAAGGTGCGCGTACATGGCCTCGTGCCCTACCATCTGATTGTAGTCCATGGCTGGATTCCACAGATAGGGCTGCGCATCGATACGGCTTTGGTCTCTGTGGTCGGTTTCGTGGGCATTACGGGCCACGATCTTCTCGAGCTGCAACTGATCCTGAGCCGCTTGTACGTCTTTGCGAAGTCCGTTGATTTCGCTGCGCAAGGTTTCGGCTTTCTCCTTGGCTTGGGTGATGAGGGCCGAGAGGTCTTGGGAGCGTGAATGACGCTTTTCAGCCTGCGCGGCTTTCTTGGTGTTGATGGCAGCTCGCCGTTTGTGCAGCATGTCGACCTGATCCTTCCTCTGCTGGATACTTGCCTGCTTGAGAGCACGAGCGGCATTTGCGGTCTTCAAGCGTCTTTCTGCTTCGCGTCGAGTGCTTTCCACCTGCCTTTTGCTGTCGTCCAAGGCTTTTGTCCTGGCTTTGATATCTGATCGTGATTTTTCCTCTTCCTTCTTTTTTGCGCGCACCTCATCCAGATCTGCCTCGAGGGCCTGGCAGACACGAGCAGAGGTGGATTTAACCTGGCCTAGCTGAGCCTGAAGATCGAGGGCGTCGGCCTGAGATCTGGAAACCAAAGCGGTGATGCCGAGACAGTCTTGATTCTCAGCTTCAGAGATGCTTTCTTTCGAGGCCAGGTTGAGCGAAAGAGGTTGCGTTGGGGATGTGCTGCTGACGGCTGGCTCAGCAATCGATGGTTTAGGGGAGGGGAGCTGAGATACATTTTCGGGAGTATTGCTGTGCGAGGCTTGAGCAGAGCCGCGTCGAGAGGGAGGCCCGAGATCGACGGAGCGCATGTCGAGGACACCCCAATCTGCGACATCGGTGATGTTGTCCTCGAGCTCTGAACGGGAAGTCTTGGAGTGCTGAGACTGATTGGAGGTAGGCGCGGCGGGAAGATCAGGAATAGCGTAGCCGAGTACCCACCATTTACCGAAAGCACCTATGAAGAGGGAGGTGCAGTCGATGGTGCCGTCTGGTTTGGCAGAAGCGCGCCGAGCGCGTGTCGCGTGATGTGTTGGGACGCTGTGAAGATCGTCGGGGTTGCGAACCGGTGTGCTTTGAGAGATGGTGACTATCGAAAGAAGACCAAGATCTTTTCGGTGAAAGGGTGGTGTGCGAACGGATAGTGCTACCTTTGCACCGAAAGTGAGTGCGAAAGGACCGGATGAATACGAGCTTGTCGAGAGGAGGGAAGAGAAAGCGTTGGGATCGGACTTGCGCGCGACAGTCTGCTCTGCCGACGAAGTGGGAGCGGCGGCATCCTGAACTGGCAATTGCGACTCTGCTGCATCCTGGTCGTGATTCAGAAGACGGAGTCGCTCGCGAAAAACAAGGTCCGTGAGGAAAGGCCGGAAAGAAGCTTCGTCGGGATTGGTCCAAAAAGCAAAGAGGAGAAGGATGCCGATGAGGGTCCAAGCCCAAAGGAGCGCCTGAAGGTCGTCGAGCTGAAGCATGGATTTCAGGATGGATACGGGAGTAATGGGCAGAGGCGAATCTCTGTGACGATGAAAGAGCGATTGAAAAGCGTTGGAGGGGGTGAGGTTGATATTGGCAGCGGCAGCGGGGACATGCTGCTGACGATCCGCGAGGAAGCCAAGGCTTGCACGAAAGGCGTCGCTCACGCCCATATCAACGGAATCGGCGTCGCTGTTGTGTTGTTGATCTTTCCATCAAGACGCCCGAGCTGGTGCCAAAGCAGTGCGAAGGAGTGGTCGGAGGGAGGCTGGAAGGCGATAAGTCGGACCTGAGCTGAAGGATGAGATGGGCCGGTACAGGTCCGAGTGCTGCAATTGCGTACAGTCACCGAGACCTGTTTGCTGAGGAGTTCAGCAACGGCACAAGGAAAGTGCGAGTAGCCACACTGTGTTTGTGAAGGTATGCGTGTGATGGCGACGAACAGAGGAAGGAAGGAAGAAGGAGCGGGTGAGCGTGACAGTCAGCGACGAATCGCTTTTCTTTTTCTTCGGTTGTTTGATGCGGGAAAAACGATCCGCTGTCAAGGAGTCACTTTTTTTTCGAGGTTTCGGTAAGGCCGAGGTCCATACAGTCAAAAAGGTGTCACACAGAATTTGCGAAAATGAATGATCACCTTCTCAAAGCTTGCAGGGCAGACTTGCTTTCTCTCTCTCCCTCTCTCACCCACACTAACCTGAAGACTGTAGGAGGCAGGCGCTTCTGCCTGCACTGGACTGGCCTGTTTTTGCAATACTGTCCGCTTTTTCGAGTCGACCCGCTCATGAGAACGAATGAACAAAGCATACACCAACCGTATTCGCCAGCAAGCCTTTCAGAATCTCGCCAAATGTTATGCTCATGAAGATGACATTTCTAGGATGAAATTACCAGCTGGAATCTGGAAGAGTCTTTCTGCATCGGGCTGAGTATTCCACGATCGCCCGAAATGGGCTCAACGGCACGGAGCTGCGAAGAAGCGTGTTGCTGCGCGCTCCCAAAGCCAGAGCCGAAAAGACCTTCAATACCTGTTGGTGGGCGCGTAAAAAGGCGCGAGGAAAAGCGGAAGAGAGAGAGAGGGAGAGTGGCCAAGTGCGCGATTGTGAATGTAAGGCCGATGAAAATCGCCATTTTTTTGGCCAGTTCGCACTCGTGAATTGGAATTCGACAAACGTATTTGAAGACGACGCGTTTTGGAAATTCAACCTTCCCTTCTGATTTGTCGCTTCTCTGCTTCTTCTTGTTTGTGTTCCTGTTCTCGTTCTTCTTCTCGTCGCTCTCGACACGTCGGCAAAGGGTCAGAGTTGGCATCCCTCTCCTCGCTTCCGCGACCTCTCGCACCGATCAAGTTTCACATCCATCCATCCATCCATCCATCCATCCATCCATCCATCCTTTGTCTTTTTCATCGTCACCTCGTCTCATCCATCCATCCATTTGTCAATCCATTCAGCCAACTGCTCCTCATCCTTGCCTGATCGACACCAACACATCCATCGTCGGTACCGTTTGACTTGACGCAAATCGCCCGATTCGCGGATCAGCCTGCCACCAGCATTCAACGTCTCGGATCTTTGCCCGTCATCTCCGGTTCTCGCCTCACACACGTCTCTGCCTTCTCGAATCTACTTCTTCATCATGTCGGACGCTCATTTCTTCAACGCGCCTACCAACGGACACGGTTTTGGCGCATCCGCGGCACCAGCCGATGCGGCGCCCAAAGTGGAGGTCCCGCACGATTCCGTACCGCCTCTTCCCTCTTCATCGCTCAAGCATGAGTCCAGCGATGCCCCCATCGTACCGCCCACCGCAGAATCCATTTCGAGCGTAGGTATCCAGCCAGCCACGCTCGTTTCCGAGGCGCAGGCGCAATCTCAGCAGATCGCCTCCTCACAGCCGCCTTCGCACCACAACCACTCCACAACCCCTTCCGCCACCCGCGATTCCAAACCGTACGACGGTCCCATGGAAATCACTCCCGCTCAGCTCAAGTTTGCACAGAGCACGCTCAAATCGCTCAAGAGCCGTCGCGAAGCCATCGCTTTCCTCGCTCCCGTCGACCCCGTCGCTCTTGGCATCCCTCAGTACCCGCAGATCATCACCAAGCCCATGGACTTCGGCACCATCGATGTCAAGCTCGCCCTCACCGCCCTCGTCCTCAAACCCAACTCAAAACCAGGCGACAAGGCAAAATCAGCACCGCAATGGGGCCTCGATGCTTCCAAAGATGTCTATCGCCGCATGCACGACTTCGAGGCCGATGTCCGCCAGGTCTTCTTCAACTGCGCCACCTTCAACGGTCCCGACAGCCCTTACACCCAAAACGCTCGCGTCCTCGAAGCCGCCTTTGACAAGTACATGAAAGATGTACCTGCCGCCACCCCACCTTCGGCTCAGACCTCCGACCCAGCCTCTGCTCGTGCACGTCGTCCCTCCAACCCTGTACCAACCATTCGTCGTTCCTCTTCCGATGTCGGCGGTCGACCAAAGAGGGAGATTCATCCTCCTCCTCCCAAGGATCTGCCGTGGGCCAACGAGCCTCAAAGCGCCTCTTCATCAGAGATGCGAAAGGCGGCGCGTCGCAAGGTCGCCAAGAAGGCTGCATCTCTCTCGGCACGCGAACAGGCGCACTATGCCAAAGTGGCGCAGGATGAGTTGCGTTTCTGCACCAGAATCATCGACGATCTGCTCAAACCCGCTTATTCCAATTTGGCTTGGGTCTTTTACGACCAGCCCACCATGGACTTCGACTGGGCTCCCGCCTACTTTCAGATGATCAAGAAGCCCATCGCCCTGCGCGATGTCCAGAAGAACATCCGATCGGGCGAGTATGCCGATGCGCAGGAGTTTGATGCCGACATGCAGCTGCTCTTCCAGAATTGCTTCACCTTCAACCCGCCAGGCTCAGACGTGTACACCATGGGCGAGCAGCTCAAGTCGGTCTACGACGAAAAATTGTCGCGCAAACCCGCCCCGGCTCCCTTGCCCGACTACGAGGAGAGCGACGTCGAAGACGATGAGGATGCAGACGAGGACGAGGACGACGTGGATCCGGCGCTGCAGGCTGCACTGCAGGAGCAGATCTCGCAGCTTTCGTCTACGCTGGCTATGCTCGAAGGGGCAAAGAACCAGAATGCCGGCCTCATTGCCAATACAAAGACGATGCTCGCATCGTTGCAGGAAAGCTACGCCAGCTCGGCAGGATCCAAGAAGAGCAAGGGGAAGGCCGCCGGTACAAAGAGGAAGGCTTCTGAAACAGGCGGAGCTTCCAAGAAAAAGAGCAAGGCGAAACCCGCTGGCAGTCCTTCGGCTGCAACCGCCGAGTACGTGCCGGCTAAGAAGGCCAAGTCGGCGGCGGCCAAGAAGAAGCCGACACCTACGAAAAAGGCGAGCACGAGTCGCAGAGACGACAACAGCGACGAGGACATCCGCAATGTCACTTATGAGCAAAAGGAGGAGCTGGCGGCCAAGATCACGGAGCTGTCCGAGGAGCGTCTGGACGGAGCGATCCGCATCATCAACGAGGACAAGCCGCCGAATCAGAATGATGAAGAGGAGATTGAGCTAGACATTGACGAGCTGTCTCCACGAACGCTGTACAAGCTGTACAAGTATGTGGTTCGACCGAAGAAGCCAGCACCGGTGGTCAACAAGAATTCGAAGTCGGCGCCGCTTGACGGGCGAAAGCGAGGGACTGGAGGCATCAAAAAGAAAAACCTGGATGAGGGCGAAGAGGCCGAGAGGATTGCACGCCTTCAGCAGCAGCTGGACCAATTCGGCCAATCCGACGCGGTTGGCTCCGGCGGCGCGGTGGGCGGACATGACGATCTTGTGCACTCGGAGAGCTCTTCGGATGAAAGCGGATCCGACTCGGATTCAGATTGAGAGCGTCCAGCATTGTCACGCATGGGCCGCTGTTGCGCGTTGTCCAGAATCGATCATCGTCGCTTGGCTCGGGCCTCGGGCGGACGAGTCTGCTTGTAGGGCTTGCTGACCATCTCGCTGATCGATACCTGTAATATTAATCTACACACAGAGATGAGCTGTCATCCCCACGATCAGCCACGGTCGATTCGCATCGCTCGGTTGGTTCAAGGTGTTGAACGTCGTGACTGGTGAATGCGTCCTGGGAATTGAAGTCAGAGGTTTAACAGGCGGAGAAAGGCCAACGGTGCGACCAGCCAAACACGTGAGGCAGCACAATGGGGCAGCCGGCTTCGAGACTGGTAGACTGCCATGAGCAAGCAAAAAAGGACAAGCTTGGAGCGTTGGCGCCCGACTCGTCAGAGATTCGCTTAGCAAAGTGCGAATATCAACTCCGCAAGCTGTGCAAGTAGTGTGTGACTGTAGCGCAAAGCTTGTCACAAGGCGAGTAAGAGGCTTTCAGCGTGTGTTGGTTGCCGCATTTTGCAAATCGCTCCCCTATGGCATTTTTGCCCCGTCTCTCAGCTGATGCTCTCTGGCACAAAACGGCAGATGAGATCGATTCCAAAATCGAAAAAAAAAATCGTTATTATAAAAAAGGGAGAATTGAGCCCCGCTGCTCGCCAATGCCCAATGCAGCCTGCAACTGTGCCTGCTCTGCCCTGGCTACTTGCGTGAAAGTCAGGCAAACGTTGACGACGTTTGCATCTAAACAAAGCCGCGCTCGACTCGGTTATGCACGCCCATTGTCGGCCATGGCCTCTCACACAACCACGACCCCTCTTTCCCCGTCTGATGCGATCGTACAACCAGGTCAGAACGAGGTGCGACACATTGCTCGGTCTCGTCTCTGGTCTGAGCGGTAATCTACAAGCCTGAGGGAGAGCAAGAAAAGTAGTGGCCATGACGAAGTTATCTGGGTTGGAGCGGCTGCCCGCACCAAATATCAAGATGCGTTTCGTCGATCCAGAGCATTTTGCTGAGTACTTCACGACTCCAAATTAGCGGCAGCACAGGCACGAAAGCACCCGAGAAGGAATTTCTCTGAAGAGCAGGTGCGGCAGACGGAGTATATTATAATATCAATAATAATAATTTGAGAGAATTCGGGGGATTTTCCCCGCATGTTGACGAGGCTCACTGGTCTCGTGCCTGAAGGATTTCAACGCCGCCAAAAGTGGGTTCCAGTCTCTGCACACAGAGTCACAGAGTGATTTGAAGCCTCTGTTTTTTCTCTTTCTTTTTCAGGTGTTCTTCTCCCGGCCTGGACTTGACTTGTGTCCTGCCACTTCTCTTGTGCGACCGTGGGCTGCTCGCCAGGACAACGGTGGCTCGACTAGGCTATGGAGGTCCAGCCGCCGCCGCCGCCGCCGCCCTCGTTCGAACAGTGCCTTGCCTTCATCCATCCTTGACTGGATTCACCTCTCATTCTCGCCTGCTTCATCACCAACTATCCCGCCGAATCTCGTTCGAGGTTGCTTCCCCCACCATCACCATCTACGTACGAGCTAGGGGCCTGCTTGTTTGACCCAGCCAGGTCGCCGCTCCACACCTGCTTTCCCTTCTCGCTTTCGATCGTCGTCTATCCGCTCACCGCTACAACATCATGTCTGGGTTCATCGACTACAGCAAGCGTCGCCGCGCCCCCGACGCCGCTTCGGAAACCAGCAGAGGTGCTCCATCACAGTCCAACGATGCCGACTCGATCGATCAACCTCGCGCTCGCCAACAAGGCGACCTCGAGAGCAACACAGAGACAGACCCTCGTGACGCCCGTCGCTCCGCAGAACCTCGCCACTCCGAAGCAAGTCAGGGTCCCTTTGAAGATGCCTCCGACGAATTCGATGGTGGCGCCCAACCACCTCGACGTCCCCCTCGTGTTGAGGTCATGCGCGACCGTGGTACCCACGGCGATTATCCCCATCGTGACGAGCGTCCCTTTTTCGACCCCACCTTCCCCAATTACCAGGCCGAAGCTCCCCTCGAGATGCCCTTCTTCGATCACGTCGTCGCCGATTACGGTCACTACGGCACCTTCCAGCGTTTGCGACTCAACTTCCGACAAGCCCTTTCCTTCCTCGCTAGCACCACCGCTCTTGGCTCCGTACTTTTCGCCGCCTACTTTGTCTACTTCAACCCTTTCAAAAAGTCCCCACCAAAAGCCAAAGCCGACCGCGAGTACGAACGCAGGATCACTGGCGAACGTGGCTCTGGCAGACCCGCTTACTATGCCGAGTTTTGGGGCTACCAGTGCGACGAGCACGAGATCGTCACAGAAGGCGGATGGATTCTCAAGGCTCATCGCATCTCTGACCCTCGTCGCCCCGGCGGCGTCGGCTACCCCGTCGTTCTTCAGCACGGTATTCTCTGTAACTCTTCTCACTTTGTCGTCAACGAAGAGCGATCCATGGCTTTCTGGCTCGTCGACCAAGGCTTCGATGTCTGGGTCACCAACATTCGCTCCAACTTCAAGGCTGGTCACACCGAGTACACACGCTCCGACCCTCGCTTCTGGGCTTGGGGTCTCAAGGAACTTGCTTTCGATTTGCGCGACCTCGTCGACTACATCACTGCTGCCACTGGCTATCCTCAGCTCGCTTACGTAGGCCACTCGCAAGGCGCCGGCTCCATGTACCTTGCTCTCAGCCCAGGCATCTGCCCCGAGATCGGCAACAAGCTCAGCTGCTTCGTTGCCCTCGGTCCCTCTGTTTACGCCGGTTCCGTCTTGCGAAAATTCCCTTTCTCCCTCATGCGTCAGTTCCGCTCCCGAAAATGGTGGGGTCTCATCTTCGGTGTACGAGAGTTCATGCCCGCCATCGGCATCGCTCAGGAATTCCTTCCAACCTTCTGGTTCGGTCACATCGCCTACGTCATCTTTGCCTTCCTCTTTGGCTTCCACGACCATAATTGGATCTCCCGCCAGAAGCCCAAGATGTTCCGTACCGTTCCTGTCCCCACCTCCTCCGAGCTCCTCTACTGGTACATGTCCGGCTTCTCTCACCGCGGTTGCATCTTCGACCCACGCATCACTGAGCCCTGGTTCCCAAGAAACTTCCCACCTCACTCGATCTTTTATGGAGACATTGACTACCTCGTGCTCGGCAAGCCTCTCGTACAGCGCATTCAGCGCCACGAGACCAATGTTGAGATGATCCACACGGTCGAACTTCAAAACTACGAGCATCTCGACATGATCTTTGGTGTCGATGCTTTCCGTACCGTCTTCCCCGGCATCAAGGACACCATCTTGCAGACCATGGACCCCGAGGACATGGCTCCTGAAATGTCTGAGCGAGGCGGTCGTTACTAAATCTTCGACTCTTCCCTCTGTCCACACGAATCCAAGCCACGGTCTTTTCTCGCCCGTCTCGTCTTTCTGCCTTGCCGTCTACGAGCGTCTTCTCCGCTCCTATTTTTCATGATACTTCTACTGCCTCTTCCGCTCGCAGGCTATGCCCTCTTTGCTTTCTTCTGTAATCTTTGTATGCTGGAAACGCCCAATCTCACTCTGTCGCTCCTTGTCCACGCTCCACATCGACCTCTCAACGTTTGTTCCGATTCAACCTGACACCATTCATGAGTCAATTTCTGACAGCAGACACGAAGATCAGAAGCGTCGCTTGTTCACACTGATTGGCACACGACAAGTGAGAGAAACGAGTGCCTTCCATTCTGGAGCGATGCCAGACGTCACTGATCAGAGATTCAACTGTCCAGGTCACGCATAGAACTCTGCGTCTCCAACTTTGTAGCTGGTGCTGTTTGGTAAGATGGAAACCGGCACGGCGCACTCGACCGTTTCGAGTTTGGTCTCTGCAGCGCATCCTAGTTGAGCGAGTACTTTGGTGACGGAAGCTCCGTTCGCCGTTTGCGATCCCGCTAGGCTGTCCAGCGCCCTAACGCTGACGTGGTAGCGGGCAAAGCCATCTGGCGGAGCAGGCAGTAGATGGGGAGGAGGAAGAAGCTTATGCTGTGCCTGCTGCTGGTCGGAGGGGGTTTTGCTCTCGGGAGCGCCTTTGACAGCCGAGACGGTCAGGAAGGACAGGCGAACGAGCCAATTGAGCTTGACACCACTGGTGACAAATTCGGGCGAGGCGCCGCTGGGGATGCACAGGCTGAAGGTGGCCCTCCCTTTGTCGAGCACGCTTTCGTGATGCTCAGCGTGGACGACCTTTGTAGCACGCTGCAGACGTCCGGGAGGCAGCGTAGCAATGCTGGGCTGCACTTCCTCGAAAGTCTCGAGGGTGGCACTCATGCGTGCTATTCGTGCGAGCGATACCTGGTTGTTGATGCTGATGACACCAGTGATAGTTTCTCCTAGCCTGTACCTAGATCTGACCAGTGTGAGGACGGCGGCAACTTTGCCATCCTTGGAGATGTCGTAGGTGACCTTGCTAGAGGAACGGGACAACGCCTCGATGGCAGCTTTGCAAGAGCTGTTCGCCTGGCTCGTCGAAGACGCGGTGGGCAAACCAATCTCGGGCAAGGGGACAGACTCATCAGAGGACGTCTTGCTGGCGAGCAGCTGCCTCGTATAATCCTGCAGGTCTTTCCTCGCAATCTTGGGAGCATGTTGCGCTGAGGTCTTTGATCTAGAGCTGTCCTTGCGCACGTTTGTTGTAAGCGCTTGTCCGGTCGCCGTCGTGCCCTCCTGACCTACCAGAGTGACCAAAGCCTCTTCCTTGGTCAGGATGACAGGATTCATGAGATCGAAAAATGGTCGGAAGCCGGATGCACCGACGTGATTATAGATGCGGATGGGAATGGTGATGAGCCGGCTCGTCTGGTCACGCGCCGCAGAGGCGCTGGAGCTGGATCGATTTGTGCCCAGAGTAAGGACGTACTTGAGACGAATGGCTTTGCCTTGGTACGAAGGAGGCAGATCCACTGGTAAGGGAAGCTTGAAATGGAACGTCTTGCTCTCCTCGGGAGCAAGGGCCAAATCGACCGCGACGATGCTTGGTGGCGTCGAGAAGGTGGGTACGCTTCGGCTCTGCAAAGTGCGCTCCTGAGCGTCTTGAAGACTAGAGCCAGTGCGACGATGTTGCGGCCCACGGCCGGCAAAGGGACTTCGTAGGTAGCTGCTCCATCCTGATGACCCGGCCTGTGCGTCGGATGTCTGTCCGAGATCACCACCGCCAAGCGTTCTGGGCGTACCAGGGACTGAGTGGGGCGAGGCATTCGCTCCGGTCAGGTCACCATAAGCGAGCCTTCTCTTGAGATTTTCGAAGTCGCTGGGCTTGATGAGACTCTCGTCGATCTCGATGGTTCCTCCGATTTGTGCAAACGACCACAGAATCTTTTCGGTGCCCGAAGCCAAGCTGTCGAGTGGGGGATAGATGGGACTGTGACTTGGGGCTCTGGAGACAGATGGTCTTCTCTTGGATTTGGACCAGTCTGTGATCGACTCTCGGAAAACACTTTCCATGGACTCATTGCGACCCGTAGCGTAGAAGTTGGAGGAAGCGTTTTGCTCGCCTTGCGACCCTGGCCAGGAATTGGGTGTTGTTGATGTGGGCGAAGTTGGTACGGAAGGTGAGTCAAGCTCAAAAGCTTCTGTGAGATCCTCAGCCTGGACCTGAGCGACTGATTTTTTGCGTGAATGCGAGTGATGCGGCGATATTGGGGCGGAAGGGGTCCTCTTGTTGGTCAGGCCAGGTAGCGAGGAAACTCTAGAGGGTGGATTCGGAGAAAAGCGTTCTGGTTCGGCGTGATTGAATGCAGGTAATTGTTTGGTGGGCGTGGAACTCAGATGAGTAGGATGACCCAATCCAAGATCAGATCTAGTTCTCTGGGACGGAAAGGAGGTGGACTTGGTCGAACGATGCGAAGGCTTTGGGCTGGAGTTGGCGAGATTGGGCGATACAGACCAAGGATGAACGAAGTTCGAACTGGAGGAAGACGGGACGCTTTTGCCGATCAGGTTTCTACGATCTGGCAACACATCACCGTTGAGATGGCGAAGAAGCTTCTTGGATCGTGCCGAGCTCGTGGAAGCTGCAGAAGCAGAAGCGCTTGCATCTTGGTCTCGTCCTAGCGCTCTGACGTCGACACTGCGAGATTTCGAGTGTGTCGGAATGGAAGAAACGACGCGCCGCGCTCCAGGCTTCTCTTCGAAAGAGGGTCGACGGGATGCATCAGATTGAGGCGCCGAGACTTGCTTCGGTATCGACGGTGCGAACTCGCCTTGAGGAAGTGGCTGCGTGTGTGCCACTCGTGGGTTGGTGTTGGTAAAGGTGATGTGGCATACAAAATCCTCTCCGGCAAAGAACGAGGATTGCAACGGTCGAATCGATACCTTGAGCGAAGAGGAATGATTGCGCCGCTCCAGGGCCTCCGACGCCATCTTGAGAAGGCCGTATGCTCACAAATGGTGCAGACAACAGAGGAAAGATGATGCTCATGAGGGATGTAAGGTTGAGCAAGTTGAAGGTTGTTCAGGGTCCGTTGGTGGTTGCTCTGCAGCTTTGACGCGCACAGGGCAGCCCACTCGAAAATATTCCTCAACGTGTGAGATCGGGTTTGATCTCGAGAATGGTGATATACAAGAGGCACGCGCTTTGATTTTCTTTGACGCGTACAGCACAGTGATTGTTGACTCACGACTGACTAATTTCCTCAGCCAATTCTCCACTTTTTTGGCCTCTCATGTTGGCTTCTCATGGGATTTGACGGTGTGACAGGCTCGCACAGAATCACTCTGAGCTGTGCCAAAAGAAAGGATGCCAAATCGTCAATGCGACGCAGCAGAGATCATCGTCCCACTTTCCCCTCCTCATCGCACCCTGGATACACCCGTGACCCGTTCCGCATTTCATTCATTTGAAAAGCTAGCAAGCTGGGAGAAATTGGAGCAAGCTATTGGAGGAAGCTAGCTAGCCAACGTCCACAATGCCGCCAAAGAAACCTACGACGCCTTTGCCCAAGGGCCAAGCCTCGCTGTCCAACTTCTTCGGAAGCAAAGGTGCCGCCTCCAGTCCAGTCTCCTCTCAGGAAGCAAATTCCGTAGCTTCACCTACCAGGAAACCTTCGACCGCCAACACTTCATCAAAATACTTTGCATCCAAGCCAGACACCTCATCTGCTCGTCGCACTGCCACAGCAACAGCAACCAAAGCCGATCCAATGGTGATCGACGATTCCGACGACGACGATAGCCTCGACTTGAAGCCTGCCTCCAGGTCCAAAGCCAACGGCAATGGAGCTACGTCGGCACGAACAAGTCCCAGGAAGTCTGCAGCAAAGCGCAAAGCACAGCAAGATTCTGATGACGACGAATTCGTCGACGTTTCCAAAGGAAAGCGTGGCCAAGCCGACGAGGATCAAGAGGACGACGACGACTTTGCTCCAGCTCCGAAGCGACCTGCAACCACGTCGTCCAGAGCCAAAGTCAGCACCACCTCTCAACCCCCTCGTCGTGCTGCCGCAAACGCCAGGCCTATCAAGATCGATGACTCTGATGACGACGACGACGACGACTTTGAAGATGCTCCACCACCGTCCAAAAAGCCAATCAGCAACGGCAGCAAGAAGGCTTCCCCCGCCAAACCAGCTCCAGCTCCAGCTCCAAGGGCCGCGATCGATGACGATCTTGAATCTGCTTCGAAGCCGGCGCCAACCGCGGACAAGAAGCCCAACTGGAGGGAAATGGCTGCCCGTCGTGCTGCCGGCCCCTCCAACCCTGGCTCCAAAGACATACCTCAGGGTCAGCCCAACTGTCTCGCCGGCCTGACCCTTGTTTTTACCGGCGAACTCGAGTCGATCAGCCGAGATGAAGCTTCTGACCTCGCAAAGCGATATGGCGCCCGCATCACCGGCGCACCGTCCTCAAAGACATCCTATGTCATTGTCGGAGAAGGCGCAGGTCCAAAGAAGCTCGATCTGATCAAGAAGAACAACATCAAGACGCTCAACGAAGACGAATTCCTCGATCTCATCCGCTCTCGCGGAGCTGGCGAGCTCGACGAGAAGGCCAAGCAAAAGATGAAAGCCGAGGAGGAAAAGATCAAGGAGGTCGCCAAAAGCATGGGACCCTCCAAAGACGCCAAAGTGAATCCGGCCGACCTTTCCAACATGCTTTGGACTAGCAAATATGCCCCGACGCAGATGAAGGACCTAGTCGGCAACAAGGCTGCCGTCGAAAAGCTCGCCGGCTGGCTCAAAGCCTGGCCCGCTTCGTACCGGAGCAACTTTAAGAAGCCAGGTCCCACCGGTATGAATGTCTACCGCGCCGTCCTCATCTCGGGGCCACCGGGTATCGGAAAGACCACCTCGGCGCATCTGGTAGCCAAGATGGAGGGTTACTCGCCGCTCGAATTCAACGCGAGTGATGCACGAAGCAAAAAGCTCATCGAAGGCATGCTTCAAGACACGATCAACAACAAATCGCTCGACAGCTGGTACAGCAACGTCGCCAAGCCCTCGTCTTCATCGACCGACTTGCCCCGCATTCACGAGCGAACCGTTTTGATCATGGACGAAGTCGACGGTATGTCCGGTGGCGACCGGGGCGGTGTAGGCGCCATCAATGCTCTGATCAAGAAGACAAAGGTGCCCATCATTTGTATCTGCAACGATCGGCGCAACCAAAAGATGCGCCCCTTTGAACACACTACTTTCAACCTCTCCTTCCGCAAACCGGATGCCAATCAAGTCAAGTCGAGGATGCTTTCCATCGCGTTCAAGGAAAAGCTCAAGATTCCGGGTGAGGTGATGGCCCAACTGATCGAAGCTGCGCAAAGCGACATTCGATCGGTGATCAATATGCTTAGTACCTGGAAGCTGTCCAACGACAGTATGGATTTCGACGAATCCAAGGCTTTGGGTGCCGAAAACGCCAAACCGGGGCTTCACACGCCCTTTTCGCTTTACAGTGAGCTGTCGGCTCCCGGCATGTTCAATGCCAACTCGAAAAAGACGCTGAACGACAAAGCGGATCTGTACTTTCAGGACCACAGCTTTGTACCGCTTATGGTGGCAGAGAACTACGTCAAAGCTCGGCCGGTACTGGCGTCGCGGGAAGTGGGAAGCAGGCAGGGGTTGAAGCAGTTGGAGCTGCTGCGGAAGGCATCGGAGAGTATTTCGGACGGCGACTTGGTGGATCGAATGATTCACGGTGGAGAGCAGCACTGGTCTCTGATGCCTTTGCATGCGATCGCCTCTTCTGTGCGACCTTGTTCTTACATTTACGGTGGAACCGAAGGTGGATTTCCGAGTTTCCCTGCGTGGTTGGGACAGAATTCCAAGCAGCAACGTCTGACGAGGGCGGTGGTGGATTTGCAGGCAAAGATGAGGTTGGTCTGTTCGGGATCTAGGCACGATCTGAGGCAGCATTATTTGCCGTCGATGTGGACGATGTTGATCCGACCTATGGTGGAGGATGGAGCTGAAGGGGTGGAGGAGGTGATTGGATTGATGGATGAGTATTACTTGGGGGTGGAGGATCGGGAGGCGATTTTGGAGTTGGGATTGGAGCCCAACCATGCGGATACGATGATGAAGAAGATTCCCAGTGCGGTCAAAGCCGGGTTTACGAGAAAGTACAATTCGACGAACCATCCGATCGCGTTTCACAAGGCGACCGATTTGAGCGGAGTCAAGACCAAGCTCGCCAAGGCCGAGGTGCCTGATTTGGAAGATGCGGTGGAGGAAGAGGAAGAGGTTAAGGAGGATGAGGAGGAGAAGGAGGATGAGGATGGGGGTGGTGATGATTTGAGTAAAGATAAGTTGGTCAAGAAGCCGAAACCTTCAGCGGCAGGGAAGGGGAAAGGAAAAGCTGCCGTTGGAAAGAGAAAGTGATGTGGCCGCGGAGAGAGAGGGGTTTGATTGTCGTTTGTGTCTGATTCAAGTTTACGATTTGTGATGCAGTCGTTGGATTCTATTTGCACAGTGTGCAATGGTTATGTCCCGACGTGTTTGAAGAAATGCCGTCGATCGGTCGATGTTGAAGAAACGAAGAAAGAGAGAGACGCACTTTACGTCGCCATCTATTCTCGCTGCTGAGTCAAGTTGATTCAACCTGAAACAGACAGTCAGCCTCCTCCCTCCCCACTGACTCGATTCACCCCAAAGCTGTTCACCCCATGCAAAAAGAAGTCTATGCACCTCCCTCCCACCACATCCTCATCCACATCCACATGCCCATCCTCCACACCAAAACTGGACACATCAAAGAACGCAAAGGCACCTACCCCACCCCACCCCATACGTAGAACCCAAAACCTCACGCGTCGACGGAAAGATCACGACCGTGGATGAAGAAATAAACGGAATGAATGAATGGGCAAATTGTACAAATGATATCGTCAACGTCGTCGTCGTCGTCGTTCTTATGGTTGCGTGTGGATTGTATCGATCAGAACAAAACTCTTGTTTCGCGAGAAAAAGAAACCAAAATAAACCTAGTAGCTTCCGAATCCACCATTGGTTCCGGCGCTGGCATTGTTGCCAAATCCGCCCGAGCCACCTCTTCCGCCACCACCACCGGGCTGCATACTCATCGGAGGAGGAAGTGATCCGTTGAATACCCCAGCGTACCCAGCGGCTTGCCCAAAGTTGGGAGGAGGCAGATTGTGAGCATGAGGTCCGTGCCGACCACCAGCTCCGCCATACATGTGCGGCTGTCCTGGCGGGCCTTGCGGCTGATGTGCTAGATGATGAGGAGCGTGATGCACATGGTGAGGAGGACCTCCCATCTGACCACCCGGCGGAGGCGGTCCATACGCGTTCATGCCCATGTACCCACCATTGCCTCGACCACCGCCGCCACCACCACCACCTCCTCCAGCCATGGCTGCCATCGCATGAAGCTGCTGCTGGTGAGCCGCGTGCAGCACCGAATAGGGCACTCCGTTGGGCGGTCCCAGATCCAGATTGTCGCGCTGCAGCTTGCTCTGGATTCGCTTTCCGTACGGCGTATTGCGAATCACCGGCAGGATAGGTCGGATGCACTCCACCAGACGCATGCGCTGCACGGGGTCGGCATAGTCCAAACTCGTCTGCACCACATAGTTGGCAAACGAATCGCGCAACAGCTTCTCCAAGCGGGTCCGATTCAGCAGCTCCTCGATCAACTGCTTTCGGACCCCAGGCTCTGAGACACGGATGCACTTTTCGATCACGTTGCTGCTGAATTTCTGCACCGAGAGCAGGCAGACGTTGCCCACAAATTGACGCACCACCGCATCCGTGAATCGCGCAATGCTCAGGTCAAGAACGTACTGCACCACATAGTTGCCAAACGGATCCTGCACCAACGTCAGCGCATTGTACGTGATCTCGGCCACCAGCTGCACGCGCTGCGCCTCCGAGGCATGGTCGATGCATCGCTGCAGCACACAGCAGCCATGCCGATGCGTAGCCACCTCGACGCAGTGGGCTGCCACGGCATTGTAGATGAACTGATTGTCCTCGGCGCCAAGGCGGTTGAGACACTTTTGCACCACGTGGTTGCCGTTGAGATCCTTGATGAGCGTCACCACGTTCATCGAAAGCGCGACAATGATCGAGTGGATCTGGCGCGGCGTCGAGAGGAAGTCAATCATCTTTTGCACAGCGCGCGTGCCGTGCATGTTGAGCGAGATGGTCACCAGCTCGGGCGCCACCAGCTCGACGATCAAGTTCCTCTGCTCGTCGGTACAGTACTCGAGCATCTTTTGGCAGAGGTAGTTGCCAAACGGATCCGTCATGAGCTCGGCAAAGTGAGAGAAGGTCTCGGAAAAGATCATGTCGCGATGGGCAGGGTTGCTCTCCTCGAGCTTCTTTTGGAGGAAACGGCATCCGTGCTGATCCTTGCAGAGCGCAAAGATGTCGCCTTGCAGATCCTCGAGCTGCGTGGCGGCGTCCAGCTCGCCTTTGCGTGCATGCTTGGCGAGTGCAGCGTTGGCGGCTCCAGCAGGGCCGTGTGGACCCATTCCACCGAGCTTGGCGTGTTCGTCCACGCCCATCGAGTACTTGTCGGTGGGAAAGAGCGAGCCAGGCGCGTTGGCACCGGCAGTTGGATTGAAAGCGTCGTAGTAGCCAGACGAGGGTCGGCTACCGCGTCGTGCGTCGGCAGCGGCGGCGGCGGCTTCAAAGCTGTTGGGCGAGTAAGTGCCAAAGCGGTTGGGACTTTCACTGCCCGTCGAAGCGCCCGGAAAGGCGCCAAGATTGAAGCTGGGGAAAGGGGCGCCTCCAGTTCCACCGGCAGCAGCGGCGGCAGCGGCCATGCTCTGGTTCTTGAGATTGGCCGCGGCTGCAGGAATCGAGACGGCAGTGTTGACGAAACGCGAGCCACCTCCTGATCGGCCCATGTCGCCACTGAGTCCACCGAGTCCGGGCGAGGGCGAACCAGGTCCGCTGGCCTGTCGAGAGGCAACGCCAGCGAAAGTGGCAGCATTGATGGCAGGCGACGATCGTCCTGTCTGAGAAAGACGCGGCGAGGGCGAAGGGAGAGGAAAGGCGCTAGGCTGGCGGCCGGCGCTTGTGCCAAAGGAAGCAGCCATACTCGGCGTGCCTGAAGCAGGCGGGGGCGACTTGCTGGTCACAGAGCCACGTAGCGAGGATGCAGTGGTGTCGCCGGGAGCGTCAGCTGAGGTATCGGCGGCGGCGGTGTTGCTGCTGCTGCTATTGGCATTGGAAGCGCCGAATTTGGGCCAGTCGGCCGCTCGCGAAGCATTCTTGGCATCCGCCTCGCGCTGTACGAGGATGGGAAATTGATCGTCGTTGGCCTTGAGGTTGTACTTCTTGACAAAAGCAGAGTCTTCGTTGTCGAGCTCGTCGTCAAAGAGGAACTGCTCATGGAAGACGGGAGTGAAGTTGTCAGCCTTGTCGTTGGCGCCATCTTTGGCCGAAATGGCCATGGCACCAACAGCCGAGGCGAGCCGATCAGCCGAGCGGTGAGACTCGCCGGCAGCTTGAGTCTCGTTGGGCGGCGTGGCAGGAGCGGAGGCATTGGCAGTACCGTTGGGCGACAATCGCTGGGAAAGGAGGGTTTGCTCCTCCTCGCGCTGTTGCTTTTCCAAGAGAGCCATCTGCTGTTCGAAAGCCTTTTGGTGCATGGCGCGCTGCTTTTCGTGCTCCAATCTCTTTCGTTCGATGCGAGCCTGGATGTCGGCTTCCGAGGCATCGACGGGATGCTGTACGGGCGAGTGGGAAGACGAGGTGACAGCAGTCTCTGATCCGGACGCGGGGAGCATGGAAGGAGTCGACTCGGAAAGCGAGGCGGAATCCGGGTTGGACTCGACAGCAGTGGTGGCACTGGTGTCGGGAGCCGAGGCGGTCTGATCTTTGGTGGCCGACATTGTGAAGGCTTGGTGAGGCTAGATTCGCAGCGCGTCCTGGTGTCGGTACGCTGTTGTTACAAAAGGAAGTGTGCTGGAGCAATGCTGTAGTCGATCTTGCATGCGATGCCTAGACTTTGTTGATGACGAGGTGAAGAGCTCGCAAGGTGTTGGAGCAGGAGGAAATCGTCTATTGCGGTGGCGGTGGGGTTGTGCGTGTGTTTGTTGCAATGGTGGTGTTACAAGAATTGTACAAGGTATGCAAATGGGCCGAGACTGTCATGTGATGGTGAGGCAGAGTTGAGCACGGAGTGGATCGTCAGCATTGTTGGAAGCTTCTCTTTGAGAGCATGAAAGGTTTGGGTTAGAGACGAATGAGACTTACAATGCGATGGTGGTATTGGTGATCAGAGGCAGGAGTCCATGCGAAGACGAGAAGAGCGATCGGAAGTAGAGCTGATGGAGTGATACAGCTTGCCGATGGTTGACGCAGGAAGGTATGTCTGCAAAAGGCGACGAGGGTGATGATGAGGTGGTGGTACAATGTGAGAGTGACGAAAAGAGATGCCCGGAACCGAATTCTTGTTGTTCTTGTCAAAGCAACGTGTACAAGCTGATGGGGTCAAAGCAGAGAGAGAAAGTTGGACAGTAGAAGGAAAGGTCAGCCTCTCATGCAACGGAGATCAGGGGAGCGGTGGAGGCGACGGAGTGCCATTCATGTCCGATTGGACACGGAGACGCGCAATGTCGGTACAAAGGGGTGTGAAGGGTGGGTAGCATTGCGGAAGAAAGAGCGCGAGAGCCGATTTTTGTTCGATGAGGGAGCATCTCAGGGCATGGCGAGGCACGCCTGCTAGCAGTCATAGAAAAGGATGGGAGAGTAAACTTACCCAGAGGTCGAGCTCGACAGTGGACTTGTCGAGAGGCTAGGCTTTGAGCGTAAAGACGTTGAGGGGTGCTAGGATGCCGGAATGAACGGCACGGTTGCAAGCGTGAGATGCGAGCAAGGCCAAGAAGGAGCCTCGCTGTCGAAAGAAAGAGAAGAGGCGGAGGAGGCGGAGGGAGTCGGCGTGAGGAGATGAATGCAACGTGAACTCGTCTGGTACAGGATCTTGCTCCCTCGTATTCCCCGAACGTGAGCCAGGAAAAAGAGGCGAGAGATGCGTATCCGACAGAGCTTTGCTGTTTGATTGCAAGCAGGGAGAGAGAAAAGGAAGGGAACGAGGAAGATGGTTGGCTGAGGGAGAGAGAGAGAAACAGCTGTATTGGTGGAGGAAGACAGGACACTGAGCCGAGTCGAGTCTGAGTGAATCGACGGTGCAACGCAACGCAAATGTCGGTGCAAGTGACAGTCACACACACACACACACACACATACACATACACATACACCACTTTTTCTTTTTGGCCGTCACACACAGGTTTACCGAAAGCTGGACCAGGCACAGACCTTTGCATCTTATTCGACCGACACAGGCACAAACACTTTTCCACTTGCACTCTGACACTTCCGACACACACACACACACACACACACACACACACACACACACACACACACACGTTCTGTCTCTCTTACAACAAATCAAATCCGAAAATGTGTGCGACCGCAGTTCATCTGGAAAAACCTACCGGAACCCTGACTTTGGTTCAAATCGATCCAAAAAGTCACACAGAATACAACAACACACCACTCCATACCACAGCACAGCGCAGCACGACGCAACAGGCAAGCTCGTTACTTTTTTCCCTCTTCTTCGATTTCGAGTTCGGATTCTGCGATTTTGCTTGATTTGAAACGATTTGAGAAGAAGTGCAATCACGAATGCGATCCAAACCCACTCACGACTGCGTGGTCCCTGCTCGAAACTTGACTGTCCATACGCTCCCTCTGCTCGATTTGATATCATCACATCGCATCACATCGCATCGCACACGATTGAAACCCCTGAAGAGGGGAACGATCATAATCAAGTCGGTCTGCTTGCAGCGAAGCTCACCTATCCTGCGCACAGATAGCCGTTGGGATCTTGCACAAGCCTCCATGCCATTGTAACATTAGAGGTACTCGCTCGTCATTCTGGTTGGACTACTGTACTGTACATCCACGTGCAGCTGACTTCCTTTGCTCAAGTCGACTCGTCCGGGTCAGATCGGCGAATTGGGCGATTCTTTTGTTTGCCGTCCTCGTTCTCATTCGATGAAGTGACACAAGAGGCACTGTACTGAGCTTGTAGTATTGCCAAGGTAGACAAGGCGATCGTCGCCTTGTGAGCGTGTTCCCACACTCCTCAATGCATACTGCAAGAGAACGTTGGTTGATCAACAACGTGAACATGATTTGAGTTGTGTTGATGGATCCAAAAGTCACCGATGCATCAAAATCGGAAGCGAGATCCGCTTTTTATTTCGGCTAATCCAGCGATCAGCGACCTAACACCTAGACGCAAGACTAGATCGCGATTCTTTTCCATCGGGCATTCGGATGATGCCCACCATCGATGCTCGAAGTTCATGTTGTCACAAGCCATCCACACACTCTCGATCTGTCATACATATCCATTGAAGAACAAGTAGAAGAAAGAGCAAAGGGCGAGGGTGGAATGCACTACTTTTTGTCATCGAACTGCTTGTATCGTGTTGGATAACCCAAGATCCAGCCACCGATGATGCGTCCAAATACAATGTTGATCGATCTTCCGATCGGCCAGAGCAAACCAAAGGTGCGGAGCAGACCAGAGAAGGGAATCGGTGGGACGAGGATCACATCGGCATCATCGAGGAATCGCAGCATCTGGAAAGGATTCGGCGCCTTTCCCGCCATGGTGCGCGAACTGAGGTAGCCGTAGAAATTGTGGACAAAGTCTTCGTCGAACCCAGGATTGGGACCCCCTCGAACGGTGATGTGAACGTGAAGATCTTTGCCACTCTCGGGATCCGACCAGAAGGTGTGAGGTCGATAGGGAGGGATGTTGACCTTCTGACCCGCTTGCAACTTGCCCTCTTTGCCGTCGATCAGGTAGCAGAGCGTGCCTTGCTTGACATCAAACGTCTCGGCCTGGTAGAGGTGGATGTGGTAAGGCGGTGTAGCTGTGCTGCTTCGTCCTACCCCCGAGTGCGGGTCATTGGCGCGGAAGATCTGTCCTGAAGTAAAGGAGTCCTTTGTCTCGGAAACAAAGTAGGTCTTGAGCGCTCCATCGAAAAAGTGCCAGGTGCCGTCCGAGTCGACTTTGGGTCGCACCACTGCCATGTTGAGAGGATGAGAAGCTGATTTGCCAACGAATGAGATGTGTACTATCGGGAGCCAGAAGAGTCGTCCGTTCTTCACCTTAGCCTATAGATGAGCGATGGCGTTACGAAGGGAAAGGGAAGACCATACGATGGCGGGCGGGTCAAGATGACGAGACTTTCGTTTTAAAGGGTCTTGTTCTTGATGCTGTCCTGAGTGGTCTTGAACCTTTGTCGTGGCTGGTGAAAGGTCAAAACTATGACACCGTATCGGCGCGGTCAGTCGGGAAGAATCTGTCCGCGGCTACAGAACGAAGCTCAAGGCAACCGCCTCTACTACCTTGTCTCGCTGCTGTCAGCCTCCCTAGGCGGCATTGGCCCGTGCAAGAAGCAACGGATGTCGCCCTTTTTTAAATTTATCAATTTTTTCTTTTTTTTTAGGGTTGCAATCAAATAGCCGCTCCCGTCACTCTGTCCCGCCAGATGAAGAAGCTCTCGGCCACGATGATCGGCAGCAATGGCATGCCTTGCTCACCGAGTCTTTGAAAGAGCTTTGCGCACTTCGAGGGCCGACGAAAGAAGTGAACGCAGACCCACACCGGCCGACGCTGAACGCGGACGGGTGTCACTTGGCCCGAAATGTGTTGCGGCGGTTGAGTCTCACGTGCGACCCATTGTGCGAAGATTGCCTGTCATTTGCGACCGACTGGCTTTGAGAGCATGCAGCAGAGGCAGGCAAGGGCGCTCACCGGGCTGTGTGTCGGGAAACGATATGACATTTGGGAAGAGCGGATAGCAGAAGGAAGCGCGTTCGGGAGGCTGTCCGCGGGCCGGATCCTGTCCACGCACTTCTGGAAGATTGATCCTCGTGATCCAGAGTGACGCCGCTCACCCATTCTTTGTGGTGTTTGACAGCTCACACGCTTATCTGTAGAGGGAGACGATCGTCCTCCGCCAGCCCAGACATCATCGCATCGACGGAACATGATCAAATCTGTACTGTACTTGGGCTGCTGCCCGACGCAACCGGTGCTCGCACGACTTGGCCGCGTGCCGTTTCAACCCCACTTTCTGAGCTTTGCAGCGGCTGACCCTGTGATCACAGCAGATAAGAGTGTCAGCCGGCTTGTCGAATGCCGCGCACAGTGGTCCCGCGGTGTGACTATTCTTGGCGACCCAATGCTACCCTCCCACACCAACCTGGACCGAGCAGCTCCCGACTCGGTAGCGCTGGGACCGAAGCCGGAATGAAGCGTCCACAGAGATCGACTGGATGGCTGGCTGGCTGGCTGGCTTGCGCGAATCAAAAGGAAGCTTGAAAAATGAAGGAGGAAACATGAAGAAACGAATCATGCTCATGCTCAAGCTTCTGCCTTGAATCTGATCAGCGCGGGCAATCTGTGGCAGGTGGGCCTAAAGAGAAGAAGAACTGTTATCGGTAGTGAGCACTAAAAGAAAAGAAAAAGGGGAGTTTTTATTGCTTTTGATTTTGATTGGCTACCACGGCGGAATCTGTCTTCAGTCCAACAGCACTTCCCCGCACTTTCAAAATCGAATGGAATATCAAAATCCAAAACTAGAAAATAAGGGTCTTCGGAGACATCAACCGACTGGCCAACCGCCTTGCCTTGCAACTGATAACGATGAACCCTCGCTTTGCTGGGCATTGGCGCCTTGTGTGACAGAACAAAGAAGACCGAAAAAGAAAACGCGAATCAAGCTCATCTCTCTCTCTCTCATTTTGGTGCGCTTTCATATCAATCCATTCTCATTGCCTTTCACCTCGCCTCGCCTCTGCACAATGGACAGATCCACCATCGGATCTGATGGCCGGTAGAGTGCGCGGACATGGCACGACCTGGATCACTCGTCTTTCTCATATCTTCCCAAACACACGAGCTTCGACTCTTCCACCACGCCTCTTCTCCGCTCGCCCACTCGGCTCATCGATCCTTCGCCTAGCCTAGTCCGCGCGCCTTGGCCTATCTACTGCTTTGCCTCCTGCGCAGCGTGACCAGCGTGACCAGCATCCCTTCTCCAGTCTGCTCCTCCTGCAGGTCGATGCCATTCATTTCTATATAGCCGCTCCCCCTCTCCTCACCTCGTCAATTCCCATCCTTCTCGTAATCCATCCCCTGTCAATCCATCCTCCTTCATCCTCGCCACCATCATCGCCCTTTCCTCCTACATCCACACATCTCCACAGCACCTCCCACCCTACCAATGAAGGTTGCCGTCGTAGGAGCTGGCTTTGCCGGCATCTCTACCGCCAAATACCTCAAACAGTATGGTCACCATGTCACCATCTTTGAAGCTTGCGACGATGTCGGAGGTGTATGGTCCAAAGCTCGTCGTTACCCCGGTCTGGCAACCCAAAACTCCAAAGAGACCTACAGCCTTTCCGATATGGACATGCCTCGCCACTATCCTACCTGGCCTGCTGCTCAACAGGTCCAGGACTACCTCGATGCCTACACCGACAAGCACAATCTGCGTCCCATCATCCAGTTTGGCACGCGTGTCGAGCGTGCAGATCCCACCGACGACGGTTGGGAGATCACCACCAAAAAAGCTTCCACCACTCAGACGCATCAATTCCAACATCTCGTCGTTGCCACCGGTACCTTTTCACGAGGAAAGGTTCCAGATTACAAAGGCGTAGACGAATTCAAAGCTGCAGGCGGTCACATTTGTCACTCTTCCGATCTCGGTTTGGATCCAAAGACGATCGAGGGCAAGAATGTTCTCGTTATCGGATACGGAAAGAGCTCCTGCGATGTCGCCAATGCCGTCTCTGCCAACGCAAGGTCCACCACTTTGGTCGCGCGTCGTTTGATCTGGAAACTGCCTCGAATGATTCGTGGAATTCCCTATCAGTATCTCCTCTTGACGCGGCTGGGCGAATCTCTGTTCGAATACATCACCCCTTCCGCCTTTGAAAAGTGGTTCAACTCGGGTTCCGGTCGCTTCATCCGCAACGGCATGCTCAACTCGTTGCAATGGGTCGTCACCGGTCAGCTCAAACTCGCCCATCTAGGTCTCGTTCCTCAAGGTCCCTTTGAAGAGATTGCACGAAGTACCATTTCTCTTTCCACCGAAGGACTTTACAAGAACATCGAAGCGGGCAAAGTCAGTGTTCGACGCGATGCCGAGATTGAGCTCCTCACCAAGGATGCAGGCGGTAATCCGGTGGCGATTCTCAAGAACGGTGATACGTTGCCCTGCGATCTCCTGATTTGCGCTACTGGATTCCACCAGGATGTTCCCTTCCTACCTGTCAACATCCAGAAGAAGTTTTTGGATGAAAACGACAATTTCCTGCTTCACAAACACATTCTACCGATCGGCGTACCCAACTTGACTTTCAACGGTTACAATTCCTCTCTCTTCTGTCCGACATCATCCGAAGCGGCGGCTTTGTGGATTTCAGCCCATCTCGCCGGTCTAACAACGTTGCCGGATGAAGAGGAGATGTTGTCACTAGCCAAATTGAAACTGGCTTGGTTGGATGCTAGGAGTAACGGCAAACATGCCCACGGGACCAATCTGGTGCCCTTTTCGCTTCACAGTATCGACGATACTTTGAAGGACATCGATTTGGAGTTGAGTACGTGGAGCAAGGTCAGGCAGTGGTTGTTGCCGGTGAGACCGAAGGATTATGCCGGATTGAGTGTAAAGTTGGGGAGGAGGATCGATCAGGTGAATCAGAACAAGCAGGGGTGATCAGGCGAAAAGTGCGTTGCATTGTAGATGTACAGAGTCGACGACTTTAGAAATGTCATAGCCTTGGTCTGCATCCTTGTCGAAAATTTGCCACATGAATCCGGATGGAAGGGTTTCCTGGTTTGCTCGTCGCTCTTCGGACACCGTCATTGTGAAATGACTGTATGGGACGATTGCGAGTCGATCGAGTCCACTGATCAAGATATTGATTCCAGGCTGGTTCCTACTCTTTCAACGATGAATACTCATCTCTGGTTTTTGCAAAGTGTGCAGATACTCGTCGATCCATTTCCTTCTTAACGCGGGATCGTGTTTCCAGGCGGAGAACCTTGCATCGTTTTTCAGGATGGATTCGATCTGGTTGACATCCACCTTTTTCGCCATCTCGACCAGGGTGATATCGTCTTGCTCTTCTCGCTCTGCTTGGGTGTGATCGGGGTTGAGGTGGGGTTGTTTTTTGTGCCTACCCCAAAAGCTGATGAAGGAATTCTCTCGTAGCATGGCTTTGAAATTTTCTTCCGCTATTCTCCTCTTATTGGAAACCCATCTTTGTAGATTTTCCTCCACCGAATCTCGATCTTGTCGCTCAACTTGCTCATCTTGGATGAGCAAGGCTAAGATATCTTCGGGATGATCCGAAAGATCTCGACTGTATCGACTGAAGATTCGATCCCAATGATCGTCTTGTTTCTCCTTCAAGCGATCGATGTGTTGTTGAAACAATCGACGTTGATCTCGTTGATCCAAGCAAAGAGAACGAAATCTCTCATCCCTTTCCAACAAAGGCAGAGCCTCGGAATAGGTGGATTGCGGAGATGCAATCGTGTCGAGTAAAAGTTGTTGAAAGTGGATCCGATCCGATTCTTTGGAGGCAGAGAGAAAGGCGGATTGGTTGCGTTGGAGTAAGCGGCTTTGTTCAGCGAGGATCTTGTCTCGTCTTGCTTGGAGGGCTGATTCTAGCTCGACTTGTTTTGCTCGCTTTGCTTTTTCTTCGATCTCGGCATCCTTGTTCAAAGGTGTCGACAACGATGAAGAGGAAGTGGAGCAAGGTTGGTGTTGGATCTCACCTTTACACCAAACTTGAAACAATTCAAATCGTACAGTCGAACTTCCAACCTGATCATACCTTTGATCCTTGACCAAGCCCTGTTTGGCTTGCATCCAGACCTTCCTTTTCTCCTCCTCATCCTGACAATTCCTCGCCTTGACTCGATAGTTCCCTGGTAGCTTTTCACCCAGCAATTGCAAGAATTCCCTCCTCGCCTTTTCCGCCAACTTTTTCTTCTCCTCTCCCAACTCAATCAAATACCTCTTGAACAATTTCTCCCGATCATCCTCGCCCCGACCATACGAAAAGTATCTCTGATCTCCCCTATATGTCGAAGAGAAATCCGAAAATTTCGTTCTCGTAGACCTCACTTTTTCCCTTAGCAAAGCTCGAAATGCTTCTTTCACAGAAGAAGAATGTGGGTCTTTCGCTGAACTCGATGACATCGAGCCGCCGATGGTGGTAGAGGCAGCACGTTTTTCTCGAATACGAAGTTTGCACCATTCATTAAAACATTCTTCCCTTTCACGCGAGGATAGGGCAAGAAAGGTAGGATGGGTGGAGAAACGCGGTAGAACGAGGTCGTAAGGTGCCATTGGATTGATGGGTTGGATAGAAGAGAGGTGGGAGAGGTGGTTGAGGAAGGACGATTTGGCTTGGTCGAGAGAAATCGGTTCAGATTGAGGTGGTGGTGAAGGTGAAGGTGGTGATTCGGCTTCGGCGGCCATTTGCGAGGCTATTTGACGTTGCCATTCTTGGTCGTCGTCGTCGTCGTTGTCGTCTTGTTGGCCTTGTTCTGCAATTGCAGAGGGCGGTGGTTTGACAGAGTCGACGGGAGGTTCAGACGTTGGTGAAGGCTGATCATGCGCATTGTCTGTGATAGCATCAACGGCTGCTGTGGAGATAGACTCTTTCGGCTGCTCCTCTTCCTCGTCCAAATCATCCGAATCCTGCTCGTCTTGGTCTTCCGCCTCATCCGTGCGCGACCGTTTGGCCTCAAATTCGGTGATCAATACACCTTGCTCGAGCTTTCTCTTTCTTTCCCTCTTCTCTCTCCTCACTCTCTCCCTTTCCTGATTCGCCCTGTCCTCTTGTTCCCTCCTCTCCCTCTCGCTCTCTTCCCTCTCTTGTTCCTCTAGCCTCTTCAACGCCTTGACCACTTCGGCTGGAGGCAACCACTGAGACGTCTTTGATACCGGATGAAAGTAGAAGACATTTTCTTTGTTCGTAGTCACCTTGAGCCAGCCATCCGTGTTGGGAATCAAGGATTTGCCAATCGGTTTTTCGCGTTTAGGAGGTTTGGGTTGTGGGAAAGTATAGGTGCTGATGCCGGATTGCGAGTCGTGGTAGTAAGTGCGACCGGTTGGGCTGGTATGAGATGTCCAGCCTTGTGGAAGGGGTGATGAGGTGGACGCGATTGGATCTCCCATCATGTGCGGAAAGTCGGTGAGAGAGCGACAAGGTTTAACGGATAGCAAAAGGCGAGGACAGGTTGAGAATATCAAGACAACGTCAAACTCGGAATTCGGATTTTCTTCTTTGAAAAAACCTCCACACGACAGAAGCCTGGAAACATCATCGAGGCGTGTTACTTGTTCGCTCCGCACCATCAGCTCTGTGCTTGAATCGGTGTCAAAGGACTGGACGTCTCAAGGATGGCTCAAATTGGGCCACAGCTTCCATCTTCGCTGGAGAAGTCAAGAAGGACTCGATCTCGATCCAACTCCAATTCGTCCCGATCTTCGTACGACTCGTCTTTCTCTCGATCCCCTCCACCATCAGGGTCCGGCACATGGAATCGACAACAAACACATACTGTAGTTGCCGGACCTCATTTACCGGCCAACTTCGACCGCTCTCGATCCGACTCTGCATCCAGCTCTCGCTCCAACACGATCTCTTCCGACGACGACGCAGGGCCTTCTGTAGGACCCGCTCTTCCTTCGAGCAGCGCATCTGGTCAAAATGGACTCAGCGATGGAGCCAAAGTGTTCTTGGAACGCGAAGCGCGACGTCAAGCGGCTGAATCAGAGGCAAAGTTGGCAGCAGAAAAGGCAGCTACTTGTCGACCTGAATGGATGCTCTTGCCCCCTTCGCTGTCGAATTCATCTTCGTTGCAAGCGGTAGCAGGTGATCCGTTGAATTTGAAATCGAGGGGGTTTGCCCAGAGTACGCCGAGAGTATCTGCACGTGGAGGAGGCAGTGGTACGACCAACGTGGAAGATGAGGATATGAGCGTTTGGACAGAGACGCCAGAAGAGAGGATGAAGAGAATGCAGGATGAGGTAGCGGGTGTGAGAGCGAAAAGTGGATCGGGGATGAGTGATAAGGAGCGATTGGAAATGGAAAGAGCTCAGGTGAGAGACTCGGGTATTGCAGCGGCTGTAGCCGATGGAAGGAGCGGGAAAAAGAGTTTGGTGGAAGAGCACAATGAGAAGAGAAGGAGAGAACTCAAGGACAAGAAACGCCGTGAGGAGGATGGGAAGAGCTACAGCCACAGCAATGATCGGGATCGTCGGAGGAGACACCGATCAAGATCGAGATCAAGGTCGCCAAATACCCGGGAGAAAACCAGAGATCGACACGAACGGTCTCGTAGTCATCGGAGTTCCCGACATGACGATTCGCATCGTTCCCACGCGACTTCACGCCACCGTCATTCGGGTCGTTCGGGCCGATCCGACGATGAACGCGAAGAGAGACATAGGGAAAGACGCAAGAGGAAAGACTCCCATCGATCCCGAGATGAGGATGAGCACCGACATAAAGACAGCAAAAGCACTCAATCACGCAAAGAGAGGGAAGAGCAAGATGTTCGATCCGGTAAGATGGCTGCTCCGATGATCTGGGATCGCGATGCAGCGCTCAGCATCGGTGGAAGACTGATGGATGAAGCTAAAAGGGAAAAGATGATGGCTGATGCCAATGCGCTTGGAGACCGGTTTGGAAGTGGCTCTCGTCGATTCTTGTAGACACAAGTGGCAAAGAATACGAGCATCGCAACATGCAATGTACTTTGGCGAGGGAGATTCGACTGTCTGAGTGAGGTGAGGGCGTCCTCTTTGATGAACTGCGTTACGGCGATCCCGAATCAGAGCCGACATGCACAGTAGCAGCCCCGCAGAGCCATTTACGCGTGTCTCGTCCAAAGATACGCTTTGGCTGCAACACTGCTCTTGTGCCTCTCCACTTGAGAGGCTCAGCTTTCTTTGAAGTCGAAAACGCGCGAGTCCAACACTGAAATGATTCAAAGATTGCTGCTCTTTCTCGCCCTCTGAGCGCGTTTCAAGGGTCAAGTGCTGCACTTCCTTTTTCACCTTTTCGCAGCAAAACGCGGCGGGAAAGCCTTCGACGTTTGATTGGGATTTTGTCACTTTCATCAATGCCTTCTTCTCGCTCGCCATCATCATCCAATCGAGCTCAACGTTCCCGACCCAACCTACCGTTCAGCAGCGGAATATCGACCTCGCTAGCTATCTTAGCAGCCCTCTCGGCCACGCATGGTCCGCAACGCAACCGCTTGAGCAAGACTTCATGGCAACCACTTGGCTTCCCATCTGGGACCTCTCCGACTGCACTTCGACATCTCATCCTCACAGCCTCACTCGAAAAGACAAGCTAGCAATGCAGCTGTAACATCATCGACATGACGCTCAAGTCTCGTCGCTCATCTGCGCGTCCGTCTTCTTCCAACCCCTTGTTCCGAGCCGCCCAAGATCAGGACTTCGACCCGTTCACTTCACAAGCTTCTTCACGGCGTCGTTTAACCAACGGCTCAGGCTCCTCAACTCTTCCTACTGTGACGTCTGGACCAAGTACATCCTCTGTTCGCAGAGCGCTAGCCGAGGAGACCAATTCGCAACCCGTCAGCATGAAACGATCCACGTCGCAGGTCGAGCTTTCCCAGCGTAGAGGACTCAAGCGCTCTCCTTCCGATGCTGCAGTAGCAGAGCTCCGCTCTTCCTCCACGAGTCATGGCCACATCAACGGTACCAATGGCTCGAGCGGCCTTCACCCATCCGAGCGGAACGCGTCTGCTTCTCCCTCGAAACGCAGACGTGCTGTCTTTACCGATTCACAGGCAACAAATCACAGAACGTCACCGCCTCGAAATAGCAACGCAAATGGTATCTCAGATTCGGATGAGGAACACGGGGACCAACATGACGATGATGATCATGATCTCGCAGGCGCCTCTCCAGAGAACCTCGTCCCCGCCGACTCGCAAGCTGCCAACATTGTCGAATCCGAATTTCGCAATCAGCGCTCTTCCGACAAGTATCTTCCCGGCTCCATCCGCCGCATTGCTCTTTCCAACTTTCTCACCTACGACTCGGTCGAGTTCCGCGTCGGCCCTTACCTCAACCTCATCTGCGGTCCCAACGGTACCGGCAAGAGCAGTATCGCTTGCGCCATCGCTCTCGGCTTGGGAGGGCATCCCAGTCTGCTAGGTCGTGCCTCGAATCTTGGCTCCTTTGTCAAACGTGGTGAGACAGACGGCTGGATCGAAGTCGAACTTCAGGCACAGCGTGGTTCCTCGAATCCCGTCATCCGACGCACCATCACCACCTCGAGCAACAAGAGCGACTGGTACGTCGACGGTCGCGCGACCACAAAGACCGACGTCCTCGAAATGGTCTCTGCATTCAACATTGATGTCTCGAATCTCTGCTCCTTTTTGCCTCAAGACAAGGTGCACGAGTTTGCCAAGATGACCGATGCCAAGCGACTCATCGAGACCGAAAAAGCCGTCGGTGGGGTCAAGCTGGTCTCGTGGCACGATAAGCTCGCCAAGTACGGAAAAGAGGCAGCCGAGATTGCCAGTCAGCTCAAGGCGCGGCAGGACGAGAAGGCGCATCTGGAGCAACGCAACCAGGCTCTTCAGGTGGATGTCCAACGATTCGAGGAGCGACAGGAGATCGAGCAGCGTATCGAAAAGCTCGAGGTCATGATTGCCATGGCCGACTACAATCGCACCAAACGCAACGTCGCTGAGCTGCACGAGGATCGGGAGAGGAAACGTCAAGAATTGTCCGACGCCATTCAACGCAGCGAGCCGATCAAACAGAAGCGCAAGGATCTCGAGGACAAGACGGCCAAACTCAAGATCGAACTTCAGCGGCTGGAGAACGTTTACACGGGAGACGAGAGGAAGCGTCGACAGTTGGTCACTCAGGTCGAAGACTTCGGAAAGGAAGTCGATAACAAATTGACCGAAGTGGGTACCTTGGCGCGCAAGGATCAAGATCGTGCGCGTCGGATCCAGGAGTTGCGCAAGGAGATCGCCGAGCGTTCGGCTCAGTTGGGTCCCGAGCCTGGTGCACAGGACACGGCGGAGATCGAGGCTGAGATGCGCAGCAAGAGGGACAAGTTGGGCGACTGTCAGACGCGACGTGGCGACATTCAACGTCAGATGCAGGATGTCGGTTTCGAAAGCCAGAACATCGACAAGGGATTGCATACCTATCGTCAGCAGTTGGCGCAGCTCGACAATGTGCCACAGCAACGACTGGAGAAGATCCGGGCGGCGGATGAGAATGTCTTCCGTGCCGTCATGTGGTTGCGCGAGAACCAGCATCGATTCCGTAGACCGGTGCACGAGCCAGTCTTGCTCGAGATCTCGCTCAAGGATCAGAGGTATGCGGCTGCTGTCGAGTCGTGCATTCCATTCGCCGTGCAAAAGTCGTTTGTCTGTCAGACGCGGGCAGACTACGATCTGTTCACGCACGAACTCATCGACAAGATGAAGCTGCGTATTACGGTAGCGGAAGTGGAAGGCATCACGCTCGAAAGCATGAAGCCAGACGTGCCACGGGAGCAGCTCTCCCACTTTGGATTCGAGGCCTACATCGTCGATATGATCGACGGACCTCCCGATGTGCTGGTGCATCTGTGTCGACAATCGCATCTGCATCGACTTCCGGTGACGCTCGATCCGAACATCGATGTCGAACGGATCGAGCAGTCGGGTCGATTTCGACGATTCATTGCTGCCGGCGAGAATTTCACCATCAACGTCTCGCGGTATGGCAGCGATGCTCGTCAGACCGTTTCGCGAAGGATCGGACCGGCGCGAAGTCTGGTCAATTCGGTGGATCGGGAACGTCAACGATCGCTGACTGGTCAGATTCAGCAGTTGAGCGAGCAGAAAAAGCAACTGGAAGCAAAGACGCTGCAGCTTCTGAAAGAAGACAAGACGGTTCAGACCGAGGTCGGCCGTGTCGAGCAGCAGATCAACGATCTCAAGGCACAGAAACGCGACTGCGTAGGCGCGCAACGTGCCTGGGAGCGCGAATCGGCCTTGATCGAAGCGCGGCGTCGCGAGTTGCGCGACAAGGAGCGCGAGCCATCCGCCGAAGAAAGACGCGCCCGCTTGATGAAGGAAGTCCGGAAACTGGCGCAACGGCGTAGTCAAAAGATGGAGGATCTCTGCGCACAGACGGTGCAGATGAGTAAAGTGGCGGATCGAAAACACGTGGCTTCCCTGTCGAAATGGCAGTGGGATGCGACGGCGACGGGCTTGGAGAATCGATTGCGCGATCTGCACGAGGTGGAGCGCGAGTTGGCGAGTACGCTGGAAGAAGCGGTGGCTGCGCACGCGCGAGCTCGTCGAGAAGCGCACGATCTGCGAGCCCAAGTGCAACGCTTGATCGACGAAGCCGGTGATTTGTTGACCGGCCTGGATCCCGAGGATGAAGAGTTGTTTGACATCGATCGTTTGAACGCCAAATTGCGGGCGGAACAGAGTAAGCTGGAGTTGGCAGAAGGGGTTCGGCCCGAGGTGATCGATCAGTATCGTGAGCGGCAACGCGAGATTGCGAGGCTGACGACCGACATTTCGGATCTGGTCGAGCTTCAGAGGAACAAGGGGGACAAGATTGGCACGATTCGGGCCAAGTGGGAGCCTACGTTGCGGACCTTGGTTTCGCGAGTGTCTGGGCAATTTTCCAAGGCCTTTGACGACATGGGCTTGGCGGGCGAATTGCGGATTGTCGAGGATGCGGATTACGAAAAGTGGAAGTTGGAGATCATGGTCAAGTTTCGAAATGCCGAGGAACTGGCGCCGTTGTCTGCACAGCACCAGTCGGGTGGGGAGAGGACCTTGTCGACGATCATGTACGTCATGTCGTTGCTCCAGCTTTCGCGCTCCCCTTTTACGCTGGTCGACGAGATCAACCAGGGGATGGATCCGAGAGCTGAGCGCGTGACGCACGATCACATTGTCCGACTCACCTGTCAGAGCGAGGCGAGCCAGTACTTTCTGATCACGCCCAAACTGCTTCCAGATCTAGCCGTGCATCAACTGCAGAAGGTCTTGTTGGTGTGTAATGGGGTTTATGGCGAAAGAGGATTTGATTTCGGTAAAGTGCACGAGAGGAGGAAGAAAGCGATGGGATTGAGGGCGGGAGAAAAGATGGATTTGACAAGCAAGGTCATGGACGAGGTATGGGGAGCGGTCGGGTTGAATCCCGACGGCTTGGTGGGTGCGTCGAGGGCGAGAGGTGGTAGTCGGAGGTGACATGTCGCTGTAAGATAAGTCAGTAAAAAATCCAAGACATTGATGTGATGGTATCACGGCGCTTCGGTTGAAGAGCGATCGAGCGTGTGTGCGTGTGAGAGAGAGGGGGTGATGTTTGAGCATACATTCTTGCCCTGACCGAGGTTTCGCCATCGATCAAAGGGTTTGCGAACTGAGAGGTGGATGCGAGTCGAAAGCATCCAGCGACAAGACCTCGAAGCGGGCGTCAAGATGCCCTTTTCCACTCTGCCTCTCAAGAATTGAAGTTCAAACAAAAGGCCAAGAGTGGGAAGGATGGCAAGCCGGCACATGGTGGAAGAAGCGCTTGCACGGCTGACCCTGCCTCACCGGGCGAAAGAACAAGTGAACCAACAAGATGCTTCCAAAGCGCTGGAAAAGAGCAGTTGGGACACCATCTCGATACCAAAATCAGCGAGCAAGTGACGACATTAGACGATCAAGGAGGAGCAAGACGTTCCATCCACACGTTTTCTTAGAAGGAAGAGCAGTGGAGCCGTTGAATACCAAATTTTTCTAGAGCGCATCAGAGAGGTAAAAAAAAGTCGCAGTTGGATGCTGACTGTGAGGTGCAATTGGAATGCGTGGGATACAATATCTGATCAAGTTGGCAGTTGGATGCACGTGGTACGATTCGAGGTAGCTTCGCAATCGTGTGTTAGGAATGGCGGTTGTGCGTAGTAAAGCTCGCAGTTGGATGCGCACGATACCGTTCAGTGTCGATTTGCAGTTGGTTGCGTGCAATACAATCTCGGATAAAATCTGCAGTCGGAAGCATGGATTACAAGGCGATATGAACCTGCCAGGTGGATGCTGATGCTGAAATTGGACCGTCGTACAGTACGATGTCAAATCTGCACCGGATGTCGATTCGCAGCTGGATGCTATCAACCACCATATAAACTTCGTTTCGTTCTGCAGTTGAAAGCGCGGACAACCATTCGGATCTTGCAGTTGGGATGCTAGCGAGCACTCGTGACAACTACCACCACCACCACCAGCAGCCTTCGATTCGTCTAGCGGTCGAGACCACCGTAATGGCGTCGAACTGTTTCGCGATTGGATGCCACTCTTGGACTCGATTTTTAACCCTCGGATGCGTGTCGACGATAAATCCAACCGCCGCCTCACCTGCTTACCACCTGGTAACATCCTCTACTTCCCCAAACACGCTTTCCTTGACCACCATCGCCTCCTCCTCCCCCGTCTCCTTCATCCCCACATCCGCCCTCTCTCTCGCATAAATCCCCTCCAAAACCGCCCTCAAAAACCCACCCACCTTTTCATTGATCTGTTCAAACTCCAACAAGAATCCATCATGACCATCCGTACTCTTGACACTCGCAAACCTGCTCCCCTCGACCAAGCTGTGGATCAGCCTCTGTTCCGGCGGGGCAAACAAGCCATCACTCTCGATACTCACCACCAACACTTCCGGTGCCGTCTGCACTCCCTTAGCAAGAAACGCAAGAACATTGAGTAAAGCGATATCCTCTTCTTCTTCACTCTGCGGTATCCGGCCCGTCTGTCGATCAGGATACCTCCAGCCCCATCGATGGCGCGCTACATCGTGCGAATCCATCTTGCGCGTAAGGTGGATGTAACAATTCGCGTCGAATCGCTTGACAAACTTATCGCCCTGATAGCGGAGGTAGGATTGGGCGGAAAAGATCTGGGGTGCAGTGGACGGACTGAACGGTTCGATCAATCGAGAAGCGACGGGAGGCGGAAGCGTGCTGGTAGGAACGACGGCTTCATCGGAAAGCTCGGTAGGCGGATGCGGTGTCTGAGGCACAGGTGGCGTAGTAGCTGTAGGCGAAAGCGAAGGACCAGCGTTGCCTCGATTTGTACTGGAAGCTTGACCAAAGTATCCCGATGATCCATTCAAACTCGCGTTGGGAGGAGTGTTGCTCCCATAAGGCCGAACCCTGGGCGACAGATTGCCTTCGTTGTGTGCAGCGGCAGCATCTTCTGCCAAACTAGTCCTTCTCTGATGATCGGCCCATTTGGCTGCATCTTCCTCCTTCTTCGGTGGCAATCCCTGCTGTTGCTCTGGGCCCGACCCAGCTGTCGACGACGAAGCTCCTCCTCCCTTCAAGGCCTTGCCGACTCTCCTGCCAAACCTCGACTCGAAACTATCCCTGGAACGGTAGGTCAGCAAGGCGGCCATCCTGGCCGCACTCAAGCCGTTCCTCGGCGGCTCCTGCGGATCGTAGTAGCCGTGTTTGAAAGCGGGATCCGAATAGATGGATTGCCTTTGAGCTTCTGCCCACGAAATGCACCAAGCTGAATGTCTTGCTGATGTTGCCAGTGGAACGAGCGCTTGAATGTACCTCTGCGTTGAAGCTTCTCGACCTGGCCAACGAGTGGGGAAGACCAGCGGCCATTCCAACACCGCCATTCCACCCATACTTCCGCCGACGACGGCGGCGATGCTCTGCACACCGAGGTATTCAAGAACCAACTTCTGGATTCGGACATCATCCCTTACTGTCGTAGCGGGGAATTCAGGACCCCACCAACCGTCTCCTTTCCACTGCAATTTCTGCTGACAAAGTTTCTCGGTCTTGCCCTCGACTAGCGCCTGTGCCCAATCGGATTCTCCACCAGCTTGGGTGCAGCTACTTGCCGAGCCATAAGGGCTTCCCAATACATTGCAACAGACGATGAAGAAGCGAGAATAATCAAACACCTTGTCGACGCCCAAGAGAGGACCCCACCAATCCTCGACATCTGCCGAGCCGGTCAGGGCGTGACAGACGACGAGAGCATTGTCGTTTGTAGCGGGATCGAGTTTGCCCCATGTTTTAAAGGCGACGGGAACGTTTGTGAGGGTGATGCCTGATTCGAGGGTGAAGCGAGGAAAGAGAAGGTATCGTTGCCGACCTGCGAGGAGGCTCGATTGAGGCGAGGTGGGACCGGGGATCTCGACGGGCGGTGGAAGAAGGTGATCGTTTTCGGCCATTGTCAAGTTGCGCTATTGACAGAGCGGTCGTCACTGCCAAAGGGGAAAGATGAGAAACAAGCGGCAGAAAGTGATGGTGGACCACGAAGCCGTGCCGGCGAACAAGGTGGGGATCGGCTACACAAATATCAATAGTACGACGGTGACTCTGAAAACTTTTTCGTCTGTGCGTTGTCGAGTGTCACATCGGGCGATGGATATCGTTGTTAGATCCGAGTTGATCGCGGCTCCCATTCGAGCCAAGGCGGCTCGGCTGATCCGCTTTTGCTTTTTTCACGATTCTTTCTTTGACAGCTGCACAAGCGACGATTCCGCATGGCACTTTGTCCAACTCAAGGCATTGACTGATCCATCCCTTGTCCTCTCTCTTCCATCATCATCATCGTCACCATTGCGATTCTTCCCATCATGTCGGATCCAGCTCCTCTCTCACCTACGCTCTCAGCCACCTCGTCCACCGCCTCTACCACGGCTACCGTGATTGATTCGTCTCCCAATCCGAAATCATGGTCGAACCTGTTCAAGCAACTCAAGTACCTCTTGATCGGACTGGCACTCACCATTTACTTTCAAGTGCCACAACATCTTTCGGATGCGCTCTCGCTCGGAATCCTCTCGAGCAATCCTGCTAGACTCGCTGCGGTGTCCATCGCCTTTTTGCTGGCGACGATCGGCTTGTTCACCCATGTCATCTTGTTACCTGCTAGAGGATTTAGTGTGAACTATTTGGATTGGAGAAAGGACCCGAGCTTGGCCACCAGTATTCCGGTTTTGACAGCGTGTATTCTGTTCGGATGGAGTATCCTGTTGTTGACACTTTCGCCGGTAGGTGCGCCTCCTCCTCCCGTGGTTAGTGTACAGCAGCGTCTTTCCCAAGCAGCCGCATTGACCGGGTTGGAAAACCTTCAAGCCAAGATCCAATCGATTCCATCCACCTTTCTCCAAGGCTCGAATCCGTGGGACAAGATCCAACCGTATCTCTCGATTCATTCCAAGCCCTCGAGCAACTCGTTGCGTTCGTTGCACGTCTACTTTGCCAAGTTGACCGCAAGGGCTGATGAGTGGAAGGAGAGCAACATCAAAGTCATCGGTTGGACAGGCGCTCTGGCAGGCAGCATCGGCGTCTACTTGACCGTCTTTGGCGCTGTCGGTTTCGTCGGCTTCTTGGCCCCGGATAGGAGGCCGAGTAAGCAAAAGACTTTTTGAAACCCCAATCCAAAGGCCCCCCATGTCAATCGTTGGTTTCCCTCCACAGGAACGCTCAAAGCTGCCGAATCACATCCGCGCTTGTGCTGCTTTGTGTGCGAGCAACACTCTCAGTGAACCAACGGTCAAACCACACACACACACACACACAGAACAAACTGAGACATCTACCAGATTGAGACTGAAATGGCGATCCATGCCTACTACAAATACACTCGGGTCACCCGCTTTTGTCGGCGCCTCTGCTTCTAGTCTGGTTCCAACTACTGATCATTTTCTTACCGACTCTCCTACCGAGGCTATCCTGCACCTCCTCGCCCATAGCCTTTCTCCTCCTCCTCTTCATCCTCTGCCTGAACTGCCTCTCTACAAACTGGAAGATCAAAGCATCGATCGCCCCCTGCGCAAAGATCAACCATCTCGACAAGGAATGCAGCCAATCGTGCGAATTCCTCACCGAAGCCCCCGGATCCGCCAGATCCACCGAAAGTCGAGCAATCGAAATGCTAAACAACAGACAGTACGCCGCTGGATAGAGCAAGAGCAGCAAACTCGCCTGTCGATTCAACGTCGATCCGATCGCATCCACTCCATTCTCATCGGCCGAAGAGGTAGACGAAGTCCCCGTAGTCAGCTCGTTCTGCTGCTGCTGCCCCTTTGTTCCATTCTTGCGATTCAAAGGCGAAGATCCGGACGTCACATTCATCCCCCACTTCCAATCATTGCCTAAGCTCTCCTCAAACGCTTCTTTACTAGGCATCTCTACCACCACCTCGCCAGGCAAGATTTGAACCGCACTACCCCGCCGAGATCCAACGCCAACATAGCCACCCTGTCGAGCCTTGTTCATCTCTTCCTCCCCCATAGCCAGGATGTCGGCCAATCTCGGATGCGCAGGCGGCCCCGTTCGATGCTTCAAATGCTCAACAGGTGGTGAGATCATGCCGAAATCCGCCGTGTCCTTTCTGAGTCGCATGTGCGAACCCAGATGAGCATCTTGGCTGTCTTGTTCATCATCATCACCATCATCGCTGCTGGTCGAGTTGTATCGTGCATCGCCAGCCGAAGCTCGTCGTTGCGCCGAGGTGTTCCCAAGACGAGAATCTCCCGTAGTGGTGCTCGAGGGATCAGCATCGACAGTGGAACATGGTTCGGCTGTGAAAGGTCGTCTTGCCGGGACAGCTTCGGCTGAACCTCTTGCAAAGGACGAATTGAGAGGCGCTGCAGATCCACGCGTCGACATGGTGGCTGCACCAGCCGTTCCCGTGTAGGAAGAATCGGAGGGCGAAGGTGCACTGATGCTTGAACTGTCGTAGGTGTTGGACGAGGCATTGGCCTTTTCAATGTCGAGATCGCCGGGGGCTGCACGACGTGGCGCCATCGAGTAGTTGGGATCAAGCAATCCATACGTGGCAAGGGGCGAGGACGAAGATGCATCTTGCTGCTGTGCCGGTGCAGTAGGAGCAGCCTGCTTCAGACTATACGACAGCAGACCGGAAAGGGCAGGGTCAACAGCGGCGGGCGCATCGGGATTGGACGAGCCGTGGCGAGGCTCCAGGTTGGCCATCTCGACGCTGGTATCCTTTTCGGCCAGCGAAGATGAACGACGACGAGCTGCCATATTGGGATCGTTCTTGTTGAGTACGGGGGGCATGATGCGACTGCCGGAAGAAGTCTTTCGACTGTTGGCCGCAGCGGATGAAGTGCCCGAGACAGACTGAGCCTTGACAGTGGGGCTGGCATCGTCAGCAGACGCGGAAGCGTTGAGCGAGTCGTTGAAACCCATGGCGGTCAAGAGAGACTGATCATGGTGCGGCAATTGCGTCAATGTGTCGGTCTGGAGGTGATGCTGCTGTGTTTGTTGCCTGGACTGGATGGCATTTTGTGACCTGAGACGGCTGTGGCCCTGACTGATCGAGTTGGAAGTGTGTGCCTTGCTGAACAAGTTGGTTCTTCGGAGGAAGAAGAAGAGGTGGGTGTAGAGGGTGAGGATGACGACAAAGACGATGGCTCTGGGAACGAATTGGAAGATGCTGGAAAAGTAGAAGCCGGTGGTCAAAGCGCAGTAGCCTCCTCGGAAACCGAAACCGCCGGAGCCGAAGGGGATGGTGTTGACGATAAAGGAGATGAGCCAGAAAGCGGGCCAGAGCCATCGGACGCGCCTCTCTACGGCCAAGGTGAAGGAAGACAAGGGGTGAACCAAGATCATGTAGGTGACGACGGCGATGGACAAGTTCCAAAGATGCTGGGAAAAGATCGAGGTGACGAGGACGTAGCCGAGAAAAGTGCAGGCGCCATCCTCGCGTACCAGGTTGACGTTGGCGATGAGACAGGCCGTGGTGATGATGATGGCGATGGAGGTGACGAGATCGCTGGTCGCTAGGCCGAGGATGAGAACGTGACGCAACTTTCTGCTTTTCCTACTGCGGATGTAGGGGATGATGATGGCGATGGCGCCGACAAAGGAGAGACAGCAGATGACCATGTCGACATTGTTGCCAACGGTGCCGACGCTTTCGCGATGAAATACATCGGTGGAGTTGGTGTCTTTGTTGACACGAACCGAGGGGTCTTGAATGTACTGTGGCCACCAGGGATGGGCGTCGTGAAGAGAGCCCGCACTCATGGTTGTGCGCGGGTCTCTGTCAGGAGATCAGACAGAGAGAGGGAGAAAAGGCGAGGCGAGGCGATGGATGCCGAGCAGCGGAGACTGCGATGGATGACAAGGATTGTGTAGAATGCTACGAGAGGTGTTGCTGCTGATGATGATGATGATGCTGCTGCATTGGATTGTGACCGGGAGGCGAAAAGGGAAAGTTGACCGGTTAATGAAGTGATGTCACGGAAAAGGCCGTGGGAAGCAAGATCGGCATGCAGTCGCAGTCGCAGTCGCAGTCGCAGTCGCAGTCGAGAAGGAAGTGGGTAAGGAAAGAAGATGGTGGACGCGGTAGCAATGATACCAAGACAGAGTGTGATGGGTGAGAGCGAAGCCAGAACAAAGGGGTCTGGAAGGTGGCGGGTTGTGTGGCTGTCTGTGTGGTTGCGTAGGTGATGCTGCCGAGTGGCGATTTGGATGGATAAATGGAGAAATGGTGGCAAGGATGACGACGATGTAGAGGAGGGCAGTGATGTCGTCGCAATTGAGCACAATCCTCACAGAGATGGGTGGATTGATGGGAGTGGCCGAGTAGATGATGAGAAAGAAAGCATAGACAGAGGCGATGGATTGGGTCGTACAAACCAACGCCTCTGACCGAGCGACACAGAGAAAGCGAGAGAAAGGAGAGGGAGAGCAGGAGACAGCCGCTCAGCAGAGGAAGCGCGCTAATCCAGCGCCAGAAGCGGCAAAGAGAAAAAGGCGAATCCAATGGCGGCAGTTGAACAGTCGGTTTGACCGAACCATGACACTTGAGGAATACACTGACCAAGTGCACCGAGGCAAGCCAAGCTCGGTCATGGGCAGCTCCATTGTCAAATTGGGGCGGATAAAACCGATTTTTAAGGCACACGGGCGGTATTCCAGTCTCGAAAACCCCAATGAAACAGGTCGGAATGGAATGCTCACTCATGCTTCTCCCTTTCTCTTGTTGTGTCGAGGTCAAATCCCAATAATCAATTTGATTTAAATACTGTATTTATTGATATATTGTAATTTCATCAGTGCCTCGTTTGCTGTCACACAAAGCCAAATTTATGTGGAAATTAGATTAATAATGCCAGGTCGAGGCTGTAGACCGACACACATCTCAATCGCATCGAGAGACAGGGATTGCTGGTGTTGCTACAAGGAGATCTTCGTGGATCTGCTGTCAAGCAGAGGGCGATGGCACCGAGAACCCTAGTCGATCCTCTCTTGTCTTTTTTCTTGGAACCAGATCTCTCTTGGTTGCAGAAGAGCGAAAGCAGAGGGGAATACGGTAGCGAGGTGAGAGTGGGCCGCATGTGCGACAAGCGAGCCGTCTTACTCGTGTCTCATCGGTACTCTCATCTCGCTACGAGCTTCCTTTGACTTATCCGAGTCCGATGTGGGAGCAAAAATCCAGCAGACGATTCATTTGCACACGCCGCCGTTGCATTTCGCTACTCTGTACAGTACCTTGAACATACAACCCACTTGATCCCAGTCAGTGCGATGGTCATCCATGTCGGAACGTCGCAAGATAGACAGCTGGTACTGTATACTGTATCGACAATGTGGCAGATGCACAGATGGTATATGCAGGCACACATGCAAAGGGGTTCTGCTTGCTGTTTCCACCTTGGCGGTCAACACACTGCTGCAGTGCAATGAAAACGACATTCGGCTCGTTCCGGCGTTGGGTCCGTCACGAAAATCACCATTTCCTCTCTTGCTGACCAAAGGCCGGTTGGCGCGACCGACATGGCAACCTTGTTGATTGGCTCGCCTGGGCTTGCTTTGCTTGCTTTGCTTGCATTGCATCCGGCGTATTGCACAGTGTCGCAGTCGACGAGCACTGTTCACCCATCGTTTGCTCATATGGACTGTACAATGAGACAGGACAAGTCATCGATCGACAGTACAGCAATCAAAGGATCAAAAGAACAATCACTTGCCCTTGCCTCCAACCAAACTTGTTGCAGCGGAGGTGGAAATGATCGCGATGGCCGAGATTGTTCTTTTATTTGTTGGTTCGCTCTGCAAGCCATTGAACCTCTACTCGTATACACTGCACACTGTGACACCCTGATCACGCTTTGTCTCGTTGCTCAGATCTAGACCGACCATGGGGATGGTCGTGGCAGGGACGCTTCCGATTTCACTACGATCCTTCGGTTGTCCCGAAACCAAACCCCTTTGATCGCACGTCTTTCTTGCCTCTCCGACGTGCAGAGCATCTGCTTTTCTGAGGCGAGACCCGCGCTGGGAGATCAGAGCGGAGTTCGTTCCCATCTGGTTAGCTCAAGGCCTCCTATTCGGCCATCCCCTTCCAACCGCCCGCCAATTTCGCAATGAATGGATCGTCAAAGTGGATTTCCGTCCTGACGCTGTCCTTCTTTCGCACAGACTAGAAGTTGGAACCAACAGATCAAAGGCAGTTTGATACATCGAGTGTCGGGATGATGAACATGCGACCTTGTTCGATCCGGATCGGCATGGACAACTCGCAAGCAAAAGCCGTTGATTGCTTTGCCAAAAAAAACAAGGTACAAGTGTCCCTTGCAGATCCTCTCCTGTATTTCGCCCAGCAACGTGGCAACCGTGTGATGAAAAAGGAGAAATCAAGAGCTCGCTTCTCTCCAGCGTGTAAGGCGTGGGAAAAAAGTGAGAAAGCACACTCGGAAAACTCGCTACCAGAGAGGTCGACCAGATCACAATTCGCGCTTGATCCGGTCCTTTCCAACGGCTGCTACACAATCCTCGCTTAATCGACCATGCCAAACTCAGTCGGTGTCTCGCCGAGCTCATTTTTTGGCAAAGGTGTGATTTGGATCGAATCTTAACACCCAAAACAATGCTGGTGCGCAATGCTGCAATCATTCGTCTTCCACAGTCTTGTCACCAGTGAGGATACGATTGTGCAACGATTGTCTAAGAGAGAGACGTTGGAGTGAGTATCGCTTCTCAAAGCGCGCGTATCTCGATGAAAAGGTTGGATTAGATAATCATGACAGCGCCTCCATCTTGGAGCCTAAAGAATGAGCTGCAAAATTTCCGATGGAGAAGAGGAGAGCAGAAGAGAAATTTGCCGTATTCAAGGGTCCTTTCTTCTTCTTCCTCCTCCCCCTCCTCTGCTTGACAATCCACCATCCCTGCAACCCGCCTCTCTCCTCCGCAGGGAATCATAGATCGACTTTTCCAACATGCCGTCAAAACGCAAAGCAGCTCCATCCACAAAGTCTGGCGCATCTTCCAGCAGCCATCGAGTCAAATCTTCATCATCCAATCCTTCCGCTCGGAAACCGCTTCAACCACGAAAGATCCCGAAACTAGCAGCACAACTCGACATGTACATCCACCGATCCGACGACGAACCCGATTCCGACCAAGACGAAAGCACCAAGCAAAAGCATACCCAGCTTGTAGCTCAAAGTGACAAGCATCAGGACGAATACGAACCAGAAACGGACGAGGCTTCCCACGTTTCATCAGATCAAGATGACTTTGATGTCGATAGTGATTTGGAGACCAGACAGGCGAAAGTCAAGACGGTCTCAGCGGCAAATTTGGGTTTCTTGGAAGGGTTGGACAAGAACAAGGCTTTGAATGTCTCGCAAAAGGATGCAAAGCAGAAAGCAAAGGATCTCAAACGTTCCGACAGGAAGGAGTTCGAAGAGGAGAGGAGGAGGTTGGTCGCTGCGAAAAAGGCAAGCTTAACAACAGCCTTGTCCGAAGATGACGAGGACGAATTTTCGGACGACGGTTTCTCCGATGATGAAGAAGAGGACGACGGGGAACAGCTGCAAGTTGTGGCGAGGAATGGAGAGAAGAAGAACTATCAGGAATACAGTGACGTGTCCGAAGGCGAAGAGGTAGGCTTCTCCTCTGAAGAAGATGCTCAACCTGTGAAAACGAGCATCAAGAAGAGTACGAAGCGCGTCGATGCAGGAGAACAAGATGCAGAAGCAGCCTACATGGCAAGGCTGGGAAAGAGGAAAGCAAGGGAGCAGTACGAGGGCCAACTGGAAAGGCAGAAACGAGTCAATGCCAAGTTGCCCATTCGTAAGCTCGACGGTGACGAGATCGATAGCAGCGAGGGAGAAGATACTGACATCGATAAGCTTGATGACGAAGAGCAAGAAGGTTTCCGGCAAGAAAGCGAACCAGAAGGACTCGGTTCGTCTTCCGACGAAGCTCCTCCTGCCATCAACAAGAAACAGTCTGCTTCGAGTCGAGCCGTCCATGCGCCACTTCCCAGCAAAGACGATTCTGAAGACGATCTGCCACAACCCACTGCCGCTTTCCCCACCACTTTGTCCTCGATCACCCATTCTTCGCGCTTCAACCTGACTGCGCCTTACGAGATCCTCCTCACCTCTCACCCATGTCGACTCGCCACCGCACCTCCCTCCACCAACCGCAAATCCTTTCTTCAGTACAAGCAACGCATCCTTCTACCTGCACAAAAGCAGACCTTGCTTTTGGCACGCAATCAGATCGCCTCTCTCGCTTCACAAATCGTTGCCGATCCCGAAGTCAACTTGGGACTTCTTCGAAGACTTGGTGTTTTTGCTCATCCCACCATCTCTGCTCCGCCCGAGAAGATCCCCGAGATTCGAATGGAGCAGGCGCAAGCCAAAGCCGAGCGAGGCGCGCAGACGGCTAGGCCGATCAAGGTGGAAGTGCCTGTGGCAGTGAGGCAGATGGCGATCCTCTCGATGTTGGCTGTATTTGTTGATATTTTGCCTGGATATCGCATCCGTGCTTTGACCGACAAGGAAAAGGAAGAGAAAGTCGGACAGGAAGTCGCTAGGAGGAGAGAGTTTGAAACCGGTTTGGTCGAGGTGTACAAGGACTTTCTGCAGTTGTGCGAGGCAGAGATCAAAGCGGCCAACACAGATCCTGCAAAGCCGGAACACATTTCGACGGCGTTGGAAAAAGCAAGTATCAAAGTCTTCACCACTTTGGCTACAAGAGCAGTGCATTTCAACTTCCGAACCAACATTCTGGGCGTCGTAGTAGCTAGAATGTCGCGACGCAATTGGGGTGGAGAAGAAGAGGCTTGTTACGAGGCGATCGAGACGGTGGTCTTGGGCGACCTGAACGGAGAAGTTTCCTTGGAGGTGGTGAGATTGATTCATCGAATGACGAAAGAGCGGAGATACAAGGTCAACTCACGTGTCCTGGATCTCCTGCTTCATCTTCGATTGAGGGACGAACTGGGCAACAAACGATCCTCGACGACGACCACCACCGATCCCGAACTGGAAGCTGCCAAGGAGAGGCGAGAGTACGAGGAGAGGAGAGCGGCGATGAAAGCACGTGAAGGCAAAAAGGGCAAAGGAGGTGGCAAAGGATCCACCAGCAGAGAGGTCCGAAAGGGACTCGCCACCCATCTGAGCAAGAAACAGGTCAAGAAGCAAAAGCAGCTGAAAGAGATCGAAGACGAGATGAAGGAGGCGGAAGCAACGGTGGATTTGCAAGAACGAGAGAGGAACCAGACCGAAACGCTCAAGCTCGTCTTTGTCCTGTATTTCACCGTCCTCAAGAGGCAAGTTGGACAAGTCGGCCTGGGCGTCTTGGAGAGTACGTTGAAAGGGTTGAGCATGTATGCTCATCGAGTCAATGTGGATTTCTTCCGGGACTTGTTGGCCGTCTTGAAGCAACACGTTGCCGTCAACGCTGCCTTGCTCGAGGACGACTCTACCACCACCAACGTCGTTGGAGCGGAGACGGATGAAGAAGGTTCGGGTTCGGACGAGGAAGGTGGAGCGGACAACGTCTTGCTAGACCAGACGACGCTCACTCGGACCATTCGACACATCATCTTGGCACTCAAGACCACCTTTGATCTCTTCCTGGGTCAGGTGGAAGGCTCGATCCTCAACTTGGACTTGACCGACGTTCTAGGGCACTTCTACTACACTCTCTTCTACCTTCCCTTTGTCAACGAATCGCACCTCAGCCTCTCTTGTTCCACCAGCAGCAATTCTTCGGTGGTGGATCTAGCGTTGGATTCGCTCTACGCCATTTTGATCCGGTCGAGAACTCGCTTTGCACCTTCGGTCTTGGCAGCGTTTGCCAAACGTCTTGCGATCATCTCGTTGCATTTACCGGCCACTTCGACTTCAGGTCCGAGGAAGGTTCTCGGTCTCATGGCGCATCTCTTGACCAAACAATCCACCTCGGCGTCGGCAGACAGCCAATTGGCCCTGTTGGATCTGGAAGATCGAAGTCGAAACGGTAGCTATCAAGCCTTGGGCAGAAACCTTGGTACGACAGGCGTACTTGAAAGCGGTCAGACCGTCTTGTGGGAGTTGGTGCAGTGTAAGAGGATGGCCAATCAGGACGTGGAGGAAGAGGCCGAGAGGGTTTGGAGCTTGAAGGACTCGAATCAGTAGAAACATCCTCACATTCGATTGAGCTGCCGAGCAACGTCAACTCCGTCCTGCTGCCAACGTGTTCGATCATCCTCGGCCAATTCAATCGCTCACCACGACCGACTCGTATGCATTCAAATTTGTGAGAGAGAAATCGAAGAGTGTCCGTTTGAATTGCACCAGCCAAGCCAAGCCACGACATGAGAAAGCCTCGAGAGAGTTCTGGCGACAACCTCGCTGCGCTGAATTATCATTGGAAGCTCTGCAAGGTAAATGGGCAGACCACGCCTGCCAATTGCGTGTTGGTCTCCTTCCTGCCCAGCAAGCCGTCGATCTTCATGCCCAGTTTCAAAGCCAAATTCAACGTCGGTCTGCTCGCGCCTTGGTAACTCGGGCCGCATCCTACGTAGAAATCTTGGAAAGTCTGATCTCCACTGGCATTCAAGCTGACGTAACTCATCTGTACCGGGAAATTGAAGGGTGTCAAACCTCTGCCTTTGAAGGAAATCGAGTCCATCTTTCCCTCGCCGACTTTCTGATAGGTATTCAGATCGGTGATCTCCAAGGTGAGGTCTCTGGCATGAGTTGCGATCCATCCGTTTCGATTGTTGGCTCGTAGATTGAATCCCATGGTCATGGAAAAGTTGGTAGGCGAGTGGTTGACCGTCATACTAGCACCGTTGGGGATGGCGGTGACAGGGTTGGTAGAGAGGATGGCAAAAGTGGGGACTCGAGGGATGACAAAGAAGAGCATGACACCCAAGGCGACCAGCACGAAAAAGGCGATGAAGACGGCGAGTCGAGGAGAGAGCCAACCCCAAAGATGATCTTGACCCGAGACCCAGAGTTGACATCGCTTTTTGCGGTGGGAACGTTTGCGACGACGTTTGGAAACGCGTGTCATGTCGCGCAACTCTTCCTTTGTGTACTCGGCACCCAGAGCAGGAACGGTGATGAGTTCGATTCCGGTAGTAGAGTCTGCATTTCGTGGACCTGTGCCGGTGGGGCCACCGTTGGGAGCAGCAGCCGAATATTGGCTATAGCGATTTGTACCACCCGCCGCGTTGTTCTGCTGCTGTTGCTGCTGCTGCTGCTGAATGACGGATCGACGTGGATCAGCGTTCCGTACGTCGAAGCCGAATGCTTCGGACGGCAAGAGCGACTTTCGGTTGCCAGGCGTGTCAGAGTAAGGCGTTTCGACAAGGTCGTGCTTGCTGGAATCCCAATAGGCGTCATTCTGGCTCGCCATTCCCGACGTGGACGTGCGATGAGGCATTGGACGGGTCATGTTGAAGTCATCGTAGACGTTCCAATCCTCATCTGCGTCATCCTCTTCATCGTCGTCGTCGTGTTCAGGTGCGCGTGCATAGCCATAGGGGTTGGCGTTGGAGTTGGTGGTGGTGCGAGCCGTTGCCGCGGCAGGAAGCGAAGGCGAATCCATCGAGGGTCGAACCGGATAGTCATTGGCAATGTGGTGTGAGCTGTAGGCATCGGCTGCCGAAGCATAGTGATATGGATCGGCCATGATGGAGAGCGTTGATGGTTGATAAGTGATGGATGACGGCAAGACACAGGAGCAAAGGTGGAGTTGCATAGGGGATTGTGTTGCTCGCTGTCACACACACACACACGCACACGCACACACGCAGCGGCAGGGACCGAGAATTCCTCTTGATTTTTGTGATTTCGAAAGAGTGCCGATCTGTGTGCCACTTTTCCTCTGGAATGCGCCCAAAATTCAAACCACGCTTTTCCGACGCGCTGATTTTTCTCGTCAGTCACTGTCAGTTGGCAAGGGTTCAATAATCGTGGCAGCCTGCTGCCTGCTGCCTGCTGCTGTAGTGCTGTAGTGCTGGACAGCTGGACAGTTGCGTTTTGGTGAAATGAATTTCGAAAAATGTGAATCCAACACTCGTCATGCCTCCTGGCAAAAAGCAGAATCACCCTCCCTGGCGCGTAAACCCAGCCAAAAGAGTCCCCCTTGCCCAGGAGAGTGTAGCAGCGCCCTTTTCATTCGTCTCATCCGGCGTCGGAATCGCTTGAAGCCGACAATGGCTTCACGGCACACACAAGCACATACACACACCTCCTCTGAAGAGTTCAGCTTTGCAAGGCGACTGCTTGAATGTCATTAGTGTTGATGCTACTTCAGGGACCATTCACTCCATCGTCCCTGCTTCCCCTCTGCTGCTGCTGCTGCTGCTGCTGCTGTTGCTGCTGGGCCTTGAACTTCATCAACAGCATCGCGCTCGGACTCGGTTTCATGTCCACAAATCCAGGTACCAATGCCGGTGAGCCGTACGGATCGCTTCCTCCACTTCCCTGACTACCTGCACTGGCACTGCCCTTTCTCGAAGGCATGGGAGATGCTTCCCTCGAAACGTTTCGACCGCTGGAAGAAGAGTGGATGCTTCTGCCTCTGATCGAGTGAGCCGATGATCGACGCGCCGGTTCGGGACTCGAAACGGTCCGTGTAGGTGAACGCGAGTGCGAGGTGCTTCGACGTCGATCTGCGTACTGAGACGTGCTTCCCAGCATCAGTCCTGGCTCGAGATGCGGCATGCAAGGTGATGGCCCCAAGCCTCGCTGTCGTCCCGATCGATGCAAGCGCGAGCTGTCATCGTTACCCATCGCAGCACTTGCACCCGCCGTTCGCCCCAGCAGTGCAGCATAGAGTCCGTTGGGCACCACCGACTTTCCTTCTTGCTCCTTGGCTCGCCTCTGCTTATCCGCCGTGGCTTGCGTCACGGTGTCCCTCCTCAGCTGTTGCTGCTGGTCCATCAGCCCTTCCAGCGCAGCAGGCGGCGCAATCTCTTCCCTTTCCGAGTCGCTCGACCACTGATCCGCATCTTCCCATTCCTTCGGCCATCCGCTTGGTCTCAACCTCGTTCTCGATTTCGCGTTCCTTCCCGCTCCGCCTCCACGTCCCAATTTACCGGGAACAACGGTTCCACCTCTTCCTGCTACAATGCTGCGGAAGACCGCCTTGCGTCGCCAATTGTCCGTTCCTGCAAGAGCCTTTGTCGTCATGGCGGTGCATCGATACCATGCTCGCAATAGCAACGTCGATAGTGCTTCATGGTCAAACTGAGAGATGCATCGAATTGTCAATCTTGACGTGTCTGCAGTAGAGCCTGCACCTTTCGACGAGAACGACACGGTGATACTCGACCGCGGCATCCTGTCCAATGCAGGCAGAGCGACATGACCGGGAACGGCGTTCTCCATATCTACGATCACCCAATCCACCAGTCGAAGCGACCGCACCTGATCAGAAACCGGCAGCATCGCTTCGCCCGCTCGCGGCTTCTTGCGATACAAGTCGACTCGCCAGCCTTTGACCGTCATGTAATGCAACTTCCATTTGCTCATTTTCGCCGGATCTCTGGGCGCTCTGGATAATGACGATGTTGACGATGCCTTCATCACATAGACCCAAGCTTCCAAGTACGGCTCCAAGCAAGGTGCATCCACATCTGGTCCTGTATCCGCATCGTCTCCCCAGGTCCTGTGGAACATGCTCTTACTGCTGCTGCTGCTGTCGTTGTTGTTGCCGCTGCTAGCCGCTGAAGCTCGGATAGTATCTTGAAGGCTGACGGGAGGGATATAGACCCGTTCGGTTGGAATCGACCATTGCAATTCGAGCAGCTCATAAGGTCGGATCTTGTAGGCTGCGATCGTCTTCCACGATTCCAGTTCGCATCCATTGGCCGATGAAAGTACGGCGTATTTGCCAGAGAGCGGATGAGATGCATCTTTGAAGCCACGCGAAATCTCGTCGGATCGTACGCCAGCAGGATATCCATCGCGCACTTCCGCCGTAGCTGAAGACGAGTGTACAGCCAAATCTCCAGATGACTCTTTGCGTAGCACTGGCGGAGAGGGATTAGGCTGACGAACGCTTCTCTGTTTGATGGTCGCGAATCCTTCGTCGCCATCGCCATCATCGTCGTCAGGTGCGCCCTTCAGTAGATCTAACAGGTCGCTCTGCGGACCATCCCGACGTTGACTTGTCTCTGGCACCAACTTCCTGACCGTCACTTTCGGTAACGACGAGTTGCGAACCGGCGAGGAGATCGCCTCGGGCATCATAGCGGTGACTTCCTCCTTACTTGCTCTGGATCGCATCACGTCTGCAGCAGTCACTGTCTTGCTTCTCGGTCGCAAAGGTGAAGCAGCTGAAGAAGGCGAACCGGACAACATCGCTTCGGATGGTTGCAAGGGGCTCGAAAAGGGCGCAAAGGCTGCCGTAGGCGATGGATCGGGACTGCATCGGCTATCCGATGGTGGAAGTGCTTCCGCTTGCGTGCCCCACTGCATCACTGAGGCATCATCGTCTTGCGTCGTCATCAACGCAGCAGAGACTGAAGGGGGTGAGGCGAACGATGCCAATGAGCTGAAAGATTCGCACGCGCCTGGTTGCGTATAGAAAATGGCAGGAGCTGCAGCAACGGCATTCGTTGGTCGGCTTGGCATTTTGCCTGGATTGAAGCGTTCAGGTCGCCTTGGTGGGGTATCAAATGTTGCATGTACACGATCGCTTCTGGGCGATGCTGCATGCTCAGCATGCGCATGGCTGCCGGAAGAAGAGACATTAACGCTGGAGGAGGATGGGGACGCGACCAGCATCCTGGGCGAACACACTGGTGCTTCGCTGTCAAAGGTGCTGCTGGAAGCGATTGTGGGCGTCGAATTGTGACTGTGCGCTGGCGAGCTCTTGCGTCGAGGAGAGAATTCCGGACGCCGGGGAGATAGGAGTGACTCGCTTTGCACAAATTTGCTGGTATCGCCCAGCGATTCGCGATGAGCGTTCCACTCTGATAGTCTGGATCTCGCCTGATCTTCCTCGAGCTTTGCATTCCGATTGCCTTTAATCAAGGATGCGTCCAGTCGAATCGCGACCTCATTGACCGCATTCGTGAGCAACGGAGATTGCGATTGAGATGCACCGGAGGTGCTTGCATCGGAGCTGATTGTGGCGATGTTGCTTGCTGCTCCCCAGTCGGACGAAGTGGTGGAAGGGGGAGAGGTAGCGAGGGACGAATTCGAGATCTGACGAGTGACATGGGCTGGAGATGAGCCGATCACGTCGCCGCTGCTGGCTGACCGCGCTGAAGGAGTGCTGGCACCGAAAGCACGCGAAGTATATAGCACAGGAATGCTGCGCGAGCGTGGAGACGTTGTTTCGTCCTGCTGAAGTGGATGCCGCGAGGTCGAAGGGGCAGGCAATGCGGATTGAGCCTGTCTGGGGCTGTATGCGCTGTCGAAAGTGGGGAGCGGCGGCACTGACGGAGGTGGTGATAAAGTAGGGCTGTTGACTGATGGCAATGCTTGATCGCTGGGCGAGAGCTGGTGACCAAACTTACTGGCGGCGGCTATAGACGCTGCGATGGAAGCGGCAATGTCACTGAGATCCGGCGGAGGACAAGCAATGGCTCTCGGCAACGCAAAAGTGCGGTGCTTGATCACCTTGTCGCGACTCGTGACGGGCGCAATCTTTGCGTGTGCGGAAGCATTGACGGCATCCTCGTAGAAACGGTAGGAGAGCGAAGGATCATGGTCGGGCGCGTTGGCTTTGAATAGCGCTGCATCCTTGATGGATCCGATCGTTTGCGTCGGATCGACATGGATGCGCAGCCATATGTCTTTGGGAACGATGCGGATGTAGATTGGAAGACGCTTGGGTCTTTCAAAGATTCGAGACTTTGGACTCTGGACTGTCTCGACGTATGCCTGTCGCTGGCGTGAAGGCCTGGGAAACGAGGGAGGTGACGCTGGTAGTTGGGCTGCTGCTGCTGTTGCCGGCCATGCGGAATCGGAATAGCTACGATTCGACGAGGTTGACGCCGAGGTAGAGCTGACGGATCGAGTAGTGGAGAGCGATGGCTTGTGTTGCAGTGTGGAGTCTAGTGCAAGCCTGGAGCTGCTGGCGGACGGTTTCGAGGTCGAGGCGTCTGACGACGAAGGACCCAGCGGACCGAGCTGCGCCGAAGAAAGCGAGCGGTGAAACGGATCCATGTCGTCAAGCTACTGTGGTGCACAGATGCTGATCGTCCCTGTGAGATGTGGAACAGTAAGCGAGAGTGTGGGTTGGAGCGCTTTGGTCATTCGAACAAAAGAAGCTGGCGGTGGGGCTTGTGGTTTGCACACGGGGGCCGCCAAGCGCCCTTGGGAGAATCAGAGTCGCATGGAAAGGTCGAGTTGTGATCAACGATGGCTGCTCACAGCAATGCAATGCAGTGCTGTTTGTTGCTGCCTCTATCTCCTGTTGAAGCTGTGTGGTCGAGTCTGTGAACGTACGAGGAGTAGTAGAGGAGAAAATCGTTCCATCAAAGCCATCGTTCAGGGCAGAGCAGTGCCGGAACACGGATCTCTCTCTCCGTCCCTCTCGCTCAGTTGCTCAGAGCATTTGTTTGCCCGATTTTCTTGAACGAATTTCATACCAACATTATTATTTTTGCTTCGTCTGCCAACTAAGTTATGTGTTGTTCTTGTTTCCTATGAAGGCGAGCTAAATCTATAACAAAACCTCATACCAAAGTCATGCAACGAGTCGACCTCATTCGGTCAGATTGCATCAAGATTTGCTTCTTTGGGGACGCTAACGTCTTTGAAACACACCAGAGGAGGGAAAGAACGATGGAATGGGAAATTCGATTTGCAGTGCGAATGGATGCTGTGCGGTAACAATAAGGGGGTATCTAGTGGAACCAAAGTCCCATAATGCGTAATGCGTGAAAGCACAAGCATTTGTGTGCGTTTGTGCGCGTGTATTCGTGTTGTGTATGTGTGCGTGCGTACGTACGTGCGTGGATGGCAAGCATGTTGAAGAACGAAGCACCAGTGTCGCCGCCATCAATAGAGCGAGCCTTTGAGACTGCGAGGCCAGCCGTAGTCCATCATCTCGTCGTCCCAGTCCGGGGGCAGCTCAAACGATCCACCATGGTCACGCGCTCGTTTTTTGATCGCCTTGGCCCTGGCAGCGGCTACCGAATTGATGGCAGCTACCGCGTTGCGTCCACCACCCGTTTTGCTGTCCCAGATCCCTGGTCCTCCAGGCAGATTGACCAGAATGTGACGAGGTCGAGGCGTGCCCGATTTGCTCGTAGCCGATGCTGCAGGCCACAGGTCCTTCTCGTCCACATCCTCATCTTCGCCCTCAGCCGACCTGATCGACTGGACCGATCGACGACTGCGAACCAGCTTGGGCGGTGCTTTGCGCGGTGCTGCCGGCGATCGTGAAGCGTTCGACGACATGCGCGGATCCATGCTGCTCCGACGCGTCGGACGCCCTGAACGATGGCGGCTCGGAGAGCTCGAGGTGGTAGAGGCAAGCGCCATGTCATCGTACGATGCCGTCAGATCCGACAAGGCTCGCGCCGATGCCTTCTTGCCAAGACGAGCGTGAACCACTTCTTGGCCGGCTGCACGCGTCGTAGCTCGCTTCTTTTGCATCGCCGTTTTGCGCTCTTCTTCCAGCAGCTCCTCGGCATCCAAGTCCGAGCCTTCTTCCTCTTCCTCCTCCTCGTCCTCCTTCTTGTGCCTCTGTTGCGCTCCCGTCAAATCGTCCTTGCCAACATCCGAGTCATCGCTGTCGTCCGAAATCCACACGCGTCCCTCTCGAGGACGCTCGGGTCGGACGCCCAGCTGAGGCAGCGGCACCACGGCGACACCGCGAGCGTCGGGCCGACGTGGCAGCCAAGGCGACGGTGCAGGCGTGCTCACCGAGGGATCCAGCGAGATGCGCTTGGTCGACACGGGCGAGGCAGCATACGAGCTACTAGCTTGGTGCAGCGAAGACGCCGACTTGCTAGCCGCAGAGGCAGCATAGCCACTCACCGCCGACGACTTGCGCGAGTTTACGCTCTCGCGCGACTCGGTGCGGGCTAGCGAAGCATTCATCGTATGTTTGTGACTCGCCAGAGCCGTAGTCAAAAGAGCAGCATCGTCGCGATGTTGACGTTCAGCAACGGCATCTGCCTCCTGCGGGAACGCGACCTCTTGCTTGAGCGAGGTAGGACCATGGTGACGCACCGTCCTTTCGCTGTCAGTGGTCGTCTTGCGCATGATGGAACCCACTGCGCGTGAGATCGACTTTCTCTCGTGGCCACCTTCGCGCGAGGGTACCTTGGAGGGTCCAGCAGAGCCAGATGAGGTCGCAGGCGAGGTCACGACGCTCTGACCGGCGCGGATGCTGCTCTTGGTCGGCGAGGTTGGATGCTGCTGCTCTGCTGCAGATTCGTCGCCGCCACCGCCAAGTTGTGGCGAGCCAAGGGCACGGTTCGACGTGCTTGCCTGTCGACGTTGATTGTTGCGTCGCGTCTGTGCCAGTACTTCTGCACCAAGCGCGGCCACTTCATCCTCGTGCCTTCGTCGAATCTCCTCGGCTTTGCTAGCGGTGAGACCCAGACCTGTGTTTTGGCGAGGCGTATTGTCACCAGGGACGCTCGATTCCGAGGCGTGCGCACGATTGGATCTGGTGAGAATCTGGCTTCCACCCACTGCAGAGTCGCCGTTGGAAACCTCGGACAGTATCGAAGCTTCAAGGTTGCCGGCAGGAGGCTCTTCAGCAGTCGGCGAGGCAACGAACGTCTCGGACCCGGCAAACGTGCCGCTGACAGGTCGCGACGTGTCGACACTGCTAAGGAGCGACTGACGTTTCTCCTTCTCCGACTGTGAGTGCGCAGCAGTTGCCGACTTCTGTCCTGCCTCTCCATCTGCTTCTGAGGTCAACGGCATCGGTTCGTCTACCTGAATAAGGTCGGCAGTGTCTGCCGGGGCCGGGGCCGTCGAGGCAATCGTCGGCGCATTTGCATCGGTCGCATCGGTCGCTGCAGTCGCTGCTTCGGCTGTGACGTCTGCCATAGCACCTGATGAAGTCTTGCTAGCTTGACCGGCGGCATCGTTGGATGGTTCAAGACCTACACCCGAATCCTGCAATGCTGAGTCCGATTTGGCCGCCTGTTCAGCCGCCAGCTTCTCGGCAAGCTCGCGTTCCGTCCGTGCCTTTGCCTCCCTTTCTCTTCGACGGCGACGTACCCACGCCATTCCAGAGCCGTCATCTTCTTCATCATCCTCCGCCTCCATATAAGCAGAAAGACCCTTGTATTCGGAGCTATTGGGCGTTGTTGCAAGGGACGGAGGTCCGCTTCCGCCCAGGCTTCGGCGAGAAGCCTCCCTGGCCAATCCTGCGAAGCCCCACTCCTTGAATTCCGGCTCGTCCTCGGTCGGAAGATCATTGACACGACGGGCGCGGATCTTGGTGCCGTCGGGCAGCGTGACCATGCCCGTACCGCCAGGACGCGCCAGGCGGATGAGCTCCCTTCGACGGGCGCGCTCATCCTCGTCGCCCGAGCTGATGGCACCCGTGCGGCTACGCGAACGCCTGTGCGAGTGCGAGTTTTTGCGCTTGATCTTGGAGCCGGAAGCGCCTCCTCTGCCGCGTTCCTCTTCTTCCTGATCAGAGGCCGGTCTGCGCGCCGCCTCTGTGCTGTTGCCATCAGACAAGCTGCCTGTGCTCTTGCGTCGCAAACTGTGGCCATCTTCGGAACGGTCGTCAGCATCGACAGCACCACCGTTCTTGAGGTTGCGTCGCTTGCTGCTCTTTTTGGTGTAGTATTCGGGCTTAAAATAGGCCGATGGCATCCCCATGAGGTACCACTTGCCCTTCATAGACTTGGCGTCGTCGTCGCTGTCGTAGTCGGATTCGGAAGTGTCCGACTCTTCGGAATCTTCGATGAGCGCCGAGCCGTTGAGCGAAGGCATGGTGGATGAGGCCGAGGTGGGTGTCGGCAGAGGGGCAAAGCGGATGCGTGGCGATTTTGCGTCGGCTGCGTCGAGCGTGGACGTGGTAGAGGCAGTAGGTGGGATAGTAGATGGCGGTGGTGCATTCTCCGAGGTCGAGGCAGGCTGCCCGGTGCTGCCGATGCTCATGGAGGATCGGTCGACGGAGCTGACACTGTGGACCGAATCCTGGGACTCGAAGCGCTTTCGGTCGAGGGTGGGGCGAGAGAGATCCTGCGCGGAGCTGCCGAAGCTGGTGGAGGGACGGAGAGGACGCGGGGTGATGCTGATGGAGCCGCTGACGAGAGCTTGTGCTGCAGCCATGCTGCGCCGTGTGTTGATGATGGCGTTGAGCGCTGCGAGCTCTTCAGGATCCAGACGCTCTTCGACGGGTGAGGAGCTGAGGCTGCCGACTGGTTGTGGCGTCGACTTGTCGGCTGGGGCATCGCTTGCACTGCGCAGGCCGCGAAGCGAGGAGCCGTTGCGCTTCTCGCCGTCAGCATCGTCGCTGTCGCTGTCACGAGCCGAGCGCCGTGAAGAGGTTGAGGATCTGGGGAGCTCTGTGGAGCGAAGGCGTTTGCGGTCGTTGGTGGGCATGGCTATGCTAGGAAGGTTGGTGGCGCCGCCACTGCCGTGACCCCAGCCAGCCATCATGGCCATCTGTGCATTGAAGTTGAGGTCGCCGAGGCCGAGGAGAAGCGCCTTTTTGGGAATGCCCCAGATCTTTTCTTCGTCCTTGCTCTTTGCCCGTTCTCGTTCGCGCTCCTTTTCGCGCTCCTTTTCGCGCTCTCGAGCCCGCTCCTTTTCCTTTTCTCGCTCCTTGCGCGAAGGAACGGCGGGGATGTGAGTGACGACGGGAGCAGCCAATGTGGAAACGGCTGCATCGAGGGAAGGGTTCGCGTAGATGAGACCCGAGTAAGGACGTTTGCGCGAGTTGATGAGGATGGAGGAGCGTGGATAGAGTTGAGAGGTCGAGTGCGAAGCATGGAGGCTGTGCGTCGCTGAGCCCGATGCGGCAGGGGAGTTGTAGTCCGTGCTGGAGCTGGTGGCACGAGCATGCTCGACGGTTGGGAAGCTGCCCGAGGGAGTAGAGGCGGATCGGATCGCCTTTGGAACGCTGAATTCATTGGTGTGATGCAAGACGGGAGCTGTGTTGGTAGTAGACAGCATGATCGACGGTTGAGACGCGCGGGGTGAGCTGACTGCGGTGACTGCGACGGAAGAGAAGCTCGTCGAGATCACTGTGATTCGAGGATCAGCGGAGCCGACTAGGAGGGACGAGCTGAAGCGCAAGCACAATCAAGTTCGGGCTCCTTCCGAATTGATGACCCCCGAATGGAGACGACTGCACCCTGGGTCGGACTGGTGCCGACGAGCCTTGAGATGATGAAGAGGACACCGAAATTCAAGTCAAAGGCCCACCGAAGCGCCAGAGCGGAAGGCTGGACGATGGCAATCTCGACACTGATCTTGAGGTGGAAGCTGATGGCGGTGGCAGGGGCAGGGGCCGGGATAGCGTCCCGACAAGTGGAGCTTTTGAATCAAGAGGCGAGTGCTTGGACAAAGCCGACAGAGACTTTGTTGTATCGACGATGCTGGTTTCTAATGAGGTGTAGCGAGGGAGGCAAGGGAGGGAGGAGCTTGTAGGAGCCAAAGGTCAGGCAAGGCCTTTTTGTCAATGCTGCTACGAGCCCACAAGAGCGCGAGAGTGTGTGGGAGAGGCTAATTACGCAAATGATAGCCAAAGTGTCAGTCTTGATTGCGGAGAGGCGGCGCCAAAGCTCGGGTGGCAGCGTGAGAACATGCCTGCGTGGAGCACCAAAGCGCACCTTTTGGATTTTAGGCGAGAAAGGCCAAGACACGAGGCGCAAGCGACCGCTCGCTGCTCTCCCAGATGCAGATGCTGGCTGAGTTGTACGAGTTGTGAGTTCAGAAGCGGAGCGTGCAGTACAGTGCACAATGCACACAGAGAGCACAGCCAAGTGTGAAACTTGAAAGCGGACCGAAAAGTCGCAATTATTGATACCTTTTACTGTATTGCCTGTGGGTTGCGGTCGAGACTTGTCACTCTCCTATTTTTTTTATTCATGCCAATGCAACTCAGACTGGCGTAAACCTTGACAAACGGGCGCACCCAACTCGTTGACAGCATCGGGAAGAAAAAAAAGCAACAAGAAAAAGAACAACATGGTTTCCTTGCTTGCTTCCATCAAATCACGAATCCAGTGCACAGTTGTACCTTTGCCAACATTTTGTTGCTTGTGGCCACCATGATCCAGATTCCTTCCTTTGCTGCATAGGAATCCACCTCATGCAAGACCAGCCTCTCACGCTTTGACGTCATCATGTTGTTGGTTTCCGACTTGCCTGGCCGCAATGACATCCAACATGATTGGGAACGCTACGTGGTGCAAGCAAGCGCACACACATCGCCCTCAGATCGTCATCAACTTGTCTCACAAGTAATGCACAAGAAGCTCGTCCATCTACCACCCGAGGCATGGCCCCTTGCTCCCATCCTCAACTTCCTTAAGCATCAGCTCAAACCAGCCCCAACGACTCCACGCCCCAACCTGCGGGTTTTGGCCTCAAACCTTGCTCAAGCCAAGCAGACACCTTGTACCATCCGAGCTTGCTCATGCGTGCCTACCTTGGTCAAGATTCCAGGATGGGACGCAATGAAAAGTCTCCACGAGTGCATTTGCGCATTGCAAGATCAATCGGCCCTAAGAGACAACATTTTTGGCACTCTTGCTCAATGGATCTGCGAGTATTGTAGCGCACTTTGCACCGTTTTCCCAGAGTTGAGCCATGAGCATAGTTTCCTGGAACTGCAAGCAGCACTTGCCACTGCTTGCTCCAATCTTGCCTCGACAGCCTTGGACGCACAGCCTCGCAATGAGATTTTCTCGCTCATCCTGGTCCATACTGTGCTTTGCTTGCCCAACACAACTCTGGCGCCAGACAATCTGGATGCCAACCGTCACTTTGCAACCCAGTTTGGTCGTTGCTATTGCGGTACCGCCCCAGATTGCTTTGTCAGCTTCATCACCAACATCGATCAACAGATCACATCTCTTGCTGTTGATGCGCCTCAACCCTACCTTTGAGGCACGCCAATTGTCCAGTCAAGCGGCACGGGCAAGACACGTATGATTCTCAAATGCCGCCATCGCACCCCTCTCCTCTACGTCTGCTTCTGTCATCTCAGCGCCAACAGCAGAGCAAAAGCCAGTTATCCCTTCCCCAACAAAGGAGTCCGCGCCTATTTTGAAGAGGCTCACAAATCTCACCAACTCCTCTGCAATCTTCAGGTTGCCTGCTTCCTTGGCGCTTGGTTTGCAGAGCTTGCTAAGCAACTCAGCAACAGATCTACCAACCGAGACAAGCTTGACTACCTCTTGCAGCTTAACTGCCTTGAAAACAGACACGGCGACAATCCTCAACGCAATTCGCTCTTCAAATCAATCACCAAGCAAGCAACCATGACGCTCCAGCAATCCTTGCTGCCTCCTGAGCGCACGCACAACTACCAACACATCTTCAGTCAGTATATCCAAATCCCACTTGTTCAGCTCGATCACCAGATCCAGCTCATTTCCGAGCAGATTTGAGCGCTCAACCCTCGAACAAGCTCTTCCGCACCCACACCTCCTGTTATTGTTGCCGTCAACAAGTGCGTCAAGATGAATGTCCAAGGCGCGGACAAGAACAACAACCCACTTGTCAGTCTCCGCCGCGCATGGAATTTCATTGATCAGCTTCATTGCTCTCATGAAATCAGCTCGACATTTTGGCTTGTACTCTTAAGCACCAGCAGCAGCGCCGCGCATTTGGTCCAGCATGCGGATGCCAAAGCATCGTTGCGTGACAAATTGGCAGTACCTCTGCCCACCTTTGTTGGTGTGGGCTTTGACATGCTGCTTGCAGAGCAGTTGCCTCTACATTGCGCAGCAGAGGCATCTGCACTCTCACACATAGTCTTGTATGGACGGCCGTTGTGGAGCTCGCTCAAACCTGACAGACTCTGGATGATGGCCATGCTCAAATTGACAGGCGCTCAAGACTTTTTGGCTTCCAACAAAAACCACTGTTTCAGTATCTTGGCCTCTTGACTTGAGCCTCGTGCCGACTCAATCACCATACTCAACCCAGTCCCAATTTGGAGAACAAAAGCTGTTCATGGACAACTCTGTCGATTGTCACATGCGCATTGCCAGCCACGTTACTGACCAAGGTGCCATGTCGGTTGTATCTCTCTCCGAGCCCGTCCTTGCCGTCGCAGCTTTGCTCTTTATGCAGGCTTTGGGCCGCAACCAAAAGCAAAGGCGGTTGTTGGGCATGACCAATTCTTGCAGCCGGGCGGCCGATATATATGCAGACATTCTCAAAACTTTCACGCAACAATGCCTCCTTGACGCCAAAGTTCCCTTGCTCAAAGGCTGCCATGGCAAGCTTGCCTTGCGCACCGTCCTGATGATTGCGTGCGACGCTGCAAAACGCCGGCAACTTGACCAACTCGCGGCTGAGCGCTCACGTGCCGGACAGAATCCGCTAGACGCACTCGGTCTAGCCAGCGTTATCAGTCAGCCGGTCAACCTCGAAGAATTTGTCACAGGTCTGGCCAACCTCGACTATGACGGCTTTGCCAAGCTGCGCCAACATATACAGGACGTCTACCAGGCAGGCCTGTGCACTGGACGGCATGCGCTTCATCTCAACAATGGGCAGACTAACAAGCCGCTTCCGGTCTGGATCAATTTCACACACTTTGACGTGCTGCCTGACAAGATCACCGAGGTTTCCCAGGAGTATTTGTGGTATTGCTGGAAGCGCAGGGTTGCGTTGCAGTTGGCCCACAGGCAGCCAGGTATCGACGGCATTATTCCGGTCTTCATGGGTCGTCTTGACAAGCCTTTTGTGACGGACTCTGCTGCGGACAGCGATGCACTGCAAGCCAAACATGTTGAGCAGCACGCCGCACGCTACATGAGCTACGTTGGCTGGGAGGCCAAGAACCGAGAGGATGCACAGGGCTGGGAAGGTGATGCGACCAAAGCCGCTAAACTGGCTGGTCCGCCCATTACACGCGCCTCGGTTGCGCCGCAAGGAGAGGAGCCACTCACCAAATGAGCTCTGCTAGATGTGCTCCTCGACCTGGGTACTTGTACATCTTTCAGTGACCCACTGCAAAGCATGCGGCCACGATTGAAAACCATAATGGGTCAAACGTGTCCTTGGCTCTGTATTTGCGGTGCGGCCAACCCACACGCATATCCTTGTCTAGACAAGATGGGAGTGCGCGGTATCTTTGCCGAGATCCTCTCATCCACCACCGAAGTCGACCCGGCCGTCGATCTCAACGTCATGCCAAATCCTATGTGGAATGAGCGAGTCCAGCCTGGCTTGCATTCCATCTCGGCCGCCGCCGAGAAGTTTGAGGAGGTCGAGTTCACTGGGCAACAGGCTGGCATGGATTTGGACTGAATCTATGTCTCAGCATTGGATCCAGCCACACGTCGGAAAGCACGGCACGTCACGCAAAGTGCACACACGCATCAGCACGATGGACTTGGCCTTCTAACAATGCGACATGAGCAAAGGAAGCGAGAGGAAAGCATGCAGGCGACACATGATGGGCTACAACTTGGCACGCAAGAAGTTGCAGTAGTCTTTGGTGGCCTCGTCGAATTCCGGACCGACGTAAATGTCAAAGTGGCCCATATCTTTGTAGAGCTTGACGGTGCTGTGAGGCGCTTTTGCTGCGTACTTGAGAGTGGGACCAGGCGGTGCAACAGAGTCCTTGCCACAGACGGCAAAGTAGATGGGACTTTTGATCGACGATGTTCTCCAGCCGGGGTTGTAGAAGGCAATCTTGAGAGCGAAGCGAGCGGCTACGTAGTTGGGGCCGTCCAGCAAATGTTCTGGCACGATCTTCTCGTAGTCCATAGCCTCGGGAGAGTTCATCAACGCGGCTGTTGGAAGCAGAGAGATTGGTCGAAGGCATGTAACAAAGTGAGTCAGTGAGTCTGTGATGACGGCATACCGTTCATGGTGACGATCGACGAGGCAACTTACCTTCGCCAGGTCTGCCTGCCAGCATGACGGGAACGATCTTGTCTCCTGTCGAAAACAAATCCCTGATACCGAGGAAACCAAGTTTGAAAAGTGGCAGGAAGCCGACCGTGAGGCTTGAGTGGAAACCAGAGGTAAAGGGACATTGGGCGATGATGGCCTTGATGCTGGGATCGATGCTGCCGATGTATGTCACGTGTCCACCGCCGAAACTGCTGCCAAAGATGCCGACTCTGTTCTCGTCTACCTCTTGGAGCGCTTTGGTGTAGGCGATGGCTGCCTTCCAGTCCTGCTGCTGAAGATTGATGTCGAGCAGCTGTCGCGGCTGACCGGTACTGCCACCAAAGTGTCGATAGTCAAAGGCAACGCAAATGATACCCAGCTCGGAGAAGCGCGCACAGTATCGATCCAAGCCATACTCTCGAATCCCACCAATGCCGTGGCCAAGCACGATAGCGGGATATTTGCCCTTTTCCAGAGCGGGACCGTCAGCGGGAACGAGCGGAGGGCCGGTCGGACGATAGAGCCATGCAGCGCAGACGTCGGATCCAGAAGTAAAAGTGACGTCTTCGCGACGATAGTGTTCACCACTCGGCGAAGCCATGCTTGCTTGAGTGACGATAGGCGCTTGCACGGTGTCAATGGTGGTGGAAGAGAGGTGGATGGAGGAGGCCAAGTGCGCAAGTGATGTCTGCTACCGTTGGCATTTCCGAGGTGGATACGTGTACTGCGAGAGCGGACCGAGTGCAATGGAATTCTTTCTTTGGTAGGCAGACGTGGAAGGCGCTTCTGAGCCATCCGGTCTTGGAGACAGACAACGGTGTGCGCACTGTTCGTGTCTGCATGTGCGGTGACGCTGTGGTTCCCAGAAGAGAAATGCAGTCGTGAAAATCAAAGCTTCACATACACATTGAGAGCCAAACCAAGTGTGAGGTATCCGCCATGTCGAGAGGACGAGGTGGCTCCTCCTCTCACAGAGACAGTGTCACATGTCTGATCCCGCTTCGCACAATAAGCGGTAACCGGGCGAAGCCGCCGCTTCCGCGGAAGCAGGTGTTCACACGACGAAGACGCCAAAAGGGCAAATTGCAAACAAACTAGGCATTCCATAAAAACAAGGTCGTGAGAATCTTAGAAACTACAAGACGAGACTGGACAGAAAAGATTAGAACTTGGCACGGGCAATGTTGCTCTTCTTGACGTCGAAGCGGTCAAGGTTCATGACCTTGTTCCAGGCAGCGACAAAGTCCTTGTTGAACTTGTCGGCGTTGTCAGCCTGTGCGTAAAGCTCAGCAAGGGCACGAAGCTCGGCCTGCGAACCGAAGACGAGATCGGCACGGGTGGCAGACCACTTCTTCTGGCCGGACTTGCGGTCGACACCGTCGAAAACCTCGCCCTTGCCATTGTCGGCAGCCTTCCACTCGGTGCTCATATCGAGCAAGTTGACGAAGAAGTCGTTGGTAAGCTGACCTCGGCGGTGGGTCAGAACACCGTGTGCCGAGCCGTCGTAGTTGAGGCCGAGAGCACGGAGACCACCGATGAGGACAGTGAGCTCAGGAGGGCTGAGGGTGAGGAGGTTAGCGCGGTCGATGAGGATTTGCTCGGCACGAACACGGTCGGTGGATTGACCGTAGTTGCGGAAGCCATCAGCGACTGGCTTGAGCCACTGGAAGGTGTCTTCTTCCGTCTGCTCCTGAGAAGCGTCAGTGCGACCAGGGGTGAAGGGTACAGGAAGACCAGAAGCCTTCTCGAGAGCAGCGTTACCGGCGAGGACAATGAGATCGGCGATCGAGATCTTCTTGCCGCCCTGGCTGGAAGAGTTAAATTGCTGCTGCACACCTTCAAGGGCCTTGATGACCTCGGCAAGCTGCTGAGGGTTGTTGACGTCCCAATCCTTCATGGGTGCAAGACGGATGCGGGCACCATTTGCACCACCACGCTTGTCGCTGTCACGGTAGCTGGCAGCTGAGGCCCATGCGGTGGCGAGGAACTTGGAGGGCTCGACGCCAGTGGCAAAGATGGCCTGCTTCAAGCCAGCAAGGTCACGATCATCGACGAGAGGGTGATCGGCAGCAGGAACGGGGTCCTCCCAGATGAGCACCTCCTTGGGGACTTCGGGACCAAGCCAGCGGGAGCGTGGACCCATGTCACGGTGGAGAAGCTTGAACCACGCCCGGGCGAAAGCATCGGCGAATTCGTCGTGGTTCTCGAGGAAGCGGCGCGAAATCTTCTCGTAAGCGGGGTCGTAACGCATGGAAAGATCGGTCGTCAGCATGGTGGGACGACGCTTTTTGGAGGGGTCAAAGGGGTCGGGGATAATGGCATCGGCGTTCTTGGCGACGAACTGGTTGGCACCAGCGGGCGACTTGTCGTGCTCCCACTCGAACTCGAAGAGGTACTTGAGATAGAGGTTGGTCCACTCGGTAGGCTTGCTGGTCCAGATGACCTCGGTACCCGAGGTAGTGGCATCACCAGCCTTGCCCGAGCCGTGCTTGTTGGCCCAGCCGAAACCCTGAGCCTCGATAGGAGCGCCGTTAGGCTCTGGACCAACGAGGTCTGGGTTACCGGCACCGTGTGTCTTGCCAAAGGTGTGACCACCAGCAATAAGGGCAACCGTCTCCTCGTCGTTCATGGCCATGCGGCCGAAGGTGGTGCGGATGTCGTTGGCAGCAGCGACCGGGTCGGGTTCACCGTTGGGACCCTCTGGGTTGACGTAAATGAGACCCATGTGCGAGGCGGCAAGCGCATTGTCGAGATTACGGTTCTTGAGATCGTTGATGTCGCCGCCGTTCTTGGTGCCCTCCTCGTATCGGACGTCGTTGGCGAGCCATGTGGTCTCGCCTCCCCAATAGGTGGACTGGTCGGCCTCCCAGGTGTCGGCACGGCCACCGGCGAAACCGAAAGTCTTGAAGCCCATCGACTCGAGTGCGACGTTACCGGTGAGGAGAAGGAGATCGGCCCAGGAGATCTTGTTGCCGTACTTTTGCTTGATGGGCCACAAGAGACGACGGGCCTTGTCGAGGTTACCGTTGTCTGGCCACGAGTTGAGGGGAGCGAATCGCTGCTGACCCTCTCCACCACCACCACGACCGTCCTGGACACGGTACGTGCCAGCGGCGTGCCACGACATGCGGATGAAGAAACCACCGTAGTGGCCGTAATCCGCAGGCCACCAGTCCTGGGAATCGGTCATAAGGTTGTGGAGGTCCTTCTTGAGCGCATCGTAGTCGAGGCTCTTGAAAGCAGCGGCATAGTCAAAGTCGGCATTGTAAGGATCCGAGTTGGCTTGGTGCTGGCGGAGAACGTTGAGCTTGACCGCGTTGGGCCACCAGTCGGTGTTCTTGGTACCGAACCCAGCGGCGGGGACGCGCTTGCGGTCGATGTTGGTGTGGTGAGCGACAGGGCACTCTCCCATTTTGGATGACGTCGGAAGAAAGTGTGGCTTGCAAAATCTGGAAAACGGCTAAGGAAAACGGCTAAGATGCAGGTGCTTAGCGACAAGCGTAGGCGGGACGAGGTGAAAGCGCTATAAGAGAGGCGACGGAACGTGGGAAACGTCGAGGTGTTTGTGGATATCGGACGAGGTGAGAAGGTGTGGCGTCGAAAAGATGACTGATGTGGAATGTGTAGACCACATGGTGGAACAGACTCGATATTATATATGGGCATGGCGCACGGGCAAGGGATTCGTCGCTTGCGGGGAAAGTGGCAAATTGGCAGCGACTGGCCAGCCCGAGGCGATCACGGACTGTGTACCGTACGCTGGAACTGCGGCGAAGCCGGGGGGAGGGGACCGGCGAACGAGCTTTGGCTCAGATAATGTGGCACAGACAGTTGACCTGACAATAGCGCGAATGCTGTCGCAGTCCACAGTGGCAAACAGAGTCTTGTTGAGCTAGGCGGTCCCGGCGTACCAGCAGTTGGTCGGTGCACGGCTGAAGAGGCGCTAAGTAAGCTTGTGACGAGGAGGATACAGGGCTCCAACGGCCAATCGTAGCTTGGGCAATTCGAACAACATTCGAAATGAAAGGCCGCGGTGTGAAGGCCGGCTTTCCAATATGAAATCGCAGTTGCAGTTACTCACAGTGGAGAAGCTCAACTTCCACATGCAAGGCTGGATTCGCGCCATGGAAGCCCACGGAATTCTGGCCAAATTGCGACTGCGAAATTCACGCGCGTCGAAAAAAAAAGATACAAGCTTCGGCGGCACAGCTGCAGGAGAGCATGCGCAGCGCCTGCAGAGTTGTGTGACCTTGCAGGCGATCGAGTCGCCTTCTGGAAGCACACAGAGTTTAGGCGTTTCATTCTGCCTCGTGCTCTGACGGCGGGTCCATCGAATCTTAGCTCAGACATTAACAGTACTCGGTCCAGCTCGGTCTGGTAGCGACCACGGATCATACAACGCTTCCCCTCAACAGTTCGTCGACGGGGATCGCCTTGGCCGAGTCCAACTCAAAGTTTCGCATAGACGTCAAGCATGGCAATCCTTGACCACTTGATTCACCGAGTCGCCGTTCAAGCATTCCGTGCGCACTGCTTTGCCCCTTGGAGTCAGGCAATGATGAGCGTCAGCTGCATCGACCCCTCCGCACTCATTTCGCCACCCTTGCCCGATGAAAAGCCGATCGGGGACGGACGGAGCTAAAAGCGATTGATGTTAGAGCGACACTTGCTGTTCCGGTAAACTCTGTTGTCGCTTTCACGACGGCTGTGGCTCGCACATCTTCACAGTCAAGCCTCGCAATCTCTCTAGCTCAGCAACCGCCCGTTGCCTTGACTTTCTCGGTCGGCAATGCATATTGACAGGCGCTTTACCCTGTCGACCGAGAGACGCTACCGGTGCCACCGACCGCAGCCTATCCTGCTGTTGATCACGGAAGCAGCATCCCGACTCAACCGAGCCCTTTGGGACATCACCTGCATGTCCTTTCTTCGCTGCCATCCGCGCTTGCGGGTCAAGCTCGAAGCTCGCCGACGCGAGTTCATCCGCGCCACCCTTGTCAGCCCCGACCCTTGACCAGTGGCAAAGGGTCAAGGTACATCGAGCTGCATCAGATTTTAAGCGAGCTGTGGGCGTTCGACTTAGCGACCTCGCATGGAACGGTCGCCATTCTTTCTGCACCCTGTCTCTGTTGTGCACGTCCTTCTGTGCAGCTAGCGGCTTTCCTAGCCGCTTTTTCGGTCTCACCATCCATTGGTACGACCCTGGCGAGCGGACTTGCGCCTCTGCGAGGTATCAATCTATCCTACCGTACCCTGTACAGTATGTACTGTTACAACCAGCCGTAGGCTGTAAATCATGTGTCGATTCTCGAGACCAACGTCAAGACTTACTGCTGCACGCGTGACACGACCGCTTCTTTCAGGTCACCCGCTTCGACATGGACGGACAGAGGCCGAGCTCGCCTAGCATCGGACGACATTGCCCCGCCTTGCCGTCTCAACCGCCTGCTGTATCTTGTTTCCCTCTCGACTATCCACCCTGGCATGTCACCGATGCAGGCACCTGTCGGCTTCGTGACTCCGGCGGACGACGCAGTGCGGTCGACACACTTTGTGGGTGGCAGCTCAAGCTGCAAAACGAATGTATATATACGATGCTTATGCGTGTACAAGACGGGAGGATGCCGTTCATCCTATCGCCTGTGCCCCATCAGCTCATCCTCGCCCCAACGCCGAGATGAGACTCCCATCGATCCAAGCCTTCGTAACGCTGGCAGCAGCCGCCGCCGCTGCCGCCCTCGCTGTGCCTATGCAGCGGCGCGCGCAATTCCCGGATCCCAACGATGACCCATTCTACGCCCAACCGGCCAACATTGGCTCCTACGCCAACGGGCAGGTCATTCAATCTCGTAGAGCCGTCACCGACATCGGCAACAACAACAATGCCAACTCCTTCCAGCTCAAGTACCGTACCACCAACACCCAAAAGCAGCCGCAGGCCAACATGGCCACCGTTTGGATCCCCTCCAAGCCCGCCTCTCCGCCCAAGATCTTCTCTTACCAGGTCTACGAGGACGCAACTCAACTCAACTGTGCCCCCAGCTATGCCTACCTCACCGGCTTGGACGAACCAGGCAAGGGCTCAGTCATTCTCGACACGCCCATCGCAATCGGCTGGGCGCTTCAGCAAGGCTACTATGTCGTCTCGTCCGACTCAGAGGGTCCCCGTTCCGCCTTCATCGCTGGATACGAGGAAGGCATGGCTAGCCTGGACGGAATCCGCGCGCTTCAAAATTACGCAAACTTGCCCAAGAACAGCCCGATCGGACTATATGGCTACAGCGGCGGCGCTCATTCGACCGGTTGGATGGTCAGCCTCGCCGGAGGTTACGCACCTGAGCTCAACTTTATCGGTGCTGCCTACGGAGGATTGCCCGCCAGCGCCAAGGACACCTTCAATTTCCTCAACAAGAACTTGTTCGCGGGATTCGCCATCGCAGGCGTTTCCGGTCTTGCATATGGTCACCCGGAAATGGAAGACTTCATCCGTCCTCGCCTCAATGCCAAAGGTGTACAGGTGCTCAACCAGGTCCGAAGTCGAGGCTTCTGCATTGGCCAGGTGGCTACTACCTACCCTTTCCTCGACGTCTTCACCCTCGTCAATGACACCAATTTGATGAACGAGCAGCCCATCGCCGGCATCCTCAAGACCGAAACACTGGTACAGGCCGAGGCGAGCTACACGGTCCCCGTACCCAAGTTCCCACAGTTCCTCTGGCATGCGCTCGAGGATGAGATCGTTCCTTTCACGCCAGCATCCAACTACGTCAAGGAGCAGTGCGCCAAGGGCGCCAACATCAACTGGAACGTAAGTAGAACATAGCTTGATCTTTCCATCCCATTCTATCAGAGTTTTCGCGCTGACGCATACAAACTTCTCGTATTCATTCGACGTTTTCGCGCTCCTTCGTTCGTGCCGTAGATCTATCCGGTGGCTGAACACATCTCCGCCGAACTTCTCGGGCTTGTGCCTGGTATCTACTGGTTGAGCCAGGCTTACAACGGCCAAGCACCCAAGGTGGCCTGTGGTGCTGGAATCCCCGGTTACGCTGGCGTCACCACACCGCCTGTTCAAAATGTGCTCGGAGCTGATTTGGCGAACCAGCTGAAAAATCTCCAAGGCAAGTCTTCTGCGTTTGGTGGCAAGCCTTTCGGCTCGATCAGTGCTACGGTCAAAGTGAACAACTAGTGTCGCACAAGGAGACGGATAGCCCTCCAAACAGACTGTATTATCGGGATTTCCTTCTGAACTTTCGCTTTCATTCCATATGCCTGTATGAATATAAGTAGCGTTCGATCACCTTTCCACTCTGGAATTCGTCCGTACACTGATGAATTCCAGGTCGCCAGTTGGCCCAGAATGACTCTGAATGACGTCCGGTCACGAACAAGTCTCGAGACACAAAAGCTCGAGCTTCTCGGGTGAGCGAAAGAGGACACCACCGTTAACCTCCTCATGCTTCGCCTCCTCAAACAGCTTTCGCTCTGCCCGCCACTCAATCTCATAAATAACCTAGACGAAGCATTACCGCATCTGGCTTTCATCCTCACATTTGCATCGCGCCTGGATGGCAATATGAAAATGATATGAATACAATAGCATTGGCATCGTAAGAATGTCGCATCAGCATCGTAGACAAGGATCTGCGCACGAGACCATCATTGTTTGGCAATATGCTGCAAGAGCTCGGCATACTTGACCAGCTCTTCATCCCTATACCTCCTTCCAATCAACTGCAGTCCCACGGGCGCACCGTCAAATACTTTTCTGTGCTGTTGGTACTCTTCAGTATTGTCCTTGTCAAAGTCGCTCATCCAAGCTTCCCTCTTCCTGTATGCAAACTCGCCATCGCATGCCTCCGAGGCTTCGAACTCTCGATCGAGCTGAGCATCAGCTTTGAATCCGGAAGGGAAGACCACGCCTGGATAGTCGACGAGATTAAAGACGCTCGTGTAGCCCCAGTACTTGATGGTGGCCGGTCGCGGTGCGACATGACACATGACTGGGCACAAGAGACAATCCAACCCGAGCTCGTTCCATCTCGTGAGCCACTCCTTCCGGAAGGCTTCGCGAATGCCAACGTTGGTGCAGGATTCAGAATACGACATTTCGTTCAGCTTGCGCAGTGCTGACGACGGAGAGGTGGAGGCATCGGTCTCCAGATCGGCAGAGGCAGAGCGGACAAAAGGTTCCGAAAGGATAAAGTGCGTGAGAGGCAGGAGGGGTTCACCCGTGGCTTTGGCGAGAAGAGCAAACATCTTGCCCGAGTCCATAAAGTAGAGCGAGCGGATGATATCCCATGCACGACGGTGCAGATCGCGCGGATCCCATCGTCGAAGCTCGATGCGAGGCAAGTCACTTCCTGACCGCGCAGCAAACGAGTGAAGCTTGGCAATCCAATTGGAAAGTGCTCGTCGAACAGATGTCGTCGGTCGAACGACGCCGTCCTCCATCATGACACCCACGACGATCGGCTTGCTTGGCTTTGAGCCGGCATGCAGCAACGAGTCCACTTTGCGCCACGGCGCGGGCAACACGGTGTGATCCCAGTCCCACGGTCTGGTCTTGTCGTTCATAAGACTCGACATGAATAGCTCCACATCCCTGAGACTCGTAGCCATGGGTCCGAGAGACGAACCGACTCCTTCGTTGCCGGGCATGGTCGATCGGATGCCGCCATACGGCAGCCTTAGCGTAGTTGGCCTGATACCATAGAGTCCAGTGACACCACAAGGCTGGCGAATGCTTCCGCCTATATCCGAGCCAACACCCATTGCGCTACCACCACCAGCAACCAAGGCACTCTCTCCACCACTGGATCCGCCGGGGCTCAAAGCCAAATTGTGAGGATTGAGCGTCTGTCCGTACAGGTTGTTGGTCGTGTCGAGATGCATGACACCTTGCGGCATTGTGGTTTTGCCTATGATCACCGCGTCGTTTTCCAGCAACAATTTGGCGATGCTCGAATCTTGCTGGTTGTCGGCCACATAGCCGCCCTGAGTAGAAGACAAGATTCGGACCTGGTCGGGTGTCAAAGTGCGTTTGATCAGCGGATGCTCGCCGGGATTGGGAAGAACGTCAAACACGAAGCCTCTTTGGCGACCATGGGCGCCCAGAGACATGTGTCCCTTGATACTCATTGGTAGACCAAAAAGTGGTCCAAGCTCGTCAAGTCGACCTTCGTCTTCGAAACGCGCTCGCTTTTCGTCCAGCACCTTGGCTCGTTGTAGAGCTTCCTCTGCGAAGAAGTGGGAAAGACAATTTGTGGCCTGGTGGACGATCGATGCGCGATTGAGAAAGTGCTTGACAACTTGCTCCACAGACACTTTTCCGGCTCGTGTCAGCTCGACGATGCCGGTAGCGTCGAGGCCGTTCAAAGCCGCATCAAGATGGGTACTCCAGATGCGTCTTGTCGACGGATGTACGACAAGCGACGAAAGCGATGGACCGGGCTCAGTGTTGGATGGTGAGACGTAGTCCGAGTTGGCTTTCTTTGCCCATTCTGTGAGCTGCGCGTCGTCGGAGATGGTGTCTGGTGGCAGGAAGAGACTGCTTCGATGCTCGGCGACGATCTCCTGCCAGGTGCTGCAGCCGTCATAGTTCGACTTCGAGCCCATATTGGGAGTCGGAGGTGATTGGGCTGAAGAGGCGATAATAATCGGATCGATGATGAGATGACAGAGGGTAGGTTTCAAAGCAGAAGGAAGGACGAGGTCGAGCTCGCCCGTCCGTGCGCATGCGAAATCAAGTTGGCCAGCCTTTGGCGCCGCTCAATTCACCAAAGAGGCTTCTGATCAGATCAGTTTGATTTGTGCACTATTGGATTGCGTTGTAACTGTATTGGCAATGAAGATCTTGTTGTCTGGCATTGCGGCATGCCTTGCCGTGTTTCAGCTGACTAGTTGCTGCTTTGGCCCCACATTCCCTGTCTCCACAGGACATTGCCTGCGTGATGCTGAGACAATGACTCATGGAGCACTGAATGGATTGAGACACTTGGCCCCTCAGCAAGAGGGATGCCTGCAGTTGCCAGCTGTAGCAATCCATTGGCTGCAGAGGAATCAACTTCACAAAGCACAGAGCAGTCTGCTGATGATCTCAAAGCTTTTTGACATGATCCACTGCGCTCAAGAGCTTGTGACACAACATGATTGGCTGACACAAGACAAATTTGGCCGCAAGGAAACAGCGCCTCAACAGCCACAATCACCACAATTGGCATGTAGAATGTGATATCCAAGTGTCAAGGGGAGAATACCTCTGTGGATATATCAATTTTAGGTGAGTATTTCCAAATTTTTTGGGGGAAGAAAGAGTGCAACTGACGCTCAGTCTTTGGAATATGGATTGCAGATGTCACAGGACCTTCAACTCCGCCTGGTCAATCAACTCCACCAAGCACAGCAGCTTCAACCCCTTCAAGGCAAAGAAGAAGAGCCAGGGCAAATGCTTTGGGAGGCTTGCCCAGCAAAAGGAGACAGTTGGCTGCCGCCAAAGGCCCAGACTTGGTCAGGAACCCCAATGCGGCGCTGAAAGCTGCTTTCAACTATCTTTGAACCATCCACTTGTTTGACAAAAAAGCAAAGATCATTCTGAAGCAACGTAATAGAGCTATCCAGCTCTACAACATTATTTTGCAGCTTCACAAATATCCTGAGATAACCTTGCCACAGATCAAGCGCCTGAAACGCTTTGTCAACACTGCATTGCCATCCATCCCTGGTATAACAGACAATTTTGTCTCCTGCTTAGGTTTGAATTCAATCAACTTGACATCCAACATCAAGATGATCAATGTCAAAGCTAGTATTCATGATCCTGAAACAGAGCAATTCTCAGCGTTGGAGCCCTGGAAGACTGTGCCTTTGTTGGCTTGGTGATCCCACTTGCAACTTAAGACCTTGTGCTGCATTTGTATCATCACACTGCTTTGCCCTTGCCCCTTTCCCTTGTCTGACATCCTTGTGCATTAGGCTGTGCAATTCCAGTATCCCTTGCTCTTCCTCACACTTGTGCGTGACATCCAGAGATTGTTTTCAGGTCAAAATGGCAACTCATCACCAATCCAACAAGAATGCTGTGATCTCAAGACCATTCACAAGCTGAAAAGCAAGCACCATTTTGATTGCATGCCAATTTTGTTGAGGCTCACCCATACGTGTGAATGTCACTGTTAGGTTTTGGGGTTAGGGTTACAAGGGGGGGCTATTTAAAAAAAAAGTAGGGTTGCTTAATGAAAGTTGTTTATCTACCCAAAATAGGCATGTTTTACTAATTAACCCTACGCAAGTTGCCTAATAAAATTTTGCGGTACGGCTCCGTCAAAGTTGGCCCAAGTCGGGTTGGGACGCCAAAAATTTCATTTTTCAGGGACGCACCCATAGTAAACTATTGCTCAAATGGGCCCATTTGAACACCCTGAAAGTTTCATGGAAGTGCGTAAAGTGGTGGCTGAGCAATGGCCAACTTTTCATTTTTTGCAATTTTGGCAAAAGCTCCAATGGTCCCCCCTTAGGGTTATATGACTGTCTGGTCCGAGGTAAAAACTGATATGCATTTTTTTTTGTTCTAGCAACCTCAGTTGATAGGTAAAGATGTATAATAGTTACAAACATCGTTAAAGTTTAACAAAAATTGTAACTTTCCGAGCTGTCAAAGTTTTGGGGTGACCCAAGAAAAGTACTAATTGATGGGCCTGCTGATGCATTGAGGGCATGCATTGGGATCCCCTGAGGTGGGATTGAGCCATGAAAGAGGTTTAGATTGGGGCATTGGAGCTTGACGCCATCATCCAAGGTTACCAAGGTTGGCAACCTCCTCAACCTTGGCTGGAACCTCCTCAACCTTGGCAACCTTGGAAGGTTGTGCTCAACCTTGGCTAGAACCTCCCAAACCTTGGTTGCCTGGGGAAGTTGTGCCCAACCTTGGCAACCTCCTGATGTTGGCATGCAGAATGGAGAACCTTAGGGTTATATGACTGTCTGGTCCGAGGTAAAAACTTAGGGTTATATGACTGTCTGGTCCGAGGTAAAAAATGATATGCACTTTTTTTGTTCTGGGAACCTCAGTTGATGGGTAAAGATGTATAATAGTTACAAACATCGTTAAAGTTTAACGAAAATTGTAACTTTCCGAGCCGTCAAAGTTTTGGAGTGACCTGAAAAAAGTACTAATTGATGGGCCTGCTGATGCATTGAGGGCATGCATTGGGGTCCCCTGAGGTGGGATTGAGCCATGAAAGAGGTTTAGATTGGGGCATTGGAGCTTGACGCCATCATCCAAGGTTACCAAGGTTGGCAACCTCCTCAACCTTGGCTGGAACCTCCTCAACCTTGGCAACCTTGGAAGGTTGTGCTCAACCTTGGCTGGAACCTCCTCAACCTTGGCAACCTCGGAAGGTTGTGCTCAACTTTGGCTGGAACCTCCTCAACCTTGGCAACCTTGGAAGGTTGTGCTCAACCTTGGCTAGAACCTCCCAAACCTTGGTTGCCTGGGTTAGTTGTGCCCAACCTTGGCAACCTCCTGATGTTGGCATGCAGAATGGAGAACCTTGACTACCTTCTGCTGTCAGTCTTGGTACCTTGTCAAGATTTTGTGGAGCCTTCCAAGGTTCACAACCTTGTGAGGATGCCAAGTAACCTGTGAACCTTGGTCAGCAACCTTGCAACCTTTGTATGTTTGATGTGGCAAACCTTTGGAGGTTACAACAGTATACTACCCTGTGTTGCTGAGGTTGATGTGCAGGCAGGTGTGGGACTTGGGACATGGACAGGCAGGTTGAGGAGGAGGTTGACAAAAACCTAAAAGATTCTAGCTTCAGCATACCACATTTCTTCCAGGCAGAAACACCTCAACATTGATTTGAGGCTGCAAGATGGGCTTTTCATGAGCAATCAACATCAGCAACGCGTGGAACTTAGGGTTAGGGTTATATGACTGTCTGGTCCGAGGTAAAAACTGATATGCACTTTTTTTGTTCTAGCAACCTCAGTTGATAGGTAAAGATGTATAATAGTTACAAACATTGTTAAAGTTTAACGAAAAACGGGTTAGGGTTAGGGTTAGGGTTATATGACTGTCTGGTCCGAGGTAAAAAATGATATGCACTTTTTTTGTTCTGGGAACCTCAATTGATGGGTAAAGATGTATAATAGTTACAAACATCGTTAAAGTTTAACGAAAATTGTAACTTTCCAAGCTGTCAAAGTTTTGGGGTGACCCAAGAAAAGTACTAATTGATGGGCCTGCTGATGCATTGAGGGCATGCATTGGGATCCCCTGAGGTGGGATTGAGCCATGAAAGAGGTTTAGATTGGGGCATTGGAGCTTGACGCCATCATCCAAGGTTACCAAGGTTGGCAACCTCCTCAACCTTGGCTGGAACCTCCCTAACCTTGGCAACCTTGGAAGGTTGTGCTCAACCTTGGCTGGAACCTCCTCAACCTTGGCAACCTCGGAAGGTTGTGCTCAACCTTGGCTAGAACCTCCCAAACCTTGGTTGCCTGGGTTAGTTGTGCCCAACCTTGGCAACCTCCTGATGTTGGCATGCAGAATGGAGAACCTTGACTACCTTCTGCTGTCAGTCTCGGTACCTTGTCAAGATTTTGTGGAGCCTTCCAAGGTTCACAACCTTGTGAGGATGCCAAGCAACCTGTGAACCTTGGTCAGCAACCTTGCAACCTTTGTATGTTTGATGTGGCCAACCTTTGGAGGTTACAACAGTATACTACCCTGTGTTGCTGAGGTTGATGTGCAGGCAGGTGTGGGACTTGGGACATGGACAGGCAGGTTGAGGAGGAGGTTGACAAAAACCTAAAAGATTCTAGCTTCAGCATACCACATCTCTTCCAGGCAGAAACACCTCAACATTGATTTGAGGCTGCAAGATGGGCTTTTCATGAGCAATCAACATCAGCAATGCGTAGAGCTCAGCACTGCGGTCCCAACAGTATCCTATTTGCCTCCTCTGGGCTCACCCATGTCAAAGAAAATGCACTTCAAAATACAATGTTGACAACTTTCACAGTGCCAAAACTCAGGAATCCAAGAAAATCCCGCACCCAGACTTTGGGATTACATTTTTGGTGGGTCCAGCAAATGTTTTACTAATTAATATTTTTTACGCCTCCTTCTGTTGACACGGTCAATTTTTTTGGATTTGGTAATCAGATGAACTGTGGCTGTGCACAAACCTCCACATGAGATAAAAGCTGAGTTTTTGCCACCCACCATCTTCTCTTCTCACCACCATCTCACCTTCCTTCACTTTGGTCTTTTTCCCACCATGGTCAACTATCCCACTGTTCCCCTTCCCTGTCATCAGTGCCTGGAGCAGGAGAATGAGGCCAACTGCATCAGGAGCACCTCCTCCTACAGGTGTGATCCTTGCAGGCTGGCCAGACCTCAGCTCCCATGCACCATGGCTTCAGAAGGGCCCCCTTCCTACTTTTCTGCCAGTCCTGAGCCTGCTCAACCAGCCAGGGCTGTGCCTGCTGCAACCTCTGCTAGGCCCAACCCTAGGTACCAGAGGACTGAGCTGGGCTTGTACAACCAGAATCCTCTGGACATTGAGCCAGAGGATGTGGTTGAGCTTGCCAGCTCTGAGGGCAGTGCCAGCACTGGGCATGCCCAAGCCCCAGCCCCAGCTGAGCCTGCCACTTCACCTGAGCAGGCTAGTGCTGGTGCATTGGACCTCTCTGCCTTGAAGGAGAAGGTGGAGAGGCTGGGGAGGGCCCTCAGCCACCTTGAGGGGGCCACTGGCCACATGGTCAGGGACCTCCACAGGGAGGTAGAGGAAGAGCTCCAGAGGCTCCTTTAAAAGCCTCCCCTCACAGAATAGTCCTCTCAACAAGGCCCCTAAGGGGGACACTCCATCCTCCCTCCGCAAATCCAACCTCATCCTCCCACCCAAAGGTTGGAAAGTAGCCTATGTGTTTCAAATGTGGGTCTGATGTCCAAAATAGGTTACCCTTCCGCCAAAATGAGTGCTCTGAAGAGTCAGAAAACTGTGATATAGGTTGTCAGAGACGTTGCTGTAGTGTACATACCCCACGCAAAGCTTAGCATGCGCTCCAAGGCTCAAACAGAGCATGGTGATGCATGGTGACAGGTCTTTTTGAGGTTGTGAGGGCTCAGAGACGGACAATGAGTGCAAAATGGAGGTTACTTGAGATGCTCAAGGCAGCACACCTGCTGTCTAAAAGCCAGTGATGCATGGTTACAACCTACTACTTTGAGGTTGAGGCTGACTCAGACGGGAATGGTTGGTCTGGGTCAGCAAGGTTGACTGAGGGAGGTTGAAGGGTGGATGAGGTTAAGTTCATGGGAATACATGAGGTTGCATCACGCTCAAAGAGGCTGCACAAGACCAATGTGAGGTTCAGATAGGGGGGATTGGTGATGGCCAAGACTGAACAGAGGTCAAGCTGAGGCTCAAACAGGTTGGAGTAGGCTGAGATGAGGTTGCACAAAGTTGAAGAAGGCTGAGATGAGGTTCAAGGAAGGTTGAAGTAGGTTGAAATGAGGTTCAAAGGGGCTGAAGTAGGTTGATATGAGGTTCAGAAAGGTTAGAAAGGCTGAAGCTGGCTCATATAGACTCAATATAGGTTGAGAAAGGCCAAGATGAGGTTCAAATTGCTGTGACTGAGGTTGAAGGAGGTCCAAGTGAGGTTGAACCAGGTTCAAAGATACTGAATAGAGGGTGGCGTGATGTTCCAGAAGGTCTAGGTAGGCTCAAAATGGCTGAATTGGAGGTTCAATGAGGATGGGGTAGGTTCAACAAGGATGGGATGAGGTTGATTGCAGAGGCTGAGGACTATATACATACCTGGGGGAAAAACCCAAGGGGAAAAAGTGCCCCAGGCTAGGTTGAACTATCTACAAAGGTTGGGGAAAAATGAGGTTGAGGTTGAGCTAGGTTGAGCCCATGAGGTTGAGCAGAGCTTCAAGCTCAGAGTCAAAGTACATGAGGGGGTTCCTGAGTTCAGGGCTGGAAATGTTCTGGTGCATGACCCTGATCCTGTCAAAGGCTTCCCAGATTGCATCCCTCAGCTCCTTCTCCTTCTCCAGCCACATCCTGGTCTGAACCACTGGCATGGGTCTCTTCCTACCACTAAGTTGAGGTTCAATGGAGGTTGAGGGAGGCTGAGATGGAGTTGAGGGAGGTTGCACTGAGGTCAAAGGAGGCTGGTTGGAGGTTGAATTTGCTGGAGAAGGTTGATTCAACCTCCTTCTGATGCTGAGAGGTTGATCTTCCTCAACCTCAGAGTCAGAGTCATGGATGACTTGGGATCTCTTGTTGGAGGAGGTTGAAGTTGGCTGCCTGGAGGTTGAACCATGCTTGGAAGAGGTTGAACCATGCCTGGGAGGTTGCTTGGAGGTTGAAGGGTGGTGGTTGGACTTGGCCATGTTGTTGGAAGATCTCTGAGAGGTTGAAGTTGAGGCTGAAGCAACCTTAGCTGAGGTTGAGGTTGACCTCAACCTTTGAGTCTCCTTGCAAGCTTGCATCAACATTCTAGCAGTTTCCAGAGGTTGATCAACCACTTTGCAAGGACCCTTGGCCATCTGAGAACATCTTTTGCACTTGACACTCTTGGAAGACTGCTGCAACTGACAATCAACTCCAGCTTTGATGCAAATGCTGCAGGGATACTTGACAGGAATGTCTGGAGCTTTACCTGGGGTTGAGGATGGCTTGGAGGTTGAAGCAGAGGTTGGAGGTTGAGGTTGATGGGACAAATCAACTATGACTGAAGGTTGAAGAGGTTCATCCTCATCATCAGAGCTTGAAGTATGAGGTTGGGAGGGAGCTTGAGAGCCATCAGCAGAGGTTGAATCAGGTCCAGGAGAGGTTGGTTGAGGTTGAAGAGAGGATGAAGGAGGTTGAGGAGAGGTTGGCTGAGAGGTTGAAGTTGGTTCAGGTGGGGGAGGAGGAGGAGGTTGCTGAGGTTGGGGAGAGGTTGAAGGATGAGGTGGAGGATGAGGTTGGCTGAGGGACTTCCTTGCTTTCAGACTAGCAGACCTTTTCTTCTTGAAGGCTTTCAAGAGGTTGACTTGACTGTCAGTAGGCATGGTGAGAGGTTGAAAGGGGTTAGGACAGGGTTGAAAGAGGCTGGAAAGGTTGAAAAGATGGATGGATGTGGTTGGAAAGGAAGATGTGAATGGCTGGAAGACAGGCTGAAATCCATTTTGGATGGTGGAAAATTTTTTCAAAGTCCATCTCAACCCTGTGTCAGGCACTTGACCAGTGTCCAGCCTCCTCATCCTTACACTGCTGTAGTGCCTGACCAAGCTCAACCCCTCTACCTCAGACTTAACCCTCTTTCAACCTCACTCAACCTCCTTTCAACCTGGTTCAACCTCCCTTGACCTAATCTAGCCTCCTTGAAGCTGTTTCCAGCCAATCTCTGGTAGTCTCTGCCAACCTCAGCCTCTGTCAACCTACTTTGAACCTCTTTTTGACTCAACCTCAACCTCTTTCTGCCTATTTGGACCTCCTTTGGCCCATCTTCAACCTCTCTTGCTTCAACCTCAACCTCCCTCAACCTCTCTGTGTCAAACCTGCTTTGCTTGGACATCCATTTCTGCTAGCCTCAGTTTCTGTCAACCTCAAACTCTTATCCCACTTTCAGCTCACCTCACTTAGCTGTCAAAATATGGTCCCTCTGATTCAAGAGACAAATTCCATTCTATTCCAACCTCATTATCAACCATGATGACTCTGTCTAGTCTCACTCTGGTTGTGTTCAATGTCTTTGACCACTGTTGAACCACTTGTCAGCCATGTTCAACCTCATTCATCCACTCTGAGAATGTGAGATTGTGTGCTTACTGATATTAGCATACAATGTTATGTACATGTACCTGGAGGAAAAACCCAGTGGGACAAAAAGTGCTCCAGGTAGGAGGTTGAGGTTGAGGTTGAGGCTGAACTAACCCTAGGTTGAGCTTGTCAGCTCCATCAAGTGGAGGAGGTCTTCCAACTCTTTGTCAAGGAACAGCAGGGTCTCCCTCAGCTGAGGATCACTGATGAAGGAGTGGACTTGGTGCAATCTGCCAAAAGCTAACCAAATGTTGGTGACAACCTCATCATCCCTTCTGAACCTCCTTTTCTGAGGAGAAAGCTCTTCCTCAAGCTGATCATAGCTGGTGTTCTCTTCCATCCTGCGCTTGATGGTAGATTTGGCCTCCATAGTGGGGATGAGAACCTCAATGCCATCAGAGGGAGGTTCCTGGCTTGCTCTCAAAGGTTGAGGTTGAGGTTGAGGTTGAGGTTGAGGTTGAGGGTGCCTCTTCTTGGCTGTGGTCTTGATCCTAGAAGATGGAGCATCCTTGCGTAGCTCCCTGAGAGGTTCCTCCACTACTCTGCATGGGCCAAGTCCCTTGTCAAAGCACCTCAAGCACTTCATGCTCCTCTTGGCAATATGCAGCTGGCAAGTTGAACCACTGATCATGCAGAGTGTGCATGGAAATTGGACTTTCATCTTGGGAGTCCTTCCTTTGGGATTGGAAGGAGTCACCCTCTCATCCTCTTCCTCCACCTCTCCTTCCAATCCCTCTGAGAGTTCATCCACTTGGTCATCAGCAAAGGCTGTGTCCCCTCTGTCCTCATCAGAGTCATCTTCAACCTCAACTACAGCTTCAGTCACCACTGGACCATCCTCAACCTCATCATCAGAGGAGAAGTTAGGAGGTGCAGGTGGACAAGGTACCTGGTGGGGGAAAGGAGCAAGCTTAGTCTTGGATTGAGGTTCCTTGGCAGGAATGATTTGAGCCTGCTTGGGGATTGAGGTTGAGGTTGAGGAAGACTTTGCAAGGGACTGAGGTTGAGGTTGTGGTTCAGGCTGAGGCTGAGGCTGAGGTTGCTTCTGAGATTGAGCAGGCTGATCATCAGCTTTAGAGGTTTTGCTGGATGGAGCTGGGCTACTCTGAGGTTGTCTCTTGCTAGCATGAACTTTGGAGTTTGAGTTGATGAAGAAGGGAGAAGTGAGCTGAGCCTTGGCAGCCTCTCTGCTGATGTGAGCATGAAGAGGGCTTCTTTGAAAGATGTTGGATGAGGATCTAGAGGTGCTGGAGGCTCTAGCTGTGTCTCTGGGAGGTTGAGGCTGAAGTGCTTTGGAGGATGACCTAGTCACCTCCTTTGAGGAAGCAAAAGGGTTGGGCATGTGGTTGTAGTTGAGGATGAGGTTGAGGTCAGAATTGAGGCTGAGGTTGATCACCAGCAAGGACAAGAAAGACAAAAGGTGGAAGAGAGGAAGAAAGGTGCAAAATTGACAAAGACTGGTATATATATGTAAATTGGGAAAAAATGGTGGCCACAAAAATTTGCACAAGTCATAATTTCCCAGTAGCAGCCATGTTAAAGCTAGCTCCTCACCAGACAGCAGAGAATTTCAAAACTATAAACTGATCACATGATTTGATACATAGAAATGTATTTTCTGCAAATTTTTGCAAAGACAAAGACTCAGCTCAAGCATATATATATCCTGCATCCACAAAATGCCTTCTTCCTTCCTTTCCTCCACCATCATACTTTCCTCTGTCACATCCAAACCTCAACTTCAACCTCATTGCTCTGCACTCATTTACCTCATCCTCATCCTCATCCTCATCCTCCTTCTTCTTTCTACCTCAACCTCATCCTAACCCTCATGGATACATCCACCACAATGGATGGACAACCCCAACCTCAGGAGGAGTCTAGGACTCTGCCTCCCAGCCTCAACCTCACTGTAAGTTCAACCTCATTCTTGTCAGTGCTGAGCAGCCTCTGCTTACTTCACTACCAACCTCCAACCTCAACCTCTACAGGCCAACCTCTCACCTCAAGACTGTGATGCATGGAACTTCACCTGCCCACCTCTGAATCTCCTCCAAATGTTTGGTGCCTACACCATCATGCAGCTTCTTCATCATGCTCCCAACCTCAGGGATGATCCTTACTTCACTCAGTGGTGCTATGTGGCTCAGGGTGCTTGCCTCATCAAGATCCCCATGGAAAAGAAGGAGGTTCTCATCAGCCACATCAACAACAGCAACCTCACCATCTTCAAGAGCACCTACTCTCTTGCCTTCTGTGAGGCACCTCAACCTATCAACCTCACCAACCTGGTCCAACACATGATGGAGGCTGACATCAACCTGGTCAGGGTTCAGGCTTGTGGCATGAAGCTTCCTCTACCTCAACCCATCCCTCCTATGTCTGACCCAGACCTCCCCACGTCCAACCTCAACAGCTGGGATCTTGGCTACAACTGGGTTCATGACCAGATTGCCTTGGTCAAGTTCAAGGAGATCAGTAGCTCTGGGTCCAACAAGGAGGTTTGGCCCATGCTTCTTTACCTAGGGGAAGGCTATGGCAGCATCAGAACCTCATTCAAGTTCAGAGGTCATCACTACAGCCTCAAGATCTACCCTCTTCTGGTTCATGCCATAAAGTCAACCTCAGGCAAGATGCAGACCTATGATGTCAGCACCATCAATAGCCTGAGGAAGAGGGAGACAACCTACCTCAATAGGCTGGAGAAGCTGGCCAGATTTCCAAGGAACAAGCTAGGGGGGTTGAGGGTTGAGGTTACTGTCCAAGCTCCCACTTTGGAGGTTGCTGTAGCTCAGGTAGCCAACACACCTCTGATGAACTTGGAAGAGTACTTCACTCCAACCTCAGCAGACATGGAACCTCTGCAGCTGGAGATGAAGATGTTCAGGAGGTCAACCTACCTTTCCTTCTGCAGGGATGTTATGGGCAAAGCTCAGAAAGCTGGTGTCTTCAAGGGGGACAGCAACAGGAAACCAGGAGCCATGAGGAAGCAGATCATACATGACCTGTACAATGCTATGGGTTGGAACCCAGGAACAAGGCCAGTGACCATCTTCAAGCCCTTCAGGAGGATTGCTCAGGTACCTCAACCTGGTGCAGAGGTTCAACTGCCCTTTACCAGGGCTGCCAGAACCTCAACTGAGGTTCAAAGGGTACAGCCAACCTCAACTGAAATGGTGCATGTTCCTTGGTGGGAGAGAACCTTCCTTGGAGATGTTGATGCACTGCCTCAAGCATCTGGCACCTCAGTCAGAGGATGGACTGATCCCCTTACTGTCAAAGCCAACCTCAGGGAGATAGAGAGGTGTGTCAAAATCTACAAAAGGGGTTCCTTCTGGAGGTATTTGAGGTTATCAGAGGATGGTCAACCTACAAATGGAGGTTCTGAAAACACCAAGGACAAGGCAGTCAAAGCCATCTGGCAGAGGTTCCAATTCACCTGGCACAAGGAGTGCTACCTTGTGAAGGAACCTTTTACTGATGCTGGTGAGGTACCTCCACCTCCTGCAGTACCATCTGACTTGGATCTTGAACTTCAGAGGTTCAACCTTCCTGATGAGACCTCTCTTCCAACCTCAGTCACCCTGTCACCTCTGTGGGGCACCAACACTGTCAAGATCACTCACAAGTACATCCAGGCTGATGGCAACTGCCAGTTCAGAGCCTTGGCATGGGCAAAATATGGGAACCAAGGCAGGCACAAGGTGGTCAGGAGGAAGGTGATGGAGTACCTCCAGCAACACCCAGACATCATTGAACCTCTGCTTGGCTCAGATGTGGTGTCACCTCAGTGCAAGAACCTCACCTCAGCTGTTGACTACATCACCATGATGGCAAAGGAGGGGCTATGTGGAGATGATGCTACCATGTCAGCTGCTTGCCAGGCACTCAACTTGAACCTGCTCATTGTCAACAAGGATTGCAGCTACTTCAAGGTGGAGGGTTAGGGTTATATGACTGTCTGGTCCGAGGTAAAAAATGATATGCACTTTTTTTGTTCTGGGAACCTCAGTTGATGGGTAAAGATGTATAATAGTTACAAACATCGTTAAAGTTTAACGAAAATTGTAACTTTCCAAGCTGTCAAAGTTTTGGGGTGACCCAAGAAAAGTACTAATTGATGGGCCTGCTGATGCATTGAGGGCATGCATTGGGATCCCCTGAGGTGGGATTGAGCCATGAAAGAGGTTTAGATTGGGGCATTGGAGCTTGACGCCATCATCCAAGGTTACCAAGGTTGGCAACCTCCTCAACCTTGGCTGGAACCTCCCTAACCTTGGCAACCTTGGAAGGTTGTGCTCAACCTTGGCTGGAACCTCCTCAACCTTGGCAACCTTTGGGTTAGGGTTAGGGTTAGGGTTAGGGTTAGGGTTAGGGTTAGGGTTAGGGTTAGGGTTAGGGTTAGGGTTAGGGTTAGGGTTAGGGTTAGGGTTAGGGTTAGGGTTAGGGTTAGGGTTAGGTTTAGGTTAGGGTTAGGGTTAGGGTTAGGGTAGGTGCTGCTTGTCCAGGGTTTGTGTAACCTTTTAACCTTAGCAA